>CM074741.1:61943208-62543208 GCA_037367245.1 Phrynocephalus guinanensis | reverse complement strand
GGTCACGAAAAGTCAGTCATGACTATAATGACACAACACACACACACACACACACACACACACACACACACACACACACACACACACACACACACTCACACTATATTACTCTTGAACAAGGCTATCAGCTTGACCCATGGTTGTCCCATGGTTATGAGCCTTGTGTTGTAGTGGTTAAACCACAGTGGCGCAATCCGAACCTCTGTTTGTGATGACCTGTGGTCCCTATGGATCCAGGTAGCTGGCACGAGGCTGACTCAGGATTCCATCCTTCTAAGCTTAGTAAACTGAGTACGCAGCCCATTGGGGCATAACTGATTTCTAAACCAGAGTGATTTCTATGATAAGGGGTGGCATATCAACAGCACACTTTATTTTGCTTTTGCTTTGATGCTGGTTCACATTGGCATATAACAAAATAAACCTTGTAGAGTAAAAACACAAGCCAATTCTATGTCTTATTTTCAAGGTCTCTGTAATTCTGCAAACTGACTTTGTGTCAAACTAGTATCGTTGCTATGAGAAGCTGAACAATGCCCAAATGACTGACTGATTGTTCATACCAGGCAAACAACCCCTCCCTGCCGATGCTCCTGATCTTCCAAAGTCTATACAACAAAGCAGCATCCATTGTCATGTTGCATCATATGCTCTGCTTGTGCCAAGGTGCTATTTACATTCTTGTGCTATTTGACAAATTTTGTTTTACTTGTAGAAACATTTGTTCTTGCTCCCTTCTCTTGCTCACCAAGAAATACTTCATCCTCTCGAGGGTGAGAAGAATAAGTCTGTGTTCTTCTTATTTATTTATTTATTTTTTACACTTATTAACTGCCCAATTTCCCCCACGGGGAACTCAGGGCGGTGTACAAGTGTCACCCAAAGGTGACTCCCCAAATAAAAAAAAAATCCCCACAGCCTACACAATCAGAACCTAACAAAAATACAATAATATAAAAATACTACAAAACACTCATACAGTTACTAATAAAATAGGCATTACGTCAGTAGCCAATATATATCCTCATCTTTGTCTCGAAGAAAAGCAAGGATGTTGGTTGCCTAGCATCAAATGCATCTGGTGAAGTTGACTGCGGTCCCCAAAAAACATCTGCTAAAATAACTGGGAGTTGAGTCATGGCTACTGGACTTCTTCTTCTTCTTTTTTTTTTTTTGAGAGATAGAAACGTTTCACTGTTCATCCAAACAGCTTCATCGGTCTGAATACAGCTTAGTGCAAGAGACCTTCTTATAGTCAGCTTGACCTCTTGTCCCCTGTAGAAGGCCTGTAGAAGTTTAAAGGAAACCCACCCACACAGATCAATACTTACTGTTTGACTCCCACCATCCATTACAACACAAACTAGGAGTCATCAGGACCCTAAGCCACAGAGCAGACAGCATCCCCAGCTCCTCAGAAGCCAAGAAGAAGGAAGACAGGCACCTGAAGACAGCACTTAAGGACTGTGGATATCCAAGGTGGGCCTTCAACAAAGCAGTGGGCCATCCCAGAAGAACAAGGGATCAGTCTGAGACCCAGACCCGATGGAAGAACCTGGTCATTCCCTACATGGCGGGAGTGTCGGAGAAGCTTAAAAGGATTTTTGGCAAACACCACATCCCTGTTTATTTCAAACCCATGAACACACTAAGGCAGAGAGTTGTCCACCCAAAGGATCCGATACCAAACCATAAAAGGAGCAATATAGTATATGCAGTCCAATGCAGTGAAGAGTGTTCAGACCTCTACATTGGAGAAACTAAACAGCCATTAAACAGAAGAATGGCCCAACATAGGAGAGGTAACAGCTCAGGACCAGAGTCAGCAGTACACCTCCATTTGAAGGAAAAAGGCCACTCTTTCAAAGATGAAGATGTACACATATTAGACAAAGAAGAGAGGTGGTTTGAGAGAGGAGTAAAGGAAGCCATTCATGTTAGCATTGAAAATCCCTCCCTCAACAGAGGTGGTGGGCTCCGGCATAGTCTATCTGCTACCTATCAGGCTGTACTTTCCAAAGTACTCAAGCAAATCAAGGAGCCTTCACCACCAGGTCACAGCTAACGACCCATTCTTGATGGGTTTCAGCACCATAGGCCATTGTTTACCTTAAGGCCATGGACACTAATGTCTCCCTAACGAGCCTATTCAGGCTTTGTTCATCTTATGAGCCAATCAGACCAGGGGACAAGAGGTCAAGCTGACTATAAGAAGGTCTCTTGCACTAGCTGTATTCAGACAGATGAAGCTGTTTAGATGAACAGCGAAACGTTCCTATCTCTCAAAAAAAATAAAAAAATAAAAAAGAAGTCCAGTAGCCATGACTCAACTCCCAGTTAAACGAACCCGGATGACTGAGAATCTTCACAGACGTATCTGCTAAAATAAAACATGCTATCTTAAAGGTGTTAATTTCCTAGGAAAAATATTATTTATCCTCAAGGTGTTAGAGTGGGTGTTATTATGTGGCAGTCAAATTAACATTAGCTTACACAAGTGACACAGTTATCGTTTAAATCCTTAATAGGATGAGAAAGGATTTTTTAAAAATTAAGAAAAAGCAGTAAAGAACATCTGAGCCTAAAACGGAGATATTGATTCATATATTTTATTTTGAAAATTTTTACCCCACCTTTCTCCTTGGAAAAGGACCCAAGGTGGCTTACAATAATGAGGGACAATATATAGCCCAGAATATTTAAGACATATTCAAATTAAGAACAGGGAATTAGGAGAGGCATCTTAGAACTAGACATGGGCACGACCAGAAAAAAAATGACGTTTCGAGTTTTCGTTTGTCGGAACAGGTCCATTTTGGGTCGTTTCCGTTTGTCACGAAATTTTTCAAAAATTTGTTGTTTCCGTTTGTCGTTTGTTGTTTGTCGTTTGCACTGCAATTTAGCATGATTTGACTTCCCATAGCATAGGTGCGTCCCGCAATCAGGGCCGGCGCTAGGTGTTTTGCGTCCTAGGCGGTGGGTGGGGTGGGGGGGCGGGGGGCGATGGGCGGGCGAGTCGGCGGGCGGCGGTGCGGGCCGCAGGCAGGTGGCGGCACGGGCGGACGGGCGAGTGGGCAGTTAGGATAGAGGTTCTGTTCTTGGCTTGCACCCCAAATGTGTGTGTGTGTGTGCAAGCAAATTGAAGTTGGGAAAATAGAAAATAAATGGTAGTATATAATATATTTTTAAAATAAATCCACACCTCCCACTCCCAGTCGAACCTCCCCCTTTATCCAATATCAGAAAAAAATCCTCACAAACTGCCAGAGAAGAAATAAAGAATAAACTGCTATTCCCTTCAGCAGACAAAGCTGCAGGGAATCAAAGAAATTATTTTCTAAATTCAATTCCCTCCCTGACTGCCTAACTTAAATCCTAAAGCCTCCAGCCTCCCTCCTCAATCTCAATCGGATCACACCAGCACCAGCAGCCAGCCCTCCTCCCTCAACCACCCGACTGCGATTTCTGGAAGGTGCCTTGGCTTTTTATGCCCTCCGAGACATCCAGAAGTGTCAGTCAAAAACCTGGCGATGCCATTGGTGGAATGGTTTAAAAAAATTGCATGGTCCCATCCCATGCCCAGCCCAAATGGGCAGGTCTAAAAAAATAAAAATAAAATAAAATAAAATAAAATCAATACGACATTTTATTGCTATTAAAAAACCCACTGCTGCTACTATAAAAATTCAGGCATTTAAAATAAATAAATTTCACATGTCTCCATGGTGATTTGGTGTGTTTTTTGACCACGATTTCAAAAGAAAAATTGCGGTCACCATTTTGCATCCCCCCCCCACCACATGGCATGGCGAGATGACGAGGATGACCCCCCCCCCCAGCCTGGTGCAAGCAGCCCAGGACAGGAGAACAGGGGGGGAAGGCCGGGGACCCCCCAGAAACCACCCCTCTGGTAGGTGGCAAAGCCTCAAGCAGGCATATTTTCGCCTGCTTTTTTGGCCGGGAGTCGGGTTTTTTTAAAAAAAACTTTAAAAAACCTTTTCTGTGCTTCGCATTGCGCGATTGCCGCGATGCCACAAACGGAAATGAAAAACCTGACCAAATTTTTCTTTTTTGGTTCGAGTTCGAGTTCTGATGGCTTAATTATCATTACCGTTTCCGTTACGTAACGGAAACGATAACTGAAAACGGAAACGACAATTTCGCCGAGTCGTGCCCATGTCTACTTAGAACCTTAAAAGGTACAGAGAGCACACAAAAAGAAAATCCATTATGAGTGGTGGAAGCTAACATGGAAATCACTGTTAATTCTTATGAAATCAGTCAATGCAATCATGTATGGTAATTAATATAAAAATCACATGGTAAATAGTCACTCATTCATATTACATGCATTGTAATAAGCCCCCCATTCATATTGCATACATTGAAGTGCAGGTGAAAAGACCCTGTGGAAGAAGGCCCCCTGCTCAGTCTGGATGAGAAAGGCCACCACTGCACAGGTACCCATCACCTGGCTGTATTGGCCACTCCTGAAAGGACTGTGACTCAGTCCTAGACTCATACCTCCCTCCTATTCCTCCATTCCAGAGAGGATGAAACATAGCGTATGAGCAGAACAAGAAGACACAAGCTCCACCCTTCTGCCCAACTCTCCACATTTTGGGAGTGATGCACTGCCACTAACTACTCCTGCCAGGTTGGAGGAAATGGCAGCACCATTAGACAATCATGGGGACTTCTTTTTGTGCCTAAGCAAGCATCTTCCCCAGGATGAAAGGAATAAAAAAGGATCTACATGACTGCTTAGGTGTGAATCTGCTATAGGCATGGATGCTGACAAGTCTTTTGCTTCAAGTCCAAATGCTTGGTGCCAAGACTTGGGACTTGTTCTGAATCTTTGGTAACAAGTCCTGAGTCCACAGCTCCAAGTTTGACCCCCTATTAAAAATATGTTTTCCACCCAGAAAAGGAGGATATGTGTGTGTTTCGAGTTATGAATCAAGTCTTAGTCATGGAGGGCGTGGGGAAACCTGAGTCAAGTCAGAGTTGAGTCTCCACGTCTGACTTGACAGCAAGCCCTGTACTTTGAGTCCTTATTCTGGCCTTGCACTTTTGTTAATGATACATCTGTTGATGCAAGATGTCTTTTACAAATGCTTTGAACACCCTATGATGGTTCTTGGGTTATATATGAGTGAAGTGACAATCCATATCCATTTCAACTCACTTGCAGCTGATGTCAAATGTATGTTGAACTGTATGTCATGGTGAAGAAGTTGGTAATATCTGAGAATATAACAGAAGTTTCTGATGGATTTAAGACACATTGCCAGTTCTAGAGAGACTCAAATCATAAGCCAACATTCTCATCTGTAGTATTTTAAATCTTTCATCTCTTCTAGTGAAATTATTTCAGATTTCTTACCCCCTAAAAGTAGACTTTGCTTATGCTTCACCTCATCATTTTAACCATGAGATTCTAGCTTGTGCGAGTAAAGGGCAGAGCTAATCAAATGTGAAAATTTCTGTGACAAACTGAAATGTCTGAACCATAAATCTCTGTGATGCAAAAAATGCATTTTGTTGTACAGCATTGTCTGCACTGATTTCTTTGGTAGTTTGGAAAATGAACTTCTGAAATTCTCTTCACTCCTAACTACCTTCCACATGGCTTTTTTAAATAACTGGCACATAAATGCAGTGGAAATACCTGTAGATTGATAAATACATGTACAGAAAAGTTCGTTAAGGTGTATTCTTTGCAATGTATTTTAAAAGAAAGGGAGATTATTTGCAACTGCCAATGTGTATACTTTGCAATAGTCACATGCAGAAGTCTTTATTCAAGGAAGAGAAACTGGGACCACATATCTCCACCATGGCTCTGGGATCTAATACATCCCCTGGTCATTTGAATGCCCATTGATGATATTATAATATACCGTATATACTCGAGTATAAGTCGACCTGAGTATAAGTTGGGGCCCCTAATTTAACCCCCCAAAACTGGGATAATTTATTGACTCAAGTATAAGTCTAGGGTGGGAAATGCAGCAGGGCCTGGCAACTCCTCCTTTGTGAGCTGGGGGGCAGGCGGTGTGTAATGTTTAAAATGACTTTTAGCCACTGACGCAAGTGCTTGGGTTGGTGGCTAAAAGTCATTTTAAACATTGTACGCCACTCCCCTGCAACATGTGGGGGGCGTCAGGAGAAGTGGCACACAATGTTTAAAATGACTTTTAGCCACCAACTCAAGCACCTGCGTCACTGGCTAAAAGTATTGACCCGAATATAAGTCGAGGGCCCTTTTTTCAGCCCCAAATTAGGGCTGAAAAACTAGGGTTATATTCGAGTATATACAGTAAATAGATACCTATATGCAAAGGCTTCTATAGTTCGGTCCAACAGGTGTTCCCTCTCACCTGAGAGATGTAGACATGTCCCCCCTCCCCAACTACAAATTCCTTAACTGAAGGCATGCACATTTTGGTGCAACCTCACTGTCCTTTAATTACATAGATCCTTCATGTGTGGGTGAGTGGAGAAACACAGACATGTACACATAGACCACTGAAAATCAGAACCAAAATACATGGAATACTAAAAAGCCTAACAAATTAAGAGACAGGTTACATTCTTTGTTAGTTTAACCAGACATTATGCCTGAGTTTTAATGAATCTATCATACATATTTTGGCACATATTTCATTTCCACATTATGCTCTGTTAGCAAAAATCTCCAGGCTATTGTCAGCCATGTTCGTTCTATAATTGATGTTTATTAGTCCATGGTGTAAGGGGGAAAACATAAAAACAGAGCTTTTATTTCCCATGATGTATAATTAGAAATCTTAACTGTATCAAGGTTAAAATCAAATATATTGAGGTTAAAATCAACTGAATCAAATATAAAGGCCACATCCATATATTAATCCAATTAGACACAACTCCCATCTTCATTATAAGAACCCTTCACTTATTATCTTAGCAGAGTGTTTTCCTTCACACAGTTAATTTAACCTCACACTCAGGTGGTTGAGGCCAACTAGGTGACACTCAAACTGTTCAGTACATTTTAGATGTTTTTTTCATCTATAAAGAGCATCTGCTTTTTAAAAAAAATGCATTTGCCACAAAAGGAAACAGTTTTAGCTTGGACTATTTCCCTCTATCATTTTTAAAAGTTCCAAGGACACTTCAGATCTCATCCTCTATGTGGGACAATATTTGGGACATGTTTCTGGCTTTTGCACCTTTCAAAGCCAGCTAGATAAACCGGGGCTCTTAGTACCTTACCTCTGAGAACACCGATATATTTCCAATACATGTAGGCTACTCTGTCTCGTTTTGTTGAGGTGATTATAGTTCTAAATTTTTTATATTTCAAATGTAATCCAAGTGAAGATACGAAGGCTGCTTTTGCAAAATGGAACTCCACAGTGACATTGAATCAGGAAGCATCATGCATTTTGTAGCTTGGAGGCAGAGGCATATGCTCTTTCTCAACAGAGTGAAGCATACGTTTTTAAATGTTAAAACCTTCTGTGTTCCAGATAAGAAACTCTCATACTGGGCAAAAAGATGAGTTAGCATGGAGGAATGTATTAATTTTCCCTACAGTGTCTATCACACCACAAATATAGTTTTACATATAGTTTGACCTAGGGTATTGGTCCACATTAATGCAGATAAATGTAAATATTCAAAAATCCTAAATAGAAAGAACAGAGATAGATTCTTATTTGAATTTGCCATAGTATGATTTATGAGATGATCAATTATATATATACAAATTAATGTGTAAGTTTGAAGATGCAAAAATTTCATGGACTACATAGCATAGTTTTTTTTCCTTATTAGAAAAGTAGGAAACAAAGACAGTATGGTAAATTAATGGGTAGCAGAGAGAGGTACAAAACATATGTAGCAGATTGTTAAATTTACCAAAGTTAACAGCAGGTACCAAGAAATGACAGCATACAAAATTTACCATATGAAAGCTGCACATGTGTGGTAGTCATGTCCAACTCTAGGGGGTGGTGCTCATCTCCGTATTCAAGCCAAAGAGCCAGTGTTGTGCAAGTCCATGGCCACATGGCCAGCATGGCTGCAAGGAAACACTGTTTTACCTTCCCGCTTTTTACGGCGGTACCTATTTATCTACTTGCATTTACATGCTTTTGAACTGCTAGGTTGGCAGGAGCTGGGTTTAACAGTGGGAGCTCAATCCGCTGGGTGGCACCTGGGATTTGCACTGCTGAGCTGCTGACTTTGTAGCCGACAGTTTTCAGTGCTCTAGCCCGCTGAGCCACCACAACTATATGAAAGCTTAACCCAATCTAATTCCAGTAATGATGAATGGTGCAACTCTATATCTACATACTCAGATTTAATCCCCACTGTGTTCAAGGGGTCCTGTTTTCAGACAGATGTTTGTAGGATCATAGCACAATAGAATTAAATGAAAGATCCTCCAACAGAGGTAGAAAATCATAATACAAAAAAACAGACCTTGTCAGGAATTCAGTACGTTTTTGGGGACAGAATCAGAGGCTGAGGATCCACTGGAAGAGACATCTAGATCTCCTTCATTAAACACTTAAGGATTTATAGTCCTGAAGGTGACAGCACCATGTCTGCAAAAATCTAGAATTTTTGCATGTGTGCGCCTTCTCACTGCCTTTTGAGTCTGTGGGTAGTCAAGTACAACATGAACACAACCAAGCCAAATGCATATTTGTCCGTTCCCAGGCTCTTCTTGAAGGCTCAGCAAAAGGGGAGTCTGCCATTTTACAATGAGCTTATTTCCAAAGTCAAACTGCTCTCATCTGATTTCAACTTATTGCCTGTTCTACTGTGAAATAAGTTTTATATGCAGTCCACCTCCAGACAACAAAGAGTTTTAAACCAAGATCCGGAGTCTGATGGCAGATGACTATACAGTGCAGTCATCTATCAACTTCAAAGCTGTTAAAGGATTCTATGAATACTCAAAATTTGAATACTTCATCTTGACTTCCTTTTCACACTGAATATCACATTATTTTCAGTAAAGTGCTTGGAAAAGCAATTTCAACCCCCTACTTTTATCATGCCATGCTCTTAAAACAAAATGTAATGAGAAAAAATGTTTCTCCCAGAGTGATCTGAAGCTTATTTTCTTAATAAAAACAATTACCTTAACTTACCATCTTTGAAGTTAAAGAAACAAACACAATAGCCTATTAGTCATTTTCAGAGCCAGTCTTACTGCTGATGAAACTTTTAAACACTGCTGCAGTAACTTTTGGCTTTTTATTTTAGTGTCAATCCGTAACATTCACATCATAAGAGCGGTAACAACAACACCCACAAAAGCTACTTCGGAAAGAAAGAAAGAAACCCAGAGACTTTTATATGATAAATGTGATAAGCCAAGAGGATAAAGTGTCTAAAAGTTTGTTTCATGCATTGCACACGGTTTTGCAATTTAGGATCTCTATGAACTTAACCCCTTACAAATCCTTTGTGATTCAGGGAGAATGATATCGGCAAAACTGACAATTATTTTTTATCATCACTTTGATTTTAGAACACTGGGGAAAGTACAAACGAAAGCTGTAAGCATTAATTGGTGATGCATCTTTAAACTAGTGACAGATTGGAATGCATGTTTTGTTTAAAAAAATTAAAAAATTGGGAATGAAAGAGGGCAGGTCAAAAGGAAAGATGATAAAAAGGTCTCTCAAGCCAGGTTTGCAGATTAAAACCCTGCTCAAAGATGTGCCAAGCTTTAAAAGCAATTGAATTCTTATCCCGCTTGGATTGAAAGCCACGGTTGCGGACAATTTCTGTCTTGACTCCCTGGCAGTTTTCCAAATGAAAAACTTTCCTGGCATAATCCCATTAGCATAAATTTCAGATGTGAAATGCTTGCAAATTAAGAAATCAGTATAAGCATTTGTTGCTGTCTGCCAAGTCCTGCAACTAGTATATGGCAGCAAATGCCCATGCAACCTTCTTAACTTGTGGCAATTCACAGCTAAGGTTTATGGCAATTCACAGTTTAGGTTAATTCAACAGAATTATGCTGGTGGGTATAATTAGTAAGACTCTGGCCCTTGAATTCTTTGCTCACCTGCTCACATTTGTCAGTTACTTAAAAATCCATCCTTTTCAAATTTGAAATATGCTGTTTAATTATTTCCCCCTACGTTGTTTTTAAAAAGGAAACATCTCATTTTGAAGAATCGGTTTAGATTATACACTTGCAAGTCTAATCACAGTTGACCTAGTAAAGTATCTTGATAGGACCTGGTGCTAAAGCACTATTCAACAGTTGATTCAATGGATCTATTCTAGCTTGGATTGCCAATTAGATTTAGGCTTTATATCTAAGCAGAATCTTTCAAGTGAATTTGAAAATAGTAGGTGGTCAAAGAGTGATATAAACTCATACTGTTCAAATAGCATAAAATTATTAATCTTGTTAAAGCATATACTCAAATCAGTTAAAGCATCTTGCTCCAATGTATTTAATAAACAAATGAGTGTCCCTGGCCAATACATTGATGAATTGTTTAAAAAGATTATAGATGTGATTCATTCTGTCAACTAATCAACTGTTAAAATCATTCTCTTTAAATGGTTCTCTTTCTGAAGAAATGTCATTTAAGTGCACAATCAGACAGGGAAACAGACTGCAATTTGGACCAATCATGGAGTGGTTATGTGCAATCGATTTACTGACAATCACATGATGTATTGGAAAGTGTGCCCTAGACTGATCCAATCCATGCTCACTGTGGGCCTTTTAGGTCCAGTTGTAGGACCTCTACTTGGACTGATTTCAAATCAAATGGAAGGGTTGCTTTAAGGCCAATCACACCTGTTAAACTTACCATTTCCAGGGCAATCAGGCATATTTATGTATATTTTAGTTCTCTTTGCAATTATTTGGTGACACCCTAGTGCAGTTCTGGTTGTGTGTGCACTGTTATTAGTGCTTAGACTTGTGAGAATGTGGTCTTTCTTTTGATGGTACACAAATGCTTAGCTAGAATCCTCCCCATTACTTGTCGGGAAAAACAATACACATTCATGCACATGCGTGTACACACACACACACACACACACACACACACACACACACACAAACCCTTATCTTGCTTTAAAATGAATTGTGCTTTAAATTTACAGTCTGTAGCCTAGCTGATTAAAGTCAATTCTTTCTTGTTGTTGTTGTTCAGTCGTTCAGTCGTGTCCGACTCTTTGTGACCCCATAGACCAGAGTATTACAGGCCTTTCTGTCTTCCACTGCCTTTCAGAGTTTTGTCAAATCCATGTTGGCTGCATCAATGACACTGTCCGACCATCTCATTCTCCTTTTCATTTTGCCTTCAATCTTTCCCAACATCAGGGACTTTTCCAAGGACTCCTATCTTCAAGAGGTGGCCAAAGTACTGGAGCTTCTCCTTCAAAATCTGCCCTTCCAGTGAACATTCGGGGTTGAATTCTTTCAGAATAGATAGGTTTGATCTCCTTGCAGTCCAGAGGACTCTCAAGAGTCTCCTTCAGCACCATAGCTGAAAAGCTTCAGTTCTATGGTGATCAGCCTTCTTTATGGTCCTGCTCTCACATCCATACGTCACTACTGGAAAAACCATAGCTTTGACTATCTGGACCTTTGTCAGCAAAGTGATGTCTCTGCTCTTTAAGATGCTGCCTTGGTTTGCCATTGCTCTCCTCCCAAGAAGCAGGCGTCTTTTAATTTCATTGCCGCAGTCGCCATCTGCAGTGATCAAGGAGCTCAAGAAAATAAACTCTGTCATAGCCTCCATTTCTTCCCCTTCTATTTGCCAGGAGGTGATGGGACTGGTGGCCATGATCTTAGTTATTTTTAATGTTGAGCTTCAGCCCATTTTCTCTCTCTCCCCTTTCACCCTCATTAAAAGGTTCTTTAATTCCTCCTCAATTTCTGCTATCAGAGTAGTATCATCTGCATATCTGAGGTTGTTGATATTTCTTCTGGCAGTCCTGCCTTTTGCGTGATGTACTTTGCATATAAGTTAAATAGACAAGGTGACAGTATACAGTCTTGTCATACTCCTTTCCCAATTTTACACCAGTCAGGTGTTCCATATCCAGTTCTGACTCTTGCTGCTTGTCCCACATATAGATTTCTTAGGAGACAGATAATGTGGTCAGGCACTCCCATTCCTTTAAGAACTTCCCATAGTTTATTGTGGTCCACACAGTCAAAGGCTTTGGCGTAGTCAATGAAGCAGAAGTAGATGTTTTTCTGGAACTCTCTAGCTTTCTCCATAATCCAGCACATGTTGGCAATTTGATATCTAGTTCCTCTGCCCCTTCGAAATCCATCTTGCACTTCTGGGAGTTCTCTGTCCCCATACACCTGAAGCCTCCTTTGTAGAATTTTGAGCATAGCCTTGTTAGTGTGTTACATGAGTGCAACTGTATGATAGTTGGTGCATTCTTTGGCATTGCCCTTCTTTGGGATTGAGATGTAGACCGATCTTTTCCAGTCCTCTGGCCACTGCTGAATTTTCCAACTTTGCTAGCACCTTGACAGCATCATCTTTTAAGATTTTAAATAGTTCAACTGGAATGCCACCACCTGCAGTGCATTCAAAGGCCCGCTTGGCTTCCCTTTCCAGGATGTCTGGCTCAAGATCAGCAACCACACTATCTTGGTTATCAGGGACATCCAGATCTTTTGGTATCATTCCTCTGTGTATTCTTGCCATCTCTTCTTGAAGTCTTCTGTTTTTGTGAGGTACCTACCATTTTTGTCATTTATCATATCCATCTGTGCACGAAATGCCCCTCTAATATCTTCAATTTTCTGGTTTTTCCTTTTCTATTGTTTTCCTCTGTTTCTTTGCACTGTTCATTCAAGAAGGCTTTCCTCTCTATTCTTTGGAAGTCTGCATTCAGTCTTCTTTATTTTTCCCTTTCTCCATTGCATTTTGCTTCCCTTCTCTCTTCCACCCTTTGTAAGGCCTCATTGGACAGCCACTTTGCTTTCTTGCATTTTCTTTTCTTTGGGATGGTTTTTGTTGCTGCCTCCTGTGCAATGCTATGGGCCGCCATCCATAGTTCTTCAGGTCTTCTGTCCATCAAATCTAGTTCCTTAAATCTATTCTTCACCTCCACTGTATATTCATATAGTAAACTAAACTAAGGGTTGCTTAGGTGTGACTTTCACATACCACAGACCATTGTTCCTCTAATGAGCCTATTCAGGCCACTGTCCACATAACAAGCCTATTCAGGCCAGGATGGGGGGAACTCAAGTGAACTATAAATTGTAAACCTTCCACCAACTTTTTCTCAGACTGATGAAGCTACTTGGATGAATAGCAAAACTTTTCAATCCTACAAGAAAAGAAGCCCAGTTGCCAAGACTCATCTCCCAAGTAGCCTCACTTGGATGACTCCGTAGATATACTTAGAAGAAAGATAAATAAAAAACTTTGCTTATTTTCCCTAAATGGGAATTAAGCTCTTGAGAACACCCAGAAGCACTGGTCTCTCTTAGCAAAGTACATGGCTTTCATGTTCCCTTTTAATGCTTTTTTTTCTATTAAAGAGTTTTATTGATTTTAGGGGGAAGAGGGAGGGGAAAAAAGGGAAAAGGGGGAAAAGGGTACAGTATAAGAAGTTACATTGAATACATCAAGCCAAAAGATAATGATCATACATAAATGTTAATGAATGTTAGCTATTTTTGTGTGTTTTTTAAAAATGTATGCCCCATCCCCCCCCAAATCTGAGAACATTTACAAGTTTCTACCAAACCCAAAAAGGGGTGGGCATGGAAGACATTGAGTGAACCCTAACATTAAGTGAACCCTTCACCTGCAGGAAAATGCTACGAAGGTGATGGAAGGGAGCAGGCAGCTCAAAGCAATGAATATTGGTACCCACGTGGGGGACGTTCACCCTTCACCAATCTCCAAGTATAAAGTCACCATAAATTCATTGTTAAAACTGTTTAAAATTCTGTCAAGTCACATTACATAGCCTGCTAACAAAAGTAGTGTTACTGATGAATATGGTATTGCTGCTTTTACTAAAGCATACATTATTTTTGTCTGTGGTTTCTCTCAATTTTTGGGTAAGGTTTTGTGTTTAAATCAGTTTTATAGGCCGTTTATTGGCTAATGAATATTAATTCTCTTTCTGAAATATGACTCTTCACTCTTTCTTTGACTTTTAGCTTATACTGAAGTCCAATGACCATTAGAAAGTTTTTCCTCCTCCATAAAAGATAATCAAGTAGCACAAGCTCTTATTTCCATATTTCAATTGGGTGTTAGTGTAAGGAGTATTTACCTTGAGGAGGGAAACAACAATTAGAGGGTTAATGAAACATTATAGGTTTTGCAAAAATGATATTCTAGTCTTTATCATGAGCTTGGTAGTGGATAATGTAGGGAAGCTGGCTGGCTTACATTATTATTTTATCACTGATATATTTTCTTACTAAGTTAAATCTGTTGCATCATTAAGTGAGCAATAGCAATCCCTTAAGAGAGAATACGCTAAGATTTCTGCACTGTTTTGTTTTAAAAGTTGGAATTTGGCTGCTAACAAAAGGAGTGACATATGTGTACTCTGCTTTGGGATATTGTATTATGTCGTGCTAAGAGACTGATGATGACTGTAATTAGTGTGTTAATCAGATTTATTTCAACAGAATTTGTATTCCATTGAGGGGGAAAATGGAGGGGGTTCATTAACTCTGTACTCTCAAATATACAGCTTAGCACTATTCTGAATAGTGCTATTGGAACACAAAACCCAACTGTCCTGCCGATATATTTCTACAGATGGCACCATCTGCGTAAAGACATGGTCCATTGAATTGGCAAGATATGCTTTGAAATATATCTCTCTGTGTCTGGTAAGATGTCAGGCTCTGGAATCTGCTCTGGTTTATTATTAGAAATCTGAGATACTAGTTGAAGCTCCCAACAAAAGATACACACATAAAATTAAATAATATTCCAACCAGGAATTATCCCGAGTTCCAGAATTTCTTGGGGCTTCTATTCCTGCCACAAAATACTGCTGCTTTTTGTCCTTCTAGTAACAGCAGCACCAGCAGCAACTAGAGAGGGGCGCAAAATGCAAAACGAAAGAAAGAAAGGAACACAAAATGAAAGAAAGGAAAACCTGCAAAAAGCTTGCCTAATATTTAAGACTAGAGCAAGCGTATAGCATATGTTCAAGGCCAAACAGGAGAAACCATTGCTTTTCACAGTGGTGAAAGCAATTGAGTAATCATAAGAAGGGCCTAAGGCCTTTATTTAAAAAGCTTAACATCAAGCTTGAAACACTGCCACCAAATAAAGTCCACAATCTTGAACTTGCTGACTTTCTTGACTCACTGAAACAGAAGCTCAAGGCAAAAAACAGACCAATGATCAAGTTGTGTGAGAGGATCAGTAGGGGAAAAAAGGCACAGATGTGAAATAAATCAGAAATCGTTTTGCTTCAGTTTGTCCCAAGCAGGAGGGAAGCTAGAAAGCTGCACGCATGTGTGTGGGGAACCTTTACCTTTTTATACACAGCTGAGTGTTTGTGCTAAATGCTGCTAGTCTAATTGTGAGAGGAATGATCTTGGTATTTCACAGTATACAGGGATGCTGTTAATTTTCAAAATCTTAAGTCTTAACTTCTAATTTTTAGGCTTGATTTTTTTAGAAGGTGGGATCAGAATTCTGAAAAATGAGAAGTGCAATGTAATACCACTACTAATAAATGAGAACAAATTTAAAATCTACTTCTGTTTACTCCAAGTACTCCACTGACATCACTGTGTGAGAGAATCATTTTGTTAATCTGAGTAACAATGGTGTGGAAGAAATTATGTTGGTTTCTTTCAAATGATCACTTGTCCGCCTTCTGCCTCTCCTCCCCCCCCTCCCTCCAGTATGGCAACTCGCATGCAGAGAGAATATAGATTGAAATGGTTGAAAATGATCCAAAATGATACACTATTAATAAGAATGATAGGATGCAATATGTGCAATTCAAATTTGAATGTCACTATGCCAATATGAAGGTTTGTGCTGGTGTAGTGGTATGATTTTAAAACAAAATTATGAGATGCTTCAACTTTCAAAAAGCACCTTAAAAACCAATGTTACTTGAACTTGAAAGAAATGAATCATGCTTCTGTCTAGAGATGGGCACGACTTGAAAAAAAAAATTTTTCGAGTTGTCGTTAGTTGGGCCAGTCCCAATTCGGGTCGTTTCCGGTTTTCGCGAAAATTTGCAAAAATTAGTCGGTTTGTTTTTTCGTTTTTTCGTTGTCGTTAGTACTGGTTTTTTTGGGGGGGGAGCGGGCTCCTGGAGGCACCTCTGTGGGGTGGGTGCCTCCTCTGGCCCGCTATAAAGGGAAAGTGGGCTCCTGGAGGCACCCGTGGGTGCCTCCTGCCACTAGGAAGGGGAAGCAGGCTCCAAGAGACCCCTCTACATGGGGGTCTCCCTTCCTCACCTGCTGCTGCTGCAAAATGCTATGCAATAGCCATATGGATATTGCATAACATAATGTGCAGACGTGAGACCAGTGTGAGAGTGATAGGGTCATACCTTCCCTTCACAAGGCTCCCGCACCACCATGTCTCACACAGAAGGGAATTGTACTTGCTGCGTGTAGTGCAATGCAAGCAAGTAGATCTGGCTTTAAGGTGGCTTAGTGCAAGAGCTAGGGTTAGGCTAGTGACGGGTAAGGTTACGGTGGGCTAGTGGGTTGCACCTCTGGGTGCCTCTCTGACCCACTAAGAAGACAGTCTGTGACGTATGGGTACGGAGTCAAGGGTTAGGGTTAGGGCTAGGGCAGGTTTTAGGGGGCTTTTTGGCACATCCCAGAAGTCTCCATGGCCAAGTGGCCATGCGACTGGTGGGATGGCTCCAAAAATTTGCATGGTTATCCACTCCCACATGGCTGGCCACTCGGCCAGCCCATCACTGCGCAGGTGTAAATAAAATAAAATAAAATAAAATCAATGGAGGACAGAGGAGGAGAGGAGAGACATTTTGTTGCAAGAAAAAACCCACTGCTACTGTGAAAAATCTGGCAGTTTATAAATTTTCGCGTGTTTCTGTTGTGCTTGTGTGTTTTTGGACCACGATTTCAAAAACAATATTGCGTTTGCCGCCCCATTTTGGATCCCCCGCCCGCACCGCATGGCATGGCGATGGCGACTCGCGAGTCCGGCTGCCCAGGACGGGGGGGAGGCGGGACCCCCCCCTCCAGAAACCACCCCTCCGGTAGGTGCCCTGCGCCCTTAGTCAAGCAGGCATTTTTCCGCCTGCTTTTTTGGCCCGGGAATGGGTGGGGGGGAGAGTTTAAAAGTTTTTTTCCTGTGCCGTCCGTGCCGCTTGCTTGCGCTTTAATTGCGGCGGCCGGCGGCGAGACTGGGCTTTTTGCTGGCTGCGAGCCTGCGGCGAGTCCCACCAGAGCAGCCCAGGACGGGGGATGAGGGGGGAGGCCGGGGACCTCCAGAAACAACCCCTCTGGTAGGTGCCCTGAGGCACGGCAGGCATTTTCCCGCCTGCTTTTTGGCCGGGAACCGGGTTTTTTTAACTTTTAAAAACTTTTTTTCTGTGCCGCGTGTGGCATCGCGCGATCTCGCGATGCAAGGAACGAGCACGACAAATCAGACCAAAATTGTTCGTTTGTTGGTTCGAGCTCGAAGTCTGGGGGAGTAATTCCCGTTACCGTTTCCGTAGAGTAACGGAACCGAGTAACGGAAACGGAAACGGGAATACCGCTAAGTCGTGCCCATCTCTACTTCTGTCCCCTTGTGGGCTGAATAAGGCTTCCATTGAATTTTCATTTACTGTACCTTGGAAGATGTATGAATGATTTACTTCTAGCTCGAAACAGATATAGCTGGTTGGGTAGCACAGATAGTTAGGTATCTGGCTGTGGAGCAAGAGTTTCTGAGTTGAGTTTCCCAGAAGAACCCATGTGTATGGTCTTTGCACAGTCCCAGAATGCCTCCAAAAGAGGGGAATGATAAACACCTTCTGATTATGCTGTACCTAGGAAAATCTAAAAAGGTTGGCCATAAATAAAAATTGACTTGACGACACACTATTATCATTATTAGAAATACAGTGGACCCTCGTATAACAAGCAGTTTGTTTAACAGAAAATCCGCTTAAACGAAAAAATTTCTGGAGATCAGGGAAAATAGCTTAACAGAATTGCCTATGGGGTGAATCTGTACAACAGAAAAATGGTCGCAGTTAGGGATTAATCTGTTTTCAATGTATTCCTATGGGAAATTTGTACAAAGGAAAATTCGCTTAACAAAATTTCATTTGGAACTTCATTGAAGTTCATTCATAAATCCTTTATACAAGGTACCACTGTATGGTATGTTTTTAAAAGGCCATAACTGTGCAATTTGTTGCTTATCTACTCAAAAGGATGATACACTGCGTATGTGTGTGTGGCCTTAGTATAACAGTTCAGTCCTGTATTTGTGTGGTTGTTCTTGCTGATGTTGTGATTTTTAAATGATATTAATTTAGTCTAAATAAATATATGTCAATCTATCTGATAGTTATTTAACACTGTAATTCATTAGCTGAAATCCTGTTTGTAGTATAAGCCTAATCACAACTTTCTGTTCATTCCTCCCTAGTAAACAAAGAGCTTCCAGCACAATTTCTGATGTCATGCATGCCCGTACACAAATCCAGAACACACACCCTTAGAATCATAGCAGGGGTGCTTTGTTTAACTAGAAAGGAATGTATGGAAAGCAAGGATTTGGCATACACTGCATGCAGGATTTCAGCCACTGTGTTTTTAGCCATATTTTTTTAAATGAATGTCCATTATAAGTTGTCTCGAACGAAGAATAGTGAAATATTACATGCATATGTGCATGCACATACATTTATGCATAGGTAAAGGTAAAGGTTCCTCCCACACATGTGTGCTAGTCGTGTCCAACTCTAGGGGAGGTGCTCATCTCTGTATTCAAGCCGAAGAGCCAGTGTTGTGCAAGTCCACGGCCATGTGGCCGGCATGGCTACAAGGAAACACTGTTTTACCTTCCCAATTTTTACAATTGTACCTATTTATCTACTTGCATTTACATGCTTCCGAACTGCTAGGTTGGCAGGAGCTGGGGCTATCAGCGGGAGCTTCCTCTGCTGTGTGGCACCCGGGATTCGAACCACTGAGCTGCCGACTTTGCAGTCAACAGTTTCGGAGCCTTAGTCTATGCCTCCATACATTTATGCATACACACCAACATATCTACTCTGTAATTCAGTAGCATGCTGCAGTCACAGTGCCCTGGTCTAGTTATTTGCAGGTTGTTATGCCACATAACTTACCTGTAATTTAAAAAAGAGAGGAATATTTTAGTCTATTTTAGGAAAATAGCCAAAATAAAATTGTGACAGATTCTGTTGCAGTATATAAAATATTCCTAACGATTTGAATAATTTTCTCCAGAATACAAAACTAGATGAAGATGATCCCCCCCCAGAGAGATGAAAGAGAAAAAGCTGTCCATATCCCATAGTATCAGTGACAGAATTCTGATTCATTTTGAAAAGTGCTGATTGCAGCTAAAGGATCACCCCACTGCTCCACTTATTTGTAAGGATACTTTCCCCCATACACAGCTCAAACATTACCATATGTTATCTGAAGAGAATTGCCTTTATCAGAATGTCATGGCATCTGGTTTAACAATTTTTATATTTATTTGGAAGGAAAAAACGAATAGAACAAAACAGCACATTCATCAGTTGGAAATTTGCTGAGCAGTACAGATGCTTACTGTCCTCACTACAATGCCAAATTTCAGTCTGATCAGTCCTAATTGAGCAATGAGATTGAAGAAGAGATTAATCATTAATGAGCACAAGATTAGAACGATCCTTTGATTCCATATTGTCATGGAATGTTCTTCAGAATATCTTACTTTGAAATGGATTTTTATGAATATAATGTAACAATTATTGAAGCCAAACTATATTTTAACATACACAAGGTGACTTGGTAAAAGATCAGAGGGATATTTATTAGAAGATTAATTTGCAGGAAACTGATTTCATTTAATGAATGACCACACTCTGGGGCACTTCTTTAGCCAAAACACATAATCTACCGCTTCAGTCTGAGGAGTTGTTTCCACTTCAGTATATTATGTGATTATTCTGGAGTGCTTTTTAGTTTTGCCTTTTCAAGTGCATAGGTACCTATGAGAGCCAAAATCGATTTTCTGGAAATGTGTATCCCACAAATAGACACTTAGGCTTGCTCTAATTAGTGACAGCCAATGGCTGTAGTGGAGCCACATCTCATAGAATAAAATCCTCATGACATCACCTGTCACCAGTCCAGGTTCCCTTGCTGTCACTGACCTTAGCTACATTCCTCAGAGAAACTGGGAAATGAATACTTTCCCCCAGGAATAGTATCTTGTTGCTGACTTGCCCTGCTAAGAATCTGAGGTTGGTTCAATCTTGGATGGGTCAATACATTTACAAAAGATCTCTTATTCCTTTGATGATATAGATGAATCCAACTGTTTGCATGCTAGGACAGCAAAGGGGATGGTCACGAGGAACACCTCAACAGCTTGAAATGTATTACAATGCCAGTCAACTGCAATGTGTCTGGATGTCTTTGTCGAATGCATGCAGGGAATGCAGGTGCTTTTATTTATTCCACATCACAGTCAGTCTAAAGGAGAGATCAGTAATAATTTGTGCACCAGATATCATTGATGTAGAGATTGGCACGAACTGAAAAAAATGGCTATTCGTTTTGGTTCCGTTCATTTTCTTTCATTTTTAATGAATTTTTTTCAAATATTCGTTACGTTGGTTCATTTTGTTTTTCTCCGTTTTCCCCTGCTTTGCGCAATTTAATCAATTTGACAGCACGGGCGGAAAAAAACATTAAAAAATAATAAAGAAAACACAGCCGTTGACAACCACTGCACAAACTGGACTGGCAGCATCCTCATCCTCATCAATCCTCATCCACATCCTCATCATCATCTTCAGTCATCATTCATCACATCATCCTTACCGGGTGGTAGCAGCGGTGGCAGCGGAGGCAGCGGGGTGATCCTGGCCCCTGTGGCAGGGGCTTTTTGAGGTGCTACCTTGGGGCCAGCGCCTCATGGTGTTTTTTTTCAAGTGCCAACTGCATGGCCCCTGGGGTCGGGTTGGTGCTGGTTTTATTCCCCCCCCCTTTATATTAGGGCGCCAATTCGGCTACCCCAGGGGCTGGGTCGGCGCTGCTTTTTTTTTTAGTTTTTAGTTTTATTTTCATTGCATTTTTTAAACTGCCAACCATGTCGCCTGCGCTACAGCTGTAGCGCGGGCCAGTCACTTTTTTTTTTTTTTTTTTTTTTGCTGGCCGTGGACCGGGTCTGGTGCTCACAGGCCAGTACCGGGTCTGCACGCCAGATCGGGGGGGGGGGCATTTTGCCAGCAGTGCCCCGGTTCCTGCTACTCTGACTAAGCTTACGGCCCGGTCAAAGGTGGTGTAAAACACAGAGCACAGTTTGGGGGAATGGCATCATTGACTGACTTCCCTTTTGGGTGTGAGAGGTGGTGTATTAGATGGTATTCCCTAGAAGTCTTCTTGGAGACAACCCCTATTGGGGATACCCAGAAGTCTGCTAGTGGTAAGTATTCGAAGGGGGCTGCCATTCTGCATGCTTTGATTTCTTTACTGAAATTTTCCTATATTATGTGCGGGAGCTGGGTTGTGTTTTTAAATTAGGGGCGTTCATTACAGTATGCTGCTCAATGAAGGGGATCCTGAAGCCCTGGGTGAAGCCCTCCCATAAGCAGAGGGCTTCCTTCCTCTTAGGGTAGGATAATAGGTATGGAGCCATGGCTGCTGGTTTTATCAGGGAGTGGGCTAGCTGCTTCACGGTGTGTGGAGGGACCTGCTTACTTTTTGTTGGTAGCTGCTGTGGAGCGGGCTGTGGAGGCTTCAGTTGAGTCCCTAGCAATGTTTGGCTTGGATGGGGGCCTGGTGTGCTGAGAGGGCTGTTGGAAGCCTTTCTGCGTGGTGCATGTGCCTTTTGGGTGGGGGCCAAAGCATATTTCACAGTCATGGTCAAATATGCATTTCGCCCTGGCACATTTTCCTGTGGTGAACCCCGAGCATATGGGCTTGGGGTAATCCTTCATGGACCTAGGGCTGGCGCGTCGATTAAGGCGAACTAGGCAGTTGCCTAGGGTGCCAAAATGGAGAGGGGGTGCTGGCCAGCCTGCTGTCCCCCCGCCGCTCCCTGCCACTGGCCACTGCTGTCCATCCCGCCGCTGCCCGTTGCCGTCCGCCCGCCGCCGTCCGCACCCATTGCCGCCCACCCCATGCCCGTCGCCGTCCCTCGCCATCCGCCGCCCCCTGCCACCCTTTTCTTCTTGGCCTTCCTTTCCCTTTCTAGGGGTGGCTGGCTTACAATGCTGTTTTTGTCCTGCATTGGATTGGGAGACTCTTGACTAGATGTTGGAGGGTTCTCTTGACTGTGCTCCAGCTGCTGAGGTTGAGGAAGACCTGTTAACCAGCTGCGGAGAAAGCTGGGCTAACACCTGCCCAATATTCTGGATGAAGCCCTGGTGACCAGATTGGGGGGAGTGGCTGGAGGGTGGTACTGCTGAGTGCCTGGCTGCAGCTGCTGCACTGCTGGTTGTGATTGCTCAGATGCCCATTGGGGTGGTTGCATTACTGGTGCTGCAGCAGTCCCCACAACCTCCACTGCAGCCCCAATGGGCCATGCACCAACTTCAGCCAATCTCACAGCAATTACAACCAGTGACACACCTGGGGTTGGTGTGTCACTGGTTGTAATTGCTGTGAGATTGGCTGAGGTTGGTGCATGGCCCATTGGGGCTGCAATGGAGGTTGTGTGGACTGCTGCAGCACCAGTTGTTGCAGTTGCGTGGTAAGCTGGGGCTGCTGTGTGGCTGGTGGGGGCTGCCTCGTAGGCAGTTGGGGGTTGCCCCTAGCCTTGGCTGACTTGGTGCAAGGCCTTGAGCTGCACCTGGGTGAATTGGTGCTGGCGGTGCTGCTCCCTGGTTGTGCAGCTGCCTGTCGTTTCTTAGTAGGCATGTTGCCCGCCCTTGCACATCTGCCACTAGTGGCCTCCACGTGATACTATCCCCCTATTTCTTTGGGGGTCTAATGTGAATGAGTTTGCCCTGCTAGGACTTGCATATGGCTGCTGCTGCGTAGCTGTGTGTTAGGGGCCTACTGGGGTGGTTGGGGGAGGGGTTGTGGCAGCAGCGTGGCCTGGGCTGGCTGGGCCCTCTTGAGTCCAGCACCCACAGTGTGGAGCCCCCCTCTTTCCAACTGCCCAAATGATTTGGGGTTGTTGGGGCACCCTGCCAGCTTGCTGCCTCTTCCCAGCCCCTTTTATGCTTGTCCCTTCCTGGTAGATGGCTGCTGCTGCAGTGTGGGACGCTCATTGGGGGATGCTAGGGGATGCTGTTCCTGGTGGGAGGGGGTTAAGTGCCTACCCACTATTGGTCCTGTTGCAGGGATTGTGCTCAGGGCTAACCCCCTCTCCTTCCATTCCCCTTCAAGGTTCTCTGGACTTATTGGGGGGCAGGTTGCTATCCCTGCCATGTCTCCTCTGTCGCTCTCACTGCCTGCTGCCACCGCAGCACATGTTCACGCAGCCTTTTCCTCTGCCACTCGGTGCCTCTCCTGACCTGGACCGCCTCATCGGTTTGCTGGCACTGCCAATGTGCTCTGCTGCCACTGCCAAGGAACTCTGCTACTGTTCTGCAGCTTTGCATGTTGTCGTGTCGTCTATAATCCTGGATCCCTCACTGGTGTCTTGAGCATCAAGGTGGCCGGGCAGCAACTGTTATGGCTGCTTTTGCCAGGACCTTTTAAAGGCAGAGGCTGGCTATCAAACTGCACCTGCGCAGGCAGGACACTCTCCGGATGTTTGCCCCCGCATATGACATGAGGGAGCATCCTGATTGGCTGGGCCAGTTAGCCTGATGGAGGTTCCCTAGGCTCTCCTCTGTCCCATGTGGCAGGCGCCATCTTAGAGGTACCCCACCTGTGTGATGCAGACAGGCTGCCCCAGCCACACTGTTGGTTCCCAGTAAGTCTGGACCCTTTTATATGTGGGTCATCTACAAATCTGATAAGTATTCCCTGTACTCCCTCATCAAAGTTATTAATAAAAATATTGAAGAGCAATAGGCCCAGGTCTGAGCCTTGTGGTACCCCATTAGTTACCTCCTCTCAGTTTAAGAAGCAGCAACTGATAACCACTCTTTGTGTAAAATTCTGTAACCAACTGTGTATCTTTTCCATGGTGCTCCCTGCACCATGTTTCTTCTGTCCTCAGCATTTTCCTCAGCAATGTGCTTTTAATAATTTTATCTGTTGTCAATCATATTTGCTGCCCTGTTGAGCAGCAAGGTGATAAAATGTGGTAGTT
This sequence comes from Phrynocephalus guinanensis, assembly GCA_037367245.1. Lineage (NCBI taxonomy): Eukaryota > Metazoa > Chordata > Lepidosauria > Squamata > Agamidae > Phrynocephalus > Phrynocephalus guinanensis. The sequence goes on along the minus strand of CM074741.1, from coordinate 62,518,777 downwards.
TTGTTCCATCATATCAATACTTAACCATCAGTCCACCTTTCTTTATTTTTTTACTAATTCGATCCCATACTTCCTTACTCACAACCAATTATTTGTGTAAGTTTCTGCATTATTGAACTTTGCGAGACAAGCAGACCTCAGCATTCCATTGCACAAAGGGAAAAATGACTACATATAGAGTCTCTAATGAAGAAACTATTCAGCTGGAGTAACCCAAGAAAGTCAGGCTGACATATCGCTCATGAGCCCATAGCTACTCTGTAGCTCCATGTCACAAGGGCAGGCCTCTGGCTCCTGAGCCACACCTACTAGGTGTTTACCCCTCAGATCCCTGAGGATTCCAACTAAACCTAGGAGGCTTGATCCACATATTCCACCCATAGATCTGGATCCACCCCAAGGGCTACCCCAGCTCCAAAAAGTTGTGACAATAATTATTTGTTGTGGCATACTTTGGGAAAATTCCGTGCCCGGTAACTGTATTATCTCAAAGATTCTCTCTCTGGGGAAAGAGTCCTGATTGATTTTCTATTTTTAAAAACAAACAAATAAGCAAACAACACCTAATGTTTTGTTAAAAGTTCTCCTTCCACTACTTTGTTTCCGACAAACTGGTCAATGGAAATACACTGTATACTTACCTTTTCGGACTACTGCCTTTTTTTCTCGTTGTCTAAGAATAGGTTTAAATCCATCCATGTACAGCAAGGAAGCCAGACATCTGCCGTGGATGTTTTTTGCAGTTTTATCTATAGAGAAATATTGACATGACAAAGTGAGCAGAAGGTGTGATTTTGCTGCTGCCAAAGAACTGGTTTGTGTATTTCCCCCACAAAATATTCTCCCACCCCAAATCATGATCTTTTATAATCTGTATACTAATTTATTCCTTCATATCCTTCATCAGAAATTTTAGTTTTGAAGCTTTGTATGAAAATCAACACTTTTCTTTCCAATCTTGTACTACCATGTAAACATACGCTTCTCAATTTTATATGCTAAGTAATGCTGATGTCTGGAGAGGTGCAATAACATTTCATAAATTAGCTTCAGCAGCATGATTCTCATTAGTTCTTGGATACTTCCAGAAGCTTTCACCAGCAGTTACACTGGTCAGGATTTCTGGGAGTTGTAGTCCATGAACATCTGAAGACCAAAAGTTAGGAACCAATGCCTAGATCAATGCTGGCCCAAATGCAGCTGAATAGTTGCTTACTGTGATCCTATACAGGCACAAAATTGAGTGTATCTTAGTGTTATGTGATGCACTGATTTTGGTGGCATTTGCTGGGGCTATGATTATACTCAGAAAAAGTGAATCAGATATTTTACTTCTAAAACATGATGACAGAATTTGCTAAAATGTGAACTGAAATGGGTGAGTACAAAGCATGGGTTTGTTTAGACAAAATGCATAAATGTTTTTGTGCTCTTGCTTCTGGTTAAACAAATCAAATAAATGGAAAAATAAAAGAGAAAGACTGAAGTTAATTAAACTGAATACATTTTCTGTCCTAAGCATATTAACAATCCATTCTGTCTGAAACATGAAGTCAATCAGAAGAACCCACAGAGCTTTAACCCATTAAAGCTGTCCTTTATTATTGGTGCTTCACTATGAGCTACACAGAAAAACAGAGTACCAGTCCAAGTGAAATTTTGAAAGATTATGAATAAGCTGTTGTCACACTACTGGGAGAAGGCACTTGGTTATACCCCAAATGTCAATGTATTAAGCTGCCATTTAAATAAAATATAATCCTGATTATGTATGTGTCTCCATTTTCCATTAAGTATTTTTTTAAAAAGGAGAAGCATCCATTTTTTTTGTTCTGTTTTACTGTATGTTATTTTGACAAACTAACTATCCACTAAAATTGGTCTGTTTTTTTTTAAAAATCAATTAGAGAAAAGAATTGGTTTGATATAAAGACAGCTAAAAATGAGGTATGCATACTATTTCCACGTATTGCTTAAGCTTCTCACCAGAAGTAAAATTATATATCTCTCAATTTCTTTGCACTTTCCAATGTACACATATTTTATAAGCTGAAATCTGTATCCGACATTTGAAAGCATTGCTGTTTCTAGTCTTGGAATACATTTCAACATCTAGTAGCAGTGGCTTCAGAATCTTAATTCCGGTAATTAATTTTGTCTTGATGTAGACATAAGGTGTGACTAAAAGGCCAAATTATCCTGACCCCGATCAGGTTGGATTGTGCTTAAGAGGTTCGCTTTGAGGTGTGGCATGTCATTTGCGGTGAGGCTTGCATCCATAAGCAAAGTTCAACCGCACTGCACCTCACATAACTGTATTCGTCTCTTCTTGCCCTTTAAAGGGAAAGAGAAAAGAAAGAAAATAATAAAAAAGCAAGCAAGCAAACAAAAACCTCTTTGTCCCTTCCTTTCTGCTTTGCTTAAATCGCTTCATCACTGTGGGAAATTGAATGCTTTCTCTCACTCCCCTGTGGAGGACATTAGAGAAGCAGTTTTCAATGTTTTTTTTTAAAGTGGTATATTTCATTAGCATTGTACTGTCACACATGCTGGAAACTGAACTGAAATGGAATGATCCTAGCCACACCAAAACCAAACCAAAACAAACGACCCAGTATCCCTTACCAAGGACACCCCAAAAGATGTGGATAGGCAAAAATCAGGGACAAAGTGGTTCACAATGGCCTGTATGTCATGTGGTCATTGGGAAAGGGCATGAAGCAACTTGTTCCCAGGTGGACCAAATGGTGGGACAAATTCCCATCTGATTGTACCCTTGATTTTTTGTATTTTAAAATTTCAGGCTATGTCACTCTGCTGTTTTGGTGAGCCATTGGCAGGGAACAAGTACAAATGAAAGACACCTGATAAAGAAAAGCAAAAGGTGAGCACCTTAAAATATAAATGTAACTTTTACACAGCCAATGAAGTGTGGTGGGCAACATAAGAGCTCATTTCCAACCTATGATTGGAATGGTATTATCAGCTGTTTTCAGGTGTTTTTTCATCTTACTTTGTCCAACACGTGTGAGAAAGAGTATCTAACTCTATCTTCTCTGAGTATTCAAGCCTCTTTTTTGAGGAGAATCCTAGGCCTCCCTAAATGTGTCCCATACGCCGTTCTTTGCTTAGAAACTGGCATGATACGGCTGAAGACCTTGGCCAGATTAAGAGCTATTAAATTCTGGCTTGGAATCCTCTACAACCCAGTTCATACCCGTTTATTATATCAACTTTTGATAGATCCTGACCTCCCAGTCGAGATCTCCGATGTTCTTACCACTCTTGAAGTAGCGGGACTGGACATTGAGAAGCTTGGCATGTTAAGTCAATCTGAAGCATATAGGACTATTAAAGACAGGCTATTGAACATCGAATGGCAAGAAGAGTGCAGTGAAGCTAATACCATCTGCTCCCCACTTCAATTTAACATCCCAGTCCTACCTGGGAAGCCTGCTTTTTTTCTGACTTACCTAACATATCCCAAAGCATGCAGAGCCTATTCACTTGCCAGATGTAATTCCTTACCCTCTGCACTATTGTCGGGCAGGTTCAATGGAATCCCTTACTCCCAGAGAATCTGTCCGTGTCAAACTAATGCAGTTGAAACTCTTGAACACATCTTCTTTCATTGCCCAATTCACGATGCACTTCGTAAGAAATATCTATCCTTGATCCTCGATAGAATGGGTGGGAAGACTTGGTTAAGCTTAGGTTTCTTCTCTCTATGCAAGTCACCTCTTATTTGGATTAGGTGGCCTCCTTTGCCTCTGAGATTATAGCAGCATGAGGATCTGGGCTTCCCTACTCCCCATCTCATCGGCTTGAGTAGCTAATGTATATATTAGAATCACCGGTTCCATGTTTGATTTCCTCCTTGCTGTACCTTATGTTCTCTTGTTGTGTTGTTTTATTTTGTTTTAATGCCAATAAAGGTTGATTTGATTTGATCTATCTTCTCTGACATATTCCTGACATTGAAATTGAGGTATCTATGAATGAAAGGTTTCTAAGGCTTTAAATTCTAAGGCTTCACGGACTAACATAAGTCTATCATCCTGTTCAAAAAGAACATTTCCAGCAAGCACTGGGGAGTGTCCATTTAAAAAAAGAAACTAGGTGGCTAGGGCTATGCTAGGCCATGAAGCCATCCATTGTAGGCCTTTCTCCCAAGTGAAACACATTTAGGTGTCTGTCAGGTAGGATTCCCAGAATCCTGGAGAATTCTGGAATATGTAGTAAACCTATCCCTCCAAATTGCACATCTTTTTAGTACTAGGGGCATGTGTTGGGAGGGGTGAGGTGTATGTGTATATCCACATCTCTACCACTTTGAGCTGTGCTTGCTTTCAGGTTTAATATTTGTGTACAGCTACACTCATGTAGGGATATCATTGCCCATATTTCTGAGCCCCAAGATTGGTCAAGCACAAAGGAAACTGAAGGCCTAGGAGGGCTGCTTGACATATATTTCCCGGCAGCCCCAGGACCGAAGCAGATACCAGAATGTGCTGAAGAAGGCCAGAGTAAACAGGACGGCAGATAACCAGGATATCAGAATACATCTGCTCAGGCCCAAGGAAGCCTCTTATCAGTAATGCCTCACTAGCTAGGGAGCATTTCCCCCCACCTGTGAAACCTATTTCCCCTGCTTTGTTTACCTGTTTACTGAACAGATAACGCTTGCATTCTTTCCCCCCACCGAGGAATGTTTCTCTGTATGTGCTTACCCTCTAATAAAAGGCTGGGCTCAGGCAGCAGTAGGAAGGACACAATCATCAACACACAATCACAATCATCATCAGACAATCATCACCACACAATCTCACATGCACGCAGCCGATGCAGACACAGAGAGACACTCAGACATCCATGGAACCCTGACAGACAGACGAACAGGAATGCTGCCCTGAGCGCCAGATGATTGAACCCCGAAGCTCTGCGTCCCGTGTGATTCGTAACGCAAAAAATGGTGACCCCGACGTGATTCCCCCAAGGCAACGGCAGACGTGATTCCCCCAAGGCAACGCAGACGTGATTCCCAGAAGGCAACACAGATGCGATCTCCTGCAGCAAGGCAGATGCAGAGGAACCACTAGGCACAAGGACCAGGCTCCAGGCCGGAAGGCACGAATGCAGCCCATCCTCATCTCCCTACGCCTGTGGAAAAGGCTTCGAGACGCGTCCAAACATCCTCTAAGAGGATCCCAAAGGTGAGATGGGAGCGTTCTTCTCGGTTGAAGAGCGAAATGAATTCAGTGGGTCAGCTAATTTTCGGAGCAAAAGCATGCCAGTAATAGTACAGCCTTTGCCCACAGTCCCTAAGGTGGGATCAGGGGGGCAGGGAAAGATTTGCGTGAGCCAAGAAGTCAGAACAGAGTTTTGGGAGTCACAACAGCCTCTGGGTGGGGAACCAGCAGTAGGAAGAAATCTACAGGCAGAAAATTCCAGGGTTGGCAAGCAGAACACAGGTGATACAGCAGAGCAACCATGGGGACGCATGCAAATGCCCATTTCACTCCTTCCCCCAGATTTCAAGACGCCACTACCAATAATTTTTCCACCTAGTGACCTACAGTTAGGAACAGTGTCCCACAATCAGGAATTGGTGGAGGAAAAAAGGGAACCCCGTGCTGAGACCGTTGTTCTAAGATCAAAAATTTCCATCAAGAATGGTCTCAGCACAGGGCAAAATGACACTCAGGAAGATCTCATCAAACCCCAGAAGCAGGAGGGTAAACATTTTGTCCTGCCACAAAATGTATCTCCAAAAGGCAAGGAGATGCCCCAAAGGCAGTCACTTTCTTGCAGCAAAGAGCCAAGCCATGGGGCAGGATTTCCCAAAGAAATGCAGAGAGGCCAAAATTTTGTCCATGGCTCAGTAACACAAGCCTTGGAATCGCTTCAGACTCAGGATTCCATTTCCCAGGGAAAGCTCCACAGGCTTCAGAAGCAGCCAGCTTTAGAGCATATGCAGAGTTCAGCCTTGGGCTGGACCAAAGCAGATTTGCCCAGAGAGGGAATTCCAAAGATAGACCTCTTTTCCAAAAGGGCAAAGTTCACCATTAAGGCAAAGAACAGCCTCTTGCGCGCTTTGACAAATGGAAGACACCCTCAATATAAGTATAGAAGAAAGGGCAATTTTTTCAAAAAAATCAGTACCTTATTTTTCCCTAAGAGATTTTCCTCTTTCTCCAAAGCCATGGAGAATGTAGATTTTCTCTCTCAGAAAGCTTAGGCAGCCAGAATTCCCCTCATACTCTCTTTAGCAAGCTACAGGAAAAATTAGGAATCAAAATGCTTTTCTTTCTCTCTCTCTCTCTCTCTCTCTTCCCCCCCCTCTCTGTCTATCGACCAGAAGCAGCTCAGGAGGAGCGGGGGGGGGAGGGGGCTGGAAAGCAAGCCGGCAGGGGAGGAAAAAAGGTTTTTGGATAAGAAAGAGTTTGCTGGAGAACGAAGTTTGCTGGAGAAGCAAGCAGGCATCAGTTGTCTGTCAGGAATTGGGAGAAAGATTTCTGGAGATTTCAAGTCCTTTAGAAAAAACGTCCCAAAGATCTCATCTTCCACTATTTTCCGGGGGTAAAAAAGCAATTATAAGGGTGTGATCCATCCCACTAGCACACAGAAAGCATGTAAGATAGCAGGAAGCATGGAATGTTTCAGTTTGCTAGGAAGGTAGACTGTTATCTTTAGAGACATTGTATAAACAAAGCCAGTTTATCACCTTCCTGCTGGTTGTAATTACAAGTCAGCAAGCAGAGGCATCTTTCAGAGTTGGAAGCAAACTGACTACAAATCCCATATGCCTTACATTTTTGGGCACAAGCAATCAACAGGGTTTAAAAATGTATAAAAAATCACTAATGCGTGTTCCTTTTGCCTCCAAAAATCAAGCAGGAAGGAAAAAAACCTTCCTCTCAGGGTATGAATTTCAAATTTAAAACAGAAAGCCAAAACAATTAGAAGAAAAAAAGAAGGGGGAGGAATCTCCCCCCTCTCCAGGCTTTTCAAGCAAGGCTTGATTTTAACTATACAGTATGTACCCTGAGAGAAAGAGAAATACAAATAGTCTCACAGGTATGCCTTCCATGGCAGTTTGAAGCTTCACCAGCAGAATGATCCCAGAACATATATTCATCATTTTCTCAATTGCAAGGACTATGGCCAGAGGGCAAGATTGATGTCCTCTTAAGGACTGGACTTGGTATTCATGCAAACCAGATTTTGCTAAATCAGATTTCACCACCAGAAGAAGAAGACATTTCCCAGATCCATGAACTTTTAGCAAAAGGACTCTTAAAAAGACTTTTCAGCAAACAGCCATCCGTTGAAGCAGAGAAGAAAATAGTTAGGTAGTCTAGTCTTTCACCTTCCCCCACAAAAATGTAAGCCCCAGCACAGAGAGATCCTGCTTACTTATGTATTCTCATGTATTCATGTATTTGAAATTATTCACTGTCCATACCTGCAAATTCTTGCCATGCTTAGCCACAAAATGTATTCATATATCTATGCATTACTTATGCTATAGCTTATTGCTTGATTATTGTTAATGCATGTATATCTGTATGCTAGATTATGTCTATGTACTTTTAAGTCTTGGGAGACAATCTTGCTTATTATGTCAGTTCATTTATTATTGCAAGTTATAAGTTTTTATCTCTGAAAGTCATATGAATAGTGCTGTGTAACTCGGTGGGAGAAAGAATGCAGCCAACAGTCTAGAGGGTCCCCACATTAGATAACACATCACAGCCAATGATTTATGCCATGCCCTAGCTTAATGCTCTCACAATGAGCATGGGAGTGGGAGGAAATGGCCATGGAGTGTCAGCACAGCAACTCTCAGGCACAGCCATAAGACATCTCACATTTTAGGGCATAATTCTCACATCTCAGCCCAGATATATGAAGCATGTCTTGCCAGAGACATGTTACTCCCTCCTACATAAGGAGCTGAGTTTCCTCTTGGGCCAAGCAATGAGGCCCCTGGGGCAAATGACCTCAGGTTGCCAGGCTTTCAGGGCCTGCATGGGTCGAGCACCAGATGAGTGCCTGATTTCTGGTTGGTTTACATCTCTGCCTCCTGACTGGTATGCAAGCTCTCTCTTAATTAAAAGGAAAGGGAGAGATGTAGGGATATCATTGCCCATATTTCTGAGCCCCAAGATTGGTCAAGCACAAAGGAAACTGAAGGCCTAGGAGGGCTGCTTGACATATATTTCCCGGCAGCCCCAGGACCGAAGCAGATACCAGAATGTGCTGAAGAAGGCCAGAGTAAACAGGACGGCAGATAACCAGGATATCAGAATACATCTGCTCAGGCCCAAGGAAGCCTCTTATCAGTAATGCCTCACTAGCTAGGGAGCATTTCCCCCCACCTGTGAAACCTATTTCCCCTGCTTTGTTTACCTGTTTACTGAACAGATAACGCTTGCATTCTTTCCCCCCACCGAGGAATGTTTCTCTGTATGTGCTTACCCTCTAATAAAAGGCTGGGCTCAGGCAGCAGTAGGAAGGACACAATCATCAACACACAATCACAATCATCATCAGACAATCATCACCACACAATCTCACATGCACGCAGCCGATGCAGACACAGAGAGACACTCAGACATCCATGGAACCCTGACAGACAGACGAACAGGAATGCTGCCCTGAGCGCCAGATGATTGAACCCCGAAGCTCTGCGTCCCGTGTGATTCGTAACGCAACACACTCATTGTCATGAGTACTTTGTATTTTTGGTTTTATAAGGAAAAGACCATCATGCTGGAAGTGTTAGGATCATTTGGTATTTTTATCGGCAGGGTGTAGCGGCCTAGTGCTGAACTTGTAACTATTGAAGCCAAACAGTCACTCTTCCGAATGAAAGCAATGCCAAGAGGGGTGGTAATGCTGATTGTCTGATGGCACTGATTAAGAGTATCAGAAAAAACTAGAGGGAGAATACAGATGGCTACTGCCTCACTGTTGCCAAACATTTAGCTATTCCCTGGGCTATGATGACTGTAAGTGACCATATGATCAACATTTAGGGAGTGACTTTCATTGATATAAAATCTATGAGATAAATATCAATGTGCATAGCACAAACATGTTTACATCACAAGCCAATAGTTTCTTAAGATAGCAAAGGAATTTGTTTAATTTCAGGACAGGAATCATCAAGGTTTCACAATCAAGCTTCGTGAGATCACTGAATTTCATTCTGGAGCACACTCCAAATTTGCTTCATCTCCCTCAGTTACTTGACAAATGGGTTTCTTATTGTTTCAGACTGTACAAAGAATTATATATCACATGATGCCCAAGATTAATTAGAGTTATTTTCAGGCATCCTAAGTGACGTGGCCAGCGGAAGTGCTTTCTGAATCTAATGGGAGGCTTTTCAGAATCATCCATCATATAAATCCTATTATTAATTTATTTGGAAATGCGCAAAGGCAACCATCACAAAGCACTTAGAGAGTTCTCTGATAATACCAAAATTAAGCAATCAGTTTTAGAATGAGAAATATCAGGTTAAATGGAATTTAACCCCTACTTTGTCAGTCTCTTGATTTGCTCCACAGGTCATCCATTTCTTTTCTGACCCAGTTTTTGTTTCTGAAATCTCATATGACAATACTCATCTTCCTATTGGATATTTTCCCTATGTCCCTCAAAATGTGCATGATAGTTGTTTAGCCTTCTATTGAATACAGTCTTCATAGGTCCTCACATCAATGGCCAGTAGCCAAAAATCCTATGAACCACACCCACCAGTATAGGTCAGTTGCTTAAATCTCAACAGTGGAGTGCCACAGATTATGAAGTCAGATTAGGCCTTTTCTATTGCATTCCAAGTTCTGTAACTCAGAGTGCAACGGCAAATACTTAAAATGACTTTGCAGCTTGTGGAAACTCATCACCCACTGTGTTATGCTGCTGACACCTAGAGTTTTACACCAACTGTGTTGGCAGAGGATTTCTGTTTGTAGAGATGATGTAATGCAACCCATGGCCTACACATCTGAACATATCATTTCAAGAGGGATAAACTTAATGACTCATAGAGAGTACTGCTTGATCTCTGCTTTTTTCCCATTGTGGGTTTTCAATGGGACTCACATCAGACACCATTCCTGCTAATCAGGTAACCCTAAAATAGCATAAAGGTCTTAACTGTGGTCCATTGGATTGGAAAAGATCAGCCCCAGTGACATATGACTCCTTCACTGCTTTAGTCATGTCAACATTGGGTTAGTTTAATGAACATAAGAAGAGCCATGCTGGATCAGGCCAAGGGGCCATCTAGTCCAGTTTCCTGTATCTCACAGTGGCCCCGCCAGTTGCCTCTGGGAGCACACGAGACTAGATATCTGTCTCCTGATACCACTCCCCTGCATCTGGCCCTTGAAGTACCCTCTTTTTAAGCCTTGGGGGCCTTTCAGATGGACTGGCTGACGATCTGGTTGACTCCCTGGTTGATAGGTGGTATGCTGCAGCCACTGGGGGCTATGGACCGGATCATCGTAAGCACCTCAACCGGTGCCAAGCCTGCTCCATGACGTGGTTTATGGCAGAGTTGTGGTCAATGAAGCAGGAACAGAAGAGGCTTGAGTGCAGATGGAGGAACAATCGGATGGAATTTAATTGGGTTGCAGGTCGTCCAATGACCAGATGCTATGTTCGAGCGATCAGGGATGCTAAACAATTGTTTGCCTCCCTGAGAATTGCACCTGGTTTTTTAAGGAGGCGTATGGCGATTGGTAATCTGTTGTGTTGTGATTCCCCTGGTTATTGTTTTTTCCCCCCTTTAGTATTTAGTATTTTTTTTTGCCTCCCTGAGAATTGGTAGGGCCTTGAACCACCACGCAGAGCTTTTCCATGTGGTTCAAGATCTCTCCACTCCTGGTCCATCAGGGCCTCCTCCTAGTGATTTCACTAGTGAGTCATTTACAACCTTTTAAAAGTCTAAAATAGAGGCCATCCATGCCGATCATGACTACGGTTGCACTGTCCCCAATTATGGTTGGTGCTGTGCCCCCTCAGTCATCTCGTTTTGTTGAGTTTGGGCCTGTAACCCCAGATGAGGCTTCCAGGGTGCTAGTCCACTGTAGGCTGGCGTTTTCCCCCGTTAGATCCTTGCCTATTGTGGCTAATTAAGATTGCTGGAGGGGACATGCCTGGATGGGCTGCTACAATTGCCACTGCCTCCTTCAGGGATGGGATTTTTCCTAGTCAGCTGAAGGAAACTGTGGTCAAGCCCATTCTCAAGAGATCTGGCTTGGCAATGTACGATATGTCTAATTACCACCCAATTACCAATGTTCCCTTCATGGGTAAGGTGGTGGAACAGGTCATCGCCCAGAGGCTCTAATCGTACCTGGGGGAAGATCCTGTCCTAGATTCCTTCCAGTCCGGGTTTAGGCTGTGTCATGGGACTAAGACTGCCTTGGTTGCGTTGTATGATGATCTGATGAGGGCTGACAGGGGCTATGCTACCTTGTTGATCCTTCTTGACTTGTCAGCGACCTTTGACACCATAGATCATGGTATCCTCCTGGGTAGGTTTTCAGAGGTCGAGATAGGAGGCAGCCTTGATCTGGCTCCGTTCCTTCCTCAGGGGCCAAGCCCAGTGAGTCAGCCTGGGTTCAGACTTGTTGGCTCCTTGGTCACTCTCTTTTGGGGTACCTCAGGGATTAGTATTCTCCCCCATGCTTTTTAACATCTATGTGAGGCCGTTGGCTGAGGTCATCTGGAGATATGGAGCTTGCTGTCATCAGTATTCTGATGGCATGCAGCTTTATTTCTCCTTTTCTACCAATGCAACGGAGGTGGTTCAGAACCTTGATCGCTGCCTGGCTGCAGTATTGGAGTGGACCAGCACCAATAGGCTCAAAGTCAACCCCGAGAAGACTGAGGTTCTGTTCTTTGGGGGGAGACCTGATGGGTATAGTGGCTCTCTTCCCATTCTGGGGGGGATCCACCCTCCACCTGGTTGAAAGAGTGAAGAGTCTGGGTGTTGTTTTGGACCCAGGGCTGTCCCTAGAATTCCAGGTGGCAGCCATGTCCAAGTCAACCTTTTATCAGCTTAGGCTTATTACTAGAGATGGGCACGACTTAGCGGTATTCCCGTTTCCGTTTCCGTTACTCGGTTCCGTTACTCTACGGAAACGGTAACGGGAATCACTGCCCCAGACTTCGAGCTCGAACCGACGAACGAACAATTTTGGTCTGATTTGTCGTGCTCGTTACTTGCATCGCGAGATCGCGCGATGGAGTTTTTAAAAGTTAAAAAAAACCCGGTTGCGAAAAGCAGGCTCAGGGCACCTACCAGAGGGGTTGTGTCTGGAGGGGCATCCCCCGTCCTCGGCTGCTCTGGTGGGACTCGCCGCAGGCTCGCAGCCAGCAAAAAGCCCAGTCTCGCCGGCCGCCGGCCGCCGCAATTAAAGCGCAAGCAAGCGGCACGGACGGCACAGGAAAAAACTTTTTAAACTCTCCCCCCACCCATTCCCGGGCCAAAAAAGCAGGCGGAAAAATGCCTGCTTGACTAAGGGCGCAGGGCACCTACCGGATGGTTTCTGAGGGGGGGGTCCCGCCTCCCCCCCGGCCTGGGCAGCCGGACTCGCGAGTCGCCATCGCCATGCCATGCGGTGCGGGCGGGGGATCCAAAATGGGGCGGCGAACGCAATATTGTTTTTGAAATCGTGGTCCAAAAACACACAAGCACAACAGAAACACGCGAAAATTTATAAACTGCCAGATTTTTCACAGTAGCAGTGGGTTTTTTTCTTTGTCTCTCCTCTCCTCCTCTGTCCTCCATTGATTTTATTTTATTTTATTTTATTTACACCTGCGCAGTGCGCAATTATGGGCTGGCCAAGTGGCCAGCCATGTGGGAGTGGACAACCATGCAAATTTCTGGAGCCATCCCACCAGTCGCATGGCCACTTGGCCATGGAGACTTCTGGGATGTGCCAAAAAGCCCCCTAAAACCTGCCCTAGCCCTAACCCTAACCCTTGACTCCGTACCCATACGTCACAGACTGTCTTCTTAGTGGGTCAGGAGGCACCCAGAGGTGCAACCCACTAGCCCACCGTAACCTTACCCGTCACTAGCCTAACCCTAGCTCTTGCACTAAGCCACCTTAAAGCCAGATCTACTTGCTTGCATTGCACTACACGCAGCAAGTACAATTCCCTTCTGTGTGAGACATGGTGGTGCCAGAGCCTTGTGAAGGGCGGGTATGACCCTATCACTCTCAAACTGGTCTCACTGTCTGCACATTATGTTATGCAATATCCATATGGCTATTGCATAGCATTTTGCAGCAGCAGCAGGTGAGGAAGGGAGACCCCCATGTAGAGGGGTGTCTCTTGGAGCCTGCTTCCCCTTCCTAGTGGCAGGAGGCACCCACGGGTGCCTCCAGGAGCCCACTTTCCCTTTATAGCGGGCCAGAGGAGGCACCCACCCCACAGAGGTGCCTCCAGGAGCCCGCTACCCCCCCAAAAAAACCAGTACTAACGACAACGAAAAAACGAAAAAACGAACCGACTAATTTTTGCGAATTTTCGCGAAAACCGGAAACGACCCGAAATGGGACTGGCCCGACTAACGACAACTCGAAATTTTTTTTTTCAAGTCGTGCCCATCTCTACTTATTACCCTTGCCTTGACAACGACTCTCTGAGGAGAGGTGTGCAAACGCTGGTCATCTCAAGGATTGATTACTGCAACACTCTCTACATGGGGCATCCCTTGAACCTTTTAGGCGATTGCAGCAGGTATAGAATGCAGCAGGCAGATTGATGGTTGGTGCAGGTCATTTTGACCACATCACCCCAAATCTGGCTCACTTGCACTGGTTGCCCATTGCCTCGCGGACAAGGGTCAAGGTACTTTTTTTGGTTTACAAAACCCTCCATGGCTTGGGGCCAGAGTACCTGGCAAAACATGTCTCCCAAAGGTCAGCATTGACCCGGCCCACCAGTCTTCACTCTGCGTGGCCACCCCCTGGGAGGACCGTAGGAATTTTACCCATAATAGGCCTTCTCAGAAGCTGGGCCTGCTGTGTGGAATAAACTTCCTTATGAAATTCACCAAACTGAGTCCCTCTTAGCCTTTAAAAAAATCATTAAACACCTGGCTTTTTAAGGAGGTGTACGGTGATTGGTAATCTGTTGCCTTGTTATCCCCGTGGTTATTGTTTCTCCCCCCTTTAGTATTTAGTTTTTTTTTGCCTCTTGCCAGATTTTTGTGTGTTTTCATATATCATTATGTGTTTATTTACTTATTTTATTTGCTTATTCTATTTGTTCTATTTAATTTGCTTTGTTGCCTATTTCTTGTTTGCATTTATGTAAACCGCCCAGAGTCCCTTCTGGGAAATCAGTGTGGTATAAAAATGAAATAAATAAATAAATAAATAAATAAATAAATAAATATCATATCCCCCCCTCAGGGACCTTTTTTTCCAGACTAAAGAGCCCCAAATGCTGTAGCCTTTCTTCATAAGGGAGTTGCCCCAGCCCAGCAATCATTTTAGTCGCTCTTTTCTGCATCTTTTCCAGTTCCACTGTGACTTTTTTGAGATGTGGTGACCAGAATTGTACACAATACTCCAGGTGTGGCCTTACTATCATTTTGTACAATGACATTATAATGTTGGCTGTTTTATTTTCAGTCCTCTTTTTGAAAGTATTGTCTTAGCTGATAACCAATGCTCTAACTACTCTTCTTTCCCAGAGCTTTCCATCTCTCCTCATCTAGCGTCACTTTGGACTCTTATGATGATCCCCATGTTACCTCTACCAGCTGTCCCTGCCCTGCCAGCTCCAACCACATTCTCTTGGCAGAACTGGACAAAGCACAGCACCCAGGACTGATGTCATAACTGAATTTTTGTATTTTTATTACTGACGTACTTGCTGATTAGTCAGTCAGTAAGGGTGGCCTGCTGTTGTGTTGGTAATAGGCCAGGCAGTTCCATTTGTCAGCCATCATTTTATATATGAATTCACAAACACCACATTCCCCAGATATCCCTTGTATGAACATCTTTCTCAAAAACAATGCTTAATTTTAATGGATTAGTGGACAGGCGAAATCAGAACAGCAATTTTAACTTCTCTGTTACGCTGCTAATGGTATATAGTTAATGGATTGCCAAAATGCCACCTCTGAAAGTGCACTAGTGAATAGCCAGATAAAGAACTAAATCTCCATTCATTCCCAATTGAGGCTATTAAATTAATTGAATATCTTTTCAAATGCTGGACTGAAAAGGCAAATCTTACACTGAGCTTTAGAGCTGATTAATCCCATATGCTAAAGGAAGCCATTGGAGAGATCGAATTTCATTTGTGGATGATAGGTACAGTATCCTGCTGACTCTGAAAAGTTCTACTCCTCAAAATCAATCCATCCTAACAAATTATGAGAAAGGGCAAAAAAGCCTATTTAATTATCACCCTCCCCATTTTGGGAAGATGCTGGTATCAAATAATCCCACCTCCCTTACATCAGTGGTTTCAAAACCCTAGATATTCTTGGACTAAAACTCCCCAAAACCTTACCTAGCACATTCAATGGTCAGTGCTTAACATATCTAGGGCTTGACATTTGGGAACTAAACTTATGTAAGTTATGAACTTGGGTTCTGTAGTTGATACAGATCCTGTGGATGTAGTTTTAGCCCCAATTATCCTGTTATAATGGATACATTTCAATTGATGCAGCCTGAGGATGTGGACAGGATTCTTGGAGAGGTAAAAGCCACCAAATATGTACTAGAGTTAGACCTCTTCCCTCCTGACTTATACAAGCATCTAGTAGCGTGATGGCCATGTGGGTAAGGGGAATGATGAATGCCTCCTTAAAAACTGATTAGGATCCCACCATTTTTACAAGTGGCAGTAATAAAACCATTATTGGAAAAAGCCCTTCTTGAGCCCCTCCTTACAACACAATGTTTGGTCAGTCTCAAATATTCAATTTCTCAACAAGGTGCTGGAGCTTGTGCTGGTTTCTCAGTTCCAAGGATTCTTAGATAAAGTGAAACATCTAGACTTATTTCAGTATGACATCAGGCCTGTTTATGGGACAGAGACAGCCTTGGGAGGCGGAATAACCCATGCTGGGAACTGGATAGGGAGAAAGCGTCCTGCTGGATCTGTCAGCAGCTTTTGATACAATCAACCCTGTTATCCTTTTGGAAAATCTCTCTGGGATGGGAATTGGAGGCACTATTTTACACTAGCTCCAGTCCTTCCTAGAGAGAACTCAGAAGGTGATGTTGTTGGACTCCTGATTGATGCTGTGGCCATTGGCCTGTGGCATCCTCAAGATTTTGTTTTGTCCACCCCCCCAATGATATTTAATATATACACCAAACCACTGAGGTAATTCCTTTTCCTCCTCTCTGTCTAATTCCAAAAGCTGTCTTGGTTCTAAACTGGTACCTGGTGTCAGTGATGGGCTGGAAGAAGGCAAAGAGATTGAAAGCTAATCCAGAAAAGACAGAGGTGCTCCTGGTCAATAAGAAAGCAGACCATACTCCGGTTTCTGGGTGAGGATATCAGAGTACGGTCTCCCACCTTGTCTATTGCTGCTGCCACTGCCACCACTATGATTTACATACGTGTGTGGTCCCTTGTCACTGCCGCTGCCACAATTGTGAATGCGGTGGCTGGGTTTTGCCACACGCGGGTGGCTTGCCCACCTCCTCCTTGTCTCTCACCCCCTGACCCACCCTAGCTCCCTTTCCCGTGCACCACAAGGCGGGCTCCGGGCAGGCAGGCAATTTTTTTTAGAGCAGGCCTGCAGAGACCTCACAGGCTACTTCAAACAGTCCCTCAGTTGACCGGTAGCCCACAGTCAACATGTTGTGCAGGCCTGCTCTATTCCAACTGGAGCTGGCCTGTGCAAATACTTTAAATACAAGTTTTCCAAAATATAATCTTTATAAAAGGTTCTTTAATGAAGTGGGTCATGTGCCAATATGACAGTGCCGATTTGTACTTGGACTTAATTTAACAGATGGCTTGTTTTACTGTACTGGAAATTATAAAATTATATGTAATATTACTAGACAGGTAGATAAATGCAATGGTGTAAACATAATCTTTTGGACATGTGAAGTTTCCCTTGGGAATATCAGTTTAAAATTAATGGAGATGCATTTAATCCTCAGTATGTCAGATCTTTCTGGTGCCATAGTGTGAGTATATTATTCTTACTGTTACTAAGAGTAGATATCTGCATGTCATCCCTGAAATTTAGGAAGTTCGTTATGTGTAAAAAGAGTAATCCGTGAGACATTAATTTGCACTGGTGATAATTCTTGGAGGAGAAAAATGTTTAGAGTCATAATTCCTCAAATCCAAGTTTCTGAATTAGAAAAAGCTTTTAAGAATATGTCTATAATTCTACAAAGAACAGGAGCTCTGTGCTTCATAGAGCCAATAGTTGTAAGCAAGAGGGAGGTGCCCATACCTTGCAGCTCTTTGTTTGAATTGGCCTGTAAAGTGCAGCCCCTTTGGACCATGCTGCTCTGTGCCTTCCAAGAAGAAGCCTGGCATCCACCTTACCAAGTAGAGATGGGCACGAATAAAAAAAAATGGTGTTTTGGTTTTTCGTTTGTCGTTGAGAGGTCTGTTTTGGTTCGTTTCCGTTTGTTGTGAATTTTTGAAAAAATTTCATTTCCGTTTTTCATTTTTTTCGTTTGTTGTTTCTACCCGCTTTTTGCGCGATTTTTAAAGCATTTCCGTGCTCAGGCATCCCCCAACACCCCAGACCAGAGGGAAAACACTAAAAAAAAAGGATGCTGGCAGAGACACAGTATAGACTAGGTACGCAGGGAGGTTGCAAAGGCACCGGCGGGCGTTGCCCAGGGTGCAAGGCAGCCGCAGAGTGATTGTGCTGCGGGGCAAGGGAGGGTACTCACCAAGAGGTACGCTACGCACGCATGCACACAGGGAGGCTGCAGGACTGAAGCTAGAGTCGCAGAGACAGCAATCCCACCCTAACTCCCACCGGAGACTGCAAGGAGGATGGGGGCTGCCAGAGCTTTTTATGCCCTCTGTGGCTGCCAGACGAGCCCAGTCTGCAACCTGGGCATGCTATTTGTTGAACATGATCCCATCACATGGCTTGCCTCCATTTTGTGGCTGGTGGCGACATCCATTTAAAAGGGAAAAGAAAAATACCTCGCGATGGGAGAAGACAAAAACAAACGTTTTAAGGACCCCAACCCCCTGGTAGGTAATAATTTCAAATAATTATCGCATTATCGCTGTGTTTTTAAAGATGTCCAGGGTGTTTTAATACCCAAGAAATCAATCAATATTAGGCATCTGGGAGCCATTTTGGGTCGATGTCCCCTAACTCCCCTTAAAGGGAAAAAATACAGTGATCTGGGAAAATACATAAATGCACCTTTTAAGGACCCCACCACCCCCTGGTAGGTATTATCAGAAAATATAAATAATTATCGCTGCATTTTTACGGATGTCCAGGGCGTTTTTTAACATTTAAAACAGCTCATTTCATTGCATGTCGCCATTAACGGAAACGAAACGTAATGACCACAATTTTCATGGTTCTGTTCGTTTTGTTGCATTTTCATCACAATTTTCGTTTGTCGTTTCGTTACATAATGGAACGACTAACGAATAACGGAAATGAAAAAATGTTCGTTCCGTGCCCATCTCTATTGCCAAGTGAACTTTTAAGAACTCTCCCCTGGCAAATTACGTCCCTTGCCATGTTTGGACTTTTATACCTGCTTTGAAAAAGAAAGCTTGCTCTCGAAAGCTCAGCAATGTTTTTATTTTTGTTTAGCAGCCTATGAATGTATCACCTATAGTCTAGTTTTGATTCTGTAATTCTTGAAATTCATGAGAATGAAACTGCCCAGGCCTTGCAGACTGATTGTGACTGTACAGTTCAGATGGCAATACAGAGTTGTCAATTTCTCCATATAATTTTAGCTCAGCAAAGTGGAGACTGTATTTTAATTAATTCTTGTTGCATATTTGTAAATAAATCTGGAACCATATTTGTAAATAAATCTGGAACCATTGTTAAAATAATACAGCATTAACTCCACCATTTGCATCAGTCGGCAGAAACTCCAATGGAACTGATTTCTGCTCATGCATACCAAATGTGAAAGGGTGATAGGGAGAAATCCTAAAACCTCTCTTAAAAATGCTTATTATTGGATTAGTTGTTTCCATAACAGCCTATGTCTAAATTTTCTGCTTCTGTCAATGTATATATTGCATTGCACTTGCCAAAGATATTTTCTTCCTAAACCTCCTCCAGAAATGATGGGTCTGTGAACACATGATAGCACATGGATAGCATTTCACTGAAGAAAAAAAAATCTAAAATTGTTTAAAAATAAAGGGGACAGATGGACAGAGAGAATGTGGATGTTACATGCAAGTGTCTATGATTGGGCATTAGACTGTATATGGAAGTTTGCATTCACTTGGTCCGGTCAAACAGAGGTGTTATAACAGATAAAGCATTTCGTTACTCATTGTGTTTTGTTTCCTTTTGTTACTAAATGACTTTTTAATAGAAGTTTATTAACAAAACAATTCAGAATCTGCCGCCACCCAGGTGGGTTTTTTGACAGGTGGGAGACAATCTGGGTGGTGGCAGCTTCTGAATTGTTTTCCCACATCCTGATCTATCAAAAAAAAAAATCCAGCTGGGAGGCAGGCAACAAGGCAGGATGGAGCAAGCAGCGCTCCATTTGAATTTCCTGCTGCTTGCTCTGTTCTCCATTGCGACCACACCTCCCAGGTGGGCTTTTGGACAGATTGGGGTGTGGGGAGGGATGCCCCTTCCGCACACCCCAACCTGACCAAAAGCCCCAGCTGGGAGGCAGGGAGAGGGGTAACACAGGAGAATGGAGCAGTTTTTTTTACCCCTCCCTGCTCCCTTTTGCTGTGTCACCCCTCCCCCTGCCTCACACATGGTTTTCTTTTGACAGGTCGGGGTGTGGGGAGGGGGGTCTGCAGGACCTCCAGCACACACATAAAATTCCAACAGATGGCTCAACATTTACCCATTCTTTTGCAGACCTAAAAACATGCCAGCAAAACATTTGATGCTCTCTGTGTCCTGCTTCAATCTGTCTAGGTTTAGTGTGTGTACGTGAGGGGGGGGGTTCAGTGCACTTCTCTTTGTATATGCATAGGTGTGTGCATACAGAACATAATTCTATGCTCAAATCCCAGAACAACAACGTCAAGGGTAGTTGCTTCTCAGCCACCTGCATTCCAGTCCTGAGGAAAATCCCAGTAGTTCAAAAGCTCAAAAGCTCCATATTTGGAACCAAGGAAAAAGAATTTCACTGCTTCCTAAGCCATGAGAACAGCAGAATAGCACCTTTGTGCGTAAATCTTAAGCAAATATTTATAGTATTAGAAAATCATTTCAGGACATACCATGAGAATAATTATCCTTCTGCATAAACATGCAAGTAAAATTAGAGAATGTAATTACTTATGCTGGATGTCAGCCCAGAAACTGGAATGGTAGGATTTAGGGATGGGTTTTAAGAAACACGTGATTTTGTCAGATCTAACTCTTATTTCTATGAGAGGCATGTACATAATTTTGACTCCTGTGTTTAGGACGAGGAAGTTTTCTAGTAATTACTAGCAGATGGGACATCTGTAGGGCATTCTTCCAACTAACACAGAGTTTTGATGTAACCTACATTTAATTACCCATTGAGAAAGGTTCAACAACCAACCTTTATTTAACCTTCCTGCTAGATTGCACTACAAAAAAACCCAAAGCAAATACTTTGCTAGGTTTTTATATTATTTTTTTCAGTTGTTATTTATGAGTAATAATAACTGCTGCTGCATCATTCCATATTCAGATTGGAAATCAGGAAAAATTTATTGGCTGAGGTGTTCATCCCATTTAGGAGTACACTGATTGGTGGTTCATAGTCTGAGCAGGGAAGAGGTAACTCACCTCACCATCATGGATGGGGCACTGCTTCCTCAATGAATTACCTTAACTGCTGCACTTGTTGCTATACTTGTTGCATTTTATGTTCGGCTTCCTTCTTCTGACCCTTGCAGGACATTCTGATTGTATTTCTGTCCTCGCTCAGTTGGGGTATAGCCAAATCAGAGTAGGAGCGCCAGGGTGGATAGGACTTCTTGTTCTCACTTTTGTGTCTAATGGATAGGAACAAAGGCTCTAACAAGACAGAATGGAAGGATCTTTCAAAGAAAACATGTACAGTATTATCAACAATATGTTATTGGCTCACTAGTGACAGAAATTGTATAATTTAATGGTATCTTTCCTCTTAATATCTTCTAAAATATTGAAGCTGGGAAAATTCTGGTGTTTGTTAGATATGGTCATATGTGAAATATTTCAGCAAAAGAGCCAGTGTTGTGCAAGTCTGTGGTGATGTGGCCAGCATGGATAAACACATTTCTGTGCACGGAACACTGTTTTACAGCAGTACCTATTTATCTACTTGCATTTACATGATTTTAAACTGCTTGGTTGGCAGGAGCTGGGGTTAACAGCGGGAGCTCACTCCTCTGCGTGGCAGCCGGGATTCAAACCGCCGAGCTGCTGACTTTGCAGCCGACAGTTTCAGCGCTCTAGCCCAGTGAGCCACCACATCCCTGGTTTGCTTGTGTGGTGATTGAATAAAGGTGCGGTAAAGGAGTGGATGAATAGCAGAAAGAGATCATGGAATAGTTAAAATAGCAGCTGGGAACTGGGGTTCAATAATACATAAAGTATCCACTTTGCAACCTTGGTTGAAATCCTGCTGCACAACTTTGCATGTGTGACTGCAGCAGTGATGTTGTCGTCAGCAGTGGCCAAATTACAGCTGCGGAAAGGCAAATTGATGCTGCTTAAATATGATTTTAAGAGGCATATTATTTCTACACAAGAGACTGAATTTTGGCAGTTTCCCCAAAATTATAGAAGGAAGCCTTTAGTCAGCCACAATGATGTCATCACTGTTACTGATGCAGAGCTATGCAACAGGATTTCAGCTATTCAATCCTAAACCCACAGCATAATTCTATAATATCTAATTAGAAGTAAGTCCTAATGGTTTCCAAGGGGCCTGCTTACAGCTAGATGGGCATAGCATTGAAGCCCCTTGATAAATTTTGCATGGCATTTTATTTTCTTACATGCATATAATCTCCATGTTCTGTCCAGTCAGATGTGGTGTGTGCATTCCAAACATACATTCAAATACATCAGAGCTTACTTTTCTGATGTGACTACCTTCTCCTTTCCTTGGGCTCCTCTGTCGCCACATATAATTCACCGGTGTGATATCACAATGAAGCTGAAGAACTGCGGCTGGATGTAAGGGTTGTGTCTCAAAGGGCTTATCTAGCAGCAATGCAGGAATCCTCAGTTTCTAAATTCATTCCCACATAGGCAGCTTTTAACATGAACACATACTAGTTTATTTATAAGGCAGTAACAGGAACATAAACCATGCAGAGCTAAGCTGCCCGTTATAGCTTCCTATGTGGTTACATTTGTGTCTAAGCACACACTTCTCCTTTAGGGAAGATTCTCTTTGCTCACATACCTCAACCTAGCTATCAGCTTCTGCTGCCTCCACCCCCCTCCCACCCCTTACACTTTTTCTTATGCAGGATTCTCTTGGCCATTGCAGAGGAAAAAGCAAGGCATCCGAACACAAAAAAAGTTATGCATTTTGAATGGGCTCTTGGATCAGGACTAGATTGGACCACGTGGTTGTCCTGTAGAATGGCTCTGTGCCAAATTTGGTGAAGGTTGGACATGTGCTTGTAAAGTTCTAATCTCTCTTTTTTTAACCCCAGACCCCTTTCCATGATCTCATTCAGCTGCAATTTTGCATGGCTCTTACCATTTTTTTTTCAAATGGTCACCACTGCTTCCTGAAATGGACATACCGTATATACTCGAGTATAAGTCGACCCGAGTATAAGTCGAGGCGTCTAATTTAACCCCCCAAAACTGGGGAAATGTTTTGACTCGAGTATAAGCCGAGGGTGGGAAATGCAGCAGGGCCTGGCAGCTCCTCCTTTGTAAGCTGGGGGAGTGGTGTGTGTTGTTTAAAATGACTTTTAGCCACTGACCCAAGCACTTGCCAGGCCCTGCTGCATTTCCCACCCTAGACTCCCCTGTGATGCAGAGGGGGGTCATGAGAAGTGGCACATAATGTTTAAAATAACTTTTACCCACCGACCCAAGCCTCAGTGGCTAAAAGTATTGACCCGCATATAAGTCAAGGGCCCCTTTTTTTCCACCCAAAATTAGGGCTGAAAAACTAGGCTTATATTCGAGTATATACAGTAATCCCCCTAATGTGCTCTTTAAAATTTGAAATTGATTTAGCCTGTTAGATTGAAGGTATAGGTCTAGGATATTTAAAATGCTTGTTTTATATAGGCTTTTCTTTATGTATGAGTTCTGGCTGCATATGCTTATTACATACCCCATAGCCATCTCCAAAACTTACAGGTATTGTTAGCATTTCAGAGCAACTCAGCGAGCCTCCCGGAGGTGAATGGGGCATATTTCCGGGTATGATGGTAGACTGGGACTTCAACAATCCCACAGGCATAAGTATCTTTGAAACAACAAACAGAGAGGAGAAAGAGTGAGTAGCTGCAAGATGGGAAAAGAAATGGAGTGAGAAAGGAGTGATGGAAAGAGAGAGAAAATTTGAAAGTAGAAAGAAAGAGGGAAACCTGGGAAGAGGAGTCATGTGGGGGGGGGGGGGGGGGGGACAGTGGGAGAGAGAAAAGACCAAGTAGGGAGAAAGGAGGAGAAGGAAAGAGGGACAGAGGTATTTACTGCTTCCCTAGACTTCCCCTGTTAAAACAGAGATGCCTGACTTGTCAACAAGCACTGTGATCAGATTTCTGCTTGTAGTCACTAAAGCAGAGTGCCCAATTTATCCAGGCGGTCAGTCATATATGGGTGTCAATTGACCCTCAATCTGACTGCAGGTGTGGGTGGAGTGGGTGGCTTTCACTTCAGGGTCTACATATTCTGAGCTTTGTGGCTTGGGAGGGTGGAGATCCTACTATAAGGAGTCCATCTGCACATAGAAAATTCCTCAGTTTACAATAAGAAGCAAAAGAAGATGAGTTTGATAGTTACTGCCTGGTAGCTGTTGATCCTGCTCTCATTGTTGTGAATCCCATGTGTCCCCCAATGCTATTTATAAAACATTTCTGTATAAGATCTCACCATAAATCCAATTTATCAGCACATAGTTTCTTTTGAATTGCAATGAATATGAATTGGAAGACCTAATATAATGATGAATATGGAATAGGAAGACCTAATGGTCAATCATTTCTTTCCAAAAAGTTTGCTGCTTTATTGAAGAGAAGCTAGAAGTCGAAAAATGAATAGTTAATTATGATGAGCTGTAAAGCAGTGTGACAGGGCTGGTATGTTTTTCTCTCTTAATTGTTTTGAGGACTCCATTCTGTGCCAATTAAGCATATGTAACGAGACACCTCTGAGAGTTCAAAGGGTATTCAAAAGTGTCCATTTGGGGGATTGGATTAATCCACACTTGTTTCTTACAGTATAAAGGACGTGTGTCACATTTCATAACCTTAATCTTAAAATCCTTGTCATATCATCCATTAAAACATCATCCATTGTTAACTTGCAATCTACACATTTAAATGCACTAATTTCAAACCTATCTGATCAGAATTATAAAGAAGAGTCAGTTTTCTTTGGCATTTTAATCCTGAATTCTAAAAAAAGCCACCTGACAAGTTATTAGGAAATGATTCGACATTCCTTTAAAAAATATTCTGTGTTTAAAAGATGCCACACCTAAATGCTACATTGAGTTAGCACTTTGGACTCAGTCAGTCAATATGTAGCAATTTAACATGGTATAAGTGGGGGGAAAAGCTACTTTTTGAAATAGTCTACATGTTCTATTGTTGTTCTAGATGAACATTAAAGATGAAGACAGATGAAAAATTAACTTCTGGACTTCTGTTTGTCCAGTATGTACCTCCATATCTGGTGGACAAATGTAGCTAATGAGTAGGCACTGTTGAGAATATCAGGAAGGAAAAAAATCATCAAGATGATCATGACATTGTATCCAGGTAACAAATGTTTGTGCTGACACTAACAATTTCATTCAGCGATAGATAACTGTCTTGCTTGCTTTCGTTACTGCTGACTGAAAATGAGGGATGAGAGTACATTTTTATTAAAATCAGCATAAAGTTATGACAATGATATGCAGTATTCCTGTTACAGCAATATGGGGCCTCCTGTTCACATTACTCAATTTTGTTTTGCTATGATGTAGTCTGGAGTTCAGGGAGGAAAGAGAAAGTATCTTAGAGTTTAGAAAGACTGGTTCTAGAACCAGCACCAAGATTCACCATTGTTGCTTGTGTTATATATGTATCTCTCTCTCTCTCTCTCTCTCTCTCTCTCTCTCTCTCTCTCTCTCTCTCTCTCTAACTCTGTCTGTTTTTAAAAGACAGCTGTGAAACCTGCTGAGCCAGATTTTGATGCCAAGACAGGTTGTAGGAAGGAGGTGGATTTGGAAGCACAATGGAAATATGGCATTAATTGGGATGGTAATGTAACTGTGTCACAGCAATGGAGGAGACCTTTTCTGTTGCTTGGTAGTTCATTGTGGCTATTGGGTAGCATTTGCAGGGAAATTTGCACACCAAGAAGAAAAGTACCCCGGCCAGTACCAGACAGTTGTGTGATAAGGAGGAGCGGAGCAATGAGTACCAGTAATTGAGTCAGGAAGCTGGCCAGGGGTTGGGGGAAGGGAACGTGTTCCACCTGTGCTCCCACACTGATGACTTTTGACAACTTGGCATGAAACAATTTGTGCCCATCTCTTACAATATACTAAATACAAAAATACAGAATAGAAAAGCTGTTCAATTTGAATTCAATTCAATTCAATTAGAAATGTGTCAGTTGGGTCATACTACTAGAGATTATGGACTTTGAGATATTCATGTGTGTAGTGGAAGCTGCAAAAGTGACCATTGCAATTTTGAGATGTTCTAGTTGTGTGCCTGGCCACACAGTTGTTTTTATGATTAGGCATGCAACTGACATTTGACTGATATGTTGACAAATAGTCATGGACACTTCTGCAATATCCATTTTATCGATGGCCAATAGAACCAGGGTTACAATTGGGGTTAGGGTCAGGGTTGCTAAGAGGGCAGAGGGAGAGATCACAGTCTCCACCATTGTTTTCTGTGAAGGAGATGACATCAGTTATAATTTTCATTAATTATAAATTTACAATCACTATAGCCACTAGACATGGGCACGACTTGACGAAATTGTCGTTTCCGTTTTCAGATATCGTTTCCGTTATGTAACGGAAACGGTAACGACAATTAAGCTGTCAGAACTCGAACTCGAACCGAAAAAAGAAAAATTGGGTCTGATTTGTCGTTGTCATTCCTGGCATCGCGCGGCACAGAAAAAAAGTTTTAAAAATAAAAAAACCTGATTCCCGGCCAAAAAAGCAGGCGAAAATATGCCTACCTGAGGGCACCTACCAGAGGGGTGGTTTCTGGGGGGGGGGTTCCCCAGCCTTCCCCCCTCCTGTCCTGGGCTGCTGGTACCGGGCTGGGAGGGGGCATCCTTGGCATCTCCATTTGCCATGCGGTGCGGGGGATCCAAAATGGCGTCCGCAATATTTTTTTTGAAATCGTGGTCCAAAAAACCACCAAAGCACCACAGAAACATGCGAAAATTAGCTATTTTAAATGCTTGAATTTTTACAGTAGCAGCAGTGGGGTTTTTTATAGCAGTAAAAGGTCGCACTGATTTTATTTTATTTTATTTTTATTTTTATTTTTTTACACCTGCGCAATGATGGGCTGGCCATGGGATGGGACCATGCAAATTTTTGGACCCATTCTACCAATCGCATGGCCAGGTTTTGACTGACACTTCTGGATGTGCAAGAGGGCATAAAAAGCTGAGGCACTCCCAGAAGAGTCGCAGTCCGGGCTTAGATGTGGGTGGGAGAGGGCTGTGTGTAGCTGGCTGCTGTGCTAGACTAGTTTCGATTTCCCGGAGCCTTTAGATTTCACTTAGGCAGGCAGGGAGGGAATTGATTCAATTGAATTTTTAGGAAATAATAATAATTCCTTTCATTCTCTGTCTGCTATGGGGAATAGCAATGCAGTTTATTCTTTTTTATTCTCCTGCAGTTTGTTAGGATTTCTTTTCTGATAGTGCTTCAAAGGGGGGGAGGTTTGAGTGGGAGGGGAGGTGTGGATTTATTTTAAAAATTTCATTTGCTTGGTGGCAAGCCAAGGTCCTTTCATACCCTGCCTGCAGATCTGCTGTGGGTGCACTGCCCACTTTGTTTGCAAAAATTGCAATTGCTTTATTCGATGCAGTCTTGTGCAGCAAGTCAGTTTAAAGTGTTTTCCACCTGCTCTGGGTCATTGCGGGATCCGCGCGCCGCGCCCGCGCGCGCGCGCCCACGCGCCCATCCCTCCCCCTGCTGCTGCCGCCGCCCGCCCATACCCCCCGCAACCCCGCCTGCCGCCTAGGGCGCAAAACACCTAGCGCCGGCGGGACGCCACTCACTGGGATGTCAAATCGCGCGAAACCGCGGCGCGGTAACGACAAACGACAAACGACACGACGAAATGACAAATTTTTATTTTTTTTTGCGAAAAACGGAAACGAGCCGAAACGGACCCGTCCTGAAAAATGACAACTCGAAAAAAAAAATTCTGGTTGTGTCCATCTCTGATAGCCACTGGATAATTTGATCAAAGCATTAGCTAGGCCCAGAATTGATGATGCTTAATAAAGCCACAGAGTCATAAGAGCATATGGCATTCACAAACTCCCTAACAGACTGCAATCACTGTTGTTTTTGATACTAAATTACCACTTTTTTTACTCTATAAAATGCACGTGACCATAAGATGCACCTAGTTTTTAGAGGAGGAAAAGAAGAAAAAATGTTTAGCCTAAGGTTTCATGGCAGGGGAATCCTGGCTGCAAAAGGTAAGGGCAGAGGCTCCATGGAGGAGACCTCCTTGCAAACGAGGTGATTTTAGACTGGGGAATACTTTCTGCAGAAGGGAAGGGGTGGGAAGACGCTCCCTGGAGGAAGCCTCTTTGCAAAGGAGATGATTGGGACTGTGGATTCCTGGCTGCAACAAGGGACAGAGAGGCTCCGTGGAAGCCTGTTTGCAAACAGGGTGATTGGGAATGGGAAATCCAAGCTGCAAAAGGGGAGGGTTGCAAATGAGGTGATGGGACTGGGGGATCCAGGCTGCAGAAGGGGAGGGCAGAGGCTCCATGGAGGATACCTCTTTGCAAACGAAGTGATTGGAACTGGGGAATCCTGGCTGCAGCAGGGGATGGGAGGGGCTCCGTGGAAGTCTCTTTGCAAGCGAGGTGATTGGAACTGGGGAATACTGGCTGCAGCAGGGGATGGGAGAGGCTCCGTGGAAGTCTCTTTGCAAGCGAGGTGATTGGAACTGGGGAAACAAGGTGATCAGAACAGTGGAATCCAGGCTGCAGCAGGGGACAGTAGAGTCTCAGTGCAGATAACTTCTCTCTAGATAAAAATGTGTGATATATATGTAGTGGGGACTAGACATGGACACGACTCTGCGAAATTGTCGTTTCCGTTTTCAGTTATCGTTTCGTTACGTAACGGAAACGGTAACGATAATTAAGCCGTCAGAACTCGAACTCGAACCGAAAAAAGAAAAATTTGGTTGGGTTTTTCGTTTCTGTTTGTGGCATCGCGGCGATCGCGCAATGTGAAGCACAGAAAAAGTTTTTAAAAGTTTTTTAAAAAACCCCGACTCCTGGCCAAAAAAGCAGGCAAAAATATGCCTGCCTGAGGCTTTGCCACGTACCAGAGGGGTGGTTTCTGGGGGGTCCCCGGCCTTTCACCCCTCTTCTCCTGTCCTGGGCTGCTTGCACCAGGCTGGGGGGGTCATCCTCGTCATCTCGCCATGCCATGCGGTGGGGGGGGATCCAAAATGGCGACTGCAATTTTTCTTTTGAAATCGTGGTCAAAAAACACACCAAATCACCACAGAAACATGTGAAATTTATTTATTTTAAATGCCTGCTTTTTAATAGTAGCAGCAGTGGGTTTTTTTAATAGCAATAAAATGTCGTATTGATTTTATTTTATTTTATTTTATTTTTTATTTTTTTAGACCTGCCCATTTGGGCTGGGCATGGGATGGGACCATGCAATTTTTTTAAACCATTCCACCAATGGCATCGCCAGGTTTTTGACTGACACTTCTGGATGTCTCGGAGGGCATAAAAAGCCGAGGCACCTTCCAGAAATCGCAGTCGGGTGTATGGATGTGGTTGAGGGAGGAGGGCTGGCTGCTGGTGCTGGTGTGATCCGATTGAGATTGAGGAGGGAGGCTGGAGGCTTTAGGATTTAAGTTAGGCAGTCAGGGAGGGAATTGAATTTAGAAAATAATTTCTTTGATTCCCTGCAGCTTTGTCTGCTGAAGGGAATAGCAGTTTATTCTTTATTTCTTCTCTGGCAGTTTGTGAGGATTTTTTTCTGATATTGGATAAAGGGGGAGGTTCGACTGGGAGTGGGAGGTGTGGATTTATTTTAAAAATATATTATATACTACCATTTATTTTCTATTTTCCCAACTTCAATTTGCTTGCACACACACACATTTGGGGTGCAAGCCAAGAACAGAACATCTATCCTAAGTGATATCCTAACTGCCCACTCGCCCTTCCGCCCGCGCCGTCCCATGCCTGCGGCCCGCGCCGCCGCCCTGCCCACTCACCTACCCGCGGCCGCTGCCCGCCCATGGCCCCCCACCACTGCCGCCCGCCCACACCTTCCCCCGCCCCCCGCCCCGCCTGCTGCCTAGGGCGCAAAAACACCTAGCGCCGGGCCTGATTGTGGGACGCCCTTATGCTCTGGGAAGTCAAATCGCGCTAAATCGCGGTGGAAATGACAAACGTCAAACAACAAACGAAATGACAAATTTTTGAAAAAATTCACAACAAACGGAAACGACCTGAAACGGACCCATTCCAACAAACGAAAACTCGAAACGTCATTTTTTCTGGTCATGCCCATGTCTAGCGGGGACTACTGTGTTCACTCTATAAGACGTACAGACTAGAGATGGGCACGAACCAGAAAATCCATGGTTCAGGTTCATCTGGTTCAGACCCACCCTCGGTTCGGTTTGGGTTCGGGTTCATAGGAAATTTTTTTTAAAAAAATCGTACGAACCCGAACTGGTTTGGGTTTTTACTTACCGCCGCTGGTGGCTCTGCTCCGGCAGCGCCTTCTGGGTTTTTTCCTTCCCTCCCTCCCTCCCTGGCTCACTCGATTGCTCACACCCTCCTTTACCTTCCTCCTTCTCCTTCTGGCAGTAACTTCCGGCTTCCTGGCCGGGTTCTTTCCCCTTTCCTCCCTCTCTCCCTGGCTCGCCCTCCTTTCCCTTCCTCCTTCTTCTGGCGGCACCTTCTGGGTTCCTGGCTGGGGTTATTTTTCTCTTTCCTCCCTCCCTCCCTGGCTCACTCTCCTTTACCTTCCTCCTTCTCCTTCTGGCGGTGCCTTCCGTGTTTCTGGCTGTTTCCCCCCACTTTCCTCCCTCCCATGCTGGCTTGCCCTCCTTTACCTTCCTCCTTCTCCTTCCGGTGGCACTTTCTGGGTTCCTGGCCCACTATAGCACGGGCCAGGTTTTTTCCTTCCCTCCCTCCCTGCCTGGCTCACTCAATTGCTCGCGCCCTCCTTTACCTTCTTCCTTCTCCTTCCAGCAGCACCTTCCAGGTTCCTGGCTGTTTCCCCCCCCTTTCCTCCCTCCCTCCCTGGCTCGCTCTCCTTTACCTTCCTTCTTCTCCTTCCAGCAGCACCTTCCTGGTTCCTGGCCCGCACTACAGCTGTAGCGCGGGCTAGGTTTTTTTTAACATTTATTTTTAAAGCGCCGACCGTGCGGCCCCTGGGACCTGGTCAGCGCGGGGTTTTTTATTTTTTATTGGCAGCCAGGAACACCAAGACTCCAGCAGCACCAAGAACACCAAGACTCCAGCAGCACCAGGTAGGAGACCACTACCATTAACGAAATAAATACGAAATAAAATCACTGTGGGGATCGTTATTCAGTTCGTGACATAACAAACCGAATAATGATTAACGGAACGAACTAGAAGTTTGTTTCGTGCCCATCTCTAGTACAGACATTTCCCCTCCCTTTTAAGGCGGGAAGTGTGTCTGATAGAGCGAAAAATATGGTATTTAAGATTTGTTTTAAAAATGTAGCTCAGCAGCATGAGTTCCTCCAGAAATTTAGATCGACTGGTAACTAAGTAATGACATCCAGATGCAATGTAACTGCATGGCAACAAATAGATTTGATGTTTTTCAAAGACTCCATCACAGTATCAGATGGTGACTGAAATCAACGTTGTCTTTATCAGCTAATAACACACTACCATTAGAATGTGCATTGTCTCCTTCAAAACCATTAATGGGAGAGTAAATGTTTACAATATGGTTTTTGTGTCATTAAAGAACAATCCAACTGTGAAGACTTGGATACAAATTCTGTACTGAAAAACTCAAATAGATTCTCGTTGTTTTAAGGGGAAGGGAAGAGAATTAACTGAGGAGAAAAACAAGACTAAACAGTGTTACTACATAATGTACACAGAAATCTAGGGGTAGAAAACTTTGAGTGGGGTACAACATTCTCTTATGTCTCCTCATAGTGCATTTTGTCACCCTTTATGTACAAAAGACGAACCACCATTTAATTCAGCATAGCAGAGCCAAACCCACTCTCCACATAAATATATTGTAGAGATACACGGGGCTTAAGGCAGGACCTATGCATGCAGATTCAGTCTGCCTGTATTCTGAATACCCAAACAGTGTTCAAGTCTTGCTAAATGTACAGCACGTGGAAGAGGAGGACTGAATTCCATTAGTTCTCATTCAACTCTGAGAGGTTAATGTTTATTCCAAGTCCATCATTCTTCTTGGGATGAATGCTTACATTTAAAAAATCTACCTCAGCTTGAGTGAGTGAATATCTGGTATTCAGTTAGAACATATAAAACTATTCCGCCTCTCTTCGCCTGTCATGGATGCTACAATATGATCCCAATTTAATGCCAAATGACTAGACATGGGCACGACTTGACGAAATTGTCATTTCCGTTTTCGGATATCGTTTCCGTTACGTAACGGAAACAGTAACGACAATTAAGCTGTCAGAACTCGAACTCGAACCGAAAAAAGAAAAATTGGGTCTGATTTGTCGTTGTCGTTCCTGGCATCGCGCGGCGATCGCGCGATGCCAAGCAGCACAGAAAAAAAGTTTTAAAAATAAAAAAACCCGATTCCCAGCCAAAAAAGCAGGCGAAAATATGCCTGCCTGAGGGCACCTACCAGAGGGGTGGTTTCTGGGGGGGGGGGGGTCCCCAGCCTCCCCCCCCTCCTGTCCTGGGCTGCTGGTACCGGGCTGGGAGAGGGCATCCTCGGCGTCTCCATTTGCCATGCGGTGCGGGGGGATCCAAAATGGCGACCGCAATATTTTTTTTGAAATCGTGGTCCAAAAAACCACCAAAGCACCACAGAAACATGCAAAAATTAGCTATTTTAAATGCTGTGGGTGCACTGCCCACTTTGTTTGCAAAAATTGCAATTGCTTTATTCGATGCAGTCTTGTGCAGCAAGTCAGTTTAAAGTGTTTTCCGCCTGCTCTGGGTCATTGCGGGACCCACACCCACCGCCCACGTGCCCGCGCGCCCGCCCCTCCCCCCTGCCGCTGCCGCCGCCCGCCCATGCCCCCCCCCGCCCCCCGCCTGCCGCCTAGGGCGCAAAAACACCTAGCGCCGGCAGGACACCACTCGCTGGGACGTCAAATCGCGCAAAATCGCGGCGGCGGTAATGACAAATGACAAACGACACGACAAAATGACAAATTTTTAAATTTTTTTGCGAAAAACGGAAACAACCCGAAACGGACCCATCCCGAAAAATGACAACTCGAAAAAATTTTTTTTCTGGTCGTGCCCATCTCTACAAATGACTACTGAATGTGTAACTGATTTGAAATCAGTCCATATGTGATACACTGGCACTCTTCCAAACCTTCAGTGAGATTTGTCTCTTTACAACAACACTACTTCCCACTCCCTCCACTTTGTCCTCTTCAACCCTGTCTTACCTCATCACTGTTGTTTTGGATCTCTGACTTAGACAGGAAGTTCTCTAGGCAGGAACTGTCATTTCACCTATTTGAAGCATTCTGTTTGATCTTTAAAAGTATAGTTATCTGGAAAGTGAAATAACATGTGACAGCACTGCACTTTGTTTTATATGGGCTCAAGCCAGTCATAGGATTACTTGACCACAGATGAATGAATGATGCAAGTGAATATGAATGAGGCAAGCGAATCAATATTGAGCATATCTTTTGAGTTGTCGATTTCATAACTAGAATGAAACATATGTGTGGGGATTCTGAGAGTATTGGTGAAGAAACTGTGAATTAAGTTGGGTGTGTGTGTTCATGTAGCAACTTCATGACAGACAAATCCCCCAAATCATTTCAAACATAATTTATTTTTTTATAACTTTAAGCTATAAAGGTTGATGGCATGCCTGATTTTAAAGCACAGGTAGCTAGGTACCTCTTGTTTCATTATTGACTCTCCTAGTACATTTTTTTTTCTAGAATGATATGCCAAGATTATTTTCACAAGGTGAAGAAATAATGTACTATTGTTGACCAATGAGGGATGCTCAGGTCAGGGGAGGTGTGAAATCAAATGGTGAAAGGGCTGTCTCAAATATATATGTACACTGATATCTCTATATTAAAACAAGTGTATAGCATAATATGTTTTATAGCATTCTTGTGTGCATTCATTTCTACAAAAAGAGAGAATGCATTTATTCTCCTAAACAAAATCTGGGACAAATAAAATAAATACTTCACGCCTTCACCACCAAGGCCATAACTAATGACTCATACTTTATGGGTTTCAGCACCTTAGGCCATTGTTCACCTTAAGGCTATTGAGACAGTTGTCTACCTAACGAGCCTACTCAGGCCATTGTTCATCTTATGAGCCTATTTCAGACCAGGGCGACAAGAGGTCAAAGTGAACTATAAAATGGGGGACTCGCAACTACGTTTTTTCATACTGATGAAGCTGTTTGGATGAGCAGCAAAACATTTTAATTTCTCAAGAAAAAGAAGTCCAGTTGTCATGACTCAACTTCCAGGTTATTCTCCTCATGCATGAAGGGTGCCCATTCTATTCTGTGGGAGATCATGAAGCATGTGTACCACGGATAGAGGACTATAGCATTCCTCACCAATTCAGTGAAGCAGAACAGACTGGCATTCATTGATGATATATCAACTGGCTAGAAAGTAGATCCTGTATTCCTGCTAAAAGTTTGAATTATGGTTTCCACAGGAACCTCTAGCCCTGTTTCTTCAGAACACCAAAAAAATTTTCAAAACATGTCCCACCAGATCCTATGTGCTGCGTCTGCCTTTTCTCGTCAGTTGGTCTTTTTTAGATCAAGAAATCTGTGAATAAGTTGGTCTTTGTATGTGCATGTCTCTCTGTGTGTGTATTTTTGTACCTTTTGTGCAGAATGTACAATTAATTGTTATTGGTATGTACCATCATGTTTTTGATGATATATGAAATGTTCAAGGAGAGGTTTGCTGTTGCCATCCATTGGTCAGCTCCTATGGCTGAATGGGGATGTGAGTGCAAAACTCTTGAGCTCTAGTGTAACACTCTATCCTTGTTCTCTGCTGAATTAATCATGACTATGAATATTAAAGATTTTTCCTACCCTATATTTGTTTCCCTCCTATTTCACACACTTTGCTTTTCCAGGAGGGAGGCATGATAGGACAACTCTTGATGTCCTGCTATTGCTATGTTACCTGTGGCAACCGTATGAATTAATAGTCTCAATAACGTCATGTCAGTGGGTCATACTCATTCATCCTTTGTATGAGCAGGTGTCTGGCTGTTCCCAGCACTGCCTCCTCTGGGTCCTACCTCTGAATAGGCATATGCCAGAGGAGACAGGGCTGGTAACCACCAAAATACCTGTTCAAGGACGAACTGGCATGAACCAACAAACTGACAATTTATTGCAATTTCTAGGCCTGTCATTAACAACCCTGCCCAACATTTACACACTCAAGGCCATGGTATTCTTGAAGGCTTTCACGGCCAGGATCTGATAGCTGTTGTGATTTTTCGGGGTGTTTGGATGTGTTCTGGAAGTTTTCCTTCCTGATGTTTTGCCAGACTCTGTGGCCGGTATCTTCAGAGGGCAAGGAGCTCGAGGAACTAGGAATTCTCTCTGTGCTCAAGGCCATGGTTTCCTTTCTTTAGTCATTCCCTCTCATATTGAGTCTCCCCACCCCCTGCTGCCTTCCACCATTTCCAGCATTACAGTATTATATTTTCCACTGACTCTTTTCTTCTCATGATGTGGACAAAGTACAATAGCCATAGTTTAGTTGATTTTTTTCCTTCCAGAGATAGTTCAAACTTGATTTCATCTAGCATCCACTAGTTTCTGGCAGTCCACTATATTTTTAAAGCCCTTCTCTATTGCCACATTTCAAATTATTTTTGGTTTTCAGGTTTATTTGCTCCCCAGGTTTCATGCCGCATACTTTGAATACCACCATATCTATGATCTTTGCATTGATCTCCAGTACCTTGTCCTCACACTTCAAGATCTTTGCTAGTTTTCTCATAGACATCTTACTTAAATCTGAAATTGCTATCATGCAAGAAGGAAATCTGCTTCTTATATAGCATAGAGGGATTGTGATTGGCATTACATAAGGTCAGTTTGTTTGATAGTTGTGAGTTTTTCAAGCTATTTGGCTGTGTTCTGGAAGTTTTTCTTCCTGATGTTTCAGAGAGCAAGGAGCTCAGGGAACAAGGGGTTTCTCTATGTGCTCTGGGGTATAGAGTGAGTGAGACTGGGTTTCTTAAAGTTGCGGGAAAGAGAAAGCTTGTCCTTTGCAGGGCAATAGGTGTTAGTCATTGTATTGTCATGGAGGGATTTCAATATAATCAGGGGTAGCAACGATCCTAATATGTAGTTGATGGGTGTTGTTAGTTTTTCTATTTTGTGAACTGATCACCTTTTTTGGCTGGATGAGAATCATTGAGCTTTGACCTTTTGCACTCTGCAGTTTTTAGTACTGGAAGCCAGGCTTTGTTGACTTTTAGACTTCCTCCTTTTTTCTTGAAACTGTGCTTATGTTTGTGGATTTCAGTTGATTGCCTGTATGATCTGACATAGTGATTGGTAGTCCAGTACCTCTGTGTCCTGGAAGAGGATTTCATGTCCAGTTTGTTTCAGGGTGTGTTCAGCTACTGCTGTTTTTTCAGGTTGTTTTAGCCATTGTCTTTCATATTCTTTGATTCTGGTCTGGATGCTCTGCTTTGTGGTCCCAATATATACCTGGCCACAACAACAAGTTGTGCTGTATACCCCTGCAGTGGCGAGTGGGTTCTTTTTGTCCTTTGCTGACCATAGCATCTGTTGTATTTTTGTGGTGCATCTAAATACTGTTTGTAGGTTGTGCTTTTTCAACACTTTGTCCATGCAGTCTGTGATTCCTTTTATGTATGGCAGAAATAATTAGTTTGTTGGGGGTTGCTTTTCTTCTTCAGTTTGGTGGTGTTTTTTTTTGTTTGATGGCTCTTTTGATTTTTTTTCTTTAAATAGCCACTTGCCTGTGTGGCCCAATACAGGTGGCTGAGTTCAGTGTTGAGGAAGTCAGCTTCAAAATCGTGGTTTGCACGGTCAACAAGTGCCTTGATTATTCCTTTTTTGTTTCTTCATGCTTATTATATGATTTCTCTGTGCTTGCTGAGTGGCAGCTGAGGGCCAAATGAAACAAGGCAAAGGAGTTGGTTTCATTTGGGAATGTGATAAAAATTCTAAAGCTGTGCATTAACTTAATTATACACACAAGGGTCATATCAGGCTTTGGGACTTAACCGGAAAGCCCTCATGCACAGAACAGATGCCTTACACCCAGTGGTTTCTAGAACCAACAGTGCATAAGTTGTTTGGAGGTTTGTGGTTGCAAGCCTATTGTCTTTCTGCATTTGTCAACAACTAGAGTGAACCAAGCTTTCTTATCCAAATAGGGATGCTATTACAGTAGCTGTTTTGTCCTTGAGAATAGCTAACAAAAGACATACTACTACAAGAAGGTGAACATTTTGATTAATACATTTGAGACAGTAATACCACCTAGAGCTGCACATTACAACACATTCAAATACATTGATGCTAAAAAAAAACACACACCCACACACACACAGCCACCACAAACCCCACCTGTTTCTGGTTAGCTAATTGAACTAGTAATTACTGCTGAACATGTGGACTGTTTGTTTCCTTCTTGAAATAATTATACAAGGAAGCCCACATGAAGGCTACCAGCAGGAAGCTAACAATTGTGTATCAGGGAGAAGAGTTTGTAAGAGTTTGGTTTTTTTGCCAGAAGGAGTAACAGATGGGTTTATAATACATACAAACACTGACTACATGATCTCCATTCTCAACTGGCAACCGCAGCTAAAATATAAAAGGCTGTGTGGCAATTGGTCTATTGCTGCCTGATTGCTGTGGGATTGTCTTGATGATCTAAACATCGAATTCCTAAACCAAGTGCTTGGATGTTATTTAATTTTTGATCTCCAGAGCCTCTGAAAAAGAAGATCTGTTTTCTGAAGGGGGCTGCTGCCAGTATTGCAGTTCTTCTCATAGGCTTTTGGGTAATTCATAACAAATTAAGATTTCTCCCTTTGAAGTCTATTTATTCCCATTTATTGTCTGCAATACCAAATTCTGCATAAGAGTTCTTTGAGGTTGGCAGATTTAATTTTGTTTACCTGCATTTTAAAATATCTTTAGAACTTTTTAAAGGCTTCACAGGGATGATCCATCTCCTCTACTCCCCCCCCCCCGAAATTCTAATGGATTTGATGTTGTGTTTTTTTCCCCACATTGTACAAAACCATTTCTTTTTGAAAAGTTTGCGCGTGTATTTCGATTTCATGTTATATATTTAAAATTTACAGATGGAGCAAGTACAACATTTACAGATGGGCATGACTGAAAATTACTTAGCTTCCCAAATCAGACAGGATTTTGATATTTTCATTTAATAAGTAACTCCTGTGCTGTAACTAACATATGTTGAATTGAATGATTATTTTATTTATCATCAGTTCATACTGTTTGAATACATGATATGTCACAGCACAAGTATTATTTGTTTATGCTTAAACAAAAGTAGATTTTATATTTTAACGTCATATATCTTACAGTAGGCATCTCAAGAATAATTTGAAGTTCTGAAAAAAGAATCAGAAATTGGGGAGGGTGTGGAATCCATGTGGAAAAATCAGGGTTTTCTGTGAGTGTCAAGGAAAACCTGATGAAGAATGGGGAGGTTTATGTCTGCCCAGTCACAAAAAGTGACTAATACCTGTAGGTTATCTTTTGTGACAAAACCCTTCAAGTCCAAGTTGGTTTCTTCCCTGGTACTGCACAAATTTTGGAAATGGAGTCAAGAAGAGTCGGTCACAACTGTAACGATGCAACACACACACACACACACACACTGCACAAATTAGGCGATGATTTCAGCTATGTGATGGGAAAGGGCCGAAAGTGTCCTTATCTTTTTGAACATTCAGGGGAACCTGATACCTGACTGGTAAAACCCCTTGAAGGGTCCAAATTGTGATGTTTAATGTTTAAGTTGTGGCTTTTGAAAAACAAAAAATCTAAAGTGGAGGTCATCAGCTGTGAGCGGGTCCACCATGTTTCAACAGTAAATCAAGCTCAGATGTCCTTTGTATCACCTTGATGGGTAAATTTAACACAGTTTCAACCAATGACATTGACAGTAGTGGTCAGGGCTCTTGATCTCTATAGGGACACCACCACCTCACTACTTCTTTGCCCTGCCTGGCTCATAAAAGCAACCAGGCTGATAACAATGGAGTGTGTCATTGGTCTCTCCATGCTGGCAGGGTTCCCCAGGCCCTCAAGGAGACACTCATTGGGCCCATTTATAAGAAATCCAACTTGATGGCAGATGACATTAATAATTATAGAACCATAACCAATGTTACTTTTTTGAACAAGATGGTGAAGAGGATGGTGGCCAATCAGCTTCAGGTAGCCCTAGATGAGACTGATGGTCTCCATCTGTTCCAGTCGGGATTCAGGCCACATCATGGCACAGAGACACCATTGGTCACCCTCCAAAATGATCTCCTGAAGGAGCCTGGTGGGGGGGGCAAGATGTCCTTGTTGGTCCTTCTCAAACTCTCAGTGGCCGTTGATACCATCGACCTGGCTCTCCAAGTTGGGGATCAATGGCCTTGCTTTGGAATGATTCTGTTTTGCATAGATAGATAGATAGATAGATAGATAGATAGATAGATAGATAGATAGATAGATAGATAGATAGATAGATAGATAGATAGATAGATAGATAGATAGATAGATAGATGAGTGTTCTCTTGAATGATTTAGCATTGTCTCAGTTCTGTTTTGCTCCTATTCCTCTTTGAAACCTTTGTGGAACATTTGCCCTTTTTGTCTTTTTACTATCTTACATATAAATTTCTTCAACCAATTGTCTGAATTTTTGGCTCTGAGGTTTCTGGTGTGAGAAAAACTAGGAGTTGCCTGGACCAGGGCTTTTGGTGTGTGTGTGTGTGTGTGTGTGTGTGTGTGTGTGTGTAAGATGGCAACCTACCTTGCAAGGTGAATACAGTGGACCCTTGTATAACAAACAGCTTGTATAACATAAAATTTGTACAACATAAAAATTCTGGAGATATGGGAAATTTGCTTAACATAATCGCCTACGGGGAGAATTTGTACAACATAAAAATGGAATTACTCCGTTTTCAATGCAATCCTATGGGAATTTGTATAAAGGAAAATTTGCTTAACATAATTTCATTTGGAACGAATTGATTCCTTTATACAAGGTACCACTGTATAGTGGTTCTAAATGCTTAATCTTCCATTCTGTTGTCTTTTGTTCTGTCTGGAAGAACTGTCAAGTCTGAGAAGACTGGAGTGTTGAGAGGCAAGGGAACCAGGTTGAGTCTTCACCACAACTGACTCTCCAGGGTTCCCCCACCACAGGACAATCATGGTAGTGTGACCGGGTGGCTAGAGGAGAAACCTCTGAATCTGGCTGCCATCACAGTAATAGTTCTAGAAAGTTACAAACCATGTATTTCCTAATAACTATATAATTCATCACTGCAAGAAAAACATTTTAAATTAATCTTAATGTACAATAATAAGTATTTTCAATGTCCATAAACACTGTTAAAGGAGAGCCAACAACTTGGTGAGGATGTATAATTTGTGGTAAGTTAACATTTGAAAATTATTCATACGAGGGATGTGAAAAATTTATCAATCTCTGTTTCACCGCATTTCTTTGAATTTCAATTTCATTATCTTCTCGTAATTGTTTTATATTGCAGATTCTGAGACTTTTTTATTCCCACATTTTCCCCTTATGGTTAATATATTTATGGAATTTATCTAATATTTTACTTAATCAGACTTATGAGTTAACAAATACTGCCCCCCAAAATGTGCATATTTCCCCCACTGGATTCATTTTAGACATGTACTGTACATTTTGAAGTGTGGACATAGGTTTTTCTAAAACATGTCATAAACATTTGAAATACAGTATTCCAGTTTTCAGATCACACTCTGTGTCTTCTCAGAGCAAATCTCACAACTATTCAAAAGCATCCATTTCATCAAAGACTGTCCATTTCACAAAAATTACTTTCTATCCATACTTTATGCACTAGTTTTTATATATGGTTACTCTTGGGGAAGAACATGGTGTCACAACCTGGTAGAGCAGTGGTTCAATTGTGGTAGAGAATGAATACAAATGCTAAGAGTAGTTGTTTAAACACCCCCCCAAATGCTGAAAAATATGTCCTGCATTGATCTAAACTTTTTAATATATTTTCTTCAAACATTACACATCTATCATAAGAGGTCAACAATACGTAAAAATAATATATAAAATATATTGTTACTTCTTATCCAAGTATAAATAATGACAGCATGACAAAAGCTAAGATTGTTTTCTGGCTACATGTTGTGCAAATGAAAAGCTATTCAAATGTTGAAATCAATTGAGCATGTAATGCTGTTTTCTGATGGGAATGTTATAGAAAACACAACTGGAAGTTGTTCTTGCAAAAGTGAAGGGAGGTCTTTTCCTCTGGTTTATCAGCCCAAACATTAATCATTGTAAACCATTTCATTTTTATTTTATTACATTGATTCTCCTTAGCACCCAAGACAGTTTGCACACCTCCAAAATTCAGAAAACATTGATTTGCTTAAATTATTCAGTACTTTAGTGTATGGCCATTATGCCATTTAACACTTTAGACTAATCAATACTACTTTTTAAAAAGCTTTCTTACACAGAAGGAACTACAAAAGCATTTTGTTTGAATCATTGGTTTTCTCTAACTTGATGATGTTGCATAAACTGCCTGTTTTAATGTAAAACTCTCTCTCTCTCTGTGTGTGTGTGTGTGTGTGTGTGTGTGTGTGTGTGTGTGTGTGTGTTTATGTCAGTGTACCCGCAAATGATGTAGATAAACTGAATAATTTAACTTACTTGGGAATACATGTAAAATATCAGTGTTTCATTTTGCTCCTAGCATACCACTTCTGCTTCAGTTTTATTTAGTATTCGGCTCTTTCAAATAAAAGTGTTTTTATGGATATCTCTATTTTGAAAGAAATGACTATAAGAGCATTATTTTAATTAGTGCCAAGCTAAAATTTCAGAGGTGACTTTTGTCCCCTAAAAGCACATTTTCTTTTTCTTTCCCATTCAAAAATTGATCACTTTGTACAATTCTGCACTTTCTCAGATTTGTTCCCATCTTTCTTTACCATGCTTTTATTGACAGTCCCCTTGACACCAGTCAAATGGTTCAGAATAATAACAGTTGGAAGGCACTATGGAGGATGCAAAATGCTGGTCAGGTTGCTCAACAAGTCATTATTGTGGTTATATCCATTGGCAGTACAAA
Source organism: Phrynocephalus guinanensis (assembly GCA_037367245.1). Taxonomy (NCBI): domain Eukaryota; kingdom Metazoa; phylum Chordata; class Lepidosauria; order Squamata; family Agamidae; genus Phrynocephalus; species Phrynocephalus guinanensis. Next base: position 62,476,557 of record CM074741.1, on the reverse strand, counting down.
CAAAACAAAGTACTTAAAAGAAAAGAATGAAGCTTTTGTTAAGGGTGTGTCTCACTTTTGGGAACTTACAGCACTTTGCTTATTATAGGAAATAGCACTGGCAATTGCTTTGTATTTTTGTGAGAAGTGACCAATTGTTTAAAAAGGAGCATCAGCTTCTGAGATTTTCAGTTGTTTGATGTCTGTTGGTGGATAGGTCTGAGCACAAGAGGGAATCTTGTAGACCAACCATTCTCAACATGTGCCATATGGCCCCATGGGTCTCCTGGCACAATTGAAGGGGACCATAGACTGAAAAAATGTTAGAGGTTTCTGGAAGATATCTGTTGGTTTTGTATCCTTCATTGACAGGAGGCCCTGGGACCTAAGAATTGCTCCTAAAAGGACCATGGCCAATAGAAAAGTTTGAGAATGGTTGCAGTTGGCCATCTTGACTGCTGCCATTGGTGTTGTTAACATTCAGGCCTTCCTTTCTTATGTAAAGGTTGACATTCTTTTTTTTCTGCTGGCAACATGAGCACAATATTGCATGTGACTTCAGGTCATTTTCTGGTGTTTTGCATCATGGACACAGAAACCCAATATCTCACATTTCTAAGCCACAGTTTTTAAGAAATAAATGTATAGTTTGATAAGGTGCTCAGAATTCTATGCCAGAAAACTAGTGTCAGCCCCTAAAGCATGGCAGAGACGTGCTTCACCAAACTACAGATCAAACCCTTGAAGAACAAATTTTGCTAATCTGGCAACCTCTGGGCGCTGTTGAGACTGAATGGGGAGACACACATTGAGTTAGCAACAGGTAGTCATCACTTGGGGTAGTCATGAGCTTTGCCTACCTCCTTCTTTCTTTAAGGAAACTGTCCAGCTTAGCTTCATTACTCTTTCACAGACAATTTACTTGGGTCTTTATGCATAGTGTGGGAATTCCATCACAGTTACTAACGCTCAAGAATACTTTAAATGAAATACGTTAAAATACTGGTTTTCAGGGAATAAATGCCACATTTTAAGTGTGGAAATGAGGACTCCTTTACAATTGCACTTGGGTAAAAGGGATATTCTAAAAAACCCACAATGCCATCTCTTAATTTATTTTATAGCTGCAGCTAGCCATTTTGTTCCCTCATAATCTTTGCAGTTGACTAAACTATTCCAAGTTCAGCTTGTGTGGGGAAAGATGCCAATACTTTCACACATCTTCAACTACAAATGCTTCTTCAATAGCCAACACTGTTATGGAAGCTATATATCCATCATGCCATTTCCCTTCCTTCCTAATGTCTATTCTCACCAATACAGTCATTACCAATCATTATTTACTTCTGTGAGTTGACTGTCTGCAAGGCTTCTGTTGTTGAAATACAAATGTCTGCCATTAATTAACTTCTGATGTGATTATCTCAGGACCATCTCATAATAGGTTATAATACTACCAGATAGCCTTACATCAAATAATCACATTAACAATGCCTCAAGATATCCCTTTAAATCCATTATGCAAGAGGAGTCTGGGCATAACTTCATTACATGACTTTAATCTCACTTATGCCCTGTTTCTCTCTCTTTCCCTCTCTTCGTAGATTGGTAGGCAGAGAGATAGAACCCACTCTGTTTTGTTTGTATTTATCCACTATACTGCATGCTCTTACTATATATTAATTAGTACATAGTGGACGGTCAGTCTTGTTTCAAAACATGGATACAATACTCAGTGACTCATAATGAAAGGGAGTCAGCTTCACTAAGACATATCATACTCTTTTAAAAAAGAGAGAGAAAAGGATGATGTGGTCCCTTCTAGAAAGGAATGAAGTAGGTACTGTGCTCTCTTTATATAAAGGATAGTTATGCCTTTTGTGACACAAAAAGCTTCATACAGGAAAGTGTCATTATAGACACATAAGGTCTCTTCAAAAAGAGAGAAAGGTCAGCATTACCTTCTGAGGTACATTACTATGTGTCATGACATTTGCACTGACCCCAATTTGGGAAGAAACTCAACTACTACATACCCATTTTTCTTTCCATATGGCAACACCCTACCTATAATTCTGTCTTCTGGGGAGTTTAAACATGTTGAAGAGTGTCCTGTTGTGAAGCTACAATCCAGCCATCCCCGTGTGTTATCATTTTAATGAGACTTTTTCCATGCTCATAATTAGTTAAGGAAAAAACGAGACACAAACTTGAATGCTACCCATTAAGCTTCTCATCTGGTTTAGTGGTAATGTCCTGCTTTGGATGAGTTCAAGGCTGAACTCTTGTTTTGTTGTTCCAGATGTACAAAGGTCATGGCATCATCCACACCACAGATTAAAGGCAAATTGCTTCTGGCTTTAGCCAATTTTGGGGTACACATGACTAGTACACAATGCAGTGAAGTCCTGTGCATCCTGAAACCCAAAGGAACCCTTTAATTAGTAGTAATTTTCTGCTGCTGACACCATAACTGCTGAGCTGTGATTTCAGCCAGAGGGCCCAAAGTTACTATAAGTGCTCAATCAGAACTTAGTTTCTTTGTGTCTGCAGCCTGCCTGACTATAACTCCTGGCCTGCCAGTCCACAGCCACAAAAAGAAACTGCAGCTGCCTGTCCCCTCCCCATATGAGTTATGATTTTTAATCTGAGAAGCATTTCCAAAGCACAAGCTTTCTGGATCCTCTCATCATGTCTTGTTTCAACTTAACTGACCTGTGGCCCTGCTTCTATAGCTGCATACTAGTCATCTTGGCTCAAATCATGTCAACTCTCACTTGGTCCCTCAACCATTGTCTGCAATCTATAGACTGGACCTGGGCTCAAATGCTGAGGTGACCCACCAAGCCACCTGGCAGGCTCACCCCATGCCACAGTGCTGGAACTTGAAATAGTCTAATTAGACCATGAGTCTGAAATTGTATTCAAATGATAATTTTCAAGACAGGGTTCAGGTCACTGACTATATTGGATGTGTGTCTGAAGAGAAACCACTTTGGGGGCACTGAAGACAGCCATACCACTCATACAACGGAAACCTCTAAAAATAAAAGTGAGTTGCACTGATTTATCTATCATCTGTACAGCATTTCTTTGAATATGCAGCTACATATGTTGGGACAACAATGGTGGCACCATAGTGCTGAGTATTACTGTAAGTCCCATGTATGTGAAGATTCTCTGTCATCCAAGTGACGTTATCTGGAAGTTGAGTCATGGCAACTGGATTTCTTTTCTTGTCAAATTGAAACATTTTGCCACTCATCCAAGCATCTTTGTCAGTTTGGGGACCGCCAGATTGCACAAGAAAAGAATTCCAGTTCACATAAGTAAGTCTTGTGTACAGAAAACTGCTACGTTGTGTTTAATACAAAGGTGAGGTGTTGGAAATCTTAGGTTCACATATCAGCCCATCACTATCAATTCCATATCCATAGTCAACATTTAAGAAAGCCATTATTTTCCGATATCCCCAATATTCTAAATTACAACCATATGCCATAGTAAAATGGTAATACTGGACAATGGAGTTATATCAGGATTACAAAGTTAGCATGTTATGAAGGTATTGATCCTATCAGGGAAAAACACCAACTATTGTTTTATTAGCAGTATTACTGTACTTCTCTATTATAAGTGCCCATCTGCTCAGACTGGATTTTATGTATTGGTGATTGAAATCTATTGTTGACTAGAGAATGGTTGTGAGAAAGGAAGCCATAAATTTGGAAAGAAAATGGTACTGCATTGTAAGTGCAGACAAACAGAGGTTGAGCAAAAGGAGTAGAAATAAGTGTTAGCAATACAAAAGAAAAATCAAGGTTTACATACACAAACATATACAAATATGCAGAGACACACACACCACAAATGTGTGGAAGGGACAATGGCCTTAAAATGTTAGATACTCTGATAGCTAAAGAAATTCAAGAATACATTTATTCAACAATTCATTTTGCTTCGTTTCGCATTTGAGGACAAGTAACTACTGCATCATTTTAAATTCAGCAAAAAATGTTAGCTGATGATCAGTAACTACAGAACCTGGTAGTTGTGCTATAATAAATAAAATTATGTGTCATCAATTCTGACATGGCAGTCCTTTACAGGGTTTTCTAGGAAAAGAGTAGTCAAAAATGGTTTAGCATTCCCATCTTCTGGGGGCATCATGGCACTGTGCACCTTGCCCAAGGCGATGCAGGCTGGCTTTTCTGAGATACAAAGATGTGGAATTGAACCTCCAGTCTATAGCTCTAAAGCCAGCTACCTAACCAACTGAGTTGTCCAGTTTTACTTGTGGTATTAAAAATGTATGCTTTTGAGTTGTGGTGCTGGAGGAGAGTCTTGAGAGTCCCCTGGACTGCAAGGAGATCAAACCTATCCATCCTGAAAGAAATCAACCCCGAATGTTCACTGGAAGGACAGATTTTGAAGCTGAGGCTCCAGTACTTTGGCCACCTCATGAGGAGAGAGGAGTCCTTGGAAAAGTCCCTGATGTTGGGAAAGATTGAAGGCAAAAGGAAAAGAGGACGGCAGAGAATGAGATGGTTGGCCGGTTTCCTCAATGCAACCAACATGGATTTGACCAAACTCCGGGAGGCAGTGGAAGATAGGAAGGCCTGGCGAGCTCTGGTCCATGGGGTCACGAAGAGTCGGACATGACTAAACGACTGAACAACATAAAAATGTAATGTTTTTCTTCCCTAAATATATGCTTGAAAGTAAACTAATGAAGGTGGGGCTTTTTCTCTTGTTTGTGCACCATAAGCAGTAGTGTGCAACACACACACACACACAACACAGATTCAGTGTGGCACGTACTGTTCAATCTCGCTCATATTCATTGTTGTTCCACTTCAGTGATACAGTTTTGTTTTGGAAAATACGTTATGCAGTGGAGCATGGTGAGATAAAAAAAGCGCAGTTCAGATGGGAAGCAAGGGTTAAGTAAGTCTGCTCTAGTTAGAGCAGCAAAGAAATTACCAAGGATTTTGTTTCAAATAATATTTGACTTTAATTCTTCTCTCCCTAGAAGCTTCGGGTTTGAGATTTTGCCCAGTAATCTCAGTTTAGCTTCAGTTTCTCTATCCAGGTATTATAAGCCATAATGTAGGAGCGAAGCTTCTTGAAAACAGAAAGGATCCTCCATGCCTGCTCATAAATAAGCTCTATTGAGTTCACTGGGGCTTACTCCAACTAAATGAGGACAGGATTACACCCCTCCCAGAGCTATGAAATATGGGATCAAGCATCATCATAAAAATATTGGCAAATTGTACCCACAGAAGGTTCAGATACAGAAAGTATTTCAACAGCCATTTCAATTACCCAGACAGAATGTAGGTAGCTGCAGAACACGTCTGGGATATAGAGTTTTACAAGGAATCTGGGATCATTACTATATAGAGCGAGAGACTTTAAAGATGTGATTAATAGGGTTCCAGTCAACTCCAATCTCCTGTGAGTTGGTTCTTCCCCCTCATACTGGGCTCCACTAACAATGTTTGCAGAACTGGGTATTAAACTTTTATGGAACTATAAGGCTTTAAACAAGTGAAACTGTTAATCTGCCAATTCAAATACATTGTGCATACCTATTGGAATTCTCCAGCTGAGAAATTTGATTGCATTAGTAGTGTAGATGCGAAGACATCCCCAAGGTTAATACATTTCTGCTGAATTAAAGCAACATAGTTAAATTTATCTGACCAAAATGCAACTGGAACTTAATTACTCATCAGTGTTATCTCATGCCTGCCTACACAAGATCAAGCTCCACTGAGGTCAGTAGGGCTTACTCATAAGTAAATGAGTATAGCACTGCTGCCCCTTCCCCTACAAACTGAAAAACATGGGAGCATGCATCAGCATAAAATATTGGCCAGATGAACCCATGGAAGGTAAACACCCAGGCACTTATGGAAGGCTGAAAATCATACATAAAAGAATGCTGGTTGTCTGGAAATATTTGTTATGCTCCTTTCTGTTCTGTTCTGTTAAGTCAGAACTGATTATAGTAACTGGCATAAGTAAGGGAGATATTTGAGGAATTGTTCCCTCCCCTGGTGAGCTTCCATGGCTGAGTGGAGATTCGAACCCAGGTTTCCTGAGTCTGTCACTCTATCCACTATACTGGACTGATCATCTGGAAATGTTCAGGATCAAACTTAAAATATAAAGAAGCTCAATGTCGGAAGACCCAGAGTGGCAGGTGGATAGACTTAATGCTTTTATTTTAACAATTGTCTTCATTTTTGCTTCATTTCACATTTCAAGGCAGGTAACCAACACCACATTTTATACCTTGATTGCTAATCTTTTATTGATAACTAAAGTTAATTCATAATGGAAGCCAATCTGTGTACACAGAAGAATGTGCAGGTAGTTCGTGCATGCAAGAGCTGATCAGAATTAGAGGGTTTTTTGCTTTCTTTTGTTTTATTTTGCAGATAATGATTCCAAAAATCCCAGCTCTGCCTGGTCAGTGGCCCACCTATCTGTGGCCTTTTGGGAGCTGTAGTGGAAATAATAGCTTATTGCATGCCTTCAGACTGCTCCTCCAACCAGCTATTCGTTTCAGTGGAGTTTCCCACATCCTTACAAAGAAAAGAGTACTGTCATTCTATCAACAAAATAACAAATCATCATGATCACTTTGTGTAGCATTGGTGAGCAAGTAGAAGAATTAGTGAGAAGCCCAGTGTGGGAATCGAATGGTTGATAAGTAAGAAGCACAATGTTACCTCACTTAAAAAATTACATATGCTATAAAAGAAGCATGTTTTTGAAGTCCTTTGTCAAAACTACAAAAAAGCAATCCATTAGTCAATACACTGCCTGAAGATTTCATTTCAAGCATAACCAGCAATTTTCACTTGCACATAATCACCAGAGATCACATATAGACAATATGTATTACATTTCACAATACAATTATATAGGACTGGATTTAACAGGGCTTTTATATGTTTCCTTTTTAAACATTAGAGATGGGCACAAAACAGAAAAATGGCATTTCGGTTTTTCGTTAGTCATTGAGAGGTCTGTTTTGGTTCGTTTCTGTTTGTCGCAAATTTTTTGAAAAATTTCGTTACTGTTTTTCGTTCGTTTGTCATTTCTACCCACTTTTTCCGCGATTTTTAAAGCATTTCAGTGCGCAGGCATCCTCCAACACCCCAGACCAGAGGGAAAACACTAAAAAAATGGATGCTGGCAGAGACACAGTATAGACTAGGTATGCAGGGAGGCTGCAAAGGCAGCGGTGGGCGTTGCCCAGGGTGCAAGGCAGCTGCAGAGTGACTGTGCTGTGGAGCAAGGGAGGGTACTCACCGAGAGGTATGCAGCACGCACGCACACAGGGAGGCTGCAGGACTGAAGCTAGAGTCGCAGAGACAACAATCCCACCCTAACTCCCACCAGAGACTGCAAAGAGGACGGGGGCTGCCAGACCTTTTTATGCCCTCTGTGGCTGCCAGACCTGCCCGCCCAGTCTACAACCTGGGCATGCTATTGGTTGAACATGATCCCATCACATGGCTTTCCTCCATTTTGTGGCTGGTGGTGACATCCATTTTAAAGGGAAAAGAAAAATACATTGCGATGGGAGAAGACAAAAACAAACGTTTTAAGGACCGCAACCCCCCTGGTAGGTATTATCAGACAATATAAATAATTATCGCTGTGTTTTTACGGATGTCCAGGGTGTTTTTTAACATTTAAAACAGCTCATTTCATTGCGCGTCGCCATTAACGGAAACGAAACGTAATGACCACAATTTTCGTGGTTCTGTTTGTTTCGTTGCATTTTCATCACAATTTTCGTTTGTCGTTTCATTATGTAAAGGAAACGACAAACGGTAACGGAAACAAAAAAATGTTTGTTCCGTGCCCATCTCTAGTAAACATGTACTCAGAAATAGATAGCATTTTCACAAGAAATCATCCTTGAAATTAAATACAAGGGTGTCTCCTCAGGGCTGAAAGTCCCAGAAGGGGACGTTTTGAAGCATTTGATCCGAGCAGGCGGCAAGAGGAACAGCCCATGTGATCACAGGCTTTTAGTGGGCTTGGATGAGCCTTTAAGAAGGCTGCCCACAATTGCTTCTTCTTGTTTCCTAACTGGCAAACAAAAAGTCCCTGTCGAGATTCTTGGGGAAACATGCACATGTTTCAAGCTGGGTGGTATGGACACACGTTCCCCAGTAGTGCAGCAGGAATTTTTTATATGCTAGCTGAGAGTGGACTGAACCTGTCAAATTTCCTTATGTTAAACAATAGCATTTCAGCCACTATTACATTGTGTTTGAATTAATGTTTTATTAATCAACATGGATATATGTTGGAACAATGAACATTTTTCACAAATAAAAAAATACAATTTGTTTTAAAGCATCTGTATTTGTAAAGGTTGCTGTCAAGAAGTTTTGTCTAGAAGAAGGAGTGCAACTACTATCTTAAGGGGTCTGGATCTGAGCTGCTTCTTTTTTTAAAAAATATTATTTGTACTTCCTACATCTGTGGCACAGAGGAGTTCAGCAATTATAATAAATCTGAGCAGGCATTTGTGATCTCTTGCATTTCCCCCTATGGACTGCATTAAAAAGGAAGAGAATTACAATAGAACCTACACCCGGTATTGCCTTTAAATCTACAGAATGTTTCTCCATCTCCAATTGTCAAAAGGAAATACTTCTGTATTTGTTTCTATTGCTTTAAATAATTTATACCCCAGAAATATTTTATATAACTAAAACAAAAACTGTCAGAGTGTGCTGAAACTTTAATGGCATGCTATGGTAGGCGAAGCTGAAAGTATCTTGTTTACTCTTCTCCACAAGAATTGTTCCCGCATATTTTGCTTTGAGCTAAGTGGTAGAGAAGAAATGGCACTGTATGAGAAATTATCCTATACAAACAAGACTGTTGTGCTATGGAAAATACGGTTGGTAAATCCCTTATATTAAGAGGACTGGGGTTGAACACAGACCCATTATGATAATAAGACTCAGGAATGGAAGGAATCAATCATTTGAATCAAGATCATTGGGGTCAATAGAAGATTTTCAACTATATACAGTGGTACCTCAACTTACAAATTTAATCTGTTCCGAATGCATGCTCTTAAGTCGAACTACTCTTAAATCGGGGTACCTATCTAAAAATTGAAAAAAAAATAAGTTAAAAAAATTTTAAAAATGAAAAAAAATGTAAGTTGAGCAGATCATATTTAAAATTTGTGAGGCGGCAGTTAAAATGCCAACAGTTTTCCGCTCTTAAGTCAAATTGCTCTTAAGTCGAGCTGCTCTTAAGTCGGGGTAGCACTCTATATGGATGTATGGAAAATTTTAGTTTTGCTGCAGTGAATGTGGCAATCCTCTGAGTAAATACTCAGAAGGTAAGTGCCACTGAGTTAAATGCTGATAGTCCTAAGGAAATACGTAACATGATACATGTACATTGTAAATATTCACTTTTATTTTTGTAAACTATCAGAGTTACTTCAAATAATGTTTATGAAGTTTTATATTCTACATTATCATGAAAAGTTTTTAGTTCATCATTAAACACTGATTCAAGCATTAAGTTACTGATATTTTACCACCCATTGTGGCTGCCATTATAACCCTTTTTATTATTCTGCCATGGCTCAAACCTTTTCTATACTTTAGTTACAGGCTATACTGTAACTCCAGCAATGCAGATACATTCTAACTATTTAAATTATTTAAATTGGGTAAAAGCTATACTTATTAGATCAAATGAGGGAAAAATACTGGCTGAACTAATGACAATAAACTTGGATGGAATGGGGGGGGGGAGAGTCAGCCCAAGAGTCAGTCCAGGTTTGATAAAGATTTAATTTTGGAAATACAAGTTGTAGCTTTCCTGGTGGAACCTCCTTTGGGAAGCTATCACTTCGACTTCCCAAATTCAGTCTTTGACAAACCTGGAGGTGATAAAGAGGAGAATCATCTGAAGAACTGGTGCATGTTCAGGTTCTCTAACCCATGTAGGAGCAGTTCTACTGCCCCTGAAAAAGACTCAAACTGCACAAACTATGAAATGGCTCATTTTGTCACAAAGTTCCTGAGAGTTTGTGGTTTCTAGCTCATGAATAGTGGTGAGTCATGAACCCTCACAAAACACTGCTTTCCTTGTTCCTGCCCAGCTCTAGTCATGTGTTCAGATAAGAAGTAGTTAGAGAAGAAGAAAAATGAAAGAAGATGCATTTAAACTTAGAAATAATTGTTCCTTGCCTTTTTTTGTTGTATGGTTCTTGACAAGAACATGAACGTTTTGTGACTGAACCAGCAATTTCAGATCCAAGGAACACAGGCAGGGAGAGAGACAGAGAGATATAGCATGTAAAGCATACAGCAGTAGGCTTCCTGTATTTCTCTTTTAGGAAGGATTCAGAAAAGAGTGTGGTCATTTTTTAAAAGTCCCCTCCTCTCTCTCTCCCTTCCTCCTGGCCAGTTTTGCAGACTGCCATTGCCGCCTTTCCATCATGCTTATACTGTTCAGTTTGCTGCCTAGCTCTGGTCTTTGAAATTCCCTATTTGCAGGAGTAGAATCTTCACAAAGGCTACTGTGGATCTGGACAAGGATCTGCTCAAAATGTCATCAAAAGCGCTGGCATAAATCTGTACTCTTTGTTCAGACATGGAGCATCTGGGAAGGCTCTACACCAGTGATGGCGAACATTTTAGTGACCAAGTGCCCAAATTGCAATTCAAAACCCACTAATTTTCCACAAAGTGCCAATACAGCAGTTTAACCTGAATGCAGGTGGCTGTGATGGGGGCGATGTCGGGTGCCCACAGAAAGGGCTCCGAGTGCCACAAGAACCATACAACACAACATTTGCTAACACTGCTCTACACATTCCTAGTTATTTTTAAAAAGGTGGCAATTGGTCTGCTTCTGCACATCTAGCAAGAACAAATTATCAGGAAAGTTTTGCAGCACCCTTAACAGCTTTCAATATAAAATTGAACATTAAAATTCAATGGATTGTGTAGCCTATGAAATCTTATACTGCTATAAATCTGTCAGTGTTAAAAGTTGTCATAACACTTATATTTGGGGGTGTTTTTTGTTATACATTAACTTATGTATAATGTTAATGGTATTTGGCTGTCCTTTGGTTAATTGTTGCTACATTAGCCTAATTAATTAAAATAATTAGGTTACCCCCAGCTCTGGTAAATCCTAATTTGATTTGTCCTTGCATAGTAAATGAGACAAAAAAATCCAATTTCCTCATTGTGAAGTATTGAATCTTCTGCATTGGGAGTGGGTGGGGATTGTGCATTTTTTTGCTTGCTTTATTGTGCTGTTTTGTAAATTTACAAAATTGAAGAATGCGACAACTATTGTCTTCTTTCATCAACTAATCAATGTAGGATCTATAGCCTGTCCTTTGTACTTGCTATGTGGTTGTGCCTAGCTGCACAATAGGAAAAAGGCATTGCTTTTCCTTAGAGACTGTATGTGTAATGTAAGCTGCACATCTCACAATGAAAAGAGTGTGTGCAGTGTACTGCTCTGGACCTGAAATCTCTTGCAGAGGTTGCTCCAGCGTTCTGAGATGGCTTGTCTCAACCAAAACTGTAGCATTGACCAAGGGCCTTTTCACATGACCCCTAAAATGCGCGGCAAATGGCTCCCAGATCTGGAGCTTAAAATTGTTTCCCCACCAGCTCCGGAGTTTTAAAAAAATTAAGTGCGACCACGCCTACCTAAGCGCATCCCAGCGCACTTTTCAAGTACCTGGTCTCCGGAGCTGAAAAATTTCTGATGCGGATGTAAAGTAGTGAGTGCCGGGCTCTCCTCGCCTTGTGTTTGTCCCCCCCTGCCGCCCCTTTAAGAGACAGGAATCATGACGACGACGGGGCTCGGGGCGGCTTCCACCGGCAGACGGAGGTGAGCCTGCATTTTTTCTCCCTTTTTTTCTCCCTCCCCTCACGCAGACAGGAGCAAGGAAGTGCGGAGGGGGTGGGAACACAGGAAGAGCGACGAACCCCCAAGATCTCTGGTCCAAATTGAAGTGGCCAGTGGATCTTAGGGGTCGTGTAAAAGTGCCCCAAGTCTTCAGAAAGCTTAAAATAAAGATGAGGGACTTTAAAGGTACACAGGCTTGCAGAATTTTCTGTGTTGATCAGAAGATTTTCATGCTGATAAAACATGATTCTTGCTTTACACTATATTTAAAATAAATCCTCAATAATATCATTATATGAATTCTTATATTTCTTTAGGTTTTCTGGAGAAAAGCTCTCCTAGACAATGTTAAAACTCTGCTGGCTTCTTTTTGGCTAATGGACAAAACAGTATGTCATTCAAAGCTAGAGTCTTTGAAAATGGTTGACAAGTAAAAGAACTAGTTTACACAAAAATGACATCTCTCATGATATGTCCATGGCCTTTCCTCCCCTCGTTTGTTTTCCTGGAAATCAGAGAGAGAGAGAGAGAGAGAGAGAGAGAGAGAGAGAGAGAGAGAGAGAGAGAGAGAGAGAGAGAGAGAGGCGCACCCTACACTCCAAGTGATTGCTTGCTCTCCAATAGAGATGGGCACAAAATGATTTTTTTGTTTCATTATTCGTTATTCGGTTCGTTACGTAATGAAACAAATAACAAACCTGGCTCTGGAAAAGGAACGAACTGAACCGAACCAAGAAAATTAGGTTCGTTATGTTTCGTTTCGTTAATGGCAGCGCACAATGAAATAAGCTGTTTTAAATGTTAAAAAAACGTCCTGAATATCCATAAAAAACCCAGTGAAAATTATTTATTCTGCCTGATAATACCTGCCAGTGGGGTTTGGGGTCTTTAAAACGTTCATTTATGTCTTTTCTCACATTGTGGTGTATTTCTTTCCTTTAAGGGGAGTTAGGGCATCCACACAAAATGGCTGCTACAGGCCTAATATTGATTTCTTGAGCATTAAAATACCCTGGACATCCGTAAAAACCCAGCAAAAATTATTTATTCTGCCTGATAATACCTGCCAGTGGGGATTGGGCTCCTTAAAACATTTATTTATGTCTTTTCTCACATTGCGATGTATTTTTCCCCCTTTAAGGATGACACAAAATGGATGCCAGCCACATGCTTAATATTTCTGGGATATTAAAAACATGCAAGGGGTGAGGGGTGCTTAAAACATGCATTTATGCCTTTTCTCATATTGCTTTAATTTAATTTTATTTTATGCTATTTATTTTAGTCGATTCATAGCTTCCTTAAATTTATTTTTATTTTTTATTTATCCTTATTTTACTATATCATGCATTGAGCACAGTCACATGGGCTAGCCATGTGATGGGATCATGTAAATTCTTGGACAACTTCAACCAATAGCATGCCCATGTTGCAGTGGGAAGGTCTGGCAGCTCCAGAGGGCATAAAAGCTTTTGCTGCCCCCAGCCCTCCTTGCAGTCTGTGGTGGAGTGGAGTGGAGTCAGGTTGGGGTGGGATTGCTGTCTGCATTGTTACTTTCACTTTAGGCTAGGGTTATATCAGGCTTATATCAATTTATTTATTTATTTATTTATTTATTTATTTATTTATTTATTTATTTATTTATTTATTTATTTATTTATTTATTATTTAGTGTTTTCCGTCTGGTCTAGGGCATTGGGGGACGCCCACATGTGGGAAATGCTTTAATCGCGCAAAGCAGGTAAAAACAAAAAATGAATTACGAAACAACAAAATGATTTTTTTGCAAAAATTAACAAAAAATGAAACAAATCAAACCAAACTCACCAACAAAACGAAATGAAACACCATTTTTTCTATTCGTGCCCATCTCTACTCTCCAATTTTAGTCACCCCACTGCTTTGGGGGTTTTCACCTCTTCTTTTGCATACAACATTGCTAAATTTAATGTGACTCTGTCCTTGAGAAAGGTGTTAAGGAATTGCTATAGTTATATGAAGATTGGTATTTCTTCTGGAGGAAAAAAGAAAGACTATAAAACATATATGGAATTCTTCAAGATTTACTGAGTAGGCCCTGGGACATCTTAGACATGGATGTACAGCAAAGCAAAGCAAAGCAAAGCAAAGCAAAGCAAAGCAAAGCAAAGCAAAGCAAAGTGTTTTGCTTATATACCACCCCATACAATTTCTGGTAGTCTCTGGGTGGTTTTACAGTTTAATTACAGTATGCAGACTGCACATTGCCCTCCCAGCAAGCTGGGTACTCATTTTTCCAACCTCGGAAGGATGGAAGGCTGAGTCAACCTTGAGCCTGCTACCTGGGATTGGACCTCAGGTCGTGAGCACAGTTTTACTTGAAGTACAGGCATTTAACAACTGTGCCATGAGGCTCCTGTGTACACAATACACCTATTTGGAGTGGAAAAGGTCACAACTTTACTGTTTACAGCAGCAGTTCAGTGCCCAGTGATGGGAGGCACAAATGTCTCCTTTCTGCATGTCTGACTGAGCAGCCACTGAAGGTTTCACCAGGAGTGCCAGTCCTCTGGAGATCACATGGGCTATGCCACTCCATGATTTTCCTTCACCTGAGGGCAGGGTTAGGCCACCTGGGCCCCATGCTAGGTAAGATCATGTCGTTGCACCAGCACTGTGTATGACAATATTCCTTTATCATCCTGGGCAAGCAAGTTCATACGTGTCACCCTCATACAATCTGGATCCATCTCCCTGAACCACCAATAACTACCCACTGGGGACCGGTACAAAGAAATCTAACCACACGTCCATTGCGGGATGAAAGGAGTTTGTCCCGACCACGCCCCCTGAACTGCGATCTAAGCGGGATGAGAGATTCATCTCCCTGGCCTCAGGAATCTCCTCATCTCGCTTGTCATTCCAATATGAGAGCCCGTGAGGTAAGGCTCATCACACAACATGCCATTCTCCATCAAGTGGCAGGAGTGCAAACTGCCATTCACCTGTACATTCCCTATGGAGTCAGCAACGTAGTGCAGAGAGATTAAAAGACAAATGCCTCAAACTCAGCTCCATAACACATTGAAGGCAAGGCTTCAGAAAATCGAAACATCAAAAAATGGAATGTTGGGCTGAAAAAAAAAACAGAGAACAAAGGCATGGAATTTCACATCTCATCACGGAACGAGGACGTGCATTAACAGTCATGCCGGTATCATCCCTCACACCCATGAGTACATGGGAACAGGGACAGAACCGCAAGAAGACCACGTGACTGCAACCAAGATCAACAAGCAATGAACTTCCTCCCGGAACGAGAGTGGACATGAAGTAACCGTCAAAGAGAGACATTCTCTCTCTCTCTCTCTCCCTCCCTCTCCCTCTCTCCGTCAGTCTGTCTGTCTTATTTCTCACTGAGCATGACCAGCTGAGAGATTCACAAACCCAAGTCATTTCACTCACTTTCCTTTGGTGTAGAATGTTTTCAACTTAAGGGAGCCCTAAAGATGTTTTAAGTGTATCAGCTAGTTTGCCCATCAATTTCCCATAGCTGATGGGGGTTGCCTCATTCATCTTCAGTGCCTTATCCTCCCCTCTGTGGTAAGGTTGATGGTTGCCATGGAGGGGAAAGATTGTGCTGCTTATGATGACACAGCCTCTGCTCTCCACTCTGCCAGTCCCAGATGGCTCTAGCCACCAGCCAGTCCTGTTAAGCCATAATGTGTGCGGCATCCCTTTCAAGAAATATTTTTAATATCTGTGGGACATGTTTATTTGTGTGCAAATTAACTTCAGATACCATTTTGGAGATGGTTATTGTTTTATAAACAATGTGGCTGATTGTTAGATCTGTACTATTGTCTCTATTATCTAACCAACCAAATTGTTTGTAAAATTCAAGTATGCCTTGAGAAATCGTAAATGAAATATCATGGGGTTTTTTTGCACAGTGAACAATTGATTATGTAGGATAAACCAAAATGATTCAGTTTTCCCTACATTGTATGTGTTAGTGTTTGCGTATATAATAATCTACAGATTTTCCCTACCTGTACAAATGTGTATTGAAAGCACCCACAAAGCACCATAAAAAGAAATAAATATTTGGTTTAGTGTTTATGGTCCTTTCTAACAATCTGCTGCCATCAGAAATAGATTTATTGTTTAATGGACTTTTTAATGTTTGATTTTGGAAAATCCAAGATAAATCAGTGATTAAACAACAGGAGAGATATAGCTCTGCAGTATTTAGCAATCACCAAAGTCCTTTATGTGTATTAAGGTTGCAAATTCTCCTCTACTTGCATATTCCCAGTTACCTCAATGACAAAAAATGGCCTTACAAACATCACCCTCAAACCCACTTCCTGTCACTAATTCCTGTCCTTAATTAACAGCCAATAAGACAGATGTTTTTTGCAAAGCCAGCAGCAACTTAAACCGTTATTCAATTATGGAAAGTGGGGGGGGGGGAGAAGCATGAACCTCAGTGGGCCTGTTTAACATCAAACAAACCCATGTTTAGTATTACTGTCTCCTGAATCTGGACCTGCAGTGCCTAAATTTTATGTAATGATGTTATGAGATATTTAATGGCAAAATATTTGGAGCACCCTTCCAATGCAACTAACGTTCAAAAATTAATTTCTCAAAATGTCTAAAATTTACCTGAACAATTTCTATTAGATGCTTCCAAAGCTGATAGCATATGGATGTTTGAAGATACACTTTTGTGAGGGAAATGCAAATTAAAATATTGACTAAACAATAAACAAGAAATTTTGCATTAGAGAACAGGATAATTCACTTGGAAACCTTTTGTTTGGTTGGAGGATGTGCTTATAAACTATGGTTCAGCTGGCAATTTGCTGGGGAATTGACTCTGTTAGATTGATAAACAACTGTTCCATCCAAATAAGACAGAATGAGGTCACATTAGTATTATGTATGTTATTATACTGATAAAATGTCTATCATTATATTTGGAAACCGGGGACAGGTCTGTATATTCCACAGCATCTGGCAAAATTCTTCCTGTGTGTGGTGTTAGTTTCAGGATCAGTCTTGGAAAAAATTACTTTTGGGGACTATTATACAGAATATGCTGTGGAAAATACACATCTCAGCCATATATCTCTCTCCCCCCGACCCCCGACCCCCAAACTCCAGAAATAAAGAGGCAAGACAACTTCAGTTTTGGGATAAATTGGGCCACAATTTTATTTATAATATATTTAACTTAAATCAACGAACATTCCTATAACCTTTTAAGGGGACCTGAAACATAGTGCAAGGAGGTAATGTCCGGGGACTAATCCCTTACCAACCAATATGTATTCAGGGAGAGTCACCGCTGGAAAGATGCTGTCCACCTGTTCAGCATTGTGCCAACTTTGGTGAATCTGCTATCCCATCAGAGCCCTTGGGTTGGCCTAATATTAACTTCTGGCATTGTTTAATTCCTAAAATTACCAGTGATGGTAATTCAAGGGCAGTCTAGCACCTTAAGGGCAACTTACTCAGGCCTACTTGAATACCTTTACCTCTTGCACTATCTGCCACACTAAGAGGCTGCAAGCAGCTCAGCCCTCAGGCCCCCTTGCAGGTCACTAAGAAAAATATCTAGGTCCTGATTGGACATGTGGATGTTGTCCCTTCTGTATAGTTGGGGGCAATGCACAACAATGCCAGGGTGGTTTATTAGTGACTCTCGCCCACTCCGGATAAATCTGGCTATCTCCCTACGGTCTCTGTCCACCCGTCTAGGGTCATGGGCTGATCTCCACTCTAAACATGGGATCAATGTGGACCAAACTACACACACACTAGGGAACAAAGTCTGAAATTCATTCAAGTCTCGAATGATCTTGAGGATGAGCGCCTTGCCCGGTGTTGCCAGCAAATCGTTGCCACCCAAGTGGATAAGCAAGATGCCTGGAGGCCCTTTCTGAGACTCCTGGCATGACCAGCTGTGGAACTCATCCCAGAGCATGCCTCTCCAGCCCAGCCATTCAAAGGTGGCACATGCGCCCAGGCCCAGATCTCAGCCCCAATGAAACCTTGCAGCATACTTGGCTGCCCAGAAGACAAAGCTGTGGCTGAAAACCACCACTCTGGCTTTTGTCTTCAATGTCCCGTCTGTAACGATAAAGATGTTAAAACAGACAGGCTACGGCCTACCACTCCAGCAGCAGCCCAACATAAACCTGGAACTTCTGGCATCTCCACCTCCCAATATGTTGAATGCCCAGCGCATCGCTGCTATAGAGGCAGCCCTGATCTGAAAGGATTGAGACACAATCTCCCAACCCTGCATGCCTCCGCTGGCTAATGCAGCCAATGTTACCTTCCAAAGCTGGTACTGGATCAGTGGCACCCCATCTTTATGCTGAAAAAGGCAGCCTTGTGCAATACCCCTCAGCCCCAGATATTCCTGAAGAGCTCGGAATGGGCATATTGTTGTTACGTGGCACCACCCCAGTACTATGTCCTGCCCCTTGGCCCATTGGTCTGCCTTGGACCTGCAAATCTTTAGTCACACACACTCAGGGAGCAAGGACAAGTCCATCCTCCGCAGAGAGGCACAGGTCTCATCTGACTTAGAGGATGCGACCAGCCCACTAATCCTCAATGCCGCAAAAAACGATAACAGGGTTGCTGCTCGGAAAAGGGTGGTCTCGAAACTGTCTCAGTCAGTTTTATTAGGATCTCAGGGGTAAGGGGGATCAAGCATCCTTCACTTGCCCCTGTACCTTCGACTAACCCTCAATCATTTTTTTCAGCATGAAATCATTCACTGGGTTTTGTAACTCTGGGCTTTGGCATAGAATGTTAAGGCGGACAGACTACCCTGGATAGTCTTGGGGCCAAACCTTTAAAGCAATTGTGTCAATCTATCAGCAGACGCCAGCCAAAAGGAGCTAAACTCCTCCTGAGCACAAAACCTTGCATATTCAGCACAGGCAGAAGAATATGTGTGCCTTGTTCTAGGAGCCAGCGCCAAACTCGTGGCCCTATTGGCCTCTATCTACCAAGCAACCATACCTCTTCTTGGAGCATCTCCAGGTCCGGTGATGCCTGAGGAGCCAGCCACCTGAAGCGCTCCATCTGTTGGCATGAGATCATGTCAGTTATCTCATTCTGGATCTCTGGGACATGGTGTGCCTGAAAGACTGTACAGCGTACCCTTGTATAACAAACAGTTTGTATAACATAAAATTTGTACAACATAAAAATTCTTGAGATAGGGGAAATTTGCCTAACATAATCACCTATGGGGAGAATCCGTACAACATAAAAATGGGATCACTCCATTTTCAATGCATTCCTATGGGAATTTGTATAAAGGAAAATTTGCTTAACATAATTTCATTGGAACTACTTAATTCCTTTATACAAGGTACCACTGTATTTAACTCCAAACAATTTAACGTGAGGGCATGGACTAACCTCATGATCCTAACTGAATGGGAAGAAAGTGAATTAACAACCTGGACCACTGCCTGGTTGTCACACCAGAAGCAGACTGCAGCATTGGCCCAGGTTCTGCCCACAGCCAAACTTTGTACATGATTGGGAACAATTCCAAGAAGGTCAGATCTCTAGTGATACCCCTAGCCACCTAGTCAGCGGGACATGGGCCTGCACACCACTTATTCCGGTAGAATATGCTATGGCCGAAAGCACCCAAAGCATCCATTTGCACCTGGAGCTTGCCTCCCAGCCTGAGCTCCTTCCTCCAAAAGGATATGCCATTAAAATGAAACAAGAAGCTCAACTAGAGTTCCAGGTCCTCCCTCATTTCAGCAGACACCCTCCACCTTTGGTTTGTTACTGGTTCATTTCATACAATTTTTTTAAAAAAAAATTCATTTCTAGCAAAACTAAACAAATCACAGGGTAACAAAATGAAACAAAATGAATATCAATTTTTTGGTTTCATGCCCATCCTACTGTTAACCCTTTACACCCTTTACACCACTTTAGCCATGAAAAGGGTAAATGCCACCATGGCCTCACTCCATTTTTTTGTTTTATCATATCCCTCATCCCAAAGAACACACACACACACACACACAAAATGAATATATTATTCTTTATTAATCTTTAAATGTTGCCTCAAACCCAAACAAGCAGTTTATTCCTCTTCCACCACCCCTGCTTGCCTGTCTGGAAGTTACCTTTAACAAAGGACCAATCTTCATCCGAGAACTGCTGAACTGGAAGAGACCCTATGGATCTCTAAGACCAGCCCCTGTTAGGAAGGCACACTGGGGAATCGAACTTCAAACCTCTGGCCCCACAGCCAGAGACCTCAACTGCTGAGCTATTCAGCCGTGGGACCTAATCTCACCATCTAAGTCTTATACTTACTTTATTATATGCCATTTATTTTGCCCTCCCCCCCCAATCTCTTGAACAGCAGAGTCTGTTGGAAAGGTAAAACGCGTTGCATTATGTACTGTGTCAGTCTGAATGGCATTGACAGCAGTGATGATCTTTCAGCAGGGGGAAAATGAACTTTGTTTCAAATGAAAATCTGTCTGTGCTCCAGATAGAACTGAACAAGCCATTCTTTTACCACCCCGTGCCAAACCATGGGGTTGTGTTTTTACTCACCCTTCTTTGGTTTTGTTGGACTTTTTGGCACGTATCTCCTGCTGGGTTTTATGCCTGCTGCTGCACTTTGACCCCTTGGAGAAGTGTGGCTTCTGGTTGCTTCGACAGACTATATTTTTATCTCTTGATTGCATAGCTGTCGTTTGTATATATTCATGTTTCTCCAGAAATCATAAACAACTTGCCCATGTTTTCAGATAGAAGGATTTGTTTTTGAACTCCTCATGTTTCATCAAAATGTACAGAAATGAAGTAATGCAGTAATGAATGACATATCTCATTTGGGTCATGACAGGTGAAGAGTGTGCAACCCTTGGTAAAGGACACTGATGGTCTCTTTCAAAGGATCACTCACTCTTCTCATTCACACTTCTGTATAAACTCCTGAAGAGCATTATCGTGGCATAAAGTTTTGGCCTCATGGCACAGTGATTAAACTGCTTTACTACAACTATAACTGTACTCACGAACTGGGGTATAATTCCAGGTAGTAAGCTCAAGGTTCACTCGGCCTTCCATCCTTCCAAGGTCAGTAAAATGAGTATCCAGCTTGCTTGTGTAGCCTCCATAATTACTTGTAAACTTTCCAGAGAGTGCTTTAACTGCTATGGAGCAGTAAATAAGCAGCACACTTTGCTTCTCCTCCCTCCCCATGTTCTGCATTGTGTTGTCCTCTGCAATATCTAGAGAAGAAGAAGAACTCTGGAGAGAATCACCCACTGTTTCAGTGAAGCAAAAGAGAGGAGAATCAATTGAGAGGCAGCAGTGAGAATGGTAGCTGAAAGCAGTATATTGCTAATTTGCCATACTAGCTTGGGATTCTGGTGGGTGTAGGCAAAAGAACTAGTTTTTCCTTTTGCCGGCTGGCAGGCAAAAAATTATGAGTGAAGCAAGTGGGGACTGCTAGTGCTGACACTTCAGCCCACTGAGCTGTTCCTCCACCCAACACCTCCCAGGACAGGTTTGCTTTCCTTGTACCATAAGCTATCACCCCCACCAGCAAACTACTTCTCCAGCTATGAAAAGTACTCCACTGAGTAGTCAGATAAAATAAAGTCTTTGCCACTGGGCATGTCCCAAACCGGAAAAGGAATACAAACCTTACCTTAACCCACTGAGCTCAACAAGGAATATTTTATTTAAAAAAATAAGATTTAATTGTATCCCTTTCAATATTTCATCAAATAACCTCCCAAAAGCAGCAATTTGAGGTAAGGAAATGCTCATAAACTTTCATTTATTTTGGTTTACTCTTGTTAATACTGACAGCCGGCAGTAGAAGCAATGCCATAGGAAGAAGTCAATGGGGGAAATGGGGCAAGGGCTAACTATCACCTTGAAGGAATATTTTAGGAACCACATTTACTTCTTCATATTGCTATTTACTCCTGACACTGACCTAATTATATTTTGCGCTTTGGGGCCCAATCCTTCAACCTGCTATCAATCATCTTGTTTGTGTAAGACTGAATTTATAGTTATTGCTACATTAAGTGCTTTGTTACTGTTCTCTCAATTCCACTCTGTATTTTCTCCAGTCTTCTTCAATTATACATATTTTTTCTCCCATACCTATCACCCACATCTTCAAATTAGAAATTTTATGTATTTCTTGAAGCTCGTTTCCTGTTATCAACACTGGTTTTTCTCATCCTTTTTTGTTTTTGTTTTTGTTTTTGTTTTGTTTTAAACCAAACAAAAAAATGAATGGAGGTTTATCCCCTGACAGGTTAATTTTTTTTGTTCAGAAGGTACATTTCCAAGTGAGGGAACGGAGAAGTCCTGCTTTTATTAAATAAATCCCTTTTCACTTTGTAAGCATTTCAACATTAATAATGCACTAGCTAACATGCCAAGCCTTAGTCCACCAGAAACGTAATGAGCTTCACATCGGGAATCTGTGTAGGTCTTGCCTCAGGGAAACACGTCTCCCCCACAAACACAAGATAGCAGACCTATTGATTTCATGTTCCAGATACTTTCCCCAGTCCCTGAATTTCAAGCTCAGGCATTATGCAAGCCTCATCACTGAACTGCAACACTAATCCCAGAATTAGTTAGTAGTCCATGGATTAAATATATAAAGACTTGTCTTCTCTGTTACATGAGCAACTGTTCCTTATTACACGCAGCAACTGAATGAATTGAATATGTGTACAGTATGTGGATTGCCAGTTCATAACCCTTTTAGAAATGCCCACTCAAAACTCAATTCTGTGCTGTTTCTTCCTGAATATATTTTAAAAGACTTAAAAATTAAAAATAGTTTAAATATGTTTTCTTTCTTTCTTTCTTTCTTTCTTTCTTTCTTTCTTTCTTTCTTTCTTTCTTTCTTTCTTTCTTTCTTTCTTTCTTTCTTTCTTTTACAGTTTAATATGATTTACCAAAACTAATCAGAACACCCATTAATCCATTGACAATATAGCATTTTAATATTGTCTTTCATTTGAAAATTTCAAAATGCTTTATCACTACGGTAACCAAATGCTGGTAACCAAACCATCTTAAGCAAATCATGGAAGAAGAGACAGGAAGATTTTATGTTTTTGTTTTCTTTCCCTTTGAAACATGTCAGATCATTTGCAATGATCCTCGCAATCATTTGCAACGATTGACCACAACACACCTCAAGCAACCATGTTTAGCATCATCTAGGCCAGTGGTGGCGAACCTTTGGCACTCTAGATGTTTTGGACCACAACTCCCATAGTCCTTTGTAATTGGCAATACAGGCTTGAAATTTTGGGAGTTGTGGTCCAAAAGCATCTGGAGTGCCAAAGGTTCACCACCACTGATCTAGACTAATTCAGCCCAGGTCTAGTCACACCCTCAGGTTGTGACCAGAAAGTGCTGAAGAAATTCTTGTCTGAGATTGCAAATTAGTGCTGTCACTGGGCAGTTTCCCCCTCCCTTCAAATATTATTATGACATGCTCTTTATATGTTTTGCTATGTATCTGAGTAAAACGGTGTAGCTTGCTTTAAGTCCCTCAATCACCCAATTGGTCTGATTGGAATGATTTATACTGATCCAGAGCTGATTCAGTCCTTATTTACAGTAAGGTTGGGCTTTAGGATTTAACTAAATTGGAATGTTGATGAGCTAGTATTTGATGTCTAGATAGATTTTCTAGTATGATCTCAAAAACAATAGGGCAATTGAGTTGGTGGAAAGAAGGAAGAATACTCAAGTGATCTGCCAGGTCAAAGGTATTTTGTTGTGGTTGTACATACTTTCTCCTTCAAAATGTCTGCAAATATGCACATTAAAATCCCATTAAGGAAATTAAGCTCCTTCCCTTGACAGGAATCATCTAAACATAAAACAGAAGATATCATTATCAGAAATGATAATGGAAGATGGGCGGTATAGAAATATAAAAATAAATAAATAAATAAATGGCAAATATGATCAATAGAAGTAACTTTTAAAGCTATTCTCAGAAAAATTTCCACAGATCAGCTTTGATATCCTCTATGAAAACAGATGAACACTCCTGTCCTCATAGAAAATATGGCACATTGATGAATCTTTTGTAGATATTTTGTTATTCATTATTCATTTCATTACAGAATGAAACAAATAATGAAGAGACCCATCAAAGAAAAACATTTCTTCATTTTTCATTTTCCCATAGGAATGCATTGCTTCAATATTAAAAGCTGGCAGTTTCCTCCACAACGCAGGGGGAACTGTAGGCTTTTTTACCACCAAAGCCACCACTGATCAGCTGTAGCACGGGGCTTTGATGGGAGAAATTTTTTAAAATCTCATCCTGTTCAAGACCTGAACAGGATGTCGGGCCCCCTCCAGGTAATGCTTCCAGACCTCAAAAGCCATCTTGATGGTCAGCAGTTCCTGCTCTCAGATGGTATAATATCTCTCTGCAATTTTCACAGGTGCAGACAAGGAGGAGTTGGATGGGCATATGAACCCATGCTGTAGGTTCTTCTCCAGAAAAGCCCTCAGGGCTTCTAACTCAGGTTCAGACATGGGGTAAGCCCATCCCATGGGGAGGGGTGTCACAGGTATCAAATAAATGGTGCAATCATAGGTCTGGTGCGGGGGTAACATGTTGGCTCCCTTTCCCTCAAATATGTCTGCAAAGTCCTGTTATGCTGAAGGCAAGGCAGGTGCAGGTGCAGGACTTGCGGCCATCAGAATGGTGGAAGAAACTTACTGGGATAGGGAACCTTAAAATGCAATTCCCCTTGCACCCAGTCCACCAAAGGGTTGTGAGCTCATAACCAGGAGAGGCCCAAAACAAGGGGGAACCAGGGCATCCAGGTCACATTGAAGCACAGCTGCTTAAGTGGTCCATTCCCTGGAGTGTAAGTGGACAGGTTTCCTGAGCTACTGTCCCAGAACAAAGTAGCCAACCATCAATGGATTCAACTAGTAAAGGGGTGTCCTTCTTCTGCACTGGGATCTGGTGGTGCCACACAAACCCAGCATCCTCAAAGCAGTGAGCAGCCCCAGAGTCCACCATGGCGTACGTGGGTACTTCCTGACTATCAGGAAGCCCCAGGGTAACAGGTACTAGAAAAGGTCCTTGGGGTGTGACAACATTATCTGGGAACTCTTCAGCATACTTCAACCCTGCGGGTTCCTTCAGGGTGGGAGCTGCCCTTTACCTGCTGAGGAGGTTGCAGCACTTGCTGAGGGCTGATTTGATGGACAGGCTGAGGCAAAATGACCCACTCCCCCACAGTACAGACAAAGATTTTGAGAGTGACATTGTGCCTTCTCCTCTGGGATGAGGCATGGCTAAGCAGCTCCCAATTGCATGGGTTCTGGCTATACCATGTGTACTTCAGAGGACAGTGGAGTAGGCGCAGGTGGTGGTGGCCCTGCCTTGGGTGAGGCAACAGCTTTTCAGGCATCCATCAATTCTCAGGCACAGGGTAATGAGCTCCTGCAACATGCCTGGCCAGTCTACTCTTGCCAGTTTGTCCAAGAGCTCATCAGATAAACCCTCCACATATTGGTCCATGAGGGCAGGCTCATTAAACTGCAAGTCCTGGGCTAACAACCGGAATTCAGTGGTATACCCTGTTTCTCCGAAAATAAGACCTCCCCCCAAAATAAGCCCCAGCAGTATTTCTATGCATTTGTTAAATTTATTTATTTATTTATTTATTTATTTTTACAACTTATATGCCGCCCACTACCCAAAGGTCTCTGGGCGGCTTACAATCAAGGAATTAAAACAGTTAAAAACATCAAACAACAATAAATGATTAAAACAACAATAAAAACCTTATACTAAAACATCACACTAAAATTGCCATCAGAAGACCCACAATCTAATTTGTATCAATTAAAAAACTTCTGGAACAGGAAGGCTTTTACCTGGCGCTGAAATGTCATCAGTGTTGTCGCCAGGCGGATTTCACTTGGGAGGGCATTCCATAGCTTGGGGGCAGCTGCCGAGAAGGCCCTGTGTCTGCAAGCCATCCCTCTTACCTCCTTGAGGGATGGCTCTTTCAAGAGGGCCCCCTGGCTTGATCTTAATTGCCGGGTAGGTTCATATGGAAGGAGGCGGTCCTTCAGGTATCCAGGTCCTACATTTAGGGCTTTATATGTCAAAATAAGCACTTTGAATTGGGCTCGGGCAGCAACTGGTAACCAATGTAGGCTACATAGAATCGGCGTGATGTGATCCCTAGCGGCCCCACCACTTACTAGCCGCGCCGCACGATTCTGAACCAGTTGCCCTACCCTGATAATAAGACCTAGTGATGGATGTGGCTATGGTTGTGTGCAGGGCTGACATTCAAGCATATTAATAAAGTAAGAAATCCCCTGAAAATAAGCCCTAGTGCGTCTTCTTGAGAAAAAATAAATATAAGACAGTGTCTTATTTTTGGGGAAACATGGTAATAGGACAAAGAGTCCTTGCCCTGTTTCAGAGCTCAGATTTTCTTATTGACGGTTGCAGCCTGCACAGGATTATCCAAGGCTAATGCAATGTGATTCAGAAAATCCTGATAATTGTCCAGGGGGGGGGGAGAGCTCAGGAGCAGAGGAGTAGCCCATTTGACTGCCTATCCTTTCAGCAAGCTGATTATAAAGCAAACTTTAGATTTGTCTGTAGAGAAATCTCTAGTACACACCTCTATAAACAGTTTGCAATGCATTCAGGGAATGCTCTATCTTCCCTCCAAACTGATCTGGGGCCAGCAAAGGGCATTGGGACAGCAGTTCCACTGATGCTGGTACTTGTTGCAGCTGGGCAAGTGAGTGGTTTAGCAATAGCACCTATTTTTTGCAAAGCAACCAGTTGTGTCATCCCAACAGCCCCCTCCACCTGCTGGAGAAGTTTGGTGGAAGCAAACTGTCAGAGCTCCACATGCCAAACACATACACAAAACAGAGTCCAGGTCTTGCCAAGGGTTGATAGCAAGGAAAACAAGCAGAGTTCACCCTCGTGCCAAAAGACAGGAGTCATGGAGGTAGCAGAGTCCTCAACATGACAATCACTGGTCCAAAGATCAAAAACAAGAATGTTCATGGAAGCCAGACGCCAAGCTGAGAAGCAGAGAGCAAGCCATCATCAAGGAAGAAGTACAGAGTCAGGGAGCCAAGAGAGCAGGCTTCAGGGTCAGGCATGAAAGCAGACAGGAGTGTGGTTGTGGGCCAAAATGATTCCTTGCTTCCACAGAGATCTCTAGCTGAGTTTGCCAGCTTTATCCCAAAACAGAGAACATGCCCTCCCTCCTGGGAAAACATCCTGTCAGAACTCAGGACTGGCCGATCTAATGTTCCTTCAAGCCTCATAAATTCAATCTCTGCCATTCCTGACAGCAGGTCGCTGTCATGACCATTCTGGGAGGTGGGGATATGTCTAAAAGAGAGATGCCATCTGAAAGAGTGACCTGGAAGGCTCTTCTGCCTGCTCTTTCAGAGTTAACCCCTCAGGGTCAGGTTCTGCAGCACGCAGGGTCCTGACAATAGGGGAGTTAAGGTGCTAGTTATAAATCCTGTAAGATGATGTGGGAAGGGCCTTTTGTTGAGAAGGAAAGTTTAATGCTGTTAATTACTTCATTGACAAGTCTGAAGGTGTCATTAAAATCATCTTTCCTTTCTAATCTAGTTTCCTTTAGTTTCAAGCGACACATGCAGAAATTACTTTATTTCTGTTCACATACGGTGTTCAACTATTAGCATAATAAATCCTGAACAGAGATCAGGTAATCCCTGCATGTGTTACTTGAAAAGGACTGGAGTAACAGTCTGGAAGGGGAATAATTACTGACTTTTGGATTTTGATGTATTTTGAAAAATTGCTCTTCAAGCTTTTGAAGTTCTTTTCTCTTAAGTTGTTAAGTATCTTTCCATGTTATTTTCTATAGAAATGTTTTTAAGAAATGTAGCCTGAAGCTTTAAATGGGAATGTGGCTTTACAGTGAATCACATATTTATCAGCAGAGGCAGGACCAGGGGAAGGGAGAGAGGGAGGGCTGTGACCAAGATTGTGACTCACATATTTTATTTATTTATTTATTTTAATACTTATATACTGCCTGTCTTCCGGAAGAACTCCAGGAAATTTACAACAAAGATGCAAACAATAAAAACAATGAATAGCATCCAGTATGAAGGGTGAACTCCCTTATCAATCTGTAGCCCTGTGGGAGCAGTAGTTGCTATTTCAAATGTAATACAGGATGCCAGCCAAATCACAACAAAGTGAAATCATTCCAATTCAGCTTTCCAGTGTAGTTGCACCTTCAATGAAATATAAGCTTTGAGTTATATGTGTGTGTGCTAAAGTATCCCTTACCTACTGTTCACAGCTAAAGCAGAGATTGGAGCAGTTATGGAGAAGCATCTGCTGTGAAATATAGCAAGGTAGAAACCCCATTGATTACAGTTCTTTCTATGACACTTTAGCAAAAAGTGTCCAAAGGCAGCTTTCTAACATTAAAAATATAAAAATTGATGAATATATTGTAAGTTAATAGAAGTTAAAAGCAGTAGGATCTTGCTAGTATATCTTACTAAAATCTCAATATAGTTTTCCCCATGTCTAAAATTAATTTCCTCCCCATGCAAAAAGGGATAAAGGAAAACCACTTCCCACCACTTCCCATCACCAGTGGGACAAAGCAGATAGAACAGCTACCCTTAAATGGGAAGAAAAGCTCTTTCCTATGGCAGTAGCTGCCAAGCTGCAGTTCCAATGAAAGAATAGCAAGGAATGTGCAGTTTGCCAGATATTATTGGACTGTCATTTCCATCTCTTCACATCATTGGCTGTGCAGAGCTAGCTCAGGCTGACTGGAGTTGCAATCCGACGCCATCCGGAGAACCACATGTTACCCATCCTGGCCAATGATGCTAGCAAAGGGGTAAAGCAAACAGAGAAGTTCATCCTTAGTCTTGGCAAACATTTCTCCCTGCAGCACTAAAAAAAATAAATGCATCCAAGTCCGGAAGTTAGAAAAGCTGGAAGCACAGAGGAGCTGTTTATGGACAGTCAAAGTTCATGTTGGCTGTATTGCTGTTCTCTAGATTTTTGTGGCTCAAGCGCAAGAAGAACAGTAGTTTATGAATTTATGGAGCTCATTTGGAGTGTTTTGCACAGAGTGAATCCTTCCTATTTTATGAACTTTCACAGCTTGTATCCACACTCCTCTGGCAACAATATACTTTGAGTTTTTCTCCCAGTATGCCCAGAAACGTGACGTCTGTAATATATCATTGAGATACAAATTGCTTTCCATATTGTAGCAGGAACTTCACCATCTGATTATCTTTTCCATCAGGGAATCTCGCATAACTGGTACAGGAAAGGGGGTGAATGACCAATATTATAATTAACAAGGTTTAAAGGCTACAAAAGAAGCTATATTGATAATAATATAGCACCTTTACTATTTTGGTTCATTTAGAAAGTGGGAGTAGTAGAATAGGCTGCAGTTTGGTCATTAAATTGCCTTCCTAAGTCGTATAGCTTTAACCTCAAAGAAAAACATATTCTGAACTTTGTAGAATCATACAGTGGAACAAAAGCATACACACTGCAATTTATGTTTACAGTCATTTACCTCCATTTCTTGGGAGTGGGGAATGTTTAGAGATATGTGAAATATGAAGATTAATTTTACCTGAGGAGAAAGATCTTTGATTTATTTATTTTTCACAGATTCTTTAAAACATCAACATTGATCACCATTTGAATCATGTCTACATTCTCTACAAACAGTCCTTTCCTATTGCCATGACAAGTGTTTTATACTCATAGAAGAACGACAATGAACACATTTCATGACATTTATATTGAAGTCTTTTTAAAATGTTCCCAAAATGTAATTATTTATGTTGGAGCCATTCTTTCAAAGATAGAAAAAGATCTATAACTAGAGCTGTTGGGCTTTCTTTGGAGGTGTAATACAATGTGAACTTGATAACAGATATAGTTAGGTTTAGTCTGCTCATCTCTAAATAACTCAATATCTGCTCAACCTTTGTATAATTTAGATCTTTCATACACAGTATGTAGGTGCCATGCAGTAAGTCAATCACAGCCTACCAACAAGTTCAGCTAAGCCATCCAGTGTTCAGCCACTAAAAGAAATCCTTATTTTCTTATTTCTCTTTCTCTTTTATTTTATATTTGGCTGAATTTCTCTGCATTCCAGAGACTTTTTGGGGTTGTTGGTTTTTTAAACAAATTTCTGTAAAATGTTCAAAATGCTGCAACTCTTATTAATAGAGATGGGCACGAAACGAACAATTTTTGTTTCCGTTTTTGTTTTTTTGTTTCGTTACGTAATGAAATGACAAACGAATTTTGTCTCTGAAATGAAACGAAACGAACAGAAACACTGGAAATTTTGTCGTGCATTTCGTTTCCGTTACTGCAATATGAGTGAATTGCTTAAAATCCTTTAAAATCACAAAAAATGAAATAAATGGTAACGAAATTGTAACAAAACGAACGAAAATGAAAATGATTTTTTTCAGAAATTCACGAAAAATGGAAACGAACTGAAATGGACCCTCCAAATGACAAACAACAAACGAAATGCAATTTTTTTTATTCGTGCCCATCTCTACTTATTAACATCACAGAGGTTTTGCATGTCGCAAAGATTACTCTTCTTCATATATGAAAAATGCAGGAACTGTTGTTTACTCTCGACTGTCAAATATGCTAGCTTTGGATAAGATGTTTGCATTTGGAATTCATCTTTTTAGTACAAGGACTGTGCTAGCTGGGTGAAAAACAGAAATGACTCACACAATGCTTCCTTGTTTCTTAGCATGTAAGAAAACCTGCATAGTGCTATCTTCACTATTGTGTTTTCCAGCTGGGAGTTCCTCTCATGTGCTTAAAAATAAAGTTGTTTGGAAGATGGAGACTGTTCCTCCAATTTTTTCCTCTGCTGCATAGTGCACAATTGTCACAGTATTGAATTTAAAATTACTGCCGACTGAATTAAACCTAACTCTAAATTAGACCTATATGTCTTCTGGACTAGAGAAAGGGCAGGAAATGCTCTTTCAAGTTGCTAGCCCTAATTTCATTTTGCTTCAGGATAGAAATAATCAGAGTGAGGGCAGGAGGAGACAGCAGTGTTACCTCTCAGGAGGGGAAGGAATAGAAACACTAGAGAAAACCACTTCAATTTCTTAGTGATAAACTCTGTGAAATCTCTTTCCATGCTTAAAAATACATGTATATGTGATATCATCAGCATTCACTGCTCACTTGTCATAATTAGATATTATTTGGAATGATGCACAAAGTAAGGCATGCTATATCTATATATACCACTGCAAAAAAAAAGGAATAGAAAAGGGGCCTTCTGTATTATGAAAGTAAAGTACAACTATATGTTTGTAACAATACAAATTCAATTACAAAAAAAGAGATAAAATGCAACTATGAGCCAGCACTGGAGCAACCAAAGAAGTACTAATAATGGAATACTTGTCTAAAGGTGCAAGATCCTGACAGAGTGGCCACCATTAGCAAGAGCTGTTTGCAAGTTGACATAAGCCTAACTGACACTGACATCTCTAGAAAATTCTTACCCTCACATGTCAGTGATCAGACAGTTTCATATATAAGAAGAAATACTCTTGGCATCCTCAGCTTCAGTTGCTATGATCTTCAAATTCAAACACCTACCGTATTAAATTATCTCACCAGAAGGAGTTCCAGTTTATTTCCTGAATCTCTAGGCAAAATGGCTGTTGGGTTCCTTTCGTTTCGTAATAACGCCCAGGAATAGAAATCTATGACACATCACCATTATGTGCACTTCCCCATTCTGCACCACATGACTGAGAATTGGCACAATCTCCTGGTCTCACTTCATGCAGTTTCATAACCATGTATTGATACGAAGTGGAATTCCCAAAAGGGGACCTGTTTTTGGTGCCAGTCCTGTGTTTGGCCTCATGTTTATTCCTGTACTCTAGCAGGATTAGAGATGAGCATGAAATGAACTAGGAACAAAACAAAAACAACAAACAAACAAAACCACAAAACAACAACAACCAACCAAATAAATAAACTAGCAACAACCACAAACTAGACTGATTCATGTTTCAATTCATGCAACCCAATATGTCAAAACAAAATGAAGAACTGAACTTATTTTTCTGTTCAGTACTTTATTTTGCTTTGGCAAAACAGATGCCTTTCTGCCCCCTTCCTACTTCCCTCATCATATCTCAACCTGATCCTGCTGCTTCCTCCTCTTCCTCCTCCTCCTCCTCCTCCACCACCATTTTCAGAGACAGCAGCCTGGCTTCCCTTTTGGTAGCTGGGCCTGTGACCTCTATGGGCTGGCCTGTCAGCTGATAGATGTGTGTGCATGTACCAAGAGAGAAGGCTGGATTTCTGGAAGGGAGGCTAAGCTCGCTTCTCTGAAGATGATGGGGGCAGAGGAGGAGGAGGAGGAGGGAGGAGGGAGGTGATGGGGTAGTGTGAACAGGACATGCAGGCAGTCAGGTAGCAGAGGGCATGGAGGTGTTAGGTTCCCATTTCCCCCAACAATGAACTAGTTTGTTTTTCTAAGGGTCCATGGGTAGCCACAAACCATGAACCACCCTAATTTGTTCTTTTTTTGTAGTTCATGGGTAGCCACAAACCACGAACCACCCTAATTTGTTCTTTCTCCCACTTGTTCCCATCTTTAATTCATCCATGGCCATTTTACTGAGATAGCTGTCAAGAAGCATCAAGCCATGGGGTTGTGTGTGTTCTTCAAAACTGCTGGAAGAGATCTGCCAGTAGAGGAAGTGGCCAGCAGGACTGTTCTGCTAATTAAGATCTATTGGAAGAAGAGCCATAAAGAGGGATGCACATGGTGAAGTAGGAGCTGCATTGTGATAGATCCATACAAGGACACAACCAAAATGCTAGCACAAAATTATAGCAGGGCCATTAAAATCCTAAGTAATTTCCAGCAAGGCTATGTACTGCTTTCAGCTGTCTTATTTGGAGCATTTAGTATGAAATCCAAGTCAAAGCAGAATGGCCAGGTTTCGTTCCACGGAAAAGCAATGTAAATTAAAAAACTGATTGGTTTTCAGAGCGCCAGATGAATTGGGTGGGGAACAAACTGTTTCAGCCTTCCTGAGTATCATTGTCAAAGAAAGCAGTTTTTAAAGGTACCTCACAGTCCACTTCTGAAATGAGATGTCTGAAATTTGACAGGTTTATTGCCCTCTTTGGTCTTGATCATGACGCCAAATTCCATGTATGCCACTGCAAAAGCAGAAAAGGGTTCGTCATTGTGTTTTTCCATGGCATGCTAGTGGGATGCTTATAGCCCGATCCAGGTCCAGGGCACAAATCAAATTGAATGGGCCAGAAACCTGACTAAACCGGAATTGATTCCAATGCCCTCAAAGCAAACATGTACACAGCATCTTAATTTTCAGCATCTCTAGACTGGAAGGGGTTTGGAGGCACTGCAGCTTCAGCTGGCTTAGTGTTGGTTCAGCAGTCCATTTCCTTTAGAACCCTACCTGCTCTGTTGTTATCAAAGTAATCTATTTAGGAGTACAGCCACACAGCTATATGCAAATAACTTCACCCTGCTCATTTGAGAGACATCAGAACTTCAAGACACTTCACATCTTTCCTCATTTTGGAACCATATACTGAGTTCTGCCAAGATCATGTCCGCCCCCCACCCCCTGCAACACACACACCCCAACACGGGCTTTATGGGAGAAAAATTCATGCTGGATTTAATTTTCCCTGCAAGGTTTCTTTTAGAAGATTTATGTACTGAAAGTTTCAGTGTTAAAAAACAGCACTCAAGGCAGCTGGATAAGTCTTTCAGTGCCTATTAGCCATGATAACGAAAGGGAGCCTGGATTTCAGACGCAGTATATCACCCTTGAGTAGCAGACACTGGGGGACTAGTTCCACTGAGCCACTCACAACCATATGTTTGGACATAACTGAAAAATAATCAGCGCCAGATGGAACACCACTAGGTCTAGCAAAGCAACTGTTCCATTCTGAATGGATTGTTTCAGGTTTGCCAAATGCTGATAACAGAGGAGATTGCTTTCCATGAGGGAGCATCTGCAAGGGATGATCCTTGTCCCACACTGCGCAGTTCACTGGTTTTGTGCTTTAATACACAGGAGTGGTTCGCAGAGTAATCTCTGATAATAGCAAGGGGCATTATGAGCTTCTTGCTCCAAAATGACACTCTTCCAATACACCCATTGCAACCTCCATGTACAATTCATCATCAGCCGTCTGTCACATGCAGGTTGATAAAATCTCATCTTGATTTCCTGCAGCCTTGTTCCACCCAAGCTTCTTCAGATAATTATTGAGAAGATCCTAGACTTTTTCTTAGAAGCTTTTTTTTTTAAAAAAAATCTTGTAGTCTTTCTGTTGAAGAAAGTCCTGGCCCATTGAGTTGTCTTCTCAGTAGAGATGGGCACGACCAGGAAAAATGACGTTTTGAGTTGTCGTTTGTCGGGACGGGTCCGTTTCGGGTCGTTTTCGTTTGTTGAGGAAATTTTCAAAAATTTGTCATTTCCGTTTGTCGTTTGTCGTTCGTGTTGGGGTTGGGGTTGGGGTAAGTGGGCTCTTGGAGGCAACCTCTCTGGGTGCCTCTGACATCTGACCCACTAAGAAGGGAAGGGAAGGGAAGGGAAGCGTTTCGCGTTGCCGCCGCGTACCATACATTTTTACATTATGTTAGGGTTGGGGGGTAAGTGGCAGAGGCACCTCTCTGGGTGCCTCTGACTCACTAAGAAGGAAAGCATACTGGTGTACTGGCATACAGGTTAGGGGTAGGGGTAGTGGGCTCTGGCTGGGAGGCACCTCTCTGGGTGCCTCTGTGACCCACTAAGAAGGGAAGCGTACTTGTGTACGGATATGGGTTAGGGTTGGGGTTAGGGTAAGGGCTATGCTTAGGGTTATGGTTAAGGTTAGGGTGGGTTAGTGGGCTGCACCTCTGGCTGCCTCTGACCCACTAAGAAGGACAGTGTACTGGCATATGGGTTAGGGTTAGGGTTAGGGTTAGGGTTAGGGTTAGGGTTAGGGTTAGTGGGCTTTTTATGCCCTCTGGCACATCCAGAAGTCTCAGTCAAAACCTGGCGATGCGATTGGTGGAATGGGTCCAAAAATTTGCATGGTACCATCTCATCGCCAGCCTATCATTGCGCAGGTGTAAAAAAATAAAAATAAAAATAAAATAAAATAAAATCAATGGAGACATTTTATTGCAAGAAAAACCCACTGCTGCTACTATATAAAAAAATCAGGCATTTAAAATACCTAATTTTCAAATGTTTCTGTGGTGCTTTGGTGGGTTTTTGGACCACGATTTAAAAATAAATATTGCGGTCGCCATTTTGGATCCCCCCCACCGCATGGCAAATGGAGACGATGAGGATGCCCACCCCCCAGCCTGGTAACAGCAGCCCAGGACAGGAGAGGGGGGAAGGCCGGGGACCCCCCCCCCCAGAAACCACCCCTCTCTGGTAGGTGCCCTCAATGAGGCAGGCATATTTTCGCCTGCTTTTTTGGCCGGGTATCGGGTTTTTTTAATTTTTAAAACTTTTTTTCTGTGCTGCTTGACATCGCGCGATCGTCGCGATGCCATGAATTACAACGAAAAATCAGACCCAATGTTTCTTTTTCGGTTCGGGTTCGAGCTGGAGCGGAGTAATTCTCGTTACCGTTACCCGTTGTGTAATGATAACGAGAACCGAAAACGGAAACGAGAATTTTGCCGCTCCGTGCCCATGTCTACTTCTCAGCCATAGGTCCATGGTCCTAACCCAGTGGTGTCCAAACTTCAGCCCTCCAGATGTTTTGGACCACAACTCCCAAAGTCCTTTGTTATTAGCAATACATGCTTGGAATTCTGGGAGCGGTGGTCCAAAACATCTGGAGGGCTTAAGTTTGGACACCCCTGTCCTAACCCATCACTGCAGAGGTTTCACTTTCTTGCTATAGATTACTTCCCTTCCCCTTTGCACCTCCACACATGCATGCCCTTTCCTTATTAAAAACATACTCTTTGTTTCCACCAGAAGTGAGAGAAGGTGATGGGAGCCAAGCTTCTCCTCCAATACCCATCAGGGTCAGCAGGAAATTCTCAACACTTAAGGTCTATCCAGTTTTTACCCTAATTAATGCATCAGTAATACAAATAAACAGAGGTGATTACTTCTGCCTGTCCTTTATTGCTTTGTTTATGCAAGCAGTGATGAATCTCACATGTCTTGCTGACATGTAAGATGAGTGAAGGCCCTGGAATGCAAACAAGGCCTCCTCTTTGTCAGCCATTCCATTGCTCAATTAAGTGAGAAAAGAAAGGGGATGCATGGGTCCACCCTGCTGTATCTGTGCTGATAATGCTAGATGAAGTAAGAAATGAATATGGTTTATGATTCCTGAGAATTATAATCTGACACAGCTTCTAGATGTCATGGTAAAGGTAAAGGTAACAGTTCCCTCTACACTTGTGTCCTAGTCATGTCTGACTCTAGGGGCGGTGCTCATCTCCATTTTTAAGCCAAAGACCCGGTGCTGTACAAGTCTGTGGCCATTTGGCTGGCGTGGCTGAATGCATTTCTGCACACGGAACACTGTTTACCTTCCGGCTTTTTTTTTTACAGCAGTACCTATTTAACTACTTGAATTTACAGCTGGGGTTAACCGGAATCATATTTATACTGAGAATACAGTATCGTGATGGCGAAGTTTTCAGATCTAATGAAAGAGTGGGAAGAAATCTCTCTCACTCTCACTCTCACTCTCTCTCACACACAAATCACAAATCCAAACTAGATTTAAAGGGAATGGGCATTCCTATGAGTAACCCATTTGTCTTCTAATAAGTTAAACTTTGTCATAGGTACTGGTAGACTCGCAAATTTAAACACTTGCTTATTTTCAAATGTTATTGTTATGTGCTGTCAAGTCAGCTTCGACTTATATCATCAGCTGGCCTGCTCATTTCTTGTAAACTCAAGCCTATGTCTTCCTTTACAGAATTAAACCACCTAGTATTTAGTTTTCCTCTTTTCCTGCTGCCTTCCACTTGTCCTAACAATATTGTCTTTTACAGAGAATCCTGCTTTCCTATGATATCCTGAGTTTCAACATTGTTTGCTTCCATGAAACAAATTAAACTACAGTACATGCAGAACAACACATGAGGAAAACCACATGCTTTCACCACCTGATGGAACACTAAAGATATAATCCATTTTGCGACCTTGTAGCGCAGTGGTGTCCAAACTTTGGCCCTCCAGATATTTTGGACCACAACTCCCACAGTCCTTTGTCCTTGGCAATATAGGTTGGAAATCTGGGAGTTGTGGTCCAAAAAATCTGGAGGGCCAAAGTTTGGACACCCCTGTTGTAGCGGATTCCAAAAGTAATTCTTAAGGAAAGGGCTGAGATAAGAAATGCATGCAGTTGATCACTACCACTGATGTCCACAGGAATTTTGAATCAGACTGAAGAAATATTATTTGTGAAAAGCTCATTTTTACACACACATTTCTTGAATAAATCTGAACTTCAACAATACTACAGCAGCCAATGTGGATGGGAGCAGGTTCACAACTGAAAGTGTATAGGGCTTTTGATGTAAGCTGTTCTCTGCTGCATAGAGTTAGCATACCTGAAAATATCTGTGGAAAAGGAGAGGCATGCTCTTCCTTAGCGTTGCAGCTAGCATTTTAAATCTATTATCATGGACTCAATAATGGATTATAAAAGAGTGAGAAAAATTCGGGTCTGCAAAGGTAGAGGCACTCTTAGAGAAACAAATTTTGTTTGCTGCGACTTTCAAGAAAACTGACCAAGTACATTCGTTTTAGAAAAATTCAGGTTGGAACACAGTTGTCTTTCAGATAGCATTTTCACTTTTTTGATGCCATTTTAAGATCCAAAACTGTGCACAATGGATTATAATAGAAGGTAGAAAATTTGCATTTGACTGGATAGGTGCAATACTGATACCATCTAGATTCTAGAAACTAACTGATCTGAGCCCATCTATCCATTTTAAGGTGCAAATACAAGTACAGCCATTCCATATGAGAAAGGATATTTTCCAGGTCATCTTTGGGAATGAAGAGGCTGCACCCAGAAAAGGTGAAGAAGAAGAAAATCTTTCTGCACCAGACACAGTCATCTCACTTTATCTCTAGATACAAGCTAATGATGGTGGGTTTTCCCTCCAGAGGGAGATCAGTAACACAATGTTCGATTGGTGGAGTTCATCATAGGCAGAGTAGTTTTGTGGAAAGTAGGCATAGATGGAAATATATTGGAAAAGTCGTGGTAGACCACAGGAGACCTGCTTTTACATCTCACTCTCAGAAGTCTTGACAGATTCTTAAGTTTCATTTGAGTGTGCCCTTTGTGTTGGATTCCCCCACAAAATGGCTGTAAATAGGACTGCAGATAGTTAGAAAACGATGAGTGCTATTCCCCCCCCCCCCCCAAAGGGTTTTCCCATGAAAATTAGATTGCTGGGCACTTGGAAGAACGTTTGGACCAGGCTTCAATGTTTTATGTTTATATGTTTTACAGGTTATAAAACTCTGTATATTGTAATCATCCTATATGACTGTAAATAATAATGCATGAAATTGTTGGCCATAGTCTGCAGAAGCTGCTATTAAAAGCTGACTATTTACTACTTACAGCATTTAGGTTTACCATGATGGTTTGAATTATTTTCCATTTCCAGTATATGGAATATCAAAAATATTGAAGCTATTAGAAATACAGCTGCCTGGTAAGCATTCATGTTTTTAAGTGCTGGTTGGATGGGTAGAAAGAACATCTTTTATAATATCAATACAACAGCCTTTCTGAGGACTTTTCCCCAAAAAGGATGGCACTACTGGTTGCTACAGCTAAAAATGTATTTTATTTTCCCTGTGCCAAAAAATGTTTTTGGCAGGACCTCATATCAAATGTTTTCAGAACAGACATTTGGTACACAAGCATGTGTGTGCTCATGGCAGATGCTTAAAATGCATCATCCAAAAATGCTGGCTTCAGAATCCATGGAACCATGGATGAATCACTTTTTCGCCTAGGCTACATTCTAGTAATGCTATCTGGACAGCATCATATCTGCCAGATGCCTCTCCCTCTCCCTTCTCATCTCCATTTCTCTACCCATCATATCTGTCCAGTTTTTCGAGTTGATAGCTGCTTTGGTTTTTATGATGTAATCATGCATAGTAGAAAATTGATAATGCTATGTCCCAAAAGCAGTTTCCCTCTACTAGTATTCTTGCCCTGAACATATTTGCAGTGATAAAAAGCAGTTTGCTTCTCCAACAGATCTTTGGGCATGTGGAGGCTGTCCAAGGAGTATGTTATTTATATCCATTTTCTTATGAGCACATGAATATATAGCAGTGAGAGTAGATAAAGAAAAACGAAGAGACAAAGTCCTGGGTATCTCGGGGACGATATTCTACTTGAGCCTTGAGTTCTCTGACAAAGGTTCTTCTCTTAGGGCGTTTATACACGACCCCTAAGCTCCGCTGCAAATGGCTGCAAGCTCCGGAGCTTAAAAATGTTTCCCCACCAGCTCCGGAGTTTGCAGACAATTAAGTGCGACCCCGCCCACCTAAGCGCGACCCAGCGCACTTTTCTTGTACCTTCTCTTTGGAGGTGAAAAATCTTTGACACGGTGCAACGATAGTGAGTGTGGGGCTCTCCTGGCTTCTGTTTGCTGCTTTTTGGCTCCCGCCCCTTTAAGAGCTACTTTTACAGAGACGAGGGGGTTGGACTTGATGGCCTTACAGAGATGAGAGGCAGAACGAGGTGAGCGTCATGCTTTTCTTTCTCTTTTTCTCCCTCCCTCACGCAGCCAGCAACCAGGAAGTGCGGAGGGGGTGGTGGGGTGGGGTGGGGTGGGTGGGGACAGAGGAAGAGCGACGAACCCCTAAGATCTCTGGTCTGAATTTAAGTGGCCAGCGGATCTTAGGGGTCATGTAAAAAGGCCCTTAGGTTTGCGGTTCTCACAGGTGGAGGACAGAGAGAGGCCTTTGTTGGTTGTTGTTCATGGATTCTCCTTTCTATGGGAAGTTATGTTACCTCCTCCCTTTGATTCTTCACCAGGCAGGCAATAACTTTTTTATTCTGGCAGCCTTTTGATAACTGGTTGGCTGTTTAATAAAAAGGCTTTTGATGGACATGTGCTGTCCCTTCCTTTTATTTTTTCCCTTTGGGTGTGATTTAAATAGGTTTTAATTCTACAGAGTTTACAAATTAGAGTTAGTTTAAATGTATTTAAACTTGTTAACTATTTTTGTGCCTTAAGCTTTTCATTTTTATCATAAATCCTTCTCTTAAAAAAGAGATAGAACACACTCTGAAAACAAAGCGAAGACTAAGTCCCTTTTAAAACAGACTGAATTGTATTTTAATGTGCTATTGTGACATGGGAGAAAAATGGACTATAAAACAAAACAGAACAAATATGTTAAGGAGCTTCTCTTGACTTATGTGAAGATATTTTGCATGAGAAGAAGGGGAAAAACTTTCCTGTATTAATTCACCAAACCCTTTCTTCCCCAGTATCACACTCCAGGGTTGACAACCAACCCACTTATGAGTCTTTTAATAATATACAATACAGCTGCTTAAGGTTTGTAAGAGATGGGTAAGAAAAATGTTGTTCCCCTGCCTCAAAAAAGCTCTCCCTTAATGAGTACCAAATAGCATTATATAGCTCCTGTTCTTGCCTGTCTGGAGGTCTAAACAGGAGCACTTATATCAGAAACTGCTGATCCACCACAACATTTTGTTATAGATCCTCATTTGCTATTATAAATGTTGCCATAACATTTCACTTTGTGTCCCCCCCAGCTTAAATTCATCCTCTCTTGTTTGCTTATTTAACATGGTTTGTTAAGATCAGTTTCTGAGCAAGGAACTGAAGACATGTACTTAAATTTATTAGCAATGATTATTATGATAGTCCTAACTCAGACATTCTACCAGGGGTGTAGGGTACAAACTCTGTCACAAGCTCTGCTCTCCCAATTCAAGAACCTCTTACTCCTGTCTCCTCCATTTCTGACTTTCAGCCTAAACATGAGAAGGTCAGGATTAGAAAGGAAGGAGAAAGTTGTGTCCAGAGATGCCTTCAAAAGCAAGAGTAGACTATGGGTATAACGTTCATAGGCTGCTAGAAAAATAAAAAAAAGTTGCTATAAATGTTGCTGAGCTTTTGGGAGCAAGCTCCCTTTTTCAAAGCAGGCATGGCAAGGGAAGTATTTTGCCAGGACGGAGTTCTTAAAAGTTCAGTAGGCAAGATGGATGCCAAGCTTCTTCTTGAAAAGCACAAAGCAGCATGGTCAGTTGGGGCTGGACTTCATAGGCCATTTCAAACAAAGGGGAGCATGGCTTGGGCACCTCCCTACGCTTATATGCCTTCAGTTGAACAGTTGAATATCATATCTTTATAAACACTTTTTGAAAAATAAAAACCAAGAACATAAGTCGTCTGTGATATTACATTAAGTTGTTTGTTTTTGGTCGTTACTTCACGTCCCTTTCATCGTGGTTCACGGTCCCGCTTGGTGCCGGTACAAAATAATCTTATTGCACATCCATTGCATGATGACGGGAGTTTGTCCCGACCACGCCCCCTGAACTGCGATTTAAGCGGGATGAGCGATTCCCCTCCCTGGCCTCGGGAATCTGCTTATCTCGCTTCTTGTTCCAAGACAAGAGCCCGTGAAGTAAGCCTCGTCGTGGAACGAGTGCCAATTGTAGCTCGTTGCCAACTGAACCCCATAAATTCATTCAGCAGAATATTCATGGTTCTTATTCAAAGGTTTTAAAAGGAGATTATACTGAACCTATTTGTGTGTGTGCATGCATCTACATGTGCGTGTAATCTCTCT
The DNA here is from genome assembly GCA_037367245.1 of Phrynocephalus guinanensis. Lineage (NCBI taxonomy): Eukaryota > Metazoa > Chordata > Lepidosauria > Squamata > Agamidae > Phrynocephalus > Phrynocephalus guinanensis. The sequence goes on along the minus strand of CM074741.1, from coordinate 62,434,638 downwards.
CTCTTTCTCATTCTCTCTCTCTCTCTCTCTCACACACACACACACACACACACACACACACACACACACACACACAGAGAGAGAGAGAGAGAGAGAGAGAGAGAGAGAGAGAGAGAGAGAGAGAGAGAGAGAGAGAGAGAGAAATGAAAATAGTTGCCATGATACCTGTTCAACAATGAATAATCCAAGCAAGGATAATTATCCTTGTACTAACTGAGAGAACATAGCTTTGATATGTGTATTTCCAGTAGAGCACTTAACTGAGTTAGGCCTAAATGCAGGTGATATATTATTGTGACATGATATCAAACTACACCTAGAAAGCATTGTAATATGTTTCTGGCAGGAATCATGCCTCATAAGTATACAGTACACATTGAGCTGTGATAAATGTTGAGAGTTCAGTGACACAAAAGGATTTTCAACAATGTCTTCTGGTTTTTATTTTTGTGCCTTAAGCTTTTCATTTTTATCATAAATCCTTCTCCTAAAAAAGAGATAGAACACACTCTGAAAACAAAGCAGAGACTAAGTCCCTTTTAAAACAGACTGAAGTTGCATTTTAATGTGCTAAATTGTAACATTGTGCCTTTAAAGAGATGATTGCTTTTTGTTTTTTTTTGTCCTTAAATGAGTGTCATCTGCTCAGAAACCCATATGCAGAGTCCCTGTGCCACCCTGAGTGAGTGGAGGAAATAATATACGAGTCAAAGGGCCTATGGGTGTGAAATCTCAAATCCTTAGGATTCCCCCCCCCCCCCAACATTCTTTGGCAGGCAAAAAAAATGTATCCATCTCAAGAAACTGAGAAATATATAGGCTTGGTATTCAGGATAGTTCCCCTGCTCCATAACAGATTTTCTAATGCCAAAAATGCCCTGTTAGACAACTTGCTTGAAATGCCAAACATAAATATTTAGGCTGAGGGGTTGGTTTAGTATCTGTTACTCTGTAGTCAACCGGACCTGCATAATTTTTGTTATCATGAAGGTGAAGAAGAAAAGGCTGTGCCCAAAAAGTAACTGACCCATCACAAAAAATGAAACGAAACAGAGTGGAAATTTCCGCTTTGTTCTGCTTCGTTTTTCGTTTCATTTTTTGTGATGGGTCAGTTCGTTATTCATTTCATTTCCTAATGAAATGAATAACAAATAATGAAACAAATAATAAATTCATTTAGTGCCCAACTCTACATGTAACACAAGACTTTCTTCCACCCCCCAGACTTAGCAGCTGATTGGCGCAGGCTGGGGGGGGGAGATTTAAAAAGCTCTTTAAACCTTTTCCAGCCTCCTGAAGCTAGCACCGAGTGGCTACTGGGCACTGTCTCCAGGAGGCTGGAAAAGAGTTTAAAGAGCCCACTCTTCCCACCCACCCCATGGGGTGGGGGGAAAGTGGGCTTTTTAAATCTTCCTCCTTCCCAAAGCTAGTATTGAGCAGCCGCTGGGCACTGGTTCTGGGAGGGGGGGGAAGAAAGAAGCAAAAGACAGACTGAGTGGGAGGGTCCCCAGCTCCTGTGGGGAGCCCTCCTGGGGCCATCCACTGCCGGAGCTGCCAACAAGCTGGCTGCAGAAGTGCTCCCCTGGCTGGCTTGTCAGCTGCTCCGGTGGCGGCCAGCTGCGGGAGTGCTCTACCAGCCGGTTTGTAGGCACTGGCCACAAGCCAGTGCCTCAAAAAGCCCCTGCCATGCTGTAGCCACCAGGATTGCTGCCACCACCGGTAAGTCAAACCAGTTTGGCTTGGTTTGGGTTTGTATGAATTTTTTTAAAAAAATTGTACGAACCCAAACAGAACCAAACCAAGAGTGGGCCAGAAACAGAATGAACTGAACCATTGTTTTTCTGTTTCGTGCCCACCTCTAGTTACATGCCATTGCCTCTTGATTGAGTTCCCAATAAACAGATATGTATAGCCTGTTGAATTTTTTTTCTATCCAGTTGCACACTGATTGGTTTCCAACTGCATAATGGTTTCCCAGATGTACATGTTGTACCCAAATGCATGCTAAAAACCAACCAACCAACAAGCACTGAACAAGGAACCAGAAAAGAAAGGGGAATCACCCACTGGACATTATTAGTTGCCATTCTTATCATCTTCCATGCAGATCTCAGTTGTAGGCTACGTCCTTGGTCTATAGAGGTTAACATTCATGGTGTTTTGGCACTTCTTGTCATATCCATTTTATGCAATTAAGAACATAAGGATGGCCAACTCTGTCTTGGATGGTTAGAGACACTTTCATAATCAAGTGTGTTAAAGCTGGTTGCACAAAGTGATGCTGCAGAACATACTGCAGCTGTTCTAAGGCCATAAAAATATGTCTAGAGTTCCCCTCCCCAGAGGATTCCTATGGATTCTCTTCATCCTGGAGCAGTGATCAGATGCCATGGAACAAAAAGGAGAACGATTTAAATCCAGAAAACCACCACTACCACCTTCCTTTCAATCCATACTATGCTATGCTATGCTATGAAGAAATTATGATGGCTATTGCTTTGTTATATGTATTATTGAGGAATTAAGGCAATGTATTTCTACAGATGAAAGCAAGAGAGGCATTTACCTTTCAGAACCTTAAATTTTAATGTACCCAGAAAAATACAATGTTTGAAACTTTTGCTTACTTCGGTTTACTAGCATAATCCATTCTGGAAACATGTCTGTAAACCAAAACACTCTTATATCAAAGCAATTTCCCCATTAAATAATGGAAACTCAAATGATTCTTCCTGGGGTCCCATAGACCTCATACTATACACACAAAATGACAAAACATGCAAAAGAAGTTGGCAATACGTCCACATCCACACCATGGTTTAGGTACCTGGCTGCAGAATCTGCTGTGCTTGGGACTAACAACAGGATTTTACTCTGTGTTTTTAATGTTACAATAATAAAATGCAATTTGTAGCCCTATGTACAATTGAATAGATGCCCCATGAGCAGAAATGTTTTGAAAAATAAGAAAACATGCTGAAAACAAATTAAATATAAATATAAATACTAAGAAAAATAAAACAAACCACTAAACTGCATTCCCATTTGGAACCGTTCCTCTGTTCCTCTCTCCTCCCTCTGCTTTTGATGATTGCCTGAGATGGAACATTTTAGACAATTACCCACAATCCAGCAGGAAGAGAGAGCGAGTCACCATTGGCTCACTTGTGATCATGTGACCTGTTCCAGTGCTTATATTGCAAGCTATTGCTTGTTGATCAAGGCAAAATTTAGAAGAAATGTTTGCGTGCCTTGCAAAACACTCTTAAACCGAGTTACTCTTAAACCAAGGTATTACTGTAAATCATACTACAGCAGCCCCATTGAATTGAAGAGGATTTGGTGAGTGAATTCCTCCATAGGTTTCATTGATTCAAACAGGTCTACTTTAATTAATATGCTAAACTAAGTCAACAAAACAACAGGATTCCAGCAACAAGTGTAGTCATGGCCTGTGATATGCATAGAAATTATGCAAACATACCACTATGCAAGTCTTTCACACAGTCTTTTTGAAAACTCCTAATTTAAAGGCATTCAGTGGTCTTTGTAAGCACTGAGCTGTTGCTTTTGTGCTTGTTGCTTCAAAAAGAATAGGCAGAAATGCTTCTTGCTGTTAATCACGTCCTACTTTTATAGCAGAAGAATACATTGGACAGAAGGCCTGTGGTTATATGAACTGAACTTGTCTCCAGATATCATATTTTCTGTTTATAAGACACCCCCATATATAAGATGCTCCCAATTTTCCAGCCCGAGGTAATAGTTTCTCTACTGTATGTTTCTGTCACTGGATTACTTCTGTGTATAAATCTAACAAGCCTAGTTTAAAATAGTCTTATACATTGAAAAATACAGTATATGGCGTATGGAATGGACTACTAGCCTATGGAATGGCCTGCCTATTGAGTGGCATCAAGGAAATATTTGGTTTGCTTCATACACAGCACAACTGTTTCTTGTTGGCCAAAAAGGCTAAGGATTCATTCCAGCCTGGACTTTTGCATGATAGAATGAAAGGAAAAAGACTGATACATGAATGTTGTGGCAAGAAGGTTCTGGTTGAATTGGAATACAATAGAACAGTATGGAAAGGGCTACAAGGTCAAATACTTTCAGTGACTCCAGGCCCAGAGTGTTCTCTGATACGATGTTCTGGTCACATCATGTGTCTCAGGACAAAGGGGTGCATGACATTCTGGGAATAAAGAAGATTGCTACAAGGCACATTGGCTCCTGGCTTACCATCTACCAACACAGAGAACTGAGTTTTGACTGCTCTGGGCCTTTAGGCCTTAGCTTGCCTTGAATTTGAGAGATACTTCAGTCCTTACAGTGGGATATGTCTTTCTTTCTCAGTTGTGAGAAGGAAGGTGCACCATTCCTCTCTCCAGGGTCCAATATAGGGTTATAAAAACAGGAGAAGGGGGGGGAACCATTACACTTGGAGAGGGGAAAGAAAAAGAGAAGAGAATATCACGAGGAGAAGAAGGAAGGCTCAGTGGAGAAAAACAGAAAGAAGGAAAACCCCAAGGAAGGGAGAAGAAAGAAACCACCTTGGGAAAATGGGAAGTCCCGAAAGTAGATAATAAACAAGAGTAGCTAGTAGAAATAGTGAAAGAGGACCCCTGAACAGGTGAATGGGTCACCTTCCAACTCCCATGGGAAGTGGAGGAACGGGAGTGGAAGGAGAAAAGGGTGCACCCCGCATATTGGGGGCAGACGTTATGGAGAGAGGAGCATAAGCTAGCTCGGCACTGCTTCAAGGATGAGGCTTGGAGGAGAGAACAGCAGCGAGAGCTCCGTCAGCGTTGGGAACAATGCAATGCTACCCATGAGAAGAGACCCGGGATGGAATAAACACTTTGGGTGGTACTGAGTCTCAACAACTCTCCCCAGAGGGGAGGTCGGGTGAGTGCAAACCCCCCCCATATGGAGGACTTTGCCGGGCTTAACTTAGACTCGGGCATCAAACTAACAGAGACTTTCAAGTTAGAACGCTGGGTGGTACAGCCTGATGTGTTGCCCAGGAAAATAGAACATTGCTGCGATGAGACTGAGCCCCTTATTAAGGTCCCTTATTAAGGGAAAGTGAAACTGAGTTTGTTCCTGTTCCAAATAAAAGTTTTGCAAAATTCATCTCCTTGAGTGGACCTGCATTTGTGGCAGGAATTGAGTTGAAGGAGCAGTAGGAACATGATGCCTCACATCAATCTTTAGGTTAAATAGCTGGAACGTAGTGAGCTTTAACTAGAGGGCTGGTGGAAGGCTATGGGGCAAATACTGTGCTTTATAATGGCGAACTGGTTGATTCTGTATAAATGTAATTTCATCTGGTACTCAAATGCAGGTTGTTCTGCTTTGTACTTTTTATTTTATCACCACATTGTACTGTGCTAGAAATTCATTGATTTTCCTTTGATTTCTTTTATATTGTGTCTTTATTTCATGGATATTATTCCCTGTTTATCTGCTGTGATTTAAATAAATCTTTCCATTAATTATGCCTACAAGTGGCCTGGTATCATTTCTGGTGATGCCTTCCTACTGACTGGGGTGAAAAAAGGACCTCATTTTCACTTGCCTTGGGCGCACGAGGTGAGAGATCTTATGGGCTTGGAAATTCCTTGCTGACGGGCCTCCTTATATAGAGGCAGCACGGATAGATGAGAACTAGAAATTTATTGGCCATTCTTCACAACCCCACACACTTGTCACAGCACCATCCTAAGGAACCTTGAGATCTGTGGCTTGTTGAGATACTTAGAGTTCTCAGCTAGAGAACAGTGGTGCCGCGTCCTGAATTATAGAACAAAATGTTATGCATTTCACCAAACGACAAATCCCACAGTTCCTCAGAACAAGGCCATGACAATTTCAGCATTATTAAGCGGATGGTTAGAATTGCATACTATCGACACATTATTTTGCTGATTTTCAAGATCCCAATTTGCACAGGCAGCTAAATGACAAAAGAAACCCCACTGCAGGAAGTCATTTCAACTTGTGAAGAACACTGAAAATGGTGACATGAGGGGAAAATGAGCCAACTTATTCTTGCTTCTACTTCTCAGTGGAGATCCTACACACTATGGTTGAATAGAGCACAGTTGAATACATCTCCAAGATTATCAAGTACAGAGAGTAATCTTCTGGCTAATATTAGAATGGCTTATGAATTTTTACTACACATATTTGATAATGCACAGCTCCAACTTCCTAGAGAACAGGCTCAATGTGGTTAACAACAATAAAATAATGATAAAAACTATCATATGAAATGTTTCAGAATGTACAGCCAGAGTACATAAAAACACCATCCCTGCCCCTCAAGTGATTTTATTTATTTATTTATGATATTCATGATTAGAGATGGGCACGAATCAAAACAATGGCATTTCGGTTTTTTGTTTGTCGTTGAGAGGTCTGTTTCGTTTCGTTTCTGTTTGTCGCAATTTTTTTGGAAAAAATTTGCTACCATTTTGTTTTTTCGTTTGTCGTTTCTACCCACTTTTTGCGTGATTTTTAAAGCATTTCAGTGCACAGGCATCCTCCAACACCCCAGACCAGAAGGGAAAACACTAAAAAAATGGATGCTGGCAGAGACACAGTATAGACTAGGTACGCAGGGAGGCTGCAAAGGCAGTGGCAGGTGTTGCCCAGGGTGCAAGGGAGCCACAGAGTGACTGCACTGAGGGGCAAGGGAGGGTACTCACCAAGAGGTACGCAGCACACACGCACACAGGGAGGCTGCAGGACTGAAGCTAGAGTCACAGAGACAGCAATCCCACCCGAACTCCCACCAGAGACTGCAAGGAGGACGGGGGCTGCCAGACCTTTTTAAGCCCTCTGTGGCTGCCAGACCTGCCTGCCCAGTCTGCAACCTGGGCATGCTATTGGTTGAACATGATCCCATCACATGGCTTGCCTCCATTTTGTGGCTGGTGGCGACATCCATTTTAAAGGGAAAAGAAAAATATATCGCGATGGGAGAAGACAAAAACAAACGTTTTAAGGACCCCAACCCCCCTGGTAGGTATTATCAGACAATATAAATAATTATCGCTGTGTTTTTACGGATGTCCAGGGCATTTTTTAACATTTAAAACAGCTGATTTCATTGCGCGTCGCCATTAATGGAAACAAAACGTAACAACCACAATTTTCATGGTTCTGTTTGTTTTGTTTCATTTTCATCACAATTTTCGTTTGTCGTTTCGTTACATAACGGAAACGACAAACGGTAATGGAAACGAAAAAATGTTCGTTCCGTGCCCATCTCTATTAATGATACAGTAAATCCCCGCCTATCGCGGGGGTTAGGGACCCAACCCGACCCGCGGTAATTGAAAATCCACAATATGCGGATGCTAGGTCGGCTCGAGACTGAGGGTGGCTCTCTAGGGTACTTATCCCAGGCCTGGTGCTGCTCTGAACTGGCCTGCAAGGGGCTTCCTGGGCCCTCAGAAGTGCCAAAAGTGTTTTTTAGTGATCTGGAGTTCACTTCTGGTTTACCAGAAGTTACTTCTGGTTTTCAGGAAAGCACTTTTGGGGCTTCTGATGGGCCTGGGAAGGCCTTTCCTCCTTACCCCAGGAGGCCTTTTTTTCATATACTGCGGACCCATGATATACTGGGACCGCAGTATATGAACTGCGAAAGGGCGGGGGACAACTGTGTGATAAATCTGATATTTACAGATTGATAAGCAGAACAGAAAGAATCACAGGATAGGGAAAATCTACAGGGAGCATTTTCATAGATTCATTTCCAAAACATAGGGAAATTTCTGAATCCATTATACTGCAGGCTCCACAGAACAGTAAAATATTTTTGATCATATTTTTCACCATTAATTGACATCAGCCTGTTCTTAGATGTAACTATGAGGTTGTTTTACTAATTCCTTTTCATTCTTGCTTCACTTACATTGTTTGGTGAGTTTTTAGGAGTTGTTATACAATGGAGTCCATATGCCTCTTGACCAGGTAACAGTAAGGGGCTAATCAGTGCCCATTCATCTGGAATTAAATAGCATAGAACTCAGTGGTACTTTCTTTTTAGTTGAGATATTTAGCTTGTACACTCTTGCAACCCAGAAAAGAAAACTCCACTGTATATTGAACATGGGCCACAATGATTAGAATGTTCTTAGAATGTGTAGTTCCATATTACTCCTAATGTATCAAAGTGTATTAAAAATACAATTAAACCTTTCATTCTTCATTTAATATCTATTTAAGAGTTCCCAGCTGATACCTATCAAAATATAAGAGCGTGAAAGTCTTAGAATGACATTCTTACCATCTAAGTATCTCATCCTTCTAATTTACTGTAGTGGATGTATTCATTTTGTCCAATTAGTACTCGAGGGATAATCATTTCATGACATAACTAGTGAGTAATTATCATGGAAGCACTAGCTGATTTGTGTAGATTATGATGACTGCAGAATTAATACATTCAGGGAAGGCATTTTACTTATACAGTATGATTATATTATATAGTACCAACCATCAAGTGACTCATCTCTTAAGAACTGGTGCAGGGATGTCATGTTATGGATGGGCATTTTGTATGTAGCACAAAATGATGTACTGTACTGAAATTATATTTTTTAAGACCAGTCATTGTTTGAAAATAAATGATGTGGTGATCCACACAAATACTTACAGTGCTATCACAAACCCACACATGTCGCACATGCACACAGAGAGACAGAGAGACAGACAGACAGACAGACAGACAGACAGACAGACAGACAGACAGACAGACAGAGTGCACACTCAGACACAGAAGAAAAAGAGATGGGGAAAGGGGTTTCTTCTCTCTTAACCAAATGGCTTCTGGCAGGGTAAGCTCTGTGGCCATTCTGGAGAGGGACAGAGTCGGAAGCTTTTTGTAGATGGGCACAGAAAGGCCAAGCTAAGATCGGCTGTATAGGCAAAAGGAAACTCTACCTAACCCTAACTGATATGCTAGCAACCCAACAAACATCTTTTTATCATTAAGTACTGTATAGTGTAACATTTAGGCATTTGGGGGTGGGAGCGATCATTGTTAATCCCATCTCAGCATGGTAACCTGTTAAATCAACCCCCACAAGAGATCTTACCCCCAGTACGACTGAGCATATTTCTTTTACTTTTTTTGCAATCGCACAAAATTTCTCTGAACAAATTTGTGTGTCTTCCGTCTGTAACTCAGAGCAGAGTGTGCACAGACACATGCACAGAGGGAACACAAAGACAGAAATAACCTATTCCTGGCTACGATGTTTTCCTGGTCTGTAGAACAAAACACGTATTGCATTTACGAAATTTGCACCTTCTGCAGAAATGCAGGAAATTGTACTCAATTTACATATTCTCTGAAAGACAACGGAGGGATCTAATTGTTTTATAGTAAAGAAAAGTCAGTGTGTATTCTCTTTATGGCCAGGCAAGGACAAAATAAGTCAGGATAAACTGACATGTAGGCTAACAATTGGTTTTTTTAGATTAGCACAATGTGGCAGGGTGTGTTTTTCCCTCCATATCTGCTTTTCCTCCACCGCACTTCTGAGCCTTGGGCAAAAGACTATGGCCATCTGCAGGCAGCACCCGGCACCTTCACCACATGCTTCCATGTTCACATACTGCCATGGAAAAAGTGGCAGACCATGGTGGCAGCTTTTGTTAGAGGTGGCATTTTTCTCTGTTCTTTGAACAGGCTCTCTCCGTGATGTGAAATTTTGTATATACAAGGGATTAAGGTAAATAAGTGGGTGTAGAAAAATGCAATCCTGAGAATGCAAATTGTACTTTTAAACTGAGGTTTGAACAGCCGTTTATTAAGGGTACTTGGAGCAAGGTCACACTGTACAATAAACATTGCCTAGGAAAAGGAATTATTTTATGGCTGGCAGTCAAGCTGTGGGGAGCGAAATGCAAGCATACTGAAATAAGTAGAATGTATTTGTGCTGCAACATGTTAAAAAGACCAGAGATGGCATTTGCAGATACTGTAATTTGAACCCTCTATATGCTTATCGTCATAATGGCAGTTTTCCAGATTCTGAGTTACAGGCCTTTGCAGTTACAGGAGGTTCAAGAACAAATTACAGGTTCCTGATTGATCAACTGCTTCTCCTACTCTAAATAAAAGTTTATGCACAACACACACACACACACACACACACACACACACACACACACACACACACACACACACACACACACACACACACACACACACAAATTCTCCTGCACTGAGAGCTTGGGAATGATATATGTTTGGACTTCACATAGTAAAATCTTGCCATGCTTAGTGGGGAATATTCATAATGAAAGTCCCCAAACATGTCTTTTATTTGTTTGATTGGAACAAATAAAATATTTTTGGGGATTTGTAAAAAATACCTTCACAGAAAAGATTCAGTATCCTTGGCTGTACTATAAATGAAAACATATTTTATTAATATATATTAAATTACAATATAAAGACAAAAAGAAAATAACATTTACACAAAACAAAACAATAACTCTAAGAAAAAAGAACAATCTTCCTAATAAACCCCATGTCAGCTGCCTCCCGAAAGGGACTTAATCCATGCTTTAAATCCCTAAGATCTCACTCCAGAAGTACACTGACTTTTCCCCAACTGTGTACTCGTTTCTTTTTTAAAATAGATGTACCCACAATTTATCCCATATTGATTTAAACTTTTTAAAATTCCCTTCCTAATTTTAATTTCACAAGTTAGTTTATCATTGATAGCTATATACCGTAACTCCCTGTACCATTGTCTGTAAAAATTATCAGTCATCCATGTGAGTTTATCTGGAAGTTGAGTCATGGTAACTGGACTTCTTTTCTTGAGAGATCAAAATGTTTCACTACTCATCCAAGCAGCTTCTTCAGTCTGAGGAAAGTTAGTGGCAAGCTCTCCAATTTACAGTTCACCTTGATTTCCCACCACCCTTATGATGTAAGCTTAGGGGGTCTGTAAAATCAAGGTGAATTATAACTTGGAGGACTTGCTATTAACTTTCCTCAGATTGATGAAGTTGATCGTTGTACATTCCTCCAATATTATTTGATTGTTGGATTTCCAATTTATGGCAAAAATATCATTGCCACCATTACCATTAGAGATGGGCACGACTAGGGAAAATGACGTTTTCGAGTTGTCGTGTGTCGGAGGCAGCCCGTTTCGGCTCGTTTCCGTTTTTTGTGAAATTTCGCAAAAATTTGTCATTTTGTTTTTCATTTTTTCGTTTGTCGTTAGTACTGGTTTTTGGGGGGGTAGCGGGCTCCTGGAGGCACCTCTCTGTGGTGGGTGCCTCCTATCCTCACCCACCAGCGCTGCTACAAAAGGGCATGCATAGCCATATGCTATGGATATGCATATTGCAGATGCAGCAGACTGGCAGAGGCACCCCTCTTTGGGGTGCCTTCCCTGCAACAGTCGGTGAGACACAGTCAGGCAGCACTTGCAGGCATGGTTTGCATGGCACACAAATGCTGCTGCAGGAGTCAGCCAGAGCCACAAGTGACGGACTGGCAGACTCTTTGCACCCGCTCCAAGGGAAATGTACTTGTGTGTAGTGCAATGCAAGTAGATCTGGGTTAGGGTTAAGACGGGGTAGCGCAAGGGCTAGGGTTAGGCTAGTTACGGGTGAGGTTAGGGTGAGTATTGGGGTGCACCTCTGGGTGCCTCTCTGACCCACTTAGAAGGACAGTGTACTGGCGTATGGGTTAGGCTTAGGGTTAGGGTTCGGGTTCGGGCTACGGTTAGTGGGCTGTTTATGCCTGATTGGCACATCCCAGAAGTCTCTGTGGTCAACCTGGCCAAGTGGCCATGCGATTGGTGGAAAATTTGCGAATGTGCAGTTGTAAAAATTAAAATAAAATAAAATAAAATAAAATAAAATAAAATCAACGGAGACTTTTTTTGCAAGAAAAACCCACTGCTGCTACTGTAAAAAATCAAGCATTTAAAATAGCTAATTTTCGCATGTTTCTGTGGTGCTTTGGTGGGGTTTTGGACCACGATTTAAAAAATATATTGCGGTCGCCATTTTAGATCCCCCCACACTGCATGGCAAATGGATGCGCCCTCCCAGCCTGGTACAGTCTCCAAAACCTGGCCATGCGATTGGTGGAATGGCTCCAAAAATTTGCATGGTCCACTCCCATGGGCGAGCCCATCATTGCGAATGCGCAGGTGTAATAAAATAAAATAAAATAAAATAAAATAAAATAAAATAAAATAAAATCAACGGAGATGTATTTTGGCAAGACAAACCCACTGCTGCTACTGTAAAACTTCAAGCATTTAAAATAGCTAATTTTCACATGTTTCTGTGGTGCTTTGGTGGGTTTTTGGACCACGATTTCAAAAAAAATATTGCGGTCGCCATTTTGGATCCCCCCGCCCGCACACCGCATGGCAAAGGCAGACGAGACGATGCCCCCCCGCCTGGTACCAGCAGCGCAGCAGTAGCACTAGCCAAGGAGAGGGGGGCGGGGAACCCCCCCCCCAAATAAAACACCCTTCTGGCCTGGTAGGTGCCCTCAGACAGTTTTTGCCTGCTTTTAGGGCCGGGAATCGGGTTTTTTTTTACTTTTAAAAACTTTTTTCTGTGCCGCTTGGCATTGCGGGATCGCCGCGATGCCAGGAACGACCACGACAAATCAGACCCAATTATTCTTTAGTCGGTTCGAGTTCGAGTTCTGGCTGAGTAATTCCCGTTACCGTTTCCGTTGCATAACGGAAACGAGTAATGGAAACGGAAATGGGAATTCCGCTAAGTCGTGCCCATCTCTAATTACCATTATTATTACTAACTTCATTTCCTCTTTCTTTCAGTGCCTATTTACAAATATGTTAACAGTATTGCCTCAGGAAACATTTGAACCCTTTCCCCTATTATTTCTTGAATTTCCCTAAAGAACACTGTTTATTCTATCTTTCTTATTTCACACAACCATGCAAATATGTTAGTTTTTTCTTTTATACACCAGCATTCTGGGGATATTTATTATACTTTACTGGAATATACCATCTCCAGTACACCTTAAAAATGTTTTATTTTACTCTTGCTGACATGTTTTTCATAAGTTTTATTCGACATGTTATTCCATTCTTCTTTTTAGTGCTTTATTAATATCTTCTTGCCATATGGCATTCAACTTTTTGTATTCCTTTTGTTATAATAGTTTCTAAATCTCATATTCATTTTCTATTTTCTTTATCCTCTATTTTACTTCTTTTTTTCTATAATGTTTTCAAACTTGGTCACTTTTCCACATCATCCTACTTTAATTTTCCATTCTATGGTCCTTTCCCCCCAGTTGTATAATATTTAACCAGGAAATTTCTTCTCCTGAAAAAGGTAAGAGAAGAAATTCTTCTCCTTCTCCTTTATATTTTCCCTATTTTGCATTTGTTTCAGCCTGTCCCATAAACTTATAAGTTCTTTATCTGGCAAAACCTTTTTTTAACTTGCCTTTTAAATTATCAGGAAATTTTTATTTTTGTTACTTGAGTCTAAGATGACACTGCTGGAGTTAATTCCCCCCATAATTCTCCCAATATTCCTTCATTGCCCCTCAGAATGGATTATCTACATTTATCATGTCTTCTTTAATATTTTCCTTAAAATATATTTCCCTCCTACTCTCCTTCCCCAGAGCTTCTAAATCTCTCTAAATTAAATTATCATTTTCTACTATTATATTGGTCTTAACTGACTGGCTATGTTTATGTTTGGTAACCTAAACCTCCCTTTTGTTGTTGTACATACATAAACTCCTATTAATCCTAGTTTTTTTGTTCCTGTTGCAAGACATATTTATCCTTCCTTGCATTCCTTTTAACTCACTCATCCAATTTCAACGGTAACATCCAAAATAAAATAAAAAAATTCAGAATACTCTTCATTTTACATACCACTATTCTTACAAACCAGGAAATTTTAAATTTTTGATACTGTATTATTTTTTTCTGTTCATTTATATCTTTCTTTACTTTATCTAAATTTATTTTGAGCTTTTCCTATAGATCCCGTATTAACCTTATTTTCAAATAATTGATACTATTTTTTAACTTACGTTCAAATATCTTCTTAAACATATTTATTTATTTCTCCTCAAAGTTTAATAACATACATTCAGAGTCATGGCAATCCACCTTTAATCCTGTTATTTCTTCAAATGCCTTTAGGTGTTTTTGAATTCTCTATATACATGATAATAACTTTTAAAGTATTAATAATGTATCATCTGCAAATAAGTTCATTTTATTTATTTTTCCCTTTTCTTACACCTTCTATTTAATTATCTTTTTTATTACATTCATGAGCACTTCCGTTGTTAGTGTAAACAAAACTGGAGATAATGGGCAGCCTTGTCTTATTTCTCGGCCTAAGGAGCTATTTTCCATTATTCCATCATTCACAAAAATTCTTGCCGTGTTTTGTGAATATAAATGTTTAATTATGTTACTAAGGTTTTTTTAATTAAATCCTAAATAATATATTTAATGTATCCATTCTAGCATATCAAATGCTTTTAAATATCTAATGAGATAATTCATACCTTACTTTTGTTTGTATTATCTAAATACATATTTTTGAGACCCCCTTCTAACTAAATCTGCAATTTGTCTACCTCTAGTAATTCCATTTTTTGTCTTTATTTATATATGTTTCTATAAATCGATTTAATCAATTTGCTAAAATAGCTATAAATATATTTGCATCTTGATTAATTAATGAGATTGGCCTAGATGATTCCATTACTGTCAGTTCTTTACTGGGCCTCACAACTAAAACTATTATTGATTCTTTCCATGACTGAGTGCTCCCCTTCAATTATTAGGAATAAGTAATTTCTTAAATGCTTTATAAAACTCTTGTCCTAAGAAATCCACGCCTGGTGTTTTACCTATTTTCATTTTACTAATAATTCCCTCAAACTCTTCTTCCATTATTAATTGAGCATTAATTTCAATGTTTAGGCTTCTTGCCTACTCAGGATTAAATTGTGGGGTGACAATTAGAAAATAGATAAGACATGAAATAGATAATTTCATCCCCCCAAAAGAGATTCTAGCAACATCCAATTCCATTTGCATTTGCATGTCAATTTCTATATATTTTCCAAACATAGTAACTAAGATTCTAATTCTACATATAAGGGAGACTGAGCATACAATCTGGTATTCGACACTAGCCTTCAAAGATAAGCTAAGGTCAGCTTTGAGCCACTAAAACACTACTCTTTCCCCTGAATCACTGCTGCTATTGTAAATAAACTTCCTCTTGAACATATCTTTGTCATGATGCATTTTGAGGTACAGTGAAATATAACCGCTTTCTTAATACTTTAAAATAATGATTTCAAATAGTGAACTAAGCGGATGAGTGCTAATGGGTTTGTAGGTCATATAGGCCACTAGAAACAAGCTATCAGCATGATCTGGGCACTCTGGAATGAGTAAAGTACAAAACAGAGTGAGTGAACCAGTAATAAGGACCAACCTAACCTGTACCCAAAAATGTTGGGCATAAAAGATAAATTAACAAATAAAGAAACAAATGAGAAGATGATTAGAATAGCCAATTGCAGGATAGTGCAGCTGTGTACCTGAAATCCAAAACAGCACAGGACAATTTTATTTTTTTAATGCTGCATCATCCTTGTATCAGCTGGGCATGAAAGGGTATATAAGGCATGATCCAGAAAAAAGAGCGGATGCAGTAATAGTGTGCATATTCCCATGAGATAGCTGCTGCTGACCTCCACTATGGTATTCATGCTAGGCACACTTAAGTGACAGGGCCTAGAGAATTGAAGGCTCGCACATCTTCACCCCATCTAACCACTCCCACTGAGAGTTGTGCATACTCAAACTCCAGAAAATGGGTCTGTAAAATTGTGCCTGCAGCAATGGATGATTTCCTCATGAGAGCCATACATGGATCACCTTGTTTCGTGAGATGGCACAACTTCAGACAGAAGGAGACCATTGCCTTGTGCGATAGAATATGAGGAATAGGAGTAGCAGCCCCCCCCATTCTTCTTGATCCCCTTAATAATTTCTCTCCCCCACCACTTTTTGAATGTATTTAATTATATGGATCAACATAGCTGTTTGCATTTTTAAATTCTCCTTTATATCTGGAAGCTGAATGGTGGCAACTGGAGTTCTTTTTCTTGTGAGATCAATTGTGAGACTATCCGGGCCATTGTCTCCCTAGCAGGCCTATTCAGGCCACTGGCCACCTAATGAGCCTATTCAAACCAGGGGGTTGTGAAATCAAGACAAACTATGAATTGGAGCGCTTGCCACTAACTTTCCTCAGAATGACAAAGCTGCTTAGATGAATAGCGAAATGTTTCGATCTCACAAGAAAAAGAAGCCCAACTGCCACAGACATTCTCCTTTATAGTGTGTCTAGGTGGATACTCGTCATGATAAATTCCTGCTCTTCAATATGTATTTCATTATTGCAGAATATAAAACTGTAAAATCAAATTAAAATGTACAAAAACTCAAGGTAATCCAAATATGTCTTTTAATTTTTTTAGAATAGTATACTGTTTCTTATTTCAACGGTTATGTAGAAAAGGTCCAGCTAATCTTTGTCTGGCACTCTTTAGTTGGAGGTTTTTTATTTTCGTGCAGAAGAGCCTAATTGAAGTATTTATTTCTGATGAAATATAAGCACCTGGCCAGTGACACCTTTTGTAATGGTCCAAGGGCACTAAAAAACTCAGCGTATCGTAGCAGAAAAACTGAAAAATTCACTTAGCCGGTGACAGGTTCCTGCCTCAAATTGCTGAATAAAACTGAAAATCTTGCACTTTTGACTTTAAAAACCACATGCTTTGCATAGACTGAAAGCACAATGATGTATTTTATTTGATAAGAAGCAGACATGGTCAGTAAGGTGAGCTATCCCTCCTCATACACCCCCACAAGAGTTCAGTGACCGAATCTGTTGCACAAGAAGAGAATGAAACAGTGGGTTTCCTTCAAGCACTACACCTTCATATTGATGAAATGTATGTTTTGCATATTGATGAAACACTGATGATTTGTTGTGCCTATTTGGCATCTGTAGTTAAATCCTGTCACAAGTCCTACTCAAATATTCTAAATAATGGTTAACTGATTACATATGGAAGGGAAAGTGCTTGGCCCATTCCATCACTGCTTTCCTTGTATGAAAACTGATGAGCTTGGAGGGCTTCTTGGCTATGTGTAGTTTTCAAAGTAGCCGTGCTAGTCTGTGAAAGCATATCCAGACAAAAATAAAACAAAAAGTAGTACCTGAAAGGCTAACTGCCATATTTCAGCATGAGCTTTCTTGGATTAAGGCTACTTCCTCAGGCATATTAGAGTAAACAGATCAATGCGGGAGGCACAGGAAATGGATAAGCAAGATGACAATGGCACTGTTGACACAAATAATTAGCAGTACAAATGTTGATTGCACCTACATCCTGGTTTCAATGAATAATAACCACACTCTTACAATAAAGTCTAAATGTGTAGGCCAGGTAGAGGAGCCACAATCAAGAGTTGCACTTGGAGAGTCTGTTACCCAGTACAATGAAGTGAACGTTGATCAGTTCCCAGAGTCACCATCTGGTTCTGGTGAAGAATTTAGTCCACAAATGCTTGCAGGGATAATTGTTTACTATATATAATGAGCTAAGAATCCTTGGTCAACATTTAATCTCTTTGACACACACTGGAACCTTTGTATATATCATCTCCCCCCTGTCTCTCTTTCCAGATTAATTTTGTAATTGTTTTTCTCTTTAACTGTCACTTTCAGCTCACTGAGTGAGTGTAATGGGGAAATGAAATGTTTTGAAACAGATTTTATGTGATGGCATTTTAGCTGTCAGATTTATGCTCATTAATTATTTTGCGTAGATATTGTCCTGTTTATCCTATGTAGAAAACAGATAGGTATTGCTGGTAAATGATGGGATGAATCACATTAGCAGACAAACAAGTAAATGAGCCCCTGATGTTGGGGTGACATTGTGTGGGCCGATAATTATTATGCCAGAGTATCTCATTTTTATGAAAGCAGAATCTAGGGAAGTTTGTCTTCAAAATAAATATTAGAAATCACTTAAAGAATGGTCACTTTAGAGTCATATTTGTAAAAACTGGTCTACTCTTCCTGTGGTGAATGTAGTGGGGCAATAATGGCAATGGATAACATACTTCATATTGGAAATAGCTGTATAAACTCAAAATGTTAAGGGTACATGTGGACTGGAGAGCCGAAGATTAGGAGTTTGATTCCATGTGTTCAATCTATATACAATCCCAAAGAATGTCCTAAGAAATGAATTACAAATATTCTTGGGTATTATATCCCTAGGAAACCCTGAGAAGAATTTCCATAAGTTGGAACAGACTTGATGGCAAATATTATTATCATGATTAGAGTATTGTTAGACAGTAGAGGAGTTGGAAAGCATTAATACCTGGGTCAGGATGGAGTCCCTTTCTTGTGTCCTTTTGTTGGTGTGTTTGTTGATGGTAACTTGGTGTTCTATATTGAGTGTGTACATGAACTACAGATGTATCATTCAGGATATGTCAGAGGAAGTATAAATGAAGAGGATAGCCTGTAGATAATTGAAAACATGTTTCAGAAGCTTTAACCAGAAAGGGTGATAAACAGTGACCTGCTTTTTGGGGGGAGGGGTGTGCCAGCTTGAACCTGTTAATATGTTTTTCTATACAAGGAGCAGTAATTTGAGTACCATAAATGATTCTTTGAAATCCTTTACTTGTGAGTCTCTTCTTGAATGGGTTTATCGTGTCATAGAATTAGCTGAAGACAGTGAATTTTACGCTATGTTACATGATATCTAGAGACTAGAGATGGGCACGACTTGAAAAAATTTTTTTTCGAGTTGTCGTTAGTCGGGCCGGTTCCGTTTCGGGTCGTTTCCGTTTTTGCGAAAATTCGCAAAAATTAGTCAGTTCGTTGTTTCGTTTTTTCATTTTCGTTAGTACTGGTTTTTTGGGGGGAGCGGGCTCCTGGAGGCACCTCTCTGGGGTGGGTGCCTCCTCTGGCCCTCTATAAAGGGAAAGCGGGCTCCTGGAGGCACCCGTGGGTGCCTCCTATCCTCACCCACTAGGAAGGGGAAGCAGGCTCCAAGAGACCCCTCAACATGGGGGTCTCCCCTCCTCACCTGCTGCTGCTGCAAAATGCTATGCAATAGCCATATGGATATTGCATAACAGAATGTGCAGACAGTGACTGTGAAGACTAGTGGATGGCACTGACCCCAGAGCCATAGTGAGATGCCTAACTAAGGCTCTCGCACCACCATGTCTCACACAGAAGGGAATTGTACTTGCGTGTAGTGCAATGCAAGTACATCTGGCTTAGGGTTAAGGTGGGTTAGGGTTAGGGCTAGGGTTAGGCTAGTAACGGGTAAGGTTACGGTGGGCTAGTGGGTTGCACCTCTGGGTGCCTCTCTGACCCACTAAGAAGACAGTCTGTGACGTATGGGTACGGAGTCAAGGGTTAGGGTTAGGGTTAGCGTTAGGGTTAGGGCTAGGGCAGGTTTTAGGGGGCTTTTTGGCACATCCCAGAAGTCTCCATGGCCAAGTGGCCATGCGATTGGTGGGATGGCTCCAAAAATTTGCATGGTCGTCCACTCCCACATGGCTGGCCACTCGGCCAGCCCATCATTGCGCAGGTGTAAATAAAATAAAATAAAATAAAATCAATGGAGGACAGAGGAGGAGAGGAGAGACATTTTGTTGCAAGAAAAAACCCACTGCTACTGTGAAAAATCTGGCAGTTTATAAATTTTCGCGTGTTTCTGTTGTGCTTGTGTGTTTTTGGACCACGATTTCAAAAACAATATTGCGTTCGCCGCCCCATTTTGGATCCCCCGCCCGCACCGCATGGCATGGCGACTCGAGTCCGGCTGCCCAGGACGGGGGGGAGGCGGGACGCCTCTCCAGAAATCACCCCTCCGGTAGGTGCCCTGCGCCCTTAGTCAAGCAGGCATTTTTCCGCCTGCTTTTTTGGCCCGGGAATGGGTGGGGGGAGAGTTTAAAAGTTTTTTCCTGTGCCGTCCGTGCCGCTTGCTTGCGCTTTAATTGCAGCGGCCGGCGGCCGGCGAGACTGGGCTTTTTGCTGGCTGGCTGTGAACCTGCGGCGAGTCCCACAGAGCAGCCCACTAGGATGGGGGATGGGGGGGGGGAGGCCGGGGACCTCCAGAAACAACCCCTCTGGTAGGTGCCCTGAGGCACGGCAGGCATTTTTCCGCCTGCTTTTCGGCCGGGAACCGGGTTTTTTTAACTTTTAAAAACTTTTTTTCTGTGCCGCGTGGCATCGCGCGATCGCGCGATGCAAGGAACGAGCACGACAAATCAGACCAAAATTGTTCGTTCGTCAGTTCGAGCTTGAAGTCTGGCGGAGTAATTCCCGTTACCATTTCCGTAGAGTAACGGAAACGAGTAACGGAAACGGAAACGGGAATACCGCTAAGTCGTGCCCATCTCTACTAGAGACATGTAGGACAGTGCACTAATGTGACTCTAAGATAGGGAATGTTACTTTTTGCAATTACAACTCCTAGTATAGCTGAGTCAGCTTATGCATGGACCATACTGGATTGGATATTTTGAGAGTTGTGCTCCAAAAAAAGTCAAGTTTGTTTATTTATTTATTTATTTATTTATTTATTATTAGATTTATACCCCGCCCATCTTCTCGAGGAAACTCTGGGCGGCTTCCAACAAGCAGACCAGTACAATGGTCATCAAATATAAGATACAATAACAAAATCAATAGACAATACAATACAATAGACATACAACAGATTGTTCCCTGACAGTTTCTATCAGTTTCTAATATAAGAGTATATTTCTATGGTCCCACATGATAAAAATACCAACAAATGGGTCTTACAAAGAGAAGAGCCCCCATGACTGTGCCATTGATTCAGACTTAAGTTTGGCTTATTTTATCTGGAAGGCAATAAAAATACTTTTATTGCCAGAAAATATATCTCTGTCTCATTTGTACCTGCAAAAGCATCAGCTCTCTTGGTGTAATGGAAAGAGCGGTTGTTTGATTTTGAGATTTTTGGCACTGAATATTTGTGTGTGAATAAAATCATTTAATAAGACTTCTGCGCTTAATGGGAATGCAAAATACAATGTCCCGGCTTGTTTCTAATCTGTATTAGAGAAATGCCAAACTGTCAACAGCTCCTGAGCAATATGAATGCTGTAGTTCTTCACACCCCTTTGAGTTCATATCAATCATTTGAAAATAACCACTTTTTTTCAGGGTGAGCTGTCACTATTAATTTGAATAGTAGCTGTTCAACTGGAATTCATCCAATTTTTCAGCAAACAATTTGGTTCCTTACACCGGAAACAAAATGACATGCAAAAGCAGATTCCCCTTCTGCCTTCACTCTTTGCTAGCCTGACAAGATTGTTTAGCACAAATTCTGAATTTTCATATTCTCCTCATTTATTTTAAATATATTATTTTGGGATCCCTAATTAAATCAAGATCAAATCAGTGTCCTGTTGGAACGTCCGCATACACAACTTTAACTGTGCAAGGATTCTGTAGCAGGTTTGATGTATAGTGACCCCCTGACACAATCTGTGGCTGAACGAGACATATGGATAGCTGCCCAACCCACTTTGTGCCCTATTGGAGACACTCTGACCCAATCTATGTCTAGGCTCGTGCTCATATTTGTATGCTGCTGGATCTCTGGAGACAAAAATGTTCCCATGAATGAGAAAAGGCAAATGGCTATGCCTTGAGGTGAAGGAAGGGTCAAACTGCACCATTTGAATTGTTTCTGACAGTGTCCTTTGCTCACTTCGAGCCCAGATAATGTGAGAAAAAGGGAAAGAGGAGATACTGAAGAGAAAAAGAAAAACCAAATGATGTGCATGTGAGGGAACAGGATATACCCTTGCATTCTAGAGTAGACCACTCAAAATCTATGCAGGAATGCATGTATTCATTTACGCCCACACATGTACTCAATCCTAGTAGCAGAACTGAGGGCTCAATCACCCATGAGAAAAGAATCTCAGTTATACTGATTTTTTTCATCCCTCTGTTGTACCAAAACAATTTTTTCCAGTGGCCACATGATGATATAATATTGTTTTGAACTGCATTCCTACATTTCTTTCAGTTTGAACCATTATAGCAGACACTACTGCTCTTTAAAAATGTACTATTGATTCATTTTCCCTGCTGTTTCATGGGACAACCAAGGCCTCCCTTAACCTATAAAAATACAAAAAAATGTTATATCAATAAAGTTGTATGAGCTTTCTCTCTTTCTCCCCTCTTCCATTCCTTCATTTGCTCACTAGTCCTCTTTTCAAGGCAATCTTCTCTCTTTCAGTTCTTGGCTTTAGTTTTTATTTTATTTTTGAACAACTTGGGGAGGAGGAAGTGACTGTTTAAGGTATTGTGAATAGCAGGGTTAAAAAAGAGAGAGGAGGCCTTAATGAAAGGTCTCTTTCTTTACAATTCAAAGCAGGAAATGCCACTTTCTGTACTCAACAAGTGAGGGGGAAGGTTGTCCTCTTCTGAGCCATGTATTCATGCAGCTTTTTGGGGTGGTGGTGGCAGCAGCTGCCGATATCAATATCTGTTTTAAAAAATCAAAATGTACAAGTGCAGTGGCCATGAAGTGTTCAGAGTGCCTAAAAACTCACCCCCTTCAGAAAGGAAGTAAATTAGCAGTAATGTTTACACATGCTGAAATGATAAGAAATGAAGGATTACATGATAGATGCATTTTAAAACAACTCTCATGGTGAGAGGAAAATATTTATTTATTTATTTATTATTTGTTTCATTTCTATACCACCCATCTTCCAGTAGGAACTCTGGGCAGTTTACAGCAATATTAAAATCAACAATAAATAACAGAACAACAAGTCAACAATACTAGTAGAAAAAGAGGGAAACCCCTCAGCAAGAGGCATTGCGGGCAGAAAGGAAAAAAA
Organism: Phrynocephalus guinanensis; assembly: GCA_037367245.1. Classification (NCBI taxonomy): domain Eukaryota; kingdom Metazoa; phylum Chordata; class Lepidosauria; order Squamata; family Agamidae; genus Phrynocephalus; species Phrynocephalus guinanensis. The sequence continues at coordinate 62,411,599 of CM074741.1, read as the reverse complement.
ATAAGTTAAAAATTAAATTAAAAGGTCGCCAAATGCCTCCCTAAAAAGCAAGGTTTTGAGCACTTTTTTTGAAGGCGGGCAGGGACTGTGCTAGGCGCAGCTCACTAGGAAGATGGTTCCACAAAGTGGGGCCCACCACAGAGAAGGCACGGTTGCACGTGAGCGACTTCCGCACCTCCCTGGGTGTGGCCACCCTAAGTGAGCGCACCTCTGACATTCTAGTGGGCCTGGCCTCAGTTGACCTCTGGGAGATATGCTCTGACAGGTATTCAGGTCCCAAGCCATGGAGGGTTTTGAAGATCAAAACCAGGACCTTGAACCTTATCTGGAGGGCCATGGGCAGCCAATGCAGCCGTGCCAGAACTGGGGTGATGTGATCGAATCTACGAGCAATTGCCAAGGCAAAGGAACTGATGTTAACTGTGTGTCATGTGAACAGTAATTGAAACTGATTAGAATGGCCTTCATAGACAGACAGACAGACAGACAGACAGACAGACAGACAGACTGACTGACTGACTGACTGACTGACTGACTGACTTTTTGGAAACAATCTAATTAATGGCCAAAAGAACTGGGTTGTGTTTTTTTGGCTGCTGTGATCGACCCCTAAATAAAGTTTTTTTTGGGGGGGGTATTTTTAATTGCTTCAAAAATTAATAGAGACGTCTGAATGAGCACAGGATGAGATGTGGTAGTAATCTTATAGGCTGGGCTCATGGATGTGAATAATGCAATCTGTTTATCTGTTTGCTGGCAGTCATATGGCCATGTAATTTTCTGTCACAATGACTATACTATCTAGCCATTTTCAGACACCTGAGGGAGAATGACATTCACTATTCAATCACATTCAGACCACTAGTCACAAATATCACATTCAGAAACCAAGGTTTTTTTTAAGAGTTGAAGCTTTGAGAGCATATGTCAAGGCTTGCTGTATAACTATGAGTTTCAGATTAATCAGAAAAGATAAAAATGGAATAAACTGACGCATCAGCTCAGACGTGGAAAAATCTAGGCTCTGAAACAGAAGTTTCTAGATGTATTGTTAAGCTTCAGTTCCCTAGAACACTTTTAGACACTAACCTACTGGTGTGCATTCTTCAAAGGGAAACACTCAAGGGAGATGTATTAAGTGCTCCTCACCTGCTGCCCCAGCAAGGGAAACGGCAATCACCAGGCTCATACAAATAGAGCAGCAAGCCTATTAGAAAACTGCTCATACATAAAACTAATTTTTAAGGGAATTGTGGCATATTACTACTATACATTTCCTCAGGCAAGAAAATAATTATTGCATCTGACACTTGAAGGTAGAAGCTGCATTTCACATGAGATCTGATCTGTATATTATCTGTTATTGATTTAATGCTCCATCTTTGAATTAGTTGATTGAAGATTTAGGAAGCACTATGACATTTATTGTTGTCAAGACATTCTGATGAATTATAGAAAACAACGGCATCAATCAAAAGAAATGCAGGGAGCGTTTATTGCTTTGCCAAAGGAAAAATCCTGTAACTGCTTTCCAGACTGCGCCTTGCTATAGAACATAATGCAATTGTACAAGGTGAAGTGTCTAATTGACACGAGTCAGAGGTTGGACATCACATCGTGGCCTTTCTGACCTTGGATGTAGCCGCTGTAAACAATGATATTTTATTGCATCCAAAACAGTATTTCAGGTTGATGATTGTACATGAGGTTATATCAAAGTTCTCTTCCTCTGTGCTATAGCTGAGTGCAGCTGCCCTTTGCAGTGGTAAAGCGCCACACAAAAACGAATCACGAGGGTGTGTGTGTGTGGCTTGGATGCTAATAAGAAGGCATCTTGGGAGAAGACATCTGCTCATACCTTACAATGAAAGCTTTAAAATACTTGCTTGTGGTCTTATTTCAAAAAAATCAATTTTCCCCCCTGTCAGCTTTCTTTACTATCCAGCTTTCAAACTCATACATGGTGAGTGGAAATACAACAGCGTGGATGATCTTGGACTTGGTCTCCAGTGAGACATCCTTATACATGACAATATTTTTCTTATTCTTTCATGGCTGCCTTTCCTGGTGTCAGTCTATCTATCTATCTATCTATCTATCTATCTATCTATCTATCTATCTATCTATCTATCTATCTAATAGTTTGCAATTCATCTGTGGTTCACAGACCATGAACCATGCCAATTTTTTAAATGGACCAGTTTGTGGTTTGTTTGGTTTGGGCCCATCTCTAAATGAAGGGGAAGCTTTCTGTGTAGCTCATTGTATAGGTAAAATGAAAATTATCTGAGTAAATTCAAAGACACACTCATGTGCTAGTACAGTGTGGGCAATCCTACGGCACGGGTGCCAAAGGTGGCACTCGGAGCCCTTTCTGTGGGCACCCGACATTACCCCCTTCACAGCCACCTGTATTCAGGTTAAATTGCTGTATTGGCACTTTGCAAAAAAAAAAAAAAAATAGTGGGTTTTGAATTACAGTTTGGGCCCTCAGTCTCTAAAAGGTTCGCCATCACTGTTCTAATACATTGTATCAATTTGTTTCATTTGGTAATAGCAATACATCATGCTACACACTGCCAAAGTACAAAACAAAATTTGGATCAATAAAATTTAACAGAACTCTTTAAAACACTCAAAGACGTGAAGGGATGTCACTGCAAAAATAATGGAATATTTCAAGTATTTATGACTTATTGATAAAATACAAGCTGATGTATATTTTCCTTTTCTTTCTCCTCTTTAGTTTGGAGTCCATTATAATGACTTAAAATTTTAATAAACATTAATCATTATGTAAATATCCAGACTGCTTTTTTGCAGTGTATATTAATGTTCAAAAGTGTGTATATAGTGCTGGGGACTTTAACATCCATGCAGAGGCAGCTCTGTCAGGTGTTTCTGACCTCCATGACAACCATGGGTCTGTCTCAAATGGTGTTTCCCCCTAATCATTCTGCAGGCCATACCTTTGACCTGGTCTTCTGCCCTGGTATGGATACTGGGAACCTTGGGGCAAAAGAACTTTCTGTAGTCCCATTTTCTTGGACAGACCGTTATCTGGTGTGCTTTAGGCTCAATGGAACTCAGAACCTGGGCAGGAAGACAAAGGCAATTCATCCAAGAAGGTTGTTTTTGGGGAGTTTTCTACTTCTTTGATGGGTGATTCCATTGAATCCTTGGTTGATCTCTGGAATGGGGAAATGAGCAAAGCCACTGACCTCTTTGCCTCTAAATGTCTCCTTCCTCAAAGTACAGCAAAACTGGCTGCTTGGTTTACTGGGGAACTGGCAAATATGAAAAGGGTGGTCTGTAGAGGTGAAAGGCATTGATGGAAAACCCAGACTGAAACAGATAAAGAAACAGTGAAAGGCCATTGGAAAGCTTATTCCAAGGCATTGGAAGCAGCAAAGAAATCATTTTTTCTCTACCACTATTGCTTAGGCACAGAATTGCCCAGTGGAGCTTTTCCGAATAGTCAAGACTCGTCTGCTACATGCTGACCCACAGGTTTATAACACAGAGTACTCTGTAACTCAATGCAAAGAATTTGCACAACAACACTTTACTTTTATTATTATTATTATTATTATTATTATTATTATTATTATTATTATTATTATTATTATTATTATTATTATTATTATTATTATTATTATTTAGAGGCTATAAATAAAACTATTCTCCTCTGCTCTGTATTAATGGATGAGTTTCAGGACCCTTGGGGAGGGTGGTCAGGACCCTTGGGGAGATGAGGCCCACCACATGTCTGTTGGATCCTTGCCCTTCCTGGCTCATAAAGTCTGCCAGAGAGAGTCTGGCAGACTGGTTAGGAAGAGTAGTGAATGCCTCCTTGCAACAGGGCAGGATTCCAGCATGCTTGAAGGAGGCAATAGTAAAATCACTGTTTAAAAAGCCCTCTTTAGATCCAATAATACTGAACAATTACTGACGGGTATCTACTGTAACATCCCATTTTTGGGGAAAGTACTAGAGGGGGTTGTGGCCTCATGTCTCCAGAGGTTTCTGGATGAGATAAACTACCTGGATCCAGCTCAATCTGGCTTCAGGCCTGGTTAGGGGACTGAGGTAGCACTGGTTGCTTTGGTAGATGACCTATGCAGGGAAATGGATAGGGGATCTCTGTCCATTTTACCTGTCCTTTCAGCTGCTTTTGACTCTATCTACCACAGCATTCTCTTGGCTTGTCTCTCTGAAATGGGACTTGGGGGCATTGTCTTACAGTGGCTTCCGTCCTTTCTGCAGGAGAGAATGCAAAAAGTGGTGTTAGGGGACTCATGTTTGACACCATGGCCACTGACCTGTGGGGTCACTCAGGGTTCTATTATGTCTCCTATGTTATTCAACATTTATATGAAACCTCTGGGGTAAATTCTAGAGATTGTGGGTTAAGTGTCACAAGTATGCTGATGATACTCATCTTTATCTCTCATCACCTCCAGATTCCAAGGAAGCTATTTCAAGTTTAAAGCAGTGCTTAGATTCAGTAATGAACTGGATGGGGTGGAACAAACTGAAACTAAACCCAGACAAGACAGAGGTGCTTCTGCTCAGTCAAAAGGGAGATCAATGGATAGGGATGCAACATGTATTGGATGGGATTACCCCCCAATTGAAAACAGAGGTGTGTAGCTTGGGGGTGCTCCAGGATTCATCTTTGAGCCTACATTCCCAGGTCACAGTTGTGGCCAGGAGAGCATTTGCACAATTAAAACTAGTATGCCAGTTATGCCCGTGATTCCCATGTTAGTTTCCACCCCTCATAATGGATTTTTTCCCTTTTTGCATGCTCTCTGTAGGTTTAATGTTGCCCTTTAATGTTCTAAGAAGCCTCTTCTTATTCCCTGTTTGTAACTTAAATTATGTCTTAAATGTTCTGGTCTGTATATTGTCCCTCATTATTGTGAACCACCTTGGGTCCTTTTCCAAGGAGAAAGGTGAGGTAAAAATATTCTAAATAAATACATAAAATAAATAGTGGTAAACTACTTCAGGAAATGAACCTACAGTAGCAATCTAAAACGTATTGGGGTGTCAGAGGCTGAGGAGTAGGCATTTTTAAAAAGAACCTTAACACTGTATTGGAGATTAATTGACTTTTTCTGGTCAGCAAGAAGTAGAGTTTCAAACAGCTGTCATGCACTGATTCTCTCCCCCACCCTACACCCAGTTTCCACATTAAGTGCTAGACAGTATGAAGACCAAAGCGCTCAGCTGTAAACTTATATGGTGCATTTTCATACTAGGCATACTAGGCATTTTTTTGTTATTTAAGCTATCATATATGAGTGCCAGCAAACGTCTTTAAATATGAAAGAGAGCAGCCTTACTTTGTGGTGGTGGGGATCACCAGTGGACCACTAATATATGGAGATATGTCAGCTTGCGTTACTCATGCTTTGTTACACCATTTAGCCTCAATTAATCCCCCTCCAGAACTCTGCAGTGAAGCAAATTACTGCTGAAGACACACATTAACTCTCTGGAAGTAATGAACAGGGTCATAAACATTAGTTCTGGAAATGGCTTATTGAAGAGGCCCTTGCCTTACTTTTATGAGGTAAGAATAGGTGGTAATCAGGAAAACTCCTTGCATGGGGGCTCATCAAGACCCTGCTGTTTAAAAACATAGCAGTAGGACTTCCAAAACTAGTGTAATGTCTTATTGTTCTTCATTCTGCACCTGAAACACAAGCTGCTATCCTGCAGCCGGAAAATCCGGCTCAAAATAAAAGCTGGCTTTCCCCCGGTAATGGCCACATGGATGAAGATGTGGTTACTGGGTCCCCACGACCCCAATAACCCCCCCACACGCACCACCCTGCTTCCACAGCACTTTCCCCAACAACACTTGCTGCAGCTCTTCCGCAGCCTGGGCAGGAGAGGAGAAAGGGTGATCCCCAGCCCTGTTTTCTCATCAGAAGAGGAGGGAGAGAAGTGCTGCTGTCCGAGGCTTGTGCCTCCAAAAAGGAAGTGTGAGAAAGAGCATCCAGCCAGGAGAGGCTGCCTTTTGAGGTGAATCCCCATGCCACCGCCTATGACGTCTCTCTGTGTGTGTGTTGTGGGGAGGGCCACAGGACTCTGTTGCAACAGGGACAAAAAGATGAAGTGGTGTTTCTGAGTCCCCAAAGCATGTAAATTCCAGTTAAAATCTGCATGAGAACAGCAACAATTTTTTTTGCTACTTCCCAACCTGGGATAAAAAAGCTAAGTTACACCTGGAAGTTGAGTCATGGCAACTGGACTTCTTTTCTTGAGGGATTGAAATGTTTCACTGCTCATCCAAGCAGCTTCATCAGTCTGAGGAAGGTTAGTGGTGAGTCCTCCATTTTATAGTTCACCTTTATTTACTTGACTGAGAATCTTCACAGACAGCCAAGTGAAGTGTTATGATTACAATATAATGGTCACCTGGAACACTTAGCACATGATGGCTGCAATATGAAAAGCATCTTGCTGCATGGATGGATTATCCCTGTTGTGTGGCACCTTCCCAGAAAAGTCTGGCAATAGCATGGCAATGTGATGGTGTCAGTATTAACTGTAGGCCAAGCTGCTTTAGTAGTCCTGGCCAGCCATCTCCGGCTACCTCACAGAAATGAAGTATGTCCTGCTGGGATCCTATTGAAAGTAAGAATGATTTTTCATGATTAACTCAAGTGCCATAGAATTCATTGGAAACCGGGCATGGCTAACTATATGGTCAACCATTGAGCAAATGCCAAGTCATATTGTCGATTTTCTATCAAAGCCTATCAAATGCCATCTTTTTATTTTTCATTTGGTAGGTACCAGCTGGTGTGCTGTATTGTATTGTAGCTGCCTGCTTTACTGATTGTTTCTGTTTCAGGGACTTTGAGAACTCAGGGAACTAAAGATACAGAAATAAAATATATCAAGTATACATTATTTGTCATACTTCTGAATTGACCTCATCTTGCTTGATCAAAGGCCATCATGGGGGATTGGCTTCACTTGTCAGACATACAGTTTTGCTGCTGAAATAATCTCATCCATCTGTCTCTGATATCTGCCATTTTCATGTCATTCAAGGTCTCTCCTAAACATTACATTTGTAAGCATTTTCAGCTTACCAGACTTCTTCATTAAAGTCAGTGTGTCATTTTGCTCCAGTGCTTGCCATGTTCTGTTTGAGTCTGTTGTTTGCTTGTTTGTTTCATTCCTGTAGATGGTAGCTACCCATTGGCTACAGTGGCACAGAGGCTTTGGATGAACAAGGAGATAAAATTAAATAGCTCTGTAATTTAGTGTGTACCAGATGAGAATATTGATCTTTTGTTTGCTGTGCTACTGTCTTGGAAACCAGAAGAAAAGCATACAGATTTGTAATTGTAATACTTCAAATCATCTGAGAACCAGGGCCTTTTCCATATACTGTACAAAGGTATGCTAGAAAGAGAACAGTGACTCATCTGAACCCCAGGGATTTCATATGGTACATGAGTGACCAGAAAGCTGAAGTGGTCCACAAGGATTCATTCAATTTATTCTCAACCATATGTGCCAGAATCCTATTATAAACCGTGCATGGTATAAAAATCTCACATACCAAAATCAGACAAGAAACACATCTTGCATAAAGAGCTGGAAGTATCAATGACAATTTTTGTAGTCACACATCAGGCTGTTCACCACACATAAAAATAATTGTATTTTAAAATAAGGTTTGTACAATTGGGTCACACTAGATTGAGTGAATTCATACACCATCTTGGAACTTTTGAAAGCTATTACAGCATAAAAGGAGTTTGTAAAACATTCAGTCTTATGAAAGGCTTTTTAAAGAAATTCCCTTTTTGAAAACTCACAGAAAGTCAAGGAAAAGAGGGTAAATAAATTGCAAGATTCTTCAGATCCCACCTTACCATGTCAGTACAGCTTGTTTTGTGGAGAACCCCTTGGGTTTCTGTCAGACATGCCAGTGGACAAACTTCACGTAATGAAAAGAAAAGCTAGTAAAATATTACTTGTATAAGATGAGAAATATGTGTAAAGTGTGGGGATGTGTCTTATTGTCAGCTGTGGGAATACTTCCAATAATATAGTAAAAGAAGGGGAAAATATTAGTGTTTGTTTCTATGAAGTGCAATCACTAGAAATGTCATATGCTTCACATAGGCCGTTACCCCACATCCACTTTGTTGCTTTAGTACGTGCTCTGAGATGTGGATCTTAAAATTGTTCCCTCACGTCTGTCACACTTTAAGCAAAATAAAGTGTGACCATGCCCCCCAAAGCGTGACTCAGTGCATCTTCCTTGTACCTGGCCTTGGGGTGGTGGAATCGTTGTCGTTGTTCCATTGTGATTTTAAAACTGGTACACGTGCCATGGGGTACCGTTGTAATCCGCAGCATAACTGTTCCATCACCGTAGGGCCATCTAGTGGCAGTATTTGGAGCAGCCACATGACAGTAAATTCATAGTACGAGAAGCCACTATGCATGGAAAGAAGCAAAAAAAAAAGTATTCAAAGTTTGACAAATGACAAATGAAAATCAATATACTGATATACCTACCTATCGGGTTTTTTTTTAAAAAAAAAGTAGTGCTGTGGGAAAACAAAACAAAATACACTTCAATGCGGTCCCACCTGTGGGGGTCACAGAAGTTATATAACAATAAAGTATGTCCTTGGAGACACAAGAACAGCAACAAAACCATGTGACCACATGATTTATTACACATTTTAGTTTGTTGCTGTACAAAGTGGACGTGAGGTAACGGCCATAGTTTAAATCTGCTTATTTCCCCCCCCTCATCACCACATATGGGAATGAACCAGTTCATCTTAGTAAAGGCAGCAGTACAGCTGCTGCTGCTCCTCCCCTTCCTCGCCTCTACAACCTCCAGGTGATACTAACCTGGCCCACTTCTCAACTGATTTTTTCAGTTCCCCACAACAGCTCAGGCTTTCTGACCAGTCTTCTTGTCTGATTGTCTACTAAGGCTGATACTTCACATCCATCTCATCACTGTTCGCGGTCCCACTGGGTACCGGTACGAAGACATCTAACCGCACATCCATTGTGGGATGAAGGGAGTTCGTCCTGACCACGCCCCCTGAACTGCGATCTAAGCGGGATGAGAGATTCCCCTCCCTGGCCTTGGGAATCTCCTCATCTCGCTTCTTGTTCCGATACAAGAGCCCATGAGGTCCGTCTCCTCCCGCAACGTGCCATTCTCTATCTAGTGGCAGGAGTGCGAGATGCCATTGACCAGTACATTCCCTATGGAGTCAGCAACTCAGTGCAGAGAGATTAAAAGACAAATGCCTCAAACTCAGCTCCGTAACACATTGAATGCAAGGCTTCGGAGAATTGAAACATCGAAAAACAGAAGGTCGGGTTGGAAAAAAACCAGAGAACAAAGGCATGGAATTTCACATCTCATCATGGAATGAGGACGTGCGGAAACAGTCATGCCGATATCATCCATCACGCCCGTGCGTACACGGGAACATCGACAGAACTGCAAGAAGACCACGTGACTGCAACCGACATCAACACGCAACGAACTTCCTCCTGGAATGAGAGTGGACGTGAAGTAACCGTCTAAGAGAAGCTTGAGCTGCAACAGGGAGTGGAGGAAATCAGTTGAGCAGCTACTGGAAGCTAGCAAATTGGGCCGTGGTACTGGCTAGACTGGCTGAGCGAAGGGGAGCCTTAATAAATCATTTCTTGCCCATCTCTATTCATCATACAATTGGACAAGTGCTTCAAAATAAATTAGTTTTCTCTTTTGACATTGTGAAGAAACTGAGAAATTAGGGAACATGGGTTGAAGACCCGTCTGTAGAATTCAGACTTTCTAGTAAGACCCTAGAACTGGTTGGCTGGGAGAAAGCTGGTGGTAGTTTTTGCCAGTAATGTATTGGGAGTTCCCCTTGAAGTTTATAGTTGGAGTAGTCTTCAAGGCCATGTCATCACATCCCCTGGTATTGTCCTAAGAGGAAAATTACTTCAGCTGTGTGAAAGGAGGAGACAGAAATCCTCCTATTTTCATGAACATTCAAGGGAACTCAACACCTAATTGGCAGACCCTTCTTGAAGGGTCAAGACTGTGATCTGTAATATATATAAAGGGATTCACAAGATACCTTAGTTTACTTAGCTGCCCTAGGAGATGCTATACTTAGCTGCTGCCCTGTCATGCTACACCAGGAAGGATGCACTCTGCATACTCCAAAGTCATTCCAATGTTTTGCTCAAGAGTGGCAAGTTATGATTTCTAAAGCATGCATGCAAGTCACTTTTTGTTTTTCCCATGTTTTGGCAATAAGTCTTCTGCACCAGGTGATAGAAATTACATTGCACCACAAACAGATGAGGCTATGTAGTATAATATCATAGGTCCCAGCAGTCCAAGTAATCTTACAGAGGATTCACTTCCTAAAAAAACAGTTACTAGAAATGACACAGGAGTGATCCAGGATTGCTAACTGGTTGCTCAAGGACAGCTCTTATAAGTAATTTCTATAGTTTGAAAAGCTGCTGAAAAGCTATTGCAGAAGATTGCCAATGCTTTTGGAAGATATTTCATGTTTTTGAACAAATAGCCTTAGCCTTTCTTAATTGCCCTGCTATAGTTCAAGATTTTGGATGGAAAACCATGACAAATGGAATGTGTTGTTCATTGTCAGATTCATAACTCAAATGGAGAACATTTTCCCTTGAAAAGGTGTTTCTCTGTTGTTGTCAGAATCAATTATAACCTCAGGGAAGCAGGTGTTTGTAGAGAACACTGAATTTTTAAAATACAATATAATTTTCTTAGGTGCTACAAATGTCTTTGTTTGTGACAGCCATGAGCTCTCACACGCTCTCTCTCTCTCTCTCTCTCTCTCTCACTCACTCACTCACTCACACACACACATAGACACACACACAGAGAGACAGACAGAGAGAGAGAGAGAGAGAGAGAGAGAGAGAGAGAGAGAGAGAGAGAGAGAGAGAGAGAGAGAGAGAGAGAGAGAGAGAGATGTCCCCCCCTCTCTCTGGCCCCAGATTTAGTCAATGGAGACAAGCTAGACAAAATGTGTAGGAATGAAAAATTTGGGGAAGAAACTATTACAATTTTTCTGTTCAAATGTTCTAGGAAGGTTACATTTTTACCATCACAATCTGTAGATTCTCTATGAAAACAAAACAGCAACTGAATAGTCATTCACGTGAAAGATTGTGAGTTTTTTTGGAAAATCCTTAAAAACAAACAAGCCGAGAGACTCAATGCAGAACTGGCTGCAAAACTGGCATGCACTATACAAAAGGGGACTAGCTGGTTATTATTATTTGCTTCCTCCCCTCCCCCCTTTTATTTATTTTAAGTAAGGGCTGTTGGAGGATGAATGATTCAGAAGCAGATCCAATATTGGATTGCTTTATGCCATTTAAAAATGTCTTGTGCATTTACATGTTTTTGTAAGCCATCTGAGGTGTGATTTAGCTTTAAAAGCAGCATAGAAATTTTTAAAACGCGTGAAAAATGTGCTACTCTTGAATGTCTGCTTGAAAAAAATACAAGGAAGAGCTGGAGAAGGAGTCATTTTGTCACTCCTGGAAACCTCTAGAACTAAAATAGTGTTTTTTCCCCAAATGTTTCCAGCCTATGCAAACAAACAAGAAGTGGACTTCCAGCAATAGTTCATTTTTCTTAATTTTTTTTCCATTTTCAAGTCATCCTTTTTTTCTGGGTATAGAATTTTTTTCCTTTGATCATTCCAAAGTTGCTCATCCGTTCTGTAATGAAAAAAAAATTGCAGCATAACCTTCCATATTCAAAGAGCCCACATCACAAAATAGATGAAGTGTTATCCTGAACTGACATACATAAAAAGACATGTACAGACACAGCGGAAACAGCTACTTTTGTGGCTGTGCATTTGGTTAAAAGCCAAAAGGATGAGACATATTGTGGTAGTTGGTGGCTCCTTACTGAGGAAAACAGGCAGACCTGACAATGTGTCTGAAGGTATGCTGTCATCCTAGTGAGGAGATCCAAGATGTGTCAGAAACCCATCAAGCTTTCTAATACAATCTCTGCTTTCTGGCTGTAATGTTGACAGGTGACAAGTGTATAAGGCTTGTATGAGAAGTATATTTAAGGCGAATCTGGTTCCAAATACTGGACAGTTACCCCAGACTCCAAGATCAAAGCCAAGAGTACAGTCCAATAAACATTTCACCCATTCGGCAGGTAGCAGAAAGCAGTAAAATAATAGGGTCATAGGGAATTCCGAGGATTCTAGGCAAAGAAAAGCAGCCTTACATGTGGGTCAGAGGAAACTGTTGTCCTTAGTGTGGGAGTAAAGTAAGAGAGCTGAATTTATATTTCTGGACTCAGCAATATCCAGTTTGTTGTCAGATTCTTCCTGCTTCTGCTGTAAAAGTTGAAGCCATCATCATTGCTTTTGGCTAAGCAACTTGAGGACAAACCTCTGTATGGCAAGGTACAGAGTGCAATAAATGAACAAGATGAACATGGACTATTAACACAAGAGGGTAACAGGATTAAACAGATATTACTGAAACTTGGCAAAATAAAGTTCATGACTAGAATGTGGTGATTGAGGGGAACAACCTAGTCAGAGTGAGCAAACAAAGAAAAGCTTCATTATGTATGAATTATATGCACACTTTTGAGGAGATTTAGAACTTGGAATATGGAAATTGGAGAGCATTGGAGTAAACATTATGGGACAGGAAAACAACAGTGACATCACTTTGGAGAGCTGCTTCCAAGCTTCCAAACCAGATAAAACATTTCAACTGTGCTTTTCTACGAGCATATTACCAAACACCTTCAAATGGAAATGGAGAGGTATTGTAGTTACGGGGGACTCAAATTCCCTGATATATGTTGGAAGTCCAAGTTTTCCAAGACTTTAATGAGCAATAAATCCTTCATTTGCTTTATTCACAATTTAAATTTCCAGAACCTGGAATAAGGAACTAGATTGACCCTCTTGGATCTAATCCTCACCAATAAGGAAGAATTAGTCTTGGTCAGTGAAGCAGAACTTGTGATAATCATTATATGGGGTATGTGTGTGTGTGTGTGGGGGGGCTGATTAGAGTCAGAAATGTATACAGTGGTACCTTGATTTACGAATTTATTCAGTTCCGAATGCATGCTCTTAAGTTGAACTACTCTTAAGTCAGGGTACCTATCTAAAAAATTGAAAAAATAAGTTAAAAAATCAAAAAATGAAAAAAAAAGTAAGTCGAGCAGACCATATCTAAAAATTGCAAGGTGGTACTTAAAATGTCAACAGTTTCCCGCTCTTAAGTCGAATTGCTCTTAAGTCGAGCTGCTCATAAGTCAGGGTACCACTGTATTATAGACTTTGAAAATATTGACTTGAAGCTTCTGGAAATATTGGTGTGATCCCATCACAGCAAAAAATCAAAATAGTAATCCATGATAGAAAGAAGTTTCTTAAAGATGACATATTGAAGGCAAAATTGCAAGTAATTCCAATGAGAACAAAAAGTGAGAGGAATCTAAAACTACAGGTGGTTGTGGGAGCAGCTCAAATTTAAAGGGACAAGTATAAGATAGGGGAGGCACATTTTTAATGAAGTATATGACCAAGTGGCCATTTTTTTCCTAGAGAAAATTAGGAGGGCTAAAACCCAGGATGAGTTCAGGCTTGCAAGAGAGGTTTGCAGAAATAAAAAGGAGGCTTTCAGTTGTGCTTAAAGTAAAAGGAAGTACAAGGAAACAGTGAGCCTGTTGTGTGGAGAGGGTGAAATACTAATGGGTAACAAAGGGATGGTGGAACTAGTCAAAACATGCTTTGCTTTTGTCCTCTCCCAAATCACAAATAGCACTTAACTTGGTGAAAACAGAATGAGTGAAACAGCAAGGGAGTACAGAAACACATGGATTAAATAAAATTCAGGTCCCACGGAGCAAAATGAACTACATCCAAGGGTAATATCACTTTGCAGATAATACCTAATTGGAAGGAGTAAGTAATACTTCAGAAGGCATAATCAAGATTCAAGATGACTTCACCAGTCATCTCACCAGACTGGAGAATTTTTGCAGATATAAATGTAACATTCTAGACATGGGCACAACCAGAAAAAAATGACGTTTTGAGTTTTCGCTTGTCAGAACAGGTCCGTTTCGGGTCGTTTCTGTTTGTCGCGAAATTTTTCAAAAATTTGTCATTTCCATTTGTCATTTGTTGTTTGTTGTTTCCACCACAATTTAGCACGATTTGACTTCCCAGAGCATGGGGCATCCCGCAATCAGGGCCGGCGCTAGCTGTTTTTGCGCCCTAGGCGGCGGGTGGGGCGGGTGGGGCGAGCGGGCAGGCAGAGGCCACGGGCGGGCAAGTGGGCAGGCGGCAGCGTGGGCCGCAGGCGGGTGGCGGCATGGGGGGATGGGCGAGTGGGCAGTTAGGATATCACTTAGGTAGAGGTTCTGTTCTTGGCTTGCACCCCAAATGTGTGTGTGTGTGCAAGCAAATTGAAGTTGGAAAAATAGAAAATAAATGGTAGTATATAATATATTTTTAAAATAAATCCACACCTCCCACTCCCAGTCGAACCTCCCCCTTTATCCAATATCAGAAAAAAATCCTCACAAACTGCCAGAGAAGAAATAAAGAATAAACTGCTATTCCCTTCAGCAGACAAAGCTGCAGGGAATCAAAGAAATTATTTTCTAAATTCAGTTCCCTCCCTGACTGCCTAACTTAAATCCTAAAGCCTCCAGCCTCCCTCCTCAATCTCGATCGGATCACACCAGCACCAGCAGCCAGCCCTCCTCCCTCAACCACATCCATACACCCGACTGCGATTTCTGGAAGGTGCCTCGGCTTTTTATGCCCTCCGAGACATCCAGAAGTGTCAGTCAAAAACCTGGTGATGCCATTGGTGGAATGGTCCAAACAATTTGCATGGTCCCATCCCATGCCCAGCCCAAATGGGCAGGTCTAAAAAAATAAAAAATAAAATAAAATAAAATAAAATCAATATGACGTTTTATTGCTATAAAAAACCCACTGCTGCTACTATAAAAATTCAGGCATTTAAAATAAATAAATTTCACATGTTTCTGTGGTTATTTGGTGTGTTTTTTTGATCACGATTTCAAAAGAAAAATTGCGGTCGCCATTTTGGATCCCCCCCACCGCATGGCATGACGAGGATACCACCCCCCCAGCCTGGTGCAAGCAGCCCAGGACAGGAGAGGGGGGCGGAAAGGCCGGGGACCCCCCAGAAACCACCCCTCTGGTAGGTGGCAAACCCTCAGGCAAGCATATTTTCGCCTGCTTTTTTGGCCGGGAGTCGGGTTTTTTAAAAAAAACTTTTAAAAACTTTTTCTGTGCTTCGCATTGCGCGATCGCCGCGATGCTACAAACGGAAACAAAAAAACCGACCAAATTTTTCTTTTTTTGGTTCGAGTTCGAGTTCTGACGGCGTAATTATTGTTACCGTTTCCGTTACCTAACGGAAACGAGAACCAAAAACAGAAACGACAATTTCGCTGAGTCGTGCCCATGTCTAGAACATTCTATATATAGTCAGGAAAATCAGATGCATTAATATAGGGTTGTATATATGTACTCCTGGACATCTGAAAAGTGACCAGGTGTCTTAGCAAACCACAAGCTAAACCTGAATCAACATAATTGATGCAACACCTTAAAAAGCTGAGGCAGTTTTAGTCTTCAGTAACTGAAGTATAGTGTTAATCAAGGGAAATAACATTGCTGTTCTAATTTAGTTAGACCTTACCTGGAGTATTAGGATCATTTGCAAACAGATAAAGTTTACAAGTGAACAGTAACAGAAAATACCCAGTGTGGTGTAGTATAGTGGATAAGGAGACAAAGGCTTAAGACCTAGATATCTGTAGGACCATCTATTTCCATATGAACCTACCCAGCAATTAAGATCTAGCCAGGGAGCCCTCCTGAGAGAGCCATCCCTGAAGGAGGTGAAAGGGATGGCTTGTAGGTTTAGGGCCTTTTCGGCAGCTTCCCCCAGGTTATGGAATGCCCTCACAACTGACATCCGCCTGTCGCCAACACTGATGACTTTTCTTTCGGTGACAGGTAAAAACCTTCCTGTTTCTGAAGTTTTTTAACTTACATACCCTAGATTGTGGGTCCTGGTGGCAATTTTAGTATTTGTGTTTAGATGTTTTTATTGTTTTAATTGTCCATTGCCTTTTCAACATAGCAACTGTTTTAACTGTTCATTTTAATTGTATGCTGCCCAGAGACCTTTGAGTAGTGGGTGGCATATAAGTTGTATAAATAAATAAACAAACAAATAAATAGATAAATAAATAAATAAATAAAAGGACAACTCAGGATACTGAGGTCTGGATCTGTCTGCTTAGCCATGAAAGCTCACTGGCAGAGTGGAACTTGTAAAGGCATTTATTAAATATCTCATTTACCTTGGAACCCTTTTAGGGTTACTATAAGCTGATTCTGACTTGACATCATATAACACACACATATGCCCTTTTGTTTGAAGGACTGGACCATGAAACCCAGTCCACTGCTTCAGATGCAGCATTACAACAACAACCATCAGCCTTGCCACTTCCTGTCTTATATAATAGAGCAGTAGTCTACTTGGCAAAATAAACCTTGCTAAGAACTTTACATCTAAGATTAACTGCCTGGGAATCCTCATATTGCCATGTTTAGAATTTTGGTAGTTGCCTTGAAGAAGTGGAATTTATCCATGAAAGCGTGTAATGATTTTTAAAATCAGTGGCCTGTAAAGATATCACCTATAGCCTAGTCTTAAAGTTCCAGATGGCTATTGAAAAACTGAAGGAGGATAACCATGCTGGTAAAGGGCCTTGAAACATTGAGGAATGTTTGAGAAAATTGGGCCTGCTTAGTGTTCAGGAAAGAAGAGGGGTGATGTGACAGCCATCTTGAAATACTTGTAGGGCTTTCTCATGGGAGATGAAGCAAGATTGTCTTCTACTGTTACAGAGGACAGAACACAAACCAGTAAATTAAAATAACAAGAAAGGAGATTCTTCTTAAACATTAGAAGGAACTGAATGACAGTAAAAGCTATCTGTTTGTGAAATGGACTGCCCCAGAAGGTGGTAGATCTGTCTTCGCTGAAGGTTTTTAAATGTATGACAGTGTATGACAACTGTATGACAATGATGAGTTACCTGTGGATTCCTTCATAGGCAAGGTTTGAATTAGTTGCTCTTTAGGTTCCCTTCCAACTTAACAGTTATGTTTACATAGGATCAGCATTTCCTAGGATCATGGCAGCAATGTCTTGGCAGTCTCAAAATTTCCTACAATGATCTATAGTTATTGTTAGATAGGAAGCACTGTGGAAAACTAAAACGGTTATTATGGCGTGCATTACCGAGACCTAGGTGGGTGCAGAGGGGGGCCTCGCTCGCCCAGCTGTGCCCGCCTGGGTTTCTGGTGCAGGGGGCAGGAAGGTCGGAGGGTCGTAAGGGGGGCGGGGTGGCCATTGTGTACAGGGATACTATTCAAATAAGCAGGGCCTCAACGTTGGTGATTCCAGGGTTGGAATGTGTCCATCTGTTGGTTGGGCAGTGGGACAGGTTTGGCATTGTGCTCGGTTACCGTGCTCCCCGCAACCCAGCACAATCCCTACCAGAGCTCACCAAGTTCATCGCCGCTGCCCTGTTGAGAACCTCCCGCCTTTTGGTGGTGGGTGATCTCAACGTGCACGCTGGCGGTGACCTGTCCAGTGCTGCTCTGGAATTCATGCAGACCATGGCCTCCATGAACCTGGCCCAGCATGTTTTATGCCCAACACACAGATCTGGACACACCCTGGATCTGGTATTTTCCTCCACGTCTGAGGACTCGTGTCTGAGGGTGTGGGACCTTGTTCCCACCCCCGTGTCATGGTCAGACCACCACCTGCTGTCTTTCTCTGAATCGATCACCACCCCACCCCACGGGGACCTCCGGCCTACTGTTTGGGCCCGCCCCCGTAGACTCCTTGACCCTGATCAGTTTCGGGAAGTCCTCGGGGAGCCTCCTGGCGGACTGGCTGACAATCTGGTAGACTCCATGGTGGATCAATGGTTTGATGAAACATCCCGGGCTGTCAACCAGATCACCCCTAGGCGCCTCATCCGCTGTAGAGCTCGTTCCTCACCGTGGTTCATGGAAGAGCTTCGAGCGATGAAGCAAGAACGGAAGAGGCTGGAGCGCAGCTGGAGGAAGAACCGGACGGCTATTAAGAAGGCTGCAGTCATCGCACAGTCCAGGCGCTATGTTCATGCAATCAGGGTTGCTAGAAGATCTTATTGCACCCTGAGAATTAGTGAGGCCTCGAACCATCAAGCGGAATTGTTCCGTGTGGTTCGCGACCTCACTAATCCTGGACTGTCCAGGCCTCCTCCTACTGATTTCAGTAGTGAGAATTTTGCAGCCTTTTTTCGATCAAAAATAGAGGCCATCCATGCCGGTTTCGAATCCTGTTGCCATAGCCCACCTTCGGCATCCCCTGCGCCTGTGCCCCCTCGGTCTCCTCGTATGGTTGAGTTTGGGCCTGTCACCTCACTTGAGGCCTCCAGGGCTATTGCGCACTGCCGGCCCGCGTCCACCCCCTTCGACCCTTGCCCATCATGGCTTATGAAAGCAGTTGGTGGGAACATCTCCAAGTGGGCATTGATCATCGCCACAGCCTCCTTCAGGAAAGGGATTTTTCCCTCTCGCCTGAAGGAGACTGTGGTAAAGCCCATTCTGAAGAAACCCAACCTCGCATCGGGCAACTTGACCAGCTATCGCCCGATTGCTAATGTTCCCTTCATGGGCAAGGTGATCGAGAGGGTGGCCGCGCCCCAGCTCCAATCTTATCTGGAGGGAGAGCACGCCCTGGATCCGTTCCAGTCTGGGTTCAGGCCTGGTCAAGGGACCGAGACAGTCTTGGTCGCTCTGCAAGATGACCTCCTCCGGAGGGCCGACGGGGGGTGATCCTCCCTGTTGGTCCTCCTGGATTTGTCAGCGGCCTTTATACCGTCGACCACGGTATCCTGCTGGATCAGCTCTCTGGGGTTGGGATCGGGGGCACTGTTTACAGTTGGTTCCGGTCCTTCCTCGGAGACCGTCCCCAGCAGGTTCAGCATGGGGGTGAGTTGTTGGCCCCTTGGATACTCCCTTGTGGGGTTCCACAGGGGTCGTCCCTCTCTCCCATGCTGTTCAACATTTACATCAGGCCGGTGGCTGAGGTCATTAGGGGACATGGAGTCTGCTGTCATCAGTACGCTGATGACACAAAGCTCTATGTCTCCTTTTCTATCGCTGCAGATGAGGCTGTCCGGACCCTCAATCAGTGCCTGGGCGCGGTCATGGAATGGACCAGGGCTAACAGGCTCAGGCTCAACCCCGATAAGACCGAGGTTATGTTCTTTGGGGCTTCCTCATCCAGCTACGGTGGCCCGTATCCCATCTTGGAGGGTGTTTCCCTCAGGCCATCGGACTGTGTCCGGAATCTGGGTGTAGCCCTGGACCCGGCGCTCACCATGGAAGCCCAGGTGTCCACCGTGTCCAGGGCTGCCTTTTTCCATCTTCGACGAATCGCCCAGATTCGTCCATACCTGGATGAGGACTCCCTTAGAACAGTGGTCCAGGCGCTGGTGATCTCAAGATTGGACTATTGCAACACGCTCTACATGGGGTTGCCCTTGACTCTCATTCGGCGGCTGCAGCGGGTCCAGAATGCAGCGGCCAGGCTGGTGGCGGGTGTGCGCCGATTCGGGCACATCACCCCAGTTCTGGCTCGCCTGCATTGGTTACCCGTTGCAGCCCGAATTAGATTCAAGGTCCTGGTTTTGGTTTACAAAACCCTCCATGGCCTAGGACCTGGCTACCTGACGGAGCGGATCGACCAGCGATCAACCTCGGCCCGTCCGACTAGGTCGTCGCGGGCGCACATGCTGCGTGTGGCCACGCCCAGGGAGGCTCAAAAAACTTCCACCCGCGCCCGAGCCTTCTCTGTGGCGGGCCCGACCCTCTGGAATCATTTTCCAGCAGAAGTGCGCCTAGCGGAGTCCCTGCCTGCCTTCCGGAAGGCACTGAAAACCCTTCTCTTCCGGGAGGCATTTGGGTGACCCAAACATTTTTTTTATTTTTATTTTCTCAGTCCGGTCCCGCCATCTGTTGTTGTTGTTGCTTATATTTGCTTTTATTAGTTAGTTACCATTTACTTTCTTGTTTTATAATTTTGCTGTGTTGTATAGTTGTTGTAAACCGCCCGGAGTTCCCTTAGGAAGACGGGCAGTATATAAGCTGTATAAATAAATAAATAATAAATAATATGGGTCTGTCCATACTGGCATACAGATATGATATATGGAACACTAATAGCACAATTTGAATAATTAAAATTATGTTTGTATTTAGAACAACCAATTCTTCCACTTTAAGGATTGTCCCACACTTTTTTGACACTTGGCTAAGGCATGCATTCTTTTTGCCACATTTGGGAGTCCACCAGACTTGCCAGTACCAGTAGAGCAGAGTAGCGCAGGTACTTAGACCAGCTGATATGGCACAGTGTCTGTGCAGTGCCGTGAAGGCTAGCATTGCCTTTACTGCCATAGGTCCAGATATCGCCTTAGTGGTACAGGCAACAGAGGTGAAAGTGATCATCTGGGGAGATGATAATAGCAGACAACAGGCTTCTGTGAGGTTGCAAGCACCTCCAGTTCTGGCACGGTGACCAGTTTTCCACCACTGCTAACCAGGGGACCTCCCCACTGGAGGGGACCAGTTGAGAGGCAAAGAGCAGCTCATCACTTCTCCAATGCCTTGTTGATTGGCTGGGAAGTGGAGAGCAGCAGAGAGCTAGCAAGACTCTTCCACACCATAGGCAGCATCCAGCAAGCCCCATGGCTCCAGCGTGGGCAGATGAATCACTTAAAAGAAAGTAAAAATAATCTGCACTAAAGATAAGAAAATTCAAAGCATGGGTGAGATTACACAATATTTAAGTGTGGAGAACCTAGATCTGCCTGTTCCTTTCCAAGACACGTATAGAATAACTGTGAACATTGTCTCACTATTCAGCAAAGAATGCAAGCTACTGAAGGTTTTAGTTTTCTTGTTGTGGAAGAGGAAATTCACATTATTATTATTATTATTATTATTATTATTATTATTATTATTATTATTATTATTATTATTATTATTATTATTATTATTATTATTATTATTATTATTCCCTGCCCTTAATCACAGAGGCCTAGGGAGGCTATCAATGTACATAAAAACATAGTACATGTAGCTAAGCGCCACTATGCTTGGAAGAAAACCACAGTATTATGACAAAAATCAGAGAATCGTAACTTTAAAAGGTACAAAACGCAATTCAATATCCAATTAGAGATTCATTGCTTCTAGTGAATATAACGTTGCATACTTATTAAAGCTATTTTGTCACTTGTGCTTTATCCAATATATACAGGAACAAACTCCACTAATTCAATGGCACTTTTCCTAATTAAGTGTGTATAGGATTGCACTATGTATTAAATACTGTTGTATGGAGTTTGGCTTAATAAAATTAATGCATTATGAAGCTTTCTTTTTCACAACCTTATAGGTCCTTTAATTAAATAAGTGCTCCAACATGGTTTAAGAACTATAGACTTATTTCCCAGGGATATGTGTTTACTTTCAGTGTTGTTATTTTAAAAAAACCACTTGTATTCAACTGAAAAAAATGTTTCATTTAAAGAGATTATGCAGTTAATGTAATTATATGGAAGTTTTGGAAACCAATAATTTTAATTACTGGGTATAAGAGATTTGTGAGAAGCCTTGAAAATTGCAGCCTTATGAATCATTTCCTCTAGCATTTGGTCTGGATTTCATTTTTTAAAAAGTGCATTTAAAATGTGTATTTCCAAGTCTACAATTACTTAATCACACAAAAACTTGAATGACTAGTAATGTCCAAGCTCTAAAAAGGATGAAATGCAAAGACTCAACCTTTAAAACATTTTTATTTCATTCTTGCATGTTGTGATTTTTTTCCTGCAATGTCACAGAATTGCTTCACAGAAGCAACTGACAGTTGATTCCTCAGGGTTGTTTTGTATTGTGGGAATTGTTTATTATCTAGCATGGTTTGGTTTTATCCATCTTAGAATGTGACCTTGGAAGGTCACCCACGGTTCAGACACAGGTCAGTGTCACCCCTCTTGGAAGAAGAATATCACATAAACATTGTAGTGGATCAGTTCAAGCCAAACAGCTGAGCAGTTTATGATTGTAAGAATACAACTGGTTAGAACGTGTGTGGAGACATTATGTGGAGATGTACATATTCTTTAGATTAAGCTCAAAGCCCTTTCGCTTCCAACTTCCACCCTCTGGTTCATACAGTATATATTGGATAAATCCTGTTGCTAAACATAATAAATCACACCAGAGTAGGCCCATTGAGTAAATGAGGATAAAGGATTTTGGGTTTAGGTTGCAAATGACAGATGTACCACTGTAATTTCCTTCCTCTGTAGATAAGTCTAATAATTGAATCAGGAGGCTTGGGATAAAGCAGTGATTCTGGGTTTATTGAAGCATAATTTTTAAATTCACTTGCCATAAATTAAGATACAGTAGACCCTCGTATAACGGAGGGTTTGTACAATGAAAAATCCGTACAACGGAAAAAAACCGCCCCCCCACAGCCACCTCCGCCCACCACCTGCGGCCGCCCGGGAAGAGGGGGGGAGTGGAGAGAGAGAGAGAGATATTACGGGCGTGTAAAGTCCGAGAGCGTGCCAAGGAATGGAACGACCGAAGGCATCCATCCCGGGGCGACCTTGCCCGCCAAGGGTCCCTTTCCCCCGGCCCGGGGCACACTTTCCTCCTGCCGGCTCACCTGCCTCCTGCGCCCGGGGAGGAGTAGTCAATGCCCAGACTGTGACTCTCACCCCCAGCTTCCGAAATGTGTCATGTCAGGGAGGAGGAGGAGGAGGAGGAGGAGGAGGAGGATCTTCCGCTCCGCTGTCGCCTTCGCCCGGGACCAAGGAGAGAGCGAGCCGGTGGCGGCGGCGGCAGCGACTGCCTCCCGGACGCCCGCGCGCGCTCTGCCGGGCCAGCCCTCCTGCGCCGCTGGGCTGCATCCTGGTAAGGGGGCCACTTGGGGCAGGTGGGTGGGGGGGGGGGGGGGGTTAGGGTTAGGGTTAGGCTCTCCCCGTCCTTTCTCTCCGACAATGTCTCCCCACCCGCTGGGGACAGAGGTGGACCCACCTGGCTGCTGCTCTCAGTGGGGGCTCAGTAGATCTTGCGCCTGTTGCTCAGCTCCCGCCGGGTGCTCTGGAGCCGGCGCGCCACCTCGTCGGGGGCCAGACGAGAGCGAGGCGCCTCTCTCCTCGGCTCCCCCAAACCCCTGGGCAGGGGCGCGCCGAACCCCACCGCCGCCGCTGCCGCCATTTTGCCAGCCCAGATGCGAATGCCCGCTTTCCCACCGCCCCCGGGGAAAGGGAAGGGAGTGGGAGAGTTAAGACCAGGCGGGGTTGGAATGGTGGTGGTGGAGGAGGCAAAGGAGGAGGCGGGGAGGGAGGCTGGCGGTGGCGGAGTGGAGAGAGAGAGAGAGAGAGACTAAGGGGCCAGCCTTGGAAGAGAGCGAGCTCAGCAGCAGTACCCCTCGCGCACGAGTGTGTGGGTCTCCTCCGGCAAGAGGTGAGCGGGGGGGGGGATTCCCGGTGCAGTCTCGTCCAAGGCCGCCCGGGAAGAGGACGCAGGGTGGTCGGGGAGGGGAGGGGAGGGGAGGGGCGGCAGGCCACCGCCGCGGATGCTGGGGTTCCGGGGTGGGCTGCCGGTGTGCCCTCCTGCCTGCCGGGTGCCTCCGGGGCTCCAGCAAGAGGTGGGAGGGGGGGAATTCTCGGCGTGGAACAGATTAAATCCAGTTCCAATGCATTCCTATGGGAAATTAGAATTTGTATAACATAATTTGATTTGGAACCAATTAATTATGTTATACAAGGTACCACTGTAATAAGATCACTTGGGTTTGACCCTTCTGATCTTCCATACTGAAGAGAGAGAGAAAAGATGAAAGCCATTATTTCAAAATAAAACACATATGTACAACTTTGGCAAGGTAAAGCTTGGAAAGTGACATTTATAAAAAGATTATATACTGAACCCATCGTAGCTGAACAATGGCAGGATGAGGTTCTAGGATCCAGAATTTCATCATACCCCTGCAGAATTATGACTAGCTTTCACAAGTTATTGTGTCCTCCTCCTTAGAAATATATTTTTCTGTTCTGCTTGGACATGGAATCATTTTTAAGGACTGAGCCATAATCATAAAAAAATTGTTTAGACAACAGATCCACTCAGTGATCAGTATGTCTTATTTTTGATTACAAATGGTTTGGGAGCATGATGGGACAAAAAGAGAAACAAAATCATTAACAGGTCTTCAATTTTGATGTGATATATACTGCAGCTTATTAACAACTGTCTTGATAATATTGGTAATAAATGAATTGACTCCACATATGGGTAAGTGAATGTAAACATAGCGGGACACATATTTAATGTCCCCATAAATGTTTTTGCTTGGGTTCTTTTCAAATTTCTTTTGGCATTCTGTAATGCCCTAAGCACATCCGATCTCGACTGATTTCAGAAGCTAAGCCGGGTCGGCCCTGGTTAGTACTTGGATGGGAGACCACCAGGGAATACCAGGTGCTGTAGGCACCTGGAATAGGAACTGGCAAACCACTCCAGTATTACTGCCAAGAAAGCTCTATGGATATGGGGTCACAAAGAGTCAGTCACAACTGTAATGATGCAGCACACACACACACACACACACACACACACACACACACACACACACACACACACACACACACAAAGTAATTTAAAAACACATATCTTTTCGGGAGAATTTCCATAAGCAGTTCAGCACCAAGAGCATATTTGATCCTTTGGTCCTGAAGGTTACTGTGAAATAAATTATAGCGGTCAGATTAAGAAAGTTCCCAGGGCCGTTAAATATCATGGCATTGCTCAGAGGGGCTCTGTAGACAGCTTGCATCTGATTGTTCGGAGCAGAAGACTTTTAGGCTACCAGCCAGCACACCAAGTTTCTGGCCATAATTATTTAAGCGTAGGCTAGAGGAAGCCTTAGTCTCTTTGCTTACACAGATTCTGTTGTGGTCCCCCAGCATTAGTGAAAGAGTACAAAGACTTCTCCATGAATGGCTGAAGATTATAAATAGGTGACTCCAGACCTTCCAATTAAGTATGTGAATGTGTACAATTTGATTCCTTTAGTGCAAGTTGACTTCTCATAAGGGGTCATATTTTATTACTCTTTAAAGTCTAAAAAAGAAAAATTACTGCATATCTTCCCTTCTTTTCCTGCATAAGAAAACTGTAGCTACAATCATATGGGGTGCGCACATAATCACTGCAATATTAGTCTCTGACACCATTATCCTTCTTCCACTTCAAGATTGCTATAGAATACCTGTTCATTAGTATGTAAATCAGCTTCATACATATTTCACTTTAAATCCAACTTAAGTAAGTCTTACATCTGGTCATTAAAATAGTGTAAGCCTTACTCTAATATAATGCCATTGTATAGTCAATCAGTTTCATAAGGGCACTTACACGATAAAACCACAGTTTTATGAAGCACTTTATCTTTTTGCAATTTTTAGTTTCAGCTGACCATGGCGAGCAAAGTTAAGGGATGCACTGCAGAGCATCTTTGCCTGTGGCAAGAATATATCTTTATCTCGAAAAGCCATGCATTTTAAGAAAGCAGATGTGTATTTTCAAAAAGCCTGAAGAAGACATGCCCTATGAAGTAATAACATTACATAATGGTCATGTCACAGTTTCGTTTTCATGATATTCAGGCTACCCTTTTCGTTATTCCTTAGCTTCATAATATCTTTCGGACTGCAGTCTTCCAAGTGCTGTTTCCACGCACTTCCTTCCTGTTTATCACTGTGGAGGTGAGCAGGACTGCTATGGGTAGGATATATTAGTAGCATGCAGGAACAGAATAGAACAGAGATAAATTATATACCTTAGAGAAAACAGCATTTTTAGAATTGGGTGAGGTGGCAAAGAGCAGCAATATGAACAAATGCATTGCGATTTCTAAAATTTATATACAGTATATAACTCCAATGATAGACTTCTCATTTGCTGTTATTTGTTCTCGGTGGCTAGCATTAGGGTTAGGGTTAGGGTTAGGGTTAGAGTTAGGGTTAGAGTTAGGGGTAGAGGTAGGGGTAGGGGTAGAGTTAAACTAACATTGAACTTTAATGTGCAGAAAAAGTGTGAAAATTAAGGTTAGGGTTAAGATTAGGGTTAGGTTAGCTACTTGTAACTAAGCTTTCCCCAATGAAATATATAATTAGATTAGATTAATATAATAATGAAGTTAGAAGGGGCCTATAAGGCCATTGAGTCCAACCACCTACTCAATGCAGGAATAATCTAATTTTCTTGTTCTGCCACTACATGTTAATGTTACTTCTATAGTTATGGGCATAATCTCACTAAATGATAGAGAATGAATACCAAACCATTCAGCTACTGATACGCTGCATCTTGTGCTGTTCCCTTGGACTGTTCTGTTGGTGTTGAGGTGAAAGTGAGGTATATGGGAGAAGAATGTGTTTTTAATTGCAAAAGCAAAGTGTTCTGCTTATATACCACCCCATACCACTACAAGTAGTCTCTGGGCGGTTTACAGTTTTAATTACAGTGTGCAGGCTACACATCCCCCCCCCCAGCAAGCTGGGTACTCATTTTACTGACCTCGGAAGGATGGAAGGCTGAGTGAACCTTGAGCCTGCTACCAGGGATTGAACCCAGGTCGTGAGCACAGTTTTACCTGCAGTACAGGCATTTAACCACTGCACCACGAGGCTCTAACAGGAGCTTTTAACATTAAATACAAAGTTACTTTTGAGAAATAATGTTTCTCTCTCTCTCTCTCTCTCTCCCTCTCTCTCTCTCCCTGTGTGTGTGTGTGTGTGTGTGTGTGTGTGTGTGTGTGTGTGTGTGTGTACCTCAGTTTAAGGATGCCTCAGATAAAGAAAAACTTGGTTTAAGAAAAAGAACTTATTGGAAATGGAGATGCCTCGGTTTAAGAATAAAAATTTCAATGAAATGTCCCGGTTTAGTTGTTTTTCATAAGGCATTAAAAGTTGATGTGTAATGTTCACATGACCAAAAAACAAAAAACAACAACAAAACAAAACAACAACAACCCAGGAATGCATTGGTTTAAGAAAATTTTAAATAGAATTCCCTGGTTTTCCTTTTTGTCTGACCTCTGGAACAGATTAATTGGTTTTCAAAGCATTCCTATGTGGGACCGCTTTTCGGTTTCAGAATTTTTGGAAATTCAAAATGGCCTGGAGAATGAAGTAATTACTTAAACCAAGGTACCACTGGTGTGTGGGTGTGGGTGTGGGTGTGGGTGGGTGGGTGGATGGGTGTGGGTGTGTAAAACTTTAACAGTATTAAACTACATTTGCTTGATTATTTTACAATAACTTTGGCTAGGTCACATACCATGGAAAATCATCGAAACCTACATAGAGAGGAGTGTGTTTGCTAGGCTGGATGTGAGTGAGAAATACATGTGCTTGTTATAGATTATGAGTAGAAATACTGGATAATTTTTCTCAGTAGGTTATTTTTTATATAACTTGGTGAGGGAAAAACACAAAATAGCACTTATGTTCTTGGAATCTTTAAGACACAGAGCCTTTGAAATACAATGTATTCAAGATTCTGAAAGACAGAGTAACAAAACTATTGTACGTCACTTGGATTTCTTCATAGGGAAAACCATAAGTCTGTTGAATTGCTGACAAATAAATCTGCAGTGCTTCTCTTTCTCGTCTGTCCTGCATCCTGCTGCTGCTGCTGACTAAAATGGAATACAATACAACATGCCTGATTATGACTATTTTTGTTTCTCTGGCACTGCTAGTTTGTTGCCTGCTTTTGGTGTAGAATAGATGATTGTTGCCTTGAACCTTCAGTAGTTTTGAAGATTCTGTGGGACTTAACTCAGATCTGATTGGAAACAAAAGTAGAGTACACAAAAGATTCAGGCCTTTTTGGGTTTCCTGAATATACTGATACTGTTGCCAACCAAGAGGATCCATTCAGGGATAGACCATCACAAACAAAAATGCAAAAAGTGGTGTATGCGCCACCGGAGCGTCATTGCCCTCCCCCGCGCGAATAACGCGAGACAGGGGAAGGCAATTAGTCAAGGGATGGGTGGGGTGAGCCTATATAGGCTGCCCCCACCCTGGGCTAAAGCCTCTTCTCTCCCTGGTGCATCCCTCACCCACCCGCCACGTTAAGAATTGCTAACATGAGTCTAACTGGTCGCCTTGTGGGCCGGATAGGAATTTTTGACCCGTCCCAAGATTGGCACGTGGGGATGGGGATTTTTCGCCTATCCCACACTAGCGCTTGGGGGTGGTTCCCCCTTTACCCTATGTCCTGTGTCACACTGGCAGTTGTTATGAGGGAGTGGAGGAGGTGAGGACAATTCTAATAACCCCTGTGTTACTATCTGACCCCTAATGCTGTGGATCCAGAGATTATGGCATGGGGGGAAGGATGCTAGTGGAGGCCTTGCCTGGGACACGAGTCACAGAGAAGGTGGCTCGGGATCTGGGCAAGGGGGAGGGAATTGGCTGGCCCTGGGGGCCTGACAACGGGTCAGACCGCCAGGGGGCTTGCCTCACCTGAACGCTCACTAGTCGGTGGGGTCCTGGGAGAGCCCCAGGTACCTGATATTAACCTGTGCGACGGCAGGCCCCTCAAGAAATTGCAGATGGTTGAAACTGGTTTATGTTGTGTTAATAAAGTGTGGCCCCGTTATATACCCAATAAAGTGGTCTCACGTCTTCATTCGCCATGGGAGAGCAAGGAGACCACTGCTGGATTAAGAATCTGTTTTTATTTCCAAATGAATACAATTCAAAAGAACCAAAAAGAGGTTCAATCACTCAATCATGCACACTTACCAGGGTACACTCTGCTCAAAGGATGATCAGTCCTTTGCCAGAGGGTGGATGTCTGGTCACTATACCTGATGGGAACCAGCCACACAATTTCTCTATCTGTAACTTGTTCTTACAGACTACCCTGATGATTGGCCCGTACTGGTGGCAGACCCCTGGACAAACATGGCCAGTTGCTGGGCAAAATTAATTCTGGTTCTTCCCTTGTCTGGCCATGTATTCCCCCCCCCCCCCGCCCGAAAATACCCAAAAGGACCCAAAACAAAAGCAAACCAGTTTTTCTCTCTGTACATCCCTATGTTTCCTAGATGGCCTAAGCACATCTGATCTCACCTGATCTTGGAGGCTAAGCAGGATCGGGCCTGGCTGGTACTTGGATGGGCAACCAACAGGGAATACCAGGTGGTGTAGGAAAGCCACTCTAGTATTCCTGTCAAGAAAACCCTATGGACATGGGGTCACAAAGAGTTGGTCACAACTGTAACACAGAAGCAGCAGCAGTAGCAGTACATCCCTATTGTCCACTACTCATTTTTAAATTTTCCAGGACTACTACTGGTAATGCTATATTACTCTTTGGGATACATATTAGCTCTGTTCTGTGAACCCTTATTTAATCATAAGATTAAAACAACAGAGCTGGAAGGGACCCTATGAATCATTGGATCAGTCCTTGTAAAGGAGAAGCTGCAGGAAATTGGACTCCCAAATAGAGATGAGCTTTTTGTTTTGGAAACGCTTCTTCCGAAATGAAGCAAGGGAGCCCAGCTTACATTTGGAACTGGAAGAATGAAATAAACCAATTCCTTACCTTGTGTTGGGGTGGCACAGGACACTACTGCAATGAGGAAGAAGCCTCTGACACATCATCTTTCCTTCTCCCTTGCGCTGGCCAATTGGGAGCTGTGCAGGGAAATGCATAATCCCACCTTCCTGTCTGATTGGCCAGCACCAGGGAGAAGGAAAGATGATGCGTTGGAGGCTTCTTCATTGTTGGAGTTTCACTGCATGCCATCCCAGCACAAGGTAAGGGATTGGTTGATTTCAATCCTCTGGTTCTGAATGTCAGCTCCCACGTTTCATTTCAGAAGCTGACCACTTCTGAAATGAAAAGCCCATCTCTACTCCCAACTTCTTCGTTCACAGCCAAATACCAAAACCACTGATCTATCTAACTCTTGCTATCTAGTGACCCATATGATTATAAATGTGAGGTAGATGGTGAGACCATTGTCACTAATTCTCTCCAATTATGCTATTTGCTGAATAGAACTAGTAATAAAGATACTATACAGGCATAACCAAAATAATTTTGTAGTAATCCAGATGTGCAGGGATAGCTAAACAATGCTGTATTATTGCAAACATTTCCATGTGTGACTGCAGACTAGAGGCCACATCTAGCTCAGCCCATAGGTCATACCCTTTAGGCAGCTTAACTTTGCCATTTTCTCCCAAAGCCCCACAATTCTGGTAGTCACCCCCTGCCATTTCACGGTTCAGGTACTGCAGTCCCACTACATTGCGGGATCGCAGTACTTGCACCTCGGAGCTGTGCGGGGTGGGGGGCGGCGGGGGGCGATCGGGTTGCTCCGCGCCGCCCTCTTTGCTCCTCCGAGAAGCCTCAGAGCCACGTGGGGGGTGGCGGGGGGCAATCATATCTTGGCACAGAGAGATATTTGCTAGGATGGGGCAAGGCAGTCAGGGCTGGTCCCCTGGTAGAAGCTGCTACCCCTGGTAGAAGCTGCTACTGCCAACCTCATCCTCCATCTAACAGATTCATAGGCTTATCTGGTGATGGCACTGGCAGCAGGCATTTTCTCATAGGCCACTATTGCTTCTGAGTGAGCCACCTTGCCAGGGAACATGAGGTGGACTCTGGCTGTTGCCCTTTGTGGACTGTGCTGTAGTGAGCTGGGAGATGAGATAAGGTGTTAGGGGAAAGGAAACTGTTACAACCCTATCATTGGTCTAAGTGAGACAGTCACCTCAGAAGGCAAAGCACAGGGAATGGTGAGTTCATTGTTGTCCACTCCTCCCACCAGGATAGCAACTAGATTATGGCCTGGCATAGAGGAATTAGGTGGCTGGGGTAGGGCTTGCAGCTGTGTTCTCCTATCGCATGAGGAAAGGCACAGTGTGCATCGTGGTGAATAACTCTATCTGCTTATTTTCTATATCTTTCAGTATACAGTAGGACCCCAGTATCCACTGGGGATTGGTTCCAGGCCTTCCCATGGATAATGAAAACCATGGATAAGAGAGAATGCCCAATATCCCCAAAACTGCTGTTTTGTGACAATAGCTTGCTTTACGGCCGCTGAATTATTTATTTAATTTTTTCCCTCTGCCAACCATGGATAACTGAATCAGTGGGTACTGGGGTCCTACTATATGTATGTATGTATGTATGTATGTATGTATGTATGTATGTATGTATGTATGTATGTATGTATGTATGTATGTATGTGAAAAACATTTGAACATTTTGAACATTACTGGCAGCCCGATATGGTACACTTGATCTGTTCTACACAACATAAAATTTTACTGTGTTGGTTTCTTGCACAGCAAACGGATATAATAATTTCTGTTATGATTATTGTAGATCCTGCAGAAAATCCATCTTCCTAAGTTAAATTCTAACCCTCTCAGAAACTGCTTTGAACTTTCTTACCTATGGCAACAGGTTTGGGTTCAGAAAGGTGAAATACTGGAAGCAGCTCAAGACAATAATTAGAAACAAAAGAATATTTTTAGAATATTTTAATGATATACGGGCTCTCTTATAGAGATAGTAACTGTAGCATAATTGCAATAAGCACTGTGTTACACCTCAGTCTCTAACCATTATTGCACATTAAAGAATTTCCATCCCAGTAACCCTGTTCTGAGTAACTTCAATCCATTCATCATCATGAAATGTGCAATACCATGAGTGCATTACATTGATGCAAATTTAATACTACTACTACTCCACACTTAATTAACAACTCACATGGCAAGATCCCAGGTCATTTTGCAAACATTAATTCATTACCCTCTGAAACACCTTTATGAAGCAGAAGTTCTTCTACCTAGATTGTGAGTAGGCAAATGCGAATCTTCAGATGCAAACTGAAAGTGAATATAAGCGACACATCTTGTTTGGTTTAAAAATGCCTGTTACTAGGCCTTAAAGGAACAAAACAAAAAAAAAAAAAAAACCATAAGGGGGAAATGAAGAAATGCAATCTCAGGAAACTGAAAATGTGTTTTGTCAACAAGAAGATATGCAACCAAGGCAACTGCAAGCATGGTAACCCTTGTCCCAGCAGACGTCTCTTAATCTTCTCATTTAGAACTAAGCAGACTAGCATGCTTATTATGCTGGTGAGCACTCTATCTATCTGAAACTCACCACTGGAAATATGCCACTCAGTCAAAACAAAACATACCAAATAAGAAAGATGAAGAAGTGATGCAACACCAATGTTGCAGAGTTTAATTTTTTTTTTTGTTTTAAAAAAACCCTTTGTTATGTAGTAGAAGTATGGAGACTCACAAAGGAAAATAGCTATAATTTCTGCTGCTTTCTCATTAACTGGCACTTAAGGTCTCCATAATTCACTCTAATACATCTATAGGAGAAAGAATAAAACACTGCAGTACTTGAAGTGGTGAACTGGTCAACAAAAAACAAACAAGTACTGGTCCCAACAGTCTAAAAGGAGGGAAAGGAACCATTCTCTTTCATGGACACAGGCCTTGTGTGTTTCAGTGAAGCTGAGAGCTATGCTGGTAGTAGCATCTTTACCAGAAGGGTCTCACAGGCCAGACAGGTTGAGAGACCAAATTAACAGCATCCACCCCCACTCCCGAAGCGTCTCATCAAGAGTGGGTGGCTCCAAAAAGCATCTGCTCCATAATGGGTAGCTGATATAACAGCCAATAATGGCAGTGAAGAAGGTAACGGGAAACCATTTCATTTGTTTACTTCCCCAGGCAAATCTTGAGCATGGCTGCAAAACCTAAAACCATGACCCCCTAGTCCCCGGCAGCCTTTCAGTGGACAGGGAGTAGACATGGGCACGACTCGGCGAAATTGTCGTTTCCGTTTTCGGTTATCGTTTCCGTTACGTAACGGAAACGGTAATGATAATTAAGCCATTAGAACTTGAACTTGAACCGAAAAAAGAAAAATTTGGTCGGGTTTTTCATTTCCGTTTGTGGCATCGCGGCGATCGCGCGATGCAAAGCACAGAAAAAGTTTTTAAAAGTTTTTTTTTTTAAACCCGACTCCCGTCCAAAAAAGCAGGTGAAAATATGCCTGCCTGAGGCTTTGTCACCTACCAGAGGGGTGGTTTCTGGGGTATCCCCGGCCTTTCCCCCCTCTCCTGTCCTGGGCTGCTTGCATCAGGCTGGGGGGGTGTCATCCTCGTCGTCTCTCTCGCTGCATGCCATGCGGCGGGGGGGATCCAAAATGGCGACCACAATTTTTCTTTTGAAATCGTGGTCAAAAAACACACCAAATCACCACAGAAACATGTGAAATTTATTTATTTTAAATGCCTGAATTTTTATAGTAGCAGCAGTGCGTTTTTTATAGCAATAAAACGTCATATTGGTTTTATTTTATTTTATTTTATTTTATTATTTTTTAGACCTGCCCATTTGGGCTGGGCATGGGATGGGACCATGCAATTTTTTGAACCATTCCACCAATGGCATCACCAGGTTTTTGACTGACACTTCTGGATGTCTCGGAGGGCATAAAAAGCCGAGGCACCTTCCAGAAATCGCAGTCGGGTCGGGTGTATGGATGTGGTTGAGGGAGGAGGGCTGGCTGCTGGTGCTGGTGTGATCCGATCGAGATTGAGGAGGGGGGATGGAGGCTTTAGGATTTAAGTTAGGTAGGCAGGGAGGAAATTGAATTTAGAAAATAATTTCTTTGATTCCCTGCAGCTTTGTCTGCTGAAGGGAATAGCAGTTTATTCTTTATTTCTTCTCTGGCAGTTTGAGGATTTTTTCTGATATTGGATAAAGGGGGAGGTTCGACTGGGAGTGGGAGGTGTGGATTTATTTTAAAAATATATTATATACTACCATTTATTTTCTATTTTCCCAACTTCAATTTGCTTGCACACAGACACATTTGGGGTGCAAGCCAAGAACAGAACCTCTATCCTAAGTGATATCCTAACTGCCCTCTTGCCCGTCCGCCCGTGCTGCCACCTGCCTGCGGCCCGCGCCGCCACCCGCCCACTTGCCCGCCCGCGGCCACCGCCTGCCCATGGCCCTCCGCCACCGCCGCCCACTCGCACCTCCCATTTCTTCTGGATTAAGACCTTCAGAGTTATAGGTACATATTAATTTGGTGGGTGGGGTGGGGAATAAAATTGAAAAAAGAGAGGAGTGACTGGAGAATACAAATATTCATAAAGATTTCAGAGACCAGAATCAAATGGAATAGTTGCTATGAAAATGTCTCACACAAACTGAAAAGCTTATTGTTTCAGAAAAACACATCTATTCCTAAACTGAAGGTTGAAGCCCTTACAGGTAGTATCTGCAGTGCTTTTGTTGCCAAATGCATTGCATGGAACCCCCTCCCAAGGTTCAGGTGAGGGCTGTAGAGGTGTTTCCTTCTATGGAGCAGATCATAGCATCAATGTATCTTTCCATTCAATCCCATATTAAGTATGTTTCAGTGAAAACAATCCTAAACAAAGAGAAAGGATCTGTGGGAAGCAAACAAAATGATGTTACAAGAAAAGTAGATGCATTCTGAAATCTCTACTTTTTATTATTTAGTCAATTTATGCGCCAAACACAATATTAGAATTCCACCTGCAGGCACACTCTGTTATGGCAGGAAAAAATAATTTTGGACTTCTCTTTTTTTGCCACCCTTCCCCGGCTTTGTAATGTCTGCCTTTACAACAAGATCTGAAGGGGTCAGGGGCTTGCCTTTAAAAATGTTATTTAATACTATCGAAATCTGATGTGTGTGTGGGTTTCAATTTCATTCAGGGACCAAACAGCAACATTTTACTTTTATGTGTTGTATGGAAAATACCACAGGTAGCCTTTCAGAGCAATATTTATTGCCAGAGATTTTCCTTCCACCCTGGAAGGACTCGGTTACACAGAGGGCTTCGCCTCTTTCCACCCAGTAGACAATGCTCATAAGTTGGCTTCAACTGACTGCTTCACCTAGAAAACCACCGTGATTTGATCCCTGGGATTTGCCAATATGAGGATTACCATGTTACTTGGTGTTTCTGCAAGCTTACATGAGAGGTGATGCCCTTCAATGAAGGGCAGCAAAGAGTTTGTTAAATGCTTGCCAGGCCTTTCTCTATACAGGGGGAGGAAACATGATTGGCTAATATATTATAAGGTGTAGCATGATGCTATTCTACTTCCAGATGGTTTGCCAAGCCTTCACTCCTCACTTTAGGGACTACCCATCAAGGTGTTTCCCCCCCCCCACCTGTTGGACTCTTCCATTCCTCTCTTCCCAGGTTCTGTTTCATCGAGCCTGATAAAGAATTCAAAAGTACTTGGAAACTGACCTTTTCATGGTCTTTTAGAAGTTCAATAAAAGTTTTCCCTGGATCTCATTGTTCATTTTATTTGCAGATCACATGGCTGCATTTCTCTTTTATATTTATGTCGATGCTCTTTACCGTGGTGGGGGGTGGCAGGGACACACACACCACCCTGCTATCAGGCTCTAATACAATGGTTGTTGGGGGAGAAGGAGGATCACAAACTAATAATGAGGTTTTATCTAATTTAACAATGAATAAAACACTGTCAAATGATAATGTTGGACAACCTCAATTTGCAAGGTTAATTAAAACATTTAGTTTTATGGGTAGAAAATGGGCTTCCAACCCAATCCTGAGCACGCCTAGCTAGAATTAAATCCCAAGTTCATTAGAACATACTTCTGAGTAAAAGCATTATGGACTGTAAATTTCCCCTGCAAATTTGTACCCACATATTGCTTGTTTTTACTTCTGGGTGATAAACACAGACAGCCACAAAGATTCCAGTGATCACGGGGACCGGATAATCAGAAACAGCTGACATCTCTTGCTGACTAGCATCAAGTTCATGATCTAATGTTTTCTCATTAAGTTCTGTAGCAGATGTTGTGCAAATTGAATTGCTTAGTAGTGGAATTTGTATAGAAACTATAATATATGTACTGCATATTGTTTTAAGTGTTACAGAGATATATGAAAGGAAAATGTGAGTCCACATAATTCAAGCATTTGAAGCCATATAAGTTCCATAGGAGGACACGTAGTGTAATTCTTAATACATTTACTCAAAAGACTTCCATCAGAGAACTTGTTCAGATGGGACAAAAGTTCCATTTGAAATTATTACAGCTGGTCAATGTTTGTGCTGAAGAAGGCCAGGGGGGTTAGTGAAATTCATATCTGCATTGTCCAGCAAAGCCATTCCCTTGAAAAAGCACTCCTTTTTGAGGTCCTAGGAAAGAAAAAATCATATAAATCCACATTTCTGAGGCAACTTTGCCTTTGGAACTATCCTCTTCTAAATTTTAAAACTATTTTAAAACCTGATTGGAGAGCTAATTAAAGGCTTCTAACTGGGAACCGCTGCTTACACAGGTGTGTACTCTACCCACAGTAAAACATTTGCTGATGACACTAAATTATAAAGGGTAGTAAAAACTGAGAGGGATTGTGAGGAGCTCTGGAGGGATCTTTTCACACTGGGGGAAGTGGGCAAACCACTGGCAAATGAGCTTCAACATTAGTAAGTGAAGAGTGATGCACGTTGGGGCAAAAAAAAAAAACACCAGTTACATTAATAAACTGATGGGTTCGGAACCAGGAAAGGGACCTTGGTGTCCTGGTGGACAGCTCTATGAAGGTGTCAACCCAGTGTGCTGCAGCAGTGAAAAAAGCAAACAAGGGAGTAGGGATTATTAGAAATGGTATAGAAAATAAGTCTGCAAGTTCATTTTGCCTCTTTATAAATCTATGATGAGGCCCCATCTGGAGTACTCTTTACAGCTCTGGTCACCATACTTCCAGAAGGATATTATTGGAATTGAAAAAGTGCAAAGGAGGGCGACCATAATGATTAGGAGACTGGAACACCTTCCTTATCATCTGAGGCTGCAATGGCTGGTGACCTGATTGAAATTTATAAAACCATAAATGGTGTGGACAAAGTAGATAGGGAAAAGCTGTTTTCCCTATCACACAACACTAGAACTAGGGTGCATTCCATGAAACTTTTGGGTGCCAGATCTCAAACAAATAAGAGAAAGTCCTTTTTCACCCAGAGAATCACTGGTCTATGGAACTCCCTGCCAGAAGAAGTGGTGACAACTGTCAGCCTTGACCGCTTTAAGAAAGGATTGGACAAGTTCATGGAGAACAAGCGTATCAATGGCTATCATTATGGATGTCTAAGGACAACCTCTGGTTTGTAGAGCTAGGCGGGACATCTCTCAATGCCATTTGGGGGGAATCATAAGCAGGTGAAGACATCTGCTTGGGAATACCCTGAAGCAGAAGCAAATGGCGAGCCGCTGTGTGAGACAGAATGCTGGACTGGATGGGCTGCGGCCTGTTCCAGCAAGGCTGTTCTTAGGTTCTTAGGTTCCATTATGATGAAAAAAGCATAGAAAAGCCAAGGAGGTAGCAATGGTCACAAGGCTGGATTGAAACCTTCAGAATCCATATGAAAGATTATGGTGCCATCTACAAATATAACACACAGCAGGTCCCACAGTTTGGGGGAGGGGAAAACCACACATAATGCACACATTATATGCTTGAAAATACAATAATTTAATTGTATTACACATGGCAAAAGGAACCACATAATGTGGTTACAAAAATATATGTGCAATCAGATTACCAGCTCCCAGACAAATCTTGCATTTTCATACCTTGATTAATGTTGCAGATTTTGTCAAAATACGTAAACTAAATAGCAAAAATGAGAGCTTGAAACCATTGTTAGAGTGTTTCAAACGGTGGGTTTTATTCCTCTGGCTTGCACAGACAGTGAAGGAGCCATAGGTCTAAAAGACAAGCAGTTATTTTTATCCTTCGCCCCATCTAACCTCCCAAAATATACAAGAACAAAATTAAAACAGCACACCAAGAGATGGCGATGATTGGCCATTTCATACAAAACATGAGTTTCCGTAATAGGCAAGGCTTGATACTGTTTAGCTTTTACTAGTAGGGAGGCAGTTTCCTTGGGGGTCTTGAAGGAGAGATGGAGCTGAAGGTGAGGGAGTGGTGGGTGCAGTTTGTTACGTAGGGTGCATCATTTGCACCATAGTCTGTGCTAAATCTGGCAGTGAGAAAAACTCTGTGGTGCCCCTTGTTGATGTTCTAAGCACACACTTTTTTCACTTAAAGGTTAATCCAGGTCTGGGTGGTCATTACAGAACAAGTCTAGCATCATCCGATGGTGGGATTTTTATTTATTCATTTATTGAATGACCTGTGCTAAATCATGTGCTTTTTCAGGGGTGAATGTTCCATCTGGACAAGCTCCAAGTTCAGCAGCTGAAAAACTGCTTGGACAGTGGCAGAATTTTAAAAGCATTCCATTTGGATGTTTCAAATACATTGGTGCATCCAAAGGAAATGTCCATCATATAGATGAACCGGAGTAACGACAATACCCCCAGCAATGTTTTTCAACCTTGAACCAATTTTGTTAAGCCTTAAAAGCAATATTTCACCGAAATAGGGCCCCTGTTCTCCTACACTAGAGCGAATACCTTGTAATGAGAAACATCTTTAAAACAAACATCTTTAAAACAAGATTTCCTCCCTAGCATGCCAATTTTTCCAAAGAGGAAGGAAAAGATTTCTTTTTAGTTGGTCTAGTGTGTTTCGTTGTCCAGATACTGAAATGGGATGGGGCTAAAGGACACCATAGAGGCAAGGGAAAAATCAGCTCCTGGAATATTAATTCATTTTGCCCAATCACTAAGATAACAATGTACTAAAACTAGCAGATGTTACTTTTTTAAGAGGGATGGAGGGAGCACTCATAGGCACAAGTGAAAGCATGGTCTTGTTAAAACTCTTGTGTGAAATTTAATTATACATGCTTTATGCCTCTAGATTTTATCAACCATTTCCATTTTGAATTTAGCACTATATAAATTCTGTCATTATTACTGGAATGATGTGAAGATTGTACCAAAGAAGAAGAAGAAGAAGAAGAAGAAGAAGAAGAAGAAGAAGAAGAAGAAGAAGAAGAAGAAGAAGAAGAAGAAGAAGAAGTACTCTTGGTGTTTTTATTTTCTTGATTTTAAAATGATCTGAAGAGTGACTGCCAATGTAAAAAGGGCAGGACCTTTGCTTGATTGTCAGCATTGTCTACCACGTAATGTACATTGTATTTGCTACCTTGTGATAGGAAGGACAAATGAATTACCGTATGGTATGTCAAGTAGTTCAGTTTTACGTAAAGCAGAGAATGTCATATGGGTATGTCTAATTATAATGGAATTAGGTGATTAACAATCCTGCTAGCATGCTTCCTTTGTGACATTGTCAAACAGTGACATTTTCAGCTACATGTGTTAAGAGCAGGTGGACAATCATTCTGGCTATTAAGGTGGGCGACAAAAATGTCAGAGCTGGCTAGAGCATTGACAATGCATGTTCTGCAAGACTTTACAGACACAAATCCACCTGTAACAGGTGACTCCATATGACTTTTTACATTTTCCTAGTAGAGCAGATTCTGATCACTTGGAGACATGTGCCAATGTAAAACTTATCTAGATTTACATGATTAACACACATAGTGATAGCAGACCTGGGAGAAGATGCATTATATCAATCACCCATCTTCTCCAAAGTGCTGGAGAAGATTAGCCAAAGGAAATTATAAGGCTATCCCTTATATGGCTAAATCCAAATTAGTTCTACTTGGAACAGAACCACAACTGATCAGTCTTGTTTAGTTCAGTGGATTTATTCTACTATCCAGAGATAATCAGTTAGTGCACATGGAGCTTAGAGCATATTGCATATGCACAGTTCTCATGAGTTTGAATGCAGTCTTCCTGAACATCACATAGATGACGCAGCCATGATTATAAAAATAACATAAGCTTTTACCAATGGCAACATTTCTAGGATTGCTGGAAAGCTAGTTACCTGTCTACCATGTGTAGAAGCCTCAATCTACTTTGTGCCACAATAAAATACATGCAGGTCAGAGATGACTTGTTCCTTACCCTTTAGGAGACTCTCCACCCTCCTTTGTCTTCAGATGTATCATGTACTGTCCATACCTGGATCTTGGTTAAAAAAACAAATTCTATGAAGGGGGGGTTACAAAAGGCTGTGATTTAGGTAGAGCTACCTGGAGTAGGAACTGGCAAACCACTCCAGTATTCCTGCCAAGAAAACTCCATGGACATGGGGTCACGAAAAGTCGGTCACGACTGTAACGACGCAACACACACACACACACACACACACACACACACACACACACACACACACACACACACACACACACACACACACACACACACACAGTGGCCCAATCATGTTACCCATGCACTAAGAGCCTACAGTATACTGATCTAGTACAATCACACACATATTCACCCACACACTGTAGCAATAGTACAGTGAAGTTTAGTAAATTAAGCTCAGAGAACAAAACAACAACAAAATAAAACAAAAATAAAATCCCAGACTGCACAAAGACTATCTATCTAAACAGTGGTAAATTGTTCTCTTAATTCTGAAGCTCTGTGAAATGGCTGGGTGGAGTCACTGCAAGGTGATATAATTTTAGAACTGCAGAGCTGGAAGCAACTCGGTGGATTATCCAATCCAGCTCCTGTCCATGAGGCACAGTGGAACATTGAACTCCCATCCTCTAGTTCTTCATCCAGATACCTAAACCACCAAACTATCCAGAAGTTTCATAGATACCACATTGTGATTTCATTTTGAGGCTTCCTTATTGCCTCCATGGTTGGAGTACCCAGAAAAGATATTGGACTATTTTGAAGTGCCCAGCTATCTTTCTCGTTCTCCTTTGTGACCATCCATTCAGTCCATTGTGTTGCCTTCTATTTCCTGCCTGTAAAAAAAGTCAATAACATGGTAGCATCTTAAAAACCAACTAATTTATATTATTTAAAGTAAACTTCCATGGACAAGGCCACTTCATCACTTCTTTTTTAAGGTGCAACCCCTTTTTTCTGTTAGTCTCTTTCATTTTGTTTTCACCTTTAATTCTTCTATGGTCCCTTTCCTTAATTCAAATAAATGACAATCTTTTCAACCCTTGGAACTCCAAATGAGATAGGAGTAGGGACGTGTACAAAACAAAAAATGAAATGCTGTTTCGTCATTTCGTTATGTAATGAAACAAAACGATGAAGCAGCATTCTATTACAGATGAAAAAATAGTCGTCCCCCCCCCGTTAAAACGAACCATTTCATTTCCTCTGTAAAATACTGCAAGCCCGCCATGGGTTAAAGAAAAGTGCTGACTCGGCCCGTGGGCCAGCTGGTTGGTGCGAGAAGAAATAAATAAAACATTTAAAAAACGTGCCGACGGGGCTCGCAGGCCAGCTGGTCAGTGTGAGAAGGGGGGAAAGCATCAACCAGGCCTGCCTGCCAGCTGGTCGGTGTGAAATAAGGAAAAAATAAATAAAAAAACCAAAGCCGACTGGGCCCGTGGGCCAGCTGGTCGGTACGAGAAGAAATAAGTATAAAATAAAAAATATGCCGACCAGGCCCACAGGCCAGCTGGTCGGTACAAAATAAGAAAAAACAAAGAAAAAATGCACCAACCGGGCTTGAGGTTGGCCCGAGAAAAAAAAAGCAAAACGAAAAACGATATAAAACATATTTTCTGAAAAAACTATTTCATAATAAACAAAACAAAACAGGAGAGGGAGAAATGAAGAACAAAATGGGCATGAAACACTATTTTGGTGTTTCATGCCCATCCCTAGATAGGAGTGCTCCATTGTTGTTCTGAGTGAACAGTGGCTTCTTGCACTGCCTTATAGTCACCCCAGCATCGCACAAATCCCCCTGCTTTGGACCTTTCTTGCACATTTGTCTAAAGCTAATGGGTGTGCCTATCACATGCCTTTTGTTATAAAGGAATAGTTTGATGGATGGTAGAAATAATAACAGGGGTTCCAGCTCCTTCTGTGATTTATTGGACCCTCCTGGATCCACTTCAAAATGCATTGCTCTCATTAAAGCAATCTTCACATAGTCTTCAAAATCAATTTTTTTAAAAAACTGATTCTTTTCCCCACAAAGAAATTTACAAGTGCTGGATTTCTGTATACTAATATATAAAGGATTCCTGTTTTCCCACTTTTATAGAAGCTCTGTTGTTTGACTACAATTGGGTAAGACTCTTGGATAATCAAAATGCTTAGTTGCCTTCAGAACAAATGAACGTCTGCTGAAAGCATGATACCGCTCAAGCATTCATCTTATCATAGCCCCTGCTTTGACTTCCTTCCTTCCCTAATGGATGACAGTAAAAAAAGGAACAACCATTATGTCCTTGATATGATGTCATAGGAAGGTTCAGCTTCTCTGGCACACTCAAGGAAGTACGGTTTTTCTTTTATATTTTTATGTTTGTAGACTGAAAATTATTGGCAGCTCCATTAAACATCCCCAGAGCTTTGAAGTAACTTCAGTGACTAAACACTTGCAATTATTTTCATTTTGCAATAGTAAAGAAAGGACTAAATGATGTGATTATGACAAAATAAGGAATAAATACACTCCTTTGTACTGGAACTGGAACTGTTCTAAAGTTTCAGTTCTTATAGTTTCGGGGACCTCTTAGCTGTTTTATGTATTACAAATGACTGTATTATAGCATTATGGTTGATTTCTTTAAATCAACTTAAAGTAATT
This sequence comes from Phrynocephalus guinanensis, assembly GCA_037367245.1. Lineage (NCBI taxonomy): Eukaryota > Metazoa > Chordata > Lepidosauria > Squamata > Agamidae > Phrynocephalus > Phrynocephalus guinanensis. Next base: position 62,368,594 of record CM074741.1, on the reverse strand, counting down.
ATTTCAGCTGCTTTAAAATGATAGCAAGATAAAGAGGCATTGTAATTACACTGCAATGGGGATTATAGTAATTAACAGTTTGAGTCTTCGAACTCTTATGTGGTTACTTCACATCCTACCTTGTTCCGCGATTATGTTTGTACCGTGACAGCATTGTCTGCGGTCATGTGGTTTTGTCCCTGTTCAGTCCCTGTTTCCGTTTACTCATGGGCATGATTACTTATCTCGTGACAACTGTTACTTCACGGTCTTGTTCTGTGACAAATTCTGAATTTGCCTTGCTTTCTTAACCCCCTTTTTTTAGTATCGTAAATAAAACTTTTTCGATATTTTGATTTACTGATCTTTCAGGATTTACACATCAATGCTACAGAATCTTCAGTACTTTCTTTAATAAACATTTGCACTGCATGGTGTTTCCCATAGGGAAACTAATGCCGCTTCAGCCGCTGACCACTAGGTGGACACTGGTTGTTGCATGACAGTTGTTATCATACGGTCCCTTGTCTCAGAACAGGAACCAGGAACCAACCATGAAAAGAGAATACCCCAGCCCAGGGGCAGGTACGGCTTGTCATGCTCTGTTCCCAGTTCTGGGGGCATGGTCGAAACAACTATTTGCTGTCACGCTCTGGACGAACGTGAAGTAAGGTTTTTTTGTACTGGTCCCAAGCAGGACAGCTAGGAGGGATGAACAGGATGTGAAGTAACCACCTTAGTTTCTGCCTACCTGGGCTCCAATCAAACTGTAGTAAAAACATGCTGAGGATCTGGAGAAGATGTCTATTTGCCCTGCCTTCCTCCACCCCAGTTACTTTTATACTACCAATGTTTTATAATGAGGAGGTCTGTGGTTTCAGCTCTCCTATAAATTCAATGTCTTGATTCAGGTTTGATTCAAATTTCATACATCATACTTGATCAGAGAAAAGAAAACATTTTCTCTCCCTGCTTGGAGATGGGCACAAACCAAACTACAAACCAGAACAACCAATATATAGGGCTGTTCAGGGATTGCATTTTGCTGAAATTTTATGCCCTCCACTGCCTCTCCATGTGGTCCTGCCACCTCAGCTGCCACTGCCACCTCTCCCATCATTGTCAGTGGTAGCAAGCTGGCTTCCCTTCCTGCTGCCTTTGCATTTGTGCCTTCCTCTCAGCTGACCAAGGTGATCAGCAAGGGGTTGGGTACCAGCACAGATAATGTTTTTTCTGCAGTGAACCAGCTCATCTCCAGAGCATTCCTGCCTATACTTTTCTGGGTCCTGTCAGAGGCTTTAATGCTTTTGTTGCAGGTAGGAACATTCTACTGATCACTGGAAACAAATCAAAGTGAGCCAGCAAGCCTGCTGGTTTCAATTTCTCTATATCATTAGGAGTTTAAACAGAGAGTTTAATCACTTAATGATATGGGGTACAGTAGTCCCCTGCTTATTGTGGGGGGTTAGGGACCCGGCCCGCAATAAAGGAAAATCTGTGAAATACGGATGCTGTGTTGGGTCAGGACTGGAGGCCTATCTGGGGCCTCCTAGACTTTTGTTAGGCCTGATACCGCCCTGAATGGGCCTCCAATGGGCTTTAAAAGGGCATGTTGGAGGCCCCAGAAGTGGTTTCGAGCAATTTGGAAGGTGTTTTCAGAACTGACTTCTGCTTTGCCAGAACCATTTCTGGGGCCTCCTACAGGCCCAGAAAGCCCATTGGAGGCCTGTTCGGGGTAGCACCAGTCCTGGGATAAGTGCAGGAGGCCTCACACAGGCTTGTCCCAAGGGGCCTTGCCTTCATATACTGCAATCCCACGATATACTGAGACTGCAGCATATGAACTGCAAAATGGTGGGTGAATGACTGTAATGATCTTGGAGCTGAAGGAGGAAGCAAGAAAAAATATTTGAAACCAATTATAGCAATGCAGATGTGATGTACCTTTTAGAGAGAGAGAAAAATTAAAGTTTCCTCCTGGAAGTGGGAGAAGACAGAAGGGACAAGGAGGGGATTTTTTTTTAAACAGGTTTTCTGCCTCAGAAATTTGGGTTCCAGGGATGAAAAGGAAAGGAACGAAAACCCACCTTCTGCTTTCAGAAGGAAGCTGACGGCTTTTAAATTTTCTCTAAAAGGTACATAGGACCAAATAGGGAAGCAAATATCTCACCCCATGGCATATGAACTCTCTACCTGACCTTGGGCAACCCTATTCACCTCTCAACAGCCACTCTAGACCAATGTGTAGGGTATGGAAATGGGGCAAACAGCATTGGCTTTCTGGCTTTAATAGCCACAGCTGGCTACTTGGGGTATTCCAAGTGCACCTCTATTTTCCTTTTCTAGCTAGCTGAGAGTCAGGAAGAAACTGAACTGAATGAGCTAAGCGATGGGTCCTGTGGTTCTATCAAGTGTTACACCATTGTATTTCTTGCCTGTCATACTACAGCCATTCTCAGTGCTATCTCATAGTATTACCTAAAGGGCCCTAAGCTGTTTTCATGGTAGCTACATATTGAGTTTTAGCCACTTTTCAGTCGGGCTGGAATGGAATGTTAGGTGTGATCGTAGTTCTCTATCCTGGCCTGTTTGTTTATATGCTTGGTCTTTCTTATGGAGTATATGTAGCTACGTTGTAACCAATATGGTCATTCTCTTCATCACAGCTTTGAAGAATTTTTGTTTGATGCTAAGGTCTTGGGCAGGCCCCTTTAAGCACAAGGTAGCAATGGATTACTAACTCCTCACATAGGAAGAGGTTCATCCAAAGAGTCTCAGGGCTATGGGAATGGGTCAGAACATCTCAAGAGATAATGCCATTGCTCTAAGTCTTAGACTTCGAGCTGTTGATGTCTTTAGCACTCTATTGCACCCTTAGGGCCAAATTATGTATTACAGCTACATAATTCTGTACAACAGAAGAAATTGTTAAATCGAACATCTGATTGTGCAGAAGGAAAATTTCACACCTCCTACAGTGTGAAAATTAGCTAGATTTTATTTTGGGATGGATTGTGCAGACTTCATTTGCCTCCAGCACAAAAGTCCACCTGAACCTTGTCTCTTACTTATTTCACCAGAGGTTGTCAGCTTCTAATGACAGACCATCTATAGCATATATTTTGACTCTCAATATGCCCCAACCATGAATTTGTGACAGCACTTGGCTGGTATGAACTAATGGCAATTATGCCATGTATTAACTCTGTGAAACTTTCTTCTGATAATAGTTGTGGCTTCTGTTTTTCCAACCCTTATGTTTCATGTGCACATCCCCCTTCCATCTTGTTTCCATCTGTAGCCCTAAGGAGACATGCTTTCACATATTTACCAGTTCTTTTAAAACCGCCTTTTCCCCTCCACAACTTACAGTTCCCTTCATAGGCTTCACTCTCACTCTCTAGCAAAGGGAAGGGGAAACAGTTTGATTTTACATGACAGTTTGGTGACTTGTGAGTAGCAGTAGAATACATTTAGCATTGTAAAGGATAATGTTGTCAGCCATCATAAAGTTTTAAAATATTATTAATTGATCAGATATTATCACTTTCTCTCAGCAGAAATACTGCGTTTCCTGGGTGACTGTCTAGCCATCTCCCTAGGCAGTATAATTCATGGCAATCTTAATGACAACTGATAGACAGAACACGCCTGTCCGTATGGTCCTGGATAGCAGAACTGAAATATGCTGCCAAAATTTCTTTAATAACCTTACTTCCCTTACAGTATCAGCCTAACATCTCTGTGGAGATTTAACCCTAATGGAAGTAGCAGTGACAGCATAGTAAAATGACATATGGGGCAGCCAGCTTAAATTTAACTGTGTTATGTTCCATCACTGGAATTTAGGGAGAAGTCCATGTAGCTCCCTTATTTTTCGGCTTGCCTTCTGACTGTTTACGACTGGCATACTTAAAGGAGAGGGACTTCATTTAATTTAGTTTGGCACCGCCATCTCAATTGAAGCTGACTGATTTCTGCATTTGTGGCAAGTGCGACACACTATCAACCAACAAGTGATGTGACCATGGATTCACAATAGATCCAAAATATCATGCTGGGCTAAGTGGCAAGCATTTTTCCAAGTTTTTAATTCAGAGTTTGCAAATGTAGAGCTTATTAGATGATCATGCCAGTTAGATCATATGAATCTATAATAATACTTGAAGGCTTAAAAATAATAGCCTTGCAGATATCAATTTATCTCTGCTACACTTGATAATCCTAACTTCTGCTTAAATATTCGGTTTCCTTCTCTCATATTGTCTTTTCTCTACCATTGATTATTTTTTAAAAGATATGGTTTTTCTAATGGGAATTGCAGCATACCATGATTAGAATGTATAACATCTGTTTGGCTCTTCATTTTAGGGGGAAAAAATCACCAAGCATTTTGGGAGAGGGCTCTGTTCTTTGCCTCTTCCGCCTTTGGTTTCCATCTGCCTGAATGCATGGAGGACAAAGATTTTGAAATGGAATGCTTCCATTTTTATGACACCTCCTCAAATGTATTGGATTGATTTTCAAGGGTTTTGGTTCACACAGACAACTATCATAAATAGTGAGGGCTCTCTTGTTTAGACTCATTCTTCGCTATACATCCAAAATGAGAGAAGAGACAACAGTAGTTATATTTCCACTTAATAAGCGGTGAGGATTCCCTGCTATGGATGAACAAATAAGGTTGCACAAGAAAGATGTTTTTCCACATGCAGTAATACCCTGCAAGATGAAATTAATTCATCCTGTGGGTCACTTCATTATATGAAAATTTCATCTTGTGGAGCATGGTTTCCCATAGGAATGAATGGGGAACTAATTGATCCATTCCAGAGGTCTGAAAAAAGGTAAAAAGGCACCTTTTTTGCTTAGACCTCTTTATAAAGTTCACTTTAAAAGTATGCAGAGCCAGATACCCCCAGCCCCACCCTGGCAGTGCAGAAGCAAGCACCAAGACAAAGGGGAAACTGCAAACTGTTGGTCTGCAGTTTGCAGTTTCCCACCAAAAGTGCAATTGAAAACAATTCAAAAGCAAAAAAGCAAGCACCAAACGAGAAACACTAGCCTGTTCCTTTCCTGCATAGCAATCAAAAACAATTCAAAAGCAAAAGGGAATGCAAGGAAATCTCAGCTCCTTACCTATCCAAGTTCTAAAAGTCCAAGAACTGCTGCAAAAAATGTCCAGAATAGCTACAAAACTTGATTAAAAAAACTCATCCTACATAAAAGCATAACATAATAGCATAACATAAGAACTCGAATACTTTAATTTGTGTTCATTGATTCACTTTCTGGACAGGTGAGAAAGGCAGGGATCCTTCCAGGTGTCCTTGTAAGAAGGAGGCCTTGTGGCAAACCAGAACTGGCAAATATTTTCACCAGCCACCTGGCACTGTAGAAGCTGGTGCCATGTTGGCATCTCCCAATGTATTAGAGAACTACATAGCAATCTCTGAAAGCGCTTACAGCTTTTTGGGCATTGATATAGAGCATTTGCATACTTTAAAAAAAAAAAACCTGAGGTAAGTTCTAATTTAGCATGGGGATTTCTATTTTTATCCCTCCTAAGCCTGGAGAGGGAGACAGTAATAAGGCAAAAAAAGTGCTCTAGTGGACATGATACTGTGGATGGATTATGGCCCCCACATGTACTATGAAATATCTCATGAGCTTGATTAACAGGGGAGCTCAACTTGTCCACTTTAGTAGGATCTGCTTCTACACAGAAAAGGCCATGGGAAATTCCATGGCTTCCTACAAATCCAGTTTGGTTTTCTCTCATACATTACAAAAGTCCAAGATGCTTCTTACTGTATAAGCTAGCTCAGTCATAGTTTACCATCCTAATAAGTATTATTCTTCACCTTCCCACCCTCTTATATATATTTTCAAATAGGAGAATATTCACCTTCATTGTTCCAATATCATTTTTTTTACTATTGTCTTCCATCACACAGAACATGTTCTGCAACATTTGAAATCTCTAGCATCCTGAAAGGTTACCAGGCCGGCCCATCTTAGATGAAAAACTGAAATCCAAGACCCTTAGTCTTACAGATTATAATATTAAGATCAACTGGACATTTGATGTAAATGAAGAATCTAACAATCCTAATGAGGTCATAGCAGCATCCAATTAGTTATATTGGCATAAATCTGGGTAGGGAATTTCTTTAAGCTAAGAAGTCACATTTGATGTTGCCTGGGCCACTTGATGTTCAAGAATATATGTATATACTGATATAATTTGATGTAATTTACCACTAAAATTTACATCACCTGAGCATAAATGTATATTTGTCTATGGATTTACCTTATGACAGAAAAGCTATTTGCAGTGTACAGCTCATCTGGAATAGTTCTTCCAACCTTAGGTAACTCGGGATATTCTCAGACTGCAACATCCAGAATCTCCAGCCATCACAGTTAGTGGTGAAAGCTTCTGGGAAATGAAGTCTAATAATACCTGGTGTAATCAAGGTTGGAAAACAAGAGGAAGTTTGGAAGCTAAAATACTATGATTTATTTAGAAATAATTTTATATAATTCACAAATATAACAACCTGAAGACATAGGTTTTAAACAAAAACTTTCAGCATGTCAAATATCTTGGGAGGCATTCCCATGTTGCTATATAAGACCCATCACTGCATTTTACATTTAAAGATGCTATATTGGTAAAGGATAATTTTGATAAAACAGAAATCAAGCTGTGTAGTCCTTAGATAACACAAAAGCAATGGAAGGTTATACATTCTTAGACCAGAGAGAGAGAGAGAGAGAGAGAGAGAGAGAGAGAGAGAGAGAGAGAGAGAGAGAGAGAGAAGCCTTTCCCTGTAGAGCTACCAGTGAAGCTGCAAGGAGATGGAGCAATTGGCAATCAAAAACACCCAAGGCTCCTATGACTCCTCTCTAGACCCACCTCCAGGTATAAAAAGGCCTTTTCCTGCCGAGCTGCCAGGAAGATTCCTGGGTGATGGAAAAGTGGACGCTCCTTTAACTTATTTCTTTCTCCACCTCCAGATATAAAAAGGCCTTTGCCTGCAGAAATATAATGCATGATGGAGGGAGAAAGAAAAATGAGTGTCAGGAAAAACCAGTGGCTCATTTAATTCCTTGCCTTTTCTGCCTGAAGGTTAAAAAAAGACATTAGGCTTCAGATGTCATCAGATGGGAAACACCTGGGGATCCTTTAACTCCTCTCTTCCCCCAAATCCAGATACAAACAGGCTATGTGTTCCAGGCTATTGGGGAAAGAAAGGTGCGCACAGGGAAGTACATGAGGACTCATTGCTTTCTCTCCCTTGAGGTGTAAAGAAACCCCCATTGTCTACAGAGCTGTGAGGCTGGCTTTAGGGAGAAGGAGCAGTGGGTTCTGGAAAATATGGGAGAGCTCTTTTGACTCCACTCTTACCCAAACTACATGTACAAAAAAGGCCTGAGGATGCAAAGCTACCAGGTGGGCACCTGGGGAAAGGAGAGGTAGGTGCTGAAGAATATACGGGGCTCTACTGACTTGTCTGTTTCTTATTCTCTAGGCATAAAAAGGCCTTTGCTTGGAGAACAACCTGGATGGCTGTTGGGAGAAGTGGGGGCTGAAAAGACAGTCTTCTTTGAGTGCTACTTTTCATGCCACCAGGAAATAAAAGTCCTGTGGATGCAAAGCTACCAGGCAGGCATCTGGGGGAGACGGAGTTTGGTGCTGGAAAATATTTGGAGATCTTTTGACTTGTCTCTTTCATATTTTCCAGGTATAAAAAGGCCAAACTCCAGGAATAAATAGGCCCTTTCCCAGTTAGCTGTGGGGACAATTTGTTGCAAAACATGCAGGGGAGTGATATGAGGAGGAGACAGATATCTCTAGTTCCGAGTGCTCCAAGATACATTTGGCGGGGCCACTGTGAGATACAGGAAGCTGGACTAGATGGTCCTTTGGCCAGACCCAGCATGGCTCTTCTTATGTTCTTATGTGTTTTCTCCCTTGTGTTTTCTCCTTCTCCTTCTCTTTTGTTTTTCTTTCTTCTGCTTCTTCTATTAAAACGCCATTGTTGCAGAGCAACCTGTTAGGCTGCTGGTAGAAGGCGAAATGGTTGCTCTGAATTATCTTGGTCCTCTTTGATTTGTACCTTTCTTTGCTTCAGGTGTTCAAAGGCCTTTAGGTGAAGAGGCAGCACCCTATGACATTGAAAATGAGTTGCTAATTCATCTCTTAGCAATGCACTTAGACTTGCACCAGGCAATGTGTCATGGAGACAACCCCAGCTTCCATGAAATGTTCATGAGGACATAACTGCAGAGCATTGAAACTGAACTTGTGGTGCTAGTCCTCAGTCAAGAAAAAAATTGATGACCGAGACTGAGTTGCTTTTCTTATACTCACTATTTTTAGTATGTACAACTGGATATATAGTCTGAAAGCTCTTCAGACACACACATCTGCAATGCTTTTATCTCTAGTTTGTACTCAGAAGAAAGTATTTACTGTTAAATAGTGTCTCACCAACACACAATGTGTAGTAGAACAACACTGTATCTACAGTAGAGCAGGAACACATACTGTCAACAGCAGGAGCAGTGCTGTCATAAGATGTATGAGGTAAAGGAGAGAATTGCTGCTGCCCTATGGTAGCTTATATACTTTTTACTCTGTGATGTAGTCCAGTCGGCATCCAAGATTGTATCACCTAGACCCAGTCCAGGATCAGACAAACTCAGACTCATTGTGTCTGTCACCAACTCAACATTGATGGTTGACACCGTTCTAGAATTAACCATCTTGTTTCTGTCTATTTGGGAAATTCTGGACACTGAGAACAATGTTCCAATAGAGGCCTCCTCCAACTACTCCTTTTTTGCCCACCTTCCTCCTTACTGTTTGAAAATACCTCTCATATTAATTCTTTTATGGTATCTTTTCCCAGTCTGAGCTAACTCTGTGGAGATGTTGCCAACCTGGGCATTGTTTTCCTGTGGAGGTGTGTGTTTGCCAGGAAAGATAACAGAGTATGTATTTGTGTGTGTGGAATCTAAGTGCTGCTATTTGAGTTGTTCAGGGCAGAACACAGTATGTTTGGGAGCAGCACTCACAGCACCATGTAAGAGAGAAGGGGGGAAAGGATATTAGTTCTCCATAAGCTGTTACCAAACTCAAGTAGCATTGATAACCTTGGTGACAGCCCCACCCCCACCCCCGGACTGAAACTGCTGCTAAATGCCAGATTCGTCAATGGGAAAACAACAGTCATCGTGGACTCGATCCTGGTTGAGCAATCAGATCTTTTTTGTATTACTGAGAATTGGATGAGGCTGAGGGTGTCATTTTCTCAGCTTTGTCGATCAGCTTGTCTGTGCATCAGCAAATGAGACCTGGGGAGGTGGAACCGCAGTGGTCTGTTATGATACTATCCCTATCACCAGGTGCCCCATCCCCCATTTTCCATGTTTGAATGTTTGTATTTGAAAGTAGGTGCCTGGGACAGAATAGAGTTTCTGTCGGTGTGCTGCCCACACTGCTGCTCCACAGTCTTCCTAGTTGAGCTAGTCTTGGGAGTTTGGAGTATTCTAGGCTCATTGTGCTGGATGACTTCAACATCCATGCTGAGGCATCTTTGAAAGGAGTGGCTCAGGACCTCTATGATGACCATGGATCTGTCCCAAAAATGTATCTGCTCCCACTCATGTTGCAGGGCACACTTTATACCTGGTTTTCTGTACTGCGGTAGATATTTGTGGTCTGGGTGTGGATGAACTCTCTCTAGTTCAGGATGTGCCAGAGTATCACATGACAGTTCCCAAGTGCCACTCTCTGAGTTCTCCTCTCCAGAAAACCACTGTTAAACAGTGCCTCCAATCCCATCCTGGAGAGATGACCCAAAAGGATACCATGGTTGATAGTATCAAAAGCTACTGAGAGGTCCAGAACAACCAACAGGGACACATTCCCCCACCCAGCTTCTGATGCAGGACATCCACCAAGGTGACCAAAGCAATGTCTGCCTTGGTGTAGATAGTCTCATCAAGGAACCTCATGAGCTGGGAAGCCACATACCTGCCTGAGTTGCATCTCAGCTCGATTACTGTAATGCTCTCCAAACTTCAAAGGGTCTAAAATGCGGCAGCCAGATTACTAACTAGGTCTGGCCACAGGGGAACATATAACTCCTGTTACAGCAGCTACACTGGCTGCTGATCCATCTCTGGGCATAGTTGAGGATGCTAGTTTTAACCTATACAGGCCTAAACAGTTTGGGTCTCCCCCTACAAGCCTGCCCAGGCATTAAGATCATCAAGGGAAGCCTTTCTCTCAGTACCACCATCCTTACAGGTGTGCTAGGTGTTAGAGATTGCTGCCTTAGGAGAGTGAGGAAAATCTTCAGGGATGACTCATACCCTGGTCAGCAGTCAGCACTTCTTTACTATCCTACCATTGGGCAGAAGATATAGAAGTATAGCCAGCTATACCAACAGGCTGAAAAACAGTTTCTGTTTGTGGGCTGTCTGACCCTTAAATGGGGAATAATTTTATGTCAACATAGAGCTTTATCCCACATCCCAAAAGAGCTACTTTTTAAAGAAAGGTGCCTTTCCCCCTGCCTTGATCATGTGATCAAAGAAGCGCTTCCATTGTCCCAACGAACATGGAAAGAAAAGCCGCCACAGCAGCAGCAAGATGGAAGGAAAGTTTGGGACAGGAGGTGAGCTCAGAGAAAACATCTTTTTTTTCCTTTCCCCCCACCCTCTTGCTTCCTTGGTTCCTCTCCCCCTCTCCCTCACGATCTTGCAAGCTCCTCTTCTCTGTCACTCAGACACTCACTCTCTCACACACACTCACAAACATATCACACTCCTCTCTCCCTCCTCCTCTCTCTCCCTCTCGTTTGCTCTCTGTTTCTGTCTCTCCCTCTCACTTGCTCTCATCCTCTCTCTTTCTGGTTTCACCTTTTTTTAAAAATACATTGAACAAGGAAGATCCCTGTCTGTTTTTTTAAGCAGGCTGACTCCATTCATGGGAAATAAGTAGGTAAGAAGTGGCTTTTTGCGTCCCCAACCTCATTGATTTGTTTTAAAAGGCACCTCCTAACCCATGCAAAAAAGAGAGAGAACCCCCAGAGGTTGTACCAGGAAACAGAGCTTCAGGTGGCATGGCCAAGGTCCCCCCCCCCAGAAAAACCAGCTGCCCATGATGGCACGATTGTTAGAGGCGGCTTTTCAGGAACTAAGAAGTGTTTTTTTTGAGGTTGTGGGATAACACTCCTAGTATGATAGACTTGTGGGGCTGGTGTGTGTTGTGCAATAAGTTCATAAGTTGTAATAAGATTGTGTGGTTGTTAGCAGGAGTTATGGTGTTGAGAGGGTGAATGGGGGCCTCAGCCAATTTCATTGTACACATTACTTTGACAATAAAGGTATTATTTTTATTATGTTTTGTTTATTTATTACACGGGAGAGGGACTTCTCTGTTTCTGCTGCTAGACTTTGGAGCCTCCTCCGATAGGAAGCTAAGCTGATCCAATCTTTGCTGTCCTCCTGCAGGCAGATAATGACTTTTCTATTTAGGCAGGCTTTTCCTTAATGACTGGGTCGTCTGGCAGCTTTTAATTGATTTACTGTGTTTTGTTTTAAATATATTTTAATTACTGATGTTAGTATTTTACTATAGAACTTGTTTAATTCTTTTAAAATATTTCTATATCTCCTGTTCTTAGCTTTTAAAAGCTGTTTTACAGGTATGATGTAAGCTCCATTGGGTCTTTTTGAGGTGAAAGTTGGTCTAAAATGTTTTAAATATATAAAATTTGAGTTGACTCATGAATTTTTTGCTGGCAACATGAACTGGTGAATCCAAATGTAAGTTCTTGTTAAGTTACTCATGCCTGTCCTCCTTTGATCATTGAGATGAGATGGAACAGCAAAGTCAGTATCTTTAAGTGCTTAAACAGCATAAAGAAACAGCAGAAAAATATTGGCTAAGGGAAGGAAATAAAGAAAAGTTTTACTGCAACTAAAAAGTAATAAGAATCTCCATAATTTCTTCCAACATATCCCTAAGTGTATAGTATGTACTATGTGTGGTGAGTCATGCCTAGATCACTGTTTAGGTGGGTAGCATCAATATTCTTTTAAAAATCTACATTTGTGAAAATATTTTCCTTTAAAGAGATGTATCAGTGAAGTTTGGTGGAGACTGTACCTTAAAATGCACCATAAGGATCTAATGTTGCTTTATTTCAATTTTCATTCACATGCTTCTCCAGTTCTGTATTGAAGCTGTGATTGGGTACAAATGGTATGCTTGCATCCTGTTTACAAGTTATGACATCCATTCCCAGAAGCACCATGGGGGGGGAATGAAGCATTTTAACGATTAACTGTCTGACAATTAAAAATGAATGGTGAGCTATCCTGAAGGCAAGAAAATGAGCAAAGTCCCTGGATATTCAGAGCTAACCATATCAGCGTACAGCTTTATTTTAATATCACTCATGTGCCGTCAAGTCAGTTCTGACTAACGGAGACGTTTTCATGGTGTTCCAGGTACAGGATACTCAGAAGTGGTTTACTATTCCCTTTTTCTGGGTTGGGTGGGGAGTCGGGCACTCTGGGACGGTCCACCTTACCCAACACCACACAGGCTGGCTGTTCTTGCAGGAGACTCTGTGGGGAATCAAACTCCGAACCTTTGGCTCTGCAGCCAAATATCTAAATCACTAAGCTATCAAGCCAGCACAGGACAGGAATAAACCTACAAATTTAACTGAAAATATTTTGGGTGCAGTTACACAGTGCAAAAGAGAATTCAAGGCAGTAATAACTTTACATTGTATATTTCTCCATTATGTTGTTGTGTTAGGAAAGGTCATTCTTTGATAAGAATATCAATAGTGTCAGAGTTCTGTCAGGTATCTTGCTATCAAGTATAACTCAGATCATATTTGTAAATGAAAGTTGGGTGGTTTATAAATGCAAAAAATAAATTGAATGAATGAATGAATGAATGAATGAATGTCACAAACTAAGATTCAATGCTTAACCTGTTTTATTATAGACAAGCAGCTTGATGGTGCAGATGTAGCCCATATAAATGGGGAAAACTAGTTTATTGGGCTGAAATCCAAGATCATTATTTCTTGTCCCTCAAAAAGCCAGGATGTAGCAGGGTAGAAAAAAAAATCCAGAGATTCAGAGGCAGCATCCTGTTGTGTCAGTTTGTCGTGAGAATTTCCTCATCAGTGGCAAACTTCTGCTAACTCACAAGTTCCCTTTTTGATTGATAGGTACACAAAACTTGCATGCAAGAAGATGAAGTTTTGCAAACTTCAGGACTGAAAGAGGAACTCAGTGACATGTTGGATATTAGTGGAAATCTACTGCTGCAGAAGATATTATACATGTTGCACATGTGGAACTTCACATAGTTAAATTGCAAATCATGGCTTTTGGGGGAAACCAAAATCCAAAAACTCAGATTTGAATATTAGCTTTCTGCTTAGATCTACTTTTGTGCTGAAATAAATTGTTAAGACCAGGTATAATCTCTTTCCTTGTTCACAGCAAGACAGGATGAGCCAGAATTACTGGTACGTTGTCATGTGGAAATCTGCCCAATGTTTCCTATTTGCATTCAGGAGAGATGCAAAGAAAAATGAAAGTATAACAGATAATTGTCATTTACTTTTTTCCATAACAACTTTCTCTATGTGTTAAAGGTATATTTCTGTAAATCTTAATTTAGTGACACTGGGCATAGAAGCAGCTTTTCTTCCTCTTTCATATATGATATATTAATATCTTATAAAACTTCTTATTCCTCTAATATTGGACAGCATCCAGTAATATAAATGCAAAAATGAATCAGAACATGGATAGGTCTGTGTCTGTATGTGTGTGCACCGACTCAGGTATGCAAACATCTCCAAGAATTTGTAAATGGGTGCTTTTGTGTACGTATGTCTCTGGCTGTATGTGGGTATGCTTACCTACTGATCAGATGGGTCATACAGTAAACCTGGGACTTTCATTTCTTTTGGACTGCCACTCCCAGAACTTACCAAGAACTCCACCAGGCAAATTCCTGGGAGATACAGCCCTAAACCAGCAGCATAAAAGAGATCATCTTTCACCTCTACAGGAGCCTCCATTAGCATTATATTGGCTGTTCTTGCAGAAGGAAATGGTTTCTGATGCTGCTCAGAAGCAGAAGGGCTCATGGAAGTGTCAAGGTAAAATGGGACAGGTAGATCTTTGACAGACTGCCTCAACAGAATCTAATAATAAGACTTTATATCTAGATCTGGGCATGAACTGGAAAAAGTGACAAATCAGGATAGTTCGTGGCTATTCATGAACCACCTTTGAACCCTAGAAAACAAACTGGTTTGTGGTTTGTTTTTCTGGTTCATACTTGAGGGAAGTAAAACCTAATGCTTCCCTACCTGGTGCTGCTATCTCTTACTCTTCTTCCTCTGCTGCCACCTTCTGCAGAGAACCCATCTCCTGTAATCCAGGCCAGCTTTCTCTGTCTCTTCTTGGCTTATCAGCTTTGTTTCGTTTCAGCAAAATGGCTTGCATGAACCAAACCACAAACCAGCCCAGTTGGGCCACTATCTAATATGGGGGGAGATCCGGATATTGTGAAGGTCCGGCTTTTCTTCTTTCTTAGTCACATGACTGAAGATGTGGAATCTCCATTCCCATGTACAAAGATTATTGTTTTAAAAAATATACCGTTCAGCCCCATGGCCAGCAGGTGGCGATGGAAAAAAAAGAAAAATAATAAAAAGACCAGCGCTGACAGACCGAAGGCCAGCTGATCAGTGCTGGGTGGAGGGGAAATTAAAAATAAAAATAAAAAGCACCGACCAGTCCCAGGATGAGCTGGTCGGGGCTAGGGGGAAAAAGCAGAAAACCAGATCATGTGTGAGCTCCCACGGACTTCTGGCTTGCATTTTTTACCAGAGCAAAAAATTCCCAACTTCTCTGGTAGGTCATGGAAAACTCGCTAGAGTGGGCATAACCATTTTTTTAAAAGCCCGGTGGCTGTGGGGACAATATTTTTGGAAATACTTTATCTTGAAATTTAATCAGCATTTTAAAGGATGTGTGATAGAGGCCTTCGTGAAGTTTTTTGTTTTGTTTTGTTATTAGTTCAATTGTACCCATCTTCATCCCTTACCTTGAATGGCAAAGCACCATCTCAATTTGGAATAATAATTTTTTTACTACTATGCCTGTTCACATATGAAATTAATATTTTGGTCAGTTACTAGACCCATGTTTGGATTATGATTGACACATATCTCATGTGATGATGATGATGATGGTAGACAATGGTCCATTTCCCTTTGTAGAGAACACACTAAAGGTAGCATGCAAACAGTATATCTAGTACATTTTGCAAAACATTTTTGCAAATATTCATTTGAAAAGTCACATTAACCCAATGCTAGGTGGTGAAACAATTATCTCATTTCCTTTGTTTTTAGTCCTAATAGACTGCTTTTTTGCTAGCCAATGTTAGTTGAACAGGCATGATTATTTCATTATTGTTCCACTTGTTTAAGAGGAAAATGTATGCTTTCATAAATTAATCTCTACATAATTGCTGACCATAAGCTGCAGTATGTGCATGCTTGCAGAACCTGAAAATCCAAGCACATTATATACAGTTGTTCTCCTTGCTGGACATTTTTGTGCTTACTTGAAATTTGTAGGAACATGTTGAAATCAACCACCTTGCAATCTTGCCTGTTCTACTGGAATTGGAAAGCAGGGGAACTTTATTGTATTTAAATGAAAAATAATAGTCAAAAATGTGTCAGTAATGAGGCAAGAGGTATAAATATCAACAAGAGATTACTACAATTTGAGATATCAGCATAGGCATTCAAGGAAACCAGAATCCTGATTCCTAGACAATCTGGAAGGGTTTAGGATGAGACATTTACTGTATAAAAAGGGATTTAGGAGTCACAGTAATAACTAGGATAATGAATGCCACTGATAACGAATGATTCAGAGAGCAAATGGAAATTTCTGGGTATAGGGCTGCCTCGGATAATGAATGTTCCTATGGACTACCTCGGATAATGAATGTTTCATTATGCCTTACAAAAAAATGTGTACCCAGGATGCATTGCACCCCCGTAGTTTGTAGAGGGGTGGGAGGAGTTAGAATGTTTTTTCACGGTGTTCTGGACATATTTTTGCTGAGGGATTTGGACCTTTCAGACTTGAAAAGGTAGGGAGCTAGCTTTTATTAATCTTTGCACTGATTTTTCTTTGCATTTTTCTTGGGAACAGGCTGGGGTAATCTTGGTGCTTGTGTTTGTGTATGTTTGCATTTTTCTCTATTTCACTTTGGGCGGGAACAGGCTGGGGTAGTCTTGTTGATTTCATTTCTCTGAGTTTGCAGTATTTTCCATTGCTCTGCAAGCAAAAAAGGGCTGGGGTAGTCTTGCTGCTTGTGTTTGTGTATGTTTGCATTTTTCCCCCATTTCACTTTGGACGGGAACAGGCTGGGGTAGTCTTGCTGATTTCATTTGTCCATGTTTTCAATCTTTTGTCACTTGCAGCAGGTTTTCTTGAGGCTTGTGTTTGTGTATGTTTGCATTTCCCCCCATTGTATTATTGGCAGGAACAGACTGGGGTAATCTTGCTGCTTTCTTTTCTCCATGTTTGCATTGCACTGCAGGGTGGGGTGTTTGGGCGTGTGTGTTCCAGCACTGCATGCCTATAAAAGTGCACTTTATAAAGAGGCCTGAAAACCTCCCAGCTTTTTTGCCTTTTTTCAGACCTCCGGAATGGATTAATTGGTTTCCCATTCATTTCAATGGGAAACTGCATTTTGGATAACAAATTGCCTCGGAAAACGAATTAAGTACCACTGTACTTCAGTTTGTGTGTGTGTTTCAGAACTAAGTTGACTACACTGATGTGTGAGTATTAGGCAGATTAGTCTAGCTTTGCTATGGTCTTGCCTTTGACTAGCTACAAGTTTTAATGTTTTTTGTGGGTGAGGGGGCAGTCTACCTTGCAAAGTGGGCATCGATATATGGTTGGCCCCATTGAGGTCTGTTTTTAAGAATCATCTTAAGACATGGCTATTTAATGTATTCTATCTTGTGTATTCTGATCTCTCTATGCTCTTGTTGATTTTGATTGACTTAGTGGTGTTATTTTGTTTTATATTGTACTGTAAATTTTAAATATATTATTATATTTAATGGTTGTATCTCTTTGTTTAACCCTGTAAATCACCCAGAGTGGCCTTTGTTTCCAGATGGTGCAGTATACAAGTCTAATAAATAAATAAATATTAAATTGATTTTAAAGGTTTTTGAACTTCCTGTAAACCCTACCAAGTCTGAAAGGATAGGGGTATTGGGAGTAATCACCATAGTGATCACAGCACCTGATTTGCCTGGGTTCACTATCCATGGACATACAGATTAGTGTGACTCAGTAGCGAGATAGGGATCCCCTGATCTTGGACTCCAACATAGATCTCTTCAGGTATTTGCCCCAGAGCTGAGCTGGGAACTGGGACAAAGAAACACACTGATACCACACTTATTGTGGAAACAAATATTAGTTATATCTGCAGTAGACATAGGCACGACCAGAAAAAATGACGTTTCGAGTTTTCGTTTGTCAGAACGAGTCCGTTTCGGGTCGTTTCCGTTTGTCGTGAAATTTTTCAAAAAATTGTTGTTTCGTTTGTTGTTTGTCATTTGTCGTTTCCACCGCGATTTGACTTCCCAGAGCATAGGGGCATCACCGCGGCGGTGGAGGGGGGCCATGGGCGAGCGGCGGCCGCGGGCGGGCGAGTGGGCGGGTGGCAGCATGGGCCGCAGGCAGGTGGCGGCGCGGGCGGACGGGCGAGTGGGCAGTTAGGATATCACTTAGTATAGAGGTTCTGTTCTTGGCTTGCACCCCAAATGTGTGTGTGTGCAAGCAAATTGAAGTTGGGAAAATAGAAAATAAATGGTAGTATATAATATAATATAAAATAAATCCATACCTCCCACTCCCAGTCGAACCTCCCCCTTTATCCAATATCAGAAAAAAATCCTCACAAACTGCCAGAGAAGAAATAAAGAATAAACTGCTATTCCCTTCAGCAGACAAAGCTACAGGGAATCAAAGAAATTATTTTCTAAATTCAATTCCCTCCCTGCCTGCCTAACTTAAATCCTAAAGCCTCCAGCCTCCCTGCTCAATCTTGATCAGATCACACCAGCAGCAGCAGCCTTCCCTCCTCCCTCAACCACATCCATACACCCGACTGCGATTTCTGGAAGGTGCCTCAGCTTTTTATGCCCTCCGAGACATGCAGAAGTGTCAGTCAAAAACCTGGCGATGCCATTGGTGGAATGGTTCAAAAAATTTTCATGGTCCCATCCCATGCCCAGCCCAAATGGGCAGGTCTAAAATAAAATAAAATAAAATAAAATAAAATAAAATAAAATAAAATAAAATCAATACGACGTTTTATTGCTATTAAAAAAACCCACTGCTGCTACTATAAAAATTCAGGCATTTAAAATAAATAAATTTCACATGTTTCTGTGGTGATTTGGTGTGTTTTTTGACCATGATTTCAAAAGAAAAAATGTGGTCGCCATTTTGGATTCCCCCCACCGCATGGCATGGCGAGACGATGAGGATGACCCCCCCCAGCCTGGTGCAAGCAGCCCAGGACAGGAGAAGAGGGGGGGGAAAGGCCGGGGACCCCCCAGAAACCACCCCTCTGGTAGGTGGCAAAGACTCAGGCAGGCATATTTTTGCCTGCTTTTTTGGCTGGGAGTCGAGGTTTTTTTAAAAAAACTTTGAAAAACTTTTTCTGTGCTTCGCATTGTGCGATCGCTGCGATGCCACAAACGGAAATGAAAAACCCGACCAAATTTTTCTTTTTTCGGTTCGAGTTCGAGTTCTGACGGCTTAATTATCGTTACCGTTTCCGTTACGTAACGGAACAATAACCGAAAACGGAAATGACAATTTCGCTGAGTCGTGCCCATGTCTAATCTGCAGTTTCACTGATTTAACGTTAGGGCTGAATCCAAAGCATTGAGAGTCCCAAATGCCAGGCTGATGTTACTGCAACTTCAGTGACAGCTAGGGTAAACCAGAAGTGACAGATCAATGGAGACTACATGAACACATGCCACTACATAGTTTCCCCATCATGCTAGGCTAATTCCGATCTATTGGCAAGAAAGACACACTACTTAAACAGCTGCAAAATAAGCTGGACTTTTTGACCCGCCCACTCTCTCAAACACCTTTACAGCGTTGCAAATCCAGCTATATTTTACTTCAACCTTTTATTTGTCTACTTCTTTTTTCTCTACTTCTTATTTCATGTCTGTGCTTGGGGTCCATATTCACTGTTGTGTAGGCGAATGGGCTCTAAAGCATTAAAACTGTGCCATGGAACTTGCATTTACCCCATCCTCCCATTCTTTTTGTCATCATGGTCTGGTTTTCCAATTCATACTGTAACTTTGTGTGTGTGTGTGTGTGTGTGTGTGTGTGTGTGTGTGTGTGTTTCAATCACAGCATATGATGTAAGCGATGCTGGAATTTTTAACTTTGAGCTTAACCTGATATATAGGATAAATACACAAAGCTAGTGACTTTTTAAGGATGAGTGAGCTCATCCACAGACATTTGATATTTACAACGATAAGTATAGGTTCAAAAAAGCCTCAACCTACAGATATGAGCAAAAACACTGAATGATGAAAAGGAAGTCAGGGCAGCCATGTGAAATGAGCTGGGAAAAAAACAATGGAAGTCAATGATTATTACCAATCTGGTGTAGGGAAAAACTGGAAGAATCAGAAAAGGAGTGGAAGAACAGGGCCCATTAGTGGTAAGTTGCAGCCTGATGAGAACATTGTCACCATTTCCTTCTAATGAAATAAGCACATGCTACCTAATGATTAAATGGGAGTGCTAGTGCCGCATTTGCTTAAAAGGCGAGCTGCTGAACAACTGCCAAAAATAAACAGGTTATGTCCCACTTTTATTCCCTCATCCTTCAAGACAGAACAGTGAGATAGGTTGAAATGTACACTGATCCCAACATTTTGTTCAGACCTCAACTAGAGATGGGCACAAAATGGAAATATAGTGTTTTGTTTCGTTTCGGTCTTCATTTTGTTTCAATTTGTTAATAACAATTTTAAAAAAGAATTTTAAATATTTTAAAAGAATTTTTGTCACGAAACAAAATGAAATGAAACTACTCATAAGGCTATAAATAATGGGGAGCTTTCCTTTTTTATTTAATAGGGGGCCCACTGTCTGAGTTTAAATAGCTTTTAATCAAAGACCCTCCTTATCCTTCCAATCAATTTGCTTTCAAAGGACCCTCTGTAAACAAGCAGGAAACCTAATGGCTTAAATAAGATCAGAGAGATAATCTCAAAAGCTGATTGGCACAGGGAGGGAAGTAAGGAAAACATGAATAATAACCTCCAGTCCTACCTAACCAGGAAAGGAAAACAATCAGTTTAAGTCAACTGCAGACATAGGCAAGACAAGGAAGGGAAGATAAACACAATCCAATCAGCCTTGTGGTCCTAAAGCTGCCATGTCTGCAGCCCAGAGACAGGCAGCAGAGCTCACCTCAGGGCTAGCTGAAGATCAAGATCAGAGATAAGCTAGCTATCAACAGCTGAGGTGCGGGGAGGGAATGAAGGAAAATAATCAGTTTCTTTTTTAAAAAAAACCTCCTGTTCTTTAGACAGCTGGCTCAAGAGGCCTCTCATCACTAGGATGAATCATTTCATTTTTGAAACAAAAATGGTGTTTTGTTTCATTTCTTGACAAAATGCTGTTTGCTGTTTCATTTTGTTTTGTAACATTTTGTAAGCTTACAAAACAATGAAATAGCATGTTGTTTTTCATAAGCTGCCCATCCCTAACCTCAACTCCATGCTTCTGATTTGGCCCATTCCTATTCACACTGATAGCTACATAAACTCTATCCTGCATCTGAACAAAGATCTGAAAAACAGAAGGATCATTTATCTATTGACAAGCATTGAAAATTGAGAAATAGCTACACATTTTTAAACACTAACACTGGACAAAATTCGCCAACATAGGACTCTCTTAGGAGGGGATTTTGCTTTCCTTATTTTGGACAAACACGTATTGTGAATACATATAATTTTTATGTAGTCACTGAGAATTTCTTTTATTTCCTGATATACAGTACTTGACTTGAATATATAGTAATGGGAGACTTAATAAAATCT
Organism: Phrynocephalus guinanensis; assembly: GCA_037367245.1. Classification (NCBI taxonomy): domain Eukaryota; kingdom Metazoa; phylum Chordata; class Lepidosauria; order Squamata; family Agamidae; genus Phrynocephalus; species Phrynocephalus guinanensis. Next base: position 62,347,346 of record CM074741.1, on the reverse strand, counting down.
GCCAAGTTTGAGATAGAACAGTTTATTTTAAAATTACACTTAACTTTCTAGACAAATGGTTACCAACCTTGTGTCCTCAGGTGTTCCTGTATTAGAGTCCCAGAAAACCTGGCCAGCACAGCTAGTAGTGAAGGCTTCTGTGACTTTTGGACCAAGAACACCTGGGGAATCTAAGGATGGCAACCCCTGTTCTCGGTTTCTGGTGGACCACAGTTCTTAAAATAGCAGAGAGTACAGAGGGGATCCTAGGTAGCAAACATGCATTGCTATTTTTAAAGAGGAGTCCTAAAACTCAAGGATGGATTCACTAACACACTGTCCTTTATGTTTTAAAGACAATTTGTATGGCAACATAATACATCACAGAGGGCCCCACAGAAAGAAAGGAACATATTTTAGGGAGGAAATGAATGCATGAGCTCCAGTGTCACAATGTTTGAAAGCCAGATACAGTGGTACCTTGTATAAAGGAATTAATTCATTCCAAATGAAATTATGTTAAGCAAATTTTCCTTTATACAAATTTCTCATAGGAATGCATTGAAAACGGAATAATCCCATTTTATGTTGTATGGTTTCACCCCATATAAACTTTGTTATACAAGGGTCCACCAAAAAGGCTTTTTTTTAAAAAAAAAAAACCAGCATGCTGTTGTTGATACTAAGGTTTAGCTCTCATAAAGGCCCGTCCTTGTGCAACACAATAATAAGCAGGCTTGTCATGAAACTAGCCCCAGTTTTAGGAGGAGGCTATTGCGCGCAGCTCTTGCCAGCACTGTCCCATTCAGAGAGAGGTATAGGGAGGGGGAGTCTTTCAGATTATCTCATCCTGGAATAGGATTAGGGGTGTGGATTCTGAAAATGAACCACGTTAGACTTGTATTCAGTATGAAATCTAGACTCACTCAGTTTCTCACATGTCCCCCCCCTTTTTTTGAACATTTTTTTAAAAATCTGGCTGTTGATTGCAGGCAGGTACTTTCCATCCAATTTATATGATACCCCCTGCTGTTGGAAGTGGGATATTCAATAGAGATGGGCACGACTTAGCGGTATTCCCATTTCCATTTCCGTTACTCGGTTCCGTTACTCTACGGAAACGGTAATGGGAATTACTCCGCCAGACTTCAAGCTCGAACCGATGAACGAACAATTTTGGTCTGATTTGTCGTGCTCGTTCCTTGCATCACGCGATCGCGCGATGCCACGCGGCACAGAAAAAAGTTTTTAAAAGTTAAAAAAAACCGGTTCCCGGCCAAAAAGCAGGCGGAAAAATGCCTGCCGTGCCTCAGGGCACCTACCAGAGGGGTTGTTTCTGGAGGTCCCCGGCCTCCCCCCCCCATCCCCTGTCCTGGGCTGCTCTGGTGGGACTCGCAGCAGGCTCCCAGCCAGCAAAAAGCCCAGTCTCGCCGCCGGCCGCCGCAATTAAAGCGCAAGCAAGCGGCACGGACGGCACAGGAAAAAACCTTTAAACTCTCCCCCACCCATTCCCGGGCCAAAAAAGCAGGCGGAAAAATGCCTGCTTGACTAAGGGCGCAGGGCACCTACCGGAGGGGTGGTTTCTGGAGGGGGACTCGAGTCACCATGCCATGCGGTGCGGGCGGGGGATCCAAAATGGGGCGGCGAACGCAATATTGTTTTTGAAATCGTGGTCCAAAAACACACAAGCACAACAGAAACACACGAAAATTTATAAACTGCCAGATTTTTCACAGTAGCAGTGGGTTTTTTCTTGCAACAAAATGTCTCTCCTCTCCTCCTCTGTCCTCCATTGATTTTATTTTATTTTATTTTATTTACACCTGCGCAATGATGGGCTGGCCGAGTGGCCAGCCATGTGGGAGTGGACAACCATGCAAATTTTTGGAGCCATCCCACCAATCGCATGGCCACTTGGCCATGGAGACTTCTGGGATGTGCCAAAAAGCCCCCTAAAACCTGCCCTAGCCCCCTAACCCTAACCCTAATCCTTGACTCCTTACAGACTGTCTTCTTAGTGGGTCAGAGAGGCACCCAGAGGTGCAACCCACTAGCCCACCGTAACCTTACCCGTCACTAGCCTAACCCTAGCTCTTGCACTAACCTACCTTAACCCTAAGCCAGATCTACTTGCATTGCACTACACGCAAGTATGATTCCCTTCTTTGTGAGACATGGCGGTGCGAGAGCCTTAGGCATCACCCTATGGCTCTGGGTTCACTCACTGGTCTCACTGTCTGCAACTGGTATGCATATCCATATGGCTATGCATGCCATTTTGCAGCAGCAGGTGAGGAGGGGAGACCCCCATGTCGAGGGGTCTCTTGAAACCAGCTTCCCCTTCCTAGTGGGTGAGGATAGGAGGCACCCACGGGTACCTCCAGGAGCCTGCTTTCCCTTTATAGCGGGCCAGAGGAGGCACCCACCCCACAGAGGTGCCTCCAGGAGCCCGCTACCCCCCCAAAAAAAACAGTACTAACAAAAACGAAAAAAATGAAAAAACAAACCGACTATTTTTTTCGGATTTTCACGAAAAATGGAAACGACCCAAAACGGAACCGGCCCGACTAACGACAACTGGAAATTTTTTTTTTCAAGTCGTGCCCATCTCTAATATTCAAGTCCAAGAACTGTGCACCACCTCAGTGAGAGCAGGTGACAGCTGTCTCCTGTTGTTTGCTCTCAGCATCGGTTAATGAGAGGCATAGTGACTGTGAGCATGAGTGTTTCATTTAGCCAGCCTTGCTAATAGTCACTGATAGACCAATCTACCACACACGCGCCTAATCTGTTTCTCTGGAAGCAAGAAGCCATCCTCACATCTGGTGGTAATGAATTCAATAAGTTAATTATTGCATGATTCCCTAAGCAAATTACTTAGATTCGTTTTGCTTATCAGAATAGTCTTACCCTTGTTCTAGATGTACTTCCATGAGGAGCTCACCTCAAATGATAGCTCATGAGGATTTCCTAATCCTTTTGTGGTTTGTGGCATTTGCAGAGGCTCAGCACTGATTAATTTCCCACCCCTCTGGACAGCATGATTTTAAATTGCCTCATTTTTTATTGTGAACCATGATTCCTTTCAGCCATTCCTCGTTGTTATTCAGTAGCCACGCTTTTCCAATATAGAGATGTTGTTCTCTTGTAGCCCAAATAAACCTCACTCATGAATAAAATGTTGAGGCTTGACAGAAGCAGAATACACTCAGGGTTTGCATCCTTCCACAGTTGTGAAAGTCAGAGATCTTTGCCTTTTAATTTGTTTGTTCATGCTACAAGATGTAAATCAATATAGTCAATTAGAAAGCAGGGAATCAAAAGAAAGATACAAAATACTGCTTATCAGGACTGATATTCCAAGAACTTAAAAGAACTGCAGACTAGTACTCTCCAGGGACAGCCATTTTAGCTCAGGCAACCCAAAGATTCCTCACTAATTGACCTTTACTTATGAGGCAAATGGCTGCACTTTGCTAAAGTGATTTTTGGAGCATGTTGCAGTGCACCATTTCAAGAAGAGGGGCTCCACATCAGCAGGGCTGTCAAGCTGTGACAGGTAGATGAAGAGCCAGTTTTTAAAGAGGAAGGAAAGTGAATATTAAAGCCCATGCTGCATAATGCTCCTCCCATGCAACAGAATATCTCCGAAAAAAGTGAGTGATGTTTTTCAAACAATACGATTTTAGATTAACAAACATAATGGAAGATTAAGCATTCCTAATTGGTGAGTTTAATTACAGTTAGTACAAATGTCTGGAAACATGGTAGATTTTTTGGCTTAAATGTACAGAGTAAACTGTGTTTATCTTCCACAGGTAAAGATGTTCTTAATTATAACTAATATGGTACTAAGAGGCTTGAAACAAGTAATCGCTAAGCTGAAAGCAAATGCAGAATTTATCCTAATAGAAGTAAGCATTAAATATATCAGGAATTATGGGAACTGAGATAGGGATTAATCCTTTGAGACATTCAGTAATAACCATGTCCTAACTGTGTAATCCTATATGCAGTGACTCTGAAGGAAGACACTCCACAGAGGTCAAAGGGGATTTTTTTTTAAAAAATGGTGTCCCTCAACCAAAAAAAAATTGAAACGTTTGTGTGATATATCATACTACTTGATATCAAATTTGGAAGAAGAAAATGAACAAAAAGATTACATGTTTTATACTTTGAAAATTTAAATACAGTATTTGCTCCTAGATTCGGGGGGGGGGGACACATTTTTTGCCTCCCATAAATGTATTTCCCCCAACTGGGGGAGTGGGGGGGGAAGGAAGGAAGGAAGGAAGGAAGGAAGGAAGGAAGGAAGGAAGGAATATACAGCAGTAGTCTACATCAAATCTGGCAGCTGTATTGTGCCACACACCAACTGTGATCAGGTTTGATGCAAGCTTGGAGTCTGAGCAGCTACACTTAGAGTTGAAGTCATATCACTGTTGAAGATATAAGACTGGCAGTATTTTATGAGACTGCCTTTCAGACTTTTAGGACTGAATTTATGAGAGGTAAGAAAGTTCCTCATGCAACAGTCACATATAACCTGGACTTAAAGAGCTCCATCAGATTATCCATAACATATAAATAGTGCCTGACTTTTAGTGGCCAAACACTACAGGGTGTTTTGTGACACAAACAAAAACTTCTAAGATTGGTTCCCAAATGTTGTTGACTCATGGTTCCCTTAATGTACTGGTAACTGGCGGTGGCTCCCCTAATGGGATACTCTGAGTGGTGGGAGGAGGGGGAAGCCCATCTTGAATAGTCTTTCTGCAGATTATGTTGTACCCCTGGCTGGGTTTGGTGGCACCCTGGGGGTATTGCAATGCACAATTTGGGAACCACTGTTCTACAACATTAAGTTCTGAGTATGCAACAGCCAAAAGACATGTACACAGATCTTTAACTCCTCAAGTTCTAAAGCTCCAATTTTGTGGTGTATGTAATCCCTCCTCACTTCTTCAGTGCCCATGTGCCAAGGGGTGCTTTTTTCCTGCCTGTTGTGATCAGGGGTGCTTAACTTACCCACCTGGCAAAGCATCCACATTTAGCCACTTTCCTTTTGACTATGAAATTGTGAAATTCATCCTTGTTTTAAAAATCCCACTATAGCATTAATGTGCTTGCCCTAAGCCCTTTCACAGGCTATTGACAAATACCGCTTCTAATTTTTCTCTTTCACTTCCACCAACTAGCTTCACTAGTAAATTAAAGCCTTCAGACTGTTTTAAACTGAATAAAAATAAAAGAAGTTTATTGATTACAAGGTCAAATCAAAATCATTAATGGTAGCTTGTTGAAGTACACATAAAAAGAAAAATATAGTTCAAACCCACTTAAGTTTAGTTACTAATAAAGTTGAACATATGCACAGCCAGCTCCTAAGTACACATACTCAAGACACTTAATTTTCCCCACAGACACTCTAAAAGTTCTCTCTCTTCTCTCTCTATCTTTTATCCAGTAAGTGTAGGTCCCTATCTATCCCTATCTGATTCTCTCAGACTCTATCAAATTTCCTGTCTATCCTTATCTGACTAAATTAGTGCTGAGCAGAGCCTTAAATCCCCTCAGACCCCCCCTCAAGACTATGTCATTGGTCTACAAACCCACCAATCAGTACAGACACTTCTCATGAATTATTCATTAAAACAGGTAGACACCACACCTACTGCAAAAAGTGTCATGTCATGCCTTGTGATTCAGTGGTTAAATTGCTGTACTGAAACTATCATTGTGCTCATGACTTTGGGTTCAAACCCAAGGAGCTAACTCATGGTTGACTTAGCCTTCTAGCCTTCTGATGTCGGTAAAAAAAGGACCCAGCTTGCGGGGGGTGAGGCAATGTGTAGCCTGTATAAATAAATTGTACACTACTCATAGACTGCTTTAAGCACTATGGGGCAGCATATAAGCAGAACACTTTGCTTTTTTGCATGCATTATTGTGTTCACTTTCTAACAGTTTGAAAAGTATGCATTTCCCCCAAGCAATTTCCTCACAAATGCTTGTTGTTCACAAAATACATTTTAAACAAAACTGAGCAAATTAATATTTGGGTGTGCAATTTTGTTTTGGTTTGTTTACAGGTTCAGCACAAAAATAGGGCTGTATGAAAAGGTGGGCAGCTAGACTTTCCCCATCACTCTTGTCCTTCCGCCAGTTTTTTCCCTTGGTACTTTTGGCAACTGCTTCATTGCCGAGGGCAGAAGTGCTGAAATCCTTTAATTTTTGGTGTAAGTATTTTAATTGGGATGTTTAACATATTTTGTGATAACTCTGTTTCAATATTATCATAACCAACATAACCAGGTTTTTGTATGTATTATTTTTTAAGTGGTGAATGCATGCCATGTGCCATCAGGTCAGTTTTGACTTGTAGCAACCTTAGTGTGGTTTCTGAGGTAAGTGTGACAGATGAGAAGTGGCTTTACCAGCACAACTCTTCATGGCTGAACAGAATTTTGAACCAAAGGCCAACACTCGATCCACTACACTATGCTACACTGCCTCTTGTATTTAGATGCATTGGGATTTTTATTGCACTGTAAACCATAAGAACATAAGAAGAGCCATGCTGGATCCAGCCAACGGCCCATCTAGTCCAGCTTCCTGTATCTCATAGTGGCCCCACCAGATGTGTCTGGGAGCGCACGAGACTAGATATCTGTCTCCTGATACGACTCCCCTGCATCTGGCCCTTGAAGTACCCCGGTTTTAAGCCTGGCGATTACATATCTCCATCGTGGTTTGTAACCTGTGATGGACTTTTCCTCCAGGAATCTGTCCAATCCCCTTTTGAAGGTATCCAGGCCAGATGCCAACACCACATCCTGTGGCAGGGGGTTCCACAGAGTAACAACGCGTTGGGTGAACCACCTTAGCTCACAACTCTGGAAAGAATGAATAAATGGATATGGATATTTTATCCCCAACCTCTAATGTCTGCAGTCATTGCTCCCCCACCCTCGATGCAATGCTCCTTCTTTCCTCAGAGGCAACAGGGACAGTCAGGAGTGTTGATTTAACAGCATCAATAAAAAATTCTCAATTGACATGAGTTGCAGTCTAATCCATGTAAAGGGATCTTGGGCATTCATCCTCCCTGTAGTACGGTTATTTGAAAAGAAGTCCCGACTTTCTCTGACCCTGCATGATTAAGAATTCAGCAGAAAAGGGCAGTGAGAAGCAGGTCAACACTGCCAGGCACAATCATTCATACCAACACAATCACACAACAATTCCCTTTTACAAGCAAAGGGAAACTAATTTGTCTTCTCTGTTCTCATCTGACCCAGTTAAGCGGCAAGTGCACTCTATAACTAAAGTTTATAGCAGAATAGCACTTTTAACCAAAGTATTGGAGTTGAAAAGGTGAGCCAGCAAAAAGGTCAAAGCCATTAGGTTACCGTGCAGGGCCAGAAACAAATCCAGCAAGAATTCATTATGACACTTGGGTCTCCATCCATTCATTCGGAATCTTAAACAGCCTTTCTAATCAATTTGGTTCTATGATTTGGGGACAAGCTTGATGCTTGTGAAGCCTGCAGTTTAGCACTGGCTCAGAACAGACTGGCTAAGTTCAAATCTCCTTTCTACATTCTCAGGATTAAGAAGAGTCTTTGTAGGATATCTCAGGCATATTAGCCCTTCATTACAGGCCAACTGGCCGGAAAGGCAGAAATCCCAGAAGTAAGTAGCTTTAAATGTGATTGAAAGTGCACAGGTCCAGCACTTAGAAATGGCCTGGTCATGGTCAAATGACATTTTAAGTACTCTTTTTATAGGTTAATTAAATAATAAAATGAATTAATTACCCCATTTCTTAGTGCATGAGCCCAGACTATTTAAAAAAAAACTGTCTGTACCATCCAATGGGGACAAGTTTGCACATGTTGCTACAACCAGTATGTCACCTTTTGGCCCCTCTATGAGTCATGCTTTAAATAATGTAGAGAAGCTTTGAATTAAGAACCAATTTACTTACACCACTGGGCTAAAGCCACTGCTCCAACTCTGTTGCTTATCTCTATGAAGACTATCAGGGACAGTGGGAAAAACAAGATTTTATTAGTTGCCCTCTTTCTTGTTTTAATATATTTCTATACTACTGATTTATCCTCTTTTTAATTTTTATTAAGCTGTCTTTCACAGAATACATTCTGACAATAGATCTGTCATTTCTTAGCTTAGAGTTGCACTTGATATATCTTGGCATTTGTCCTACAGTCTCTTATCTGTCTACAATAGCAGAAACACATTACTTGGAGGTAGAGCCACCCACTTCACAAGAAGTCCTGGGTTCAATTCCTTGCACCTCCAGTTAGAACCATCAGGGGGCAGATTATGGGAATGACGTGTACAGATGGGAAATTTATTTCAGAAGCATTGGGTTCCAAAATGGAGGAGCAAAGATAATGTTCCAGCTTGATTCCTTGTTGGAGCTCAGCTCTGTGCTGGCAAAGAAAGGTAAGACATTGGCTGCGTGCATGTCAGAGGCTTCAGAACACCACCTGGGCTCATGTGGGAATTGCCCATCCCTTATGACATCTGCTCCAGCTAAAGATTCACTGCCAGTTAGATAAGGAAATAGCCTGATTTCACATAAGTCAGCCCATCTGTTTTGTGTTAATGCTGGCCAATTGGCCCTTTCCCCTTGCAACCTGGGAGAACCTTATAGAAAATGGAACTGAGGTTGGGAAATGTTCCCCTGAGGAAGTGGTCAGAAGTCAACTGCTACCACCACCTGCTCACAAAATCTTCCAAGGGGCAAGGTATATGCCCACTTAAAACATGATCTTGCAAGTGAACAGTGTTACTCAGACTTTAGAGGAGGCACACCTCCTCCAAGCACCCTCCTTTTGGCCCTAAGCTGAAGCAGGTGTTCAGGTAAGTATGGTTATTCAAGTATCACTCTTGTGCTTTTCTCTGCTGATATTGTTAATTGCATTAAAGCATCATTCCTCAGTAGAGGCGACGTCATATCTTTTTCTTAATTTTTGTGTGCAGTGAATCCACTCTAGCTGCTGATCACCTACTTGGCAAATAAAAATAAGGATTGTCAGGAACATTCCTCTGTGGATGCTGCATCCATGCTGGCAACTGATCAAATTAAATTTGTTCCAGCCTTACACAATGTGTAAGAAGTATACATTTCAGAAACTATGCTTAGATCAGGGGATGGATGGAAATACAGATCCTCGCTGAAGCTGCAATGAATGATTGGTCTCTACTTCTATGCACCAGATCATCTAGACAGCTTGGCAATCCCAGTACATGGAGCAAGATGTTAGCACAGATGTAATCCATCCCTTAAGCCAAGGAACCACCCGTAAGGGAGGCTGACAAAAGGAAGATGTTGAGACTTATCAAAAAGAAAGGCTTCCCCCTGCCACCACCTGCTGGGACATGTGGTCTTTGCTTTCTACACCAACTTGGGAACTTAGGGACTCTGCCTTCTATGTCCCTGATACGAGTGATACCTTAACTCAGGCATGCCCAAACTTCGGCCCTCCTGATGTTTCGGACCACAACACCCAGAATTCCAAGCCTGTATTTCCAATGGCAAAGGACTGTGGGAATTGTGGTCCAAAACATCTGGAGGGCCGAAGTTTGGGCATGCTTGCCTTAATTAATCACTTGTGACAATGAGAAATGATTTATGAGGCCCAAATGTGACCTCTAATATTACAATAAGGGAAGAATTAGAAAAATGACGGAAAAACTTATTTCTGCAATAATAATAATAATAATAATAATAATAATAATAATAATAATAATAATAATAATAATAATAATAATAATAATAATAATAATAATAATAAAGCAGACTCTCTGATACCTTCAACCAGTGGTTGCCCAAAGTCCCAACTTTAAGGCTTTTGATTAGGGATTGAGGGAAGCTGCAAAAAAAAAATCAACTTGTGAAACAGAGTCAAGACCACTTCGCTAGTCAATGTAACCCATGTCTATTTTTCCAGACCACACCAGGTATGACGGCTGAGCACTCCTAAATCCCAAGATGATGTAGCCAACCAATGGGCTCTGATTGTGGCATCCTGTTCCTTCCAAGCCCTTTCCAGGAGAAAAAACAGCAGTATTTGAAGCTAGGATCTAACACGTTGGTTGTTCCCTTACCTAGCCCCAGCTGTGATGCAGCTCCAGAAGATCCTTCAACAGATGTGAGTGTAGTTGAGCATATCTTATTGGGTCTGGTGTCATTTCCCCCACTTCAGGATTCTTCATATTGTTTAATGAAATATTTCTAGTCAGAGCTGTACATTCTTTTTGTTCCAGAGCTGGTGGTGGCATAAATCTCGTGTTGTACATTTACGGGGTTTGCTCACTGACATGTAGCAATATTTATCTTACATTCTAGTATTTCCATTTGTCCTCCCCTTTTTCCACATTCCCGTTTGAATCGGCAGTGTATTGAACTTTGCTCGCTAGTACTTCAGATGTCAGAGCAGATGGATGGCTTTCCTGTAAGAACGAGCATCAACGTTGGCACTTGAAGGGTAGATTTGATGCCAGACATACATTATTTTCTTGCACATACGTTGGCATATCAATAGCTGTCCCATATTTTGTTTCTGCTATTCCTTGCACAAAATGCATCTGATGTCAGACATTTTCTATGTCCATGAATCAAGAAAAGGTAGATTTTTCCACCCACAAAGGAATAAAACTGATTCCCAGGGCATTTAAATACCTCATATAAATATCCCTTTATATTCTGCCTGGAAGAAAATACAGATAACCCAGCAAAACATTCAACTTCAGTGCTGCTGCCGCTGCTGCCGCCATGGGGTTTCTCTTACATTTTCACCTAATAATGAGAAGAAAGGAAGGGGGGGAAATGGGATATGAAACATTATTTCATTAATAAGACCAAAGCTTTATTTCACTGTCTCTGATATGTTTATTAATACCTTTTAATCCTGATGAACATGTTAATGGAAATCTCTATTTGAATAATGAAACAATTATACAGCTCAAGCCATTCTTAATCAAAGGCACATTTGAAAGTGGCTAGCATAAAAAAGGGGATGAGTGGGTGGGACAAATGGAAATTATGTGGTGGCAAGGTCTTGGTTTATCCTTATCTGCCATTGGGCTCAGTAAGAAATCCCCTAGAAATATTCATGAGGTATAAAAGATAAAAAAAAAAAACCTTACTTGGAAGTTGGGAAAGTATTTGGGTGTAATGAGACAATGGGAGAAGCTCACATCAAATCACACTGGAATAGGTTGCTTTGCAGAAACTGACCGCTTTTACGGTGACCCTTCTGACTTTCAGGGTATCTCTGTGGCCTGGCCTCATGTGATACCCTGGCCGGAGGGTGGGTTCTCTGCCTCAGTAAGTAGAGTGTCAGCTTTCCCAATGCACAGTTCCACAGCAGATGGGGGTGATAATAACAGAGACAAGAGATGCCCTTGTAGGCACAGGTGTAGCCATGGTGGGGCTTCTATTTATGAAGAAACAATGCAATGCAATGGGGGACCGATAGGCATACAGAAGATTGGGAGGCATGTGAGGACCAAGAGGGAAAGCCCAGGCCAACATATCCATAGAAGACTGGAAAGTGATCTACCAATGGGTTGGACCAGCTGGTGTCCCTTGAGGAGGCTGTCCACATACAACAAGATGAGCTGCATTGTCATGGGGCTTGCCAGGAGAAAAATAAGTGCTGTGCCTGACACTGACACCATAAGGAGCAGGAGCATCCACTACCAGCCAAGACTGCTTGTACTGCCACCTGATCTGACCAGGGCAAGAGATCCAAAACTGCCACACTGTGTCCTCACTTCACACCCTCCATGGAGTTTACTTAGATTTTGGCCAGGTTTCTGCTAAAATGACCAGATTTGCAGGCCGGGAGGAGCCCCCAGTGAACCCTACCCTTTTGCCAGAGAGCTTATGGAACTCATCTGCAGGGATTAGTGACCACATGTATTCAGGACCTGTGTTGCAGCAACCACTTTTTGGCCCATTTGTGGGAGTCTTCAACCTATTGAAGAAGGGGTTCTGGTCCACTGTTAAGACTTGTACCCAAGACTGAAAAGAAAAAGACCAAGAGTGAACATACTCTCTGTTGTCCTGTTGGTAATTAACTTTGCTGGGCTCACTGGCATTTTAAGTTTATTTCAAATAAACAGTTCAGTCTGCAGGAGCTCACCATGTCTTCATGTAGTAGCCCTATTAACAGAGATTGGTCTTAGTGCAGAGCATAATTTCCCAATATCTCATTTGATCTATGGGAAATCGATTGCACTGGACCACCCACAAGGCCACCCCACAAACAGTCCAAAATGCAATCTCTTTCCCCATGTGATCATGTCTTAAGGTGAACTTTATTGGTACTGAAGTACAGCATATTAATTTGTACCAAATCTTTCTTATACCAGATATGACTAGAGATGGGCACGACTTAGCGGTATTCCCGTTTCCGTTTCCGTTACTCGTTTCCGTTACTCTACGGAAACGGTAACGGGAATCACTGCCCCAGACTTCGAGCTCGAACCGACGAACGAACAATTTGGTCTGATTTGTCGTGCTCGTTACTTGCATCGCGCAATGCCAAGCGGCACAGAAAAAAAGTTTTTAAAAGTTAAAAAAAAACCCCGATTCCCGGCCCTAAAAGTAGGCGAAAACTGTCTGAGGGCACCTACCAGGCCAGAAGGGTGTTTTATTTGGGGGGGGGTCCCTGCCCCCCTCTCCTTGGCTATTGCTACTGCTGCGCTGCTGGTACCAGGCTGGGAGGGCGCATCCATTTGCCATGCAGTGCGGGGGATCCAAAATGGCGACCGCAATATTTTTTTTGAAATCGTTGCCCAAAACCCCACCAAAGCACCACAGAAACATGTGAAAATTAGCTATTTTAAATGCTTGAATTTTTACAGGAGCAGCAGTGGGTTTTTCTTGCAAAAAAAAGTCTCCGTTGATTTTATTTTATTTTATTTTATTTTATTTTTTTACACCTGCACATTTGCAATGATGGGCTCGCCCATGGGAGTGGACCATGCAAAGTTTTGCAGCCATTCCACCAATCGCATGGCCAGGTTTTGCTGACTGTACCAGGCTGGGAGGGCGCATCCATTTGTCATGCGGTGGGGGGGGGATCCAAAATGGCGACTGCAATATTTTTTTTGAAATTGTTGCCCCAAACCCCACCAAAGCACCACAGAAACATGTGGAAATTAGCTATTTTAAATGCTTGAATTTTTACAGGAGCAGCAGTGGGTTTTTCTTGCAAAAAAAGTCTCCGTTGATTTTATTTTATTTTATTTTATTTTATTTTTTTACACCTGCGCATTCGCAATGATGGGCTCTCCCATGGGAGTAGACCATGCAAATTTTCCACCAATCGCACGGCCACTTGGCCAGATTGACCACAGAGACTTCTGGGATGTGCCAATCGGGCATAAACAGCCCACTAATCGTAGCCCAAACCCGAACCCTAAGCCTAACCCATACGCCAGTACACTGTCCTTCTAAGTGGGTCAGAGAGGCACCCAGATGCACCCCAATACTCACCGTAACCTCACCCGTAACTAGCCTAACCCTAGCCGTTGCGCTAAGCCGTCTTAACCCTAAGCCAGATCTACTTGCATTGCACTACATGCAAGTACGTGAGACACAGCGGGTGCAAAGAGTCTGCCAGTCCGTCACTTGTGGCTCTGGCTGACTCCTGCAGCTCCCTCCAGGAGCCCGCTACCCCCTCCCCAAACCAGTACTAACGACAATGAAAAAACGAAAAAACGAACCAACTAATTTTTGCAAATTTTCGCGAAAAACAGAAACGAGCCAAAACGGAACCGGCCCGACTAACGACAACTCGAAAAAAATTTTTTTTCAAGTCGTGCCCATCTCTAGATATGACCACTAGTCTATCTAACCCAGAAGCATTCCAGGGTTTTAGTGATGAAACTTTCCTAGTTTTAACTGGATCCAAGTACCATTGTCCGATTGACAGACAGACAGACAGACAGACAGACAGACAGACAGACAGACAGACAGACAGACAGACAGACAGATACAGATAGATAGATAGATAGATAGATAGATAGATAGATAGATAGATAGATAGATAGATAGATAGATAGACTAATTGACATGTCAGCCATACGGCTTCAAAGTCCACTGTAGACAGTTCACAGCAAGATCATACTAAAGAGACTGAACTCTGCTTGGTTTCTGATTTCAGGCAAGACTGGATCTGTATAGTGTGATATCTGAATTGCTTTGGCTATTGTGCATTAGCTGAAGCATGCTTGAGGCAAACAGTTAAAGAAATCTAGTCATACTTCCTTCACTCCTGTATTCCCATAACTGATTATCCCAGGGAGTCCAGTTTCAAAGGGCAATGATTCCACTCCACATTTGGATCGTAACTTTGCAGGAGATATTGTAGATAGTAAAGGAATAGTGATCAGTACCATGGATAGCTCCTGTAAAGTTTAGACTTAAAAAATACCTCACTGCCTTGTGGAAGTGGGGTCACCAGTGCTTGCTAACACATAACACATATGAAAAAAATGTGTTCAAAAAAAGTTAAAATATTTCAACTTTGAGCCTCAATGAAGTATTTTGAGGAAATACTTGCTCATTTCAGGTAGAAATGTGCACATCATTATAGTCCAAATCAAGGAACGTTGATCCGCTGCCCTCTGCGGACATTGTATGCCAGGCTTGTCCAAAGTCCAGCCTGGGGGCCAAATGCAGCCTGTTTTCAAATGTTGAGCAGCCCACAGTCTCTTCTATCCACCGGCTCAGCCTGTTACACATCCCCATCAGCTGGCCCCTCCCTGTGCCAGCTGGAGATGCCAGCTTGCAGTTTTATGGTTTGCCTGGCCTCCCTGTTTCCATCTGCAACCCAGACACCCAAACAGCCCACCCACCCTCAGCATGTGCCATTCCATCCCCCACAGGACCCCAGGGAAATGATCAGCTGGATCATCCGATTTGCTTGTGCCATTCCATGCACCCCGGGACCTCAGGCAACTGATCTGTCAAATCCAGAAGCACGCGTGTGCCATTCCACATACCCCAGGATGCAGGTTCCACCCTCCCCAGGAATCCAGGCAACTGATCTTCTGGGTCAGTTGTCTGAGGTCCTGCCGTGTGTGCAATGGCATGACCTAGCAGATCAGTTGCCTGAGGTCCTGGGGTACATGGAATGCTGCAGGTGAATGGGACGACCCCGCAGATCAGTTCCCTGGCATACTGCAGGAAGTGGAATTGTGTGTGCCAGTGGTGTGACCAGATATGTCATTTCCCTGAGTCCCAGGGAATTTGAAAAGGTGTGGGTTCCACCTTACCCAGGACTTCAGGCAACTGATCTAGCGGCTTTTGCCGCTTGCGCGCAGCATTGCACATACCCCGGGACCTGATCTTCTGGGTCATGGCACAAACCTGAGTTGGCAAGTGGCACATGAATGACACAACCAGGAAGATCAGTTCCCCGAGGTCCCGGTGTGTGTGGAATGATGTGCTAGTAGCACAACCCAGAAGATCAGTTCCCTGAGGTCCCTGGGATTTTTCAAAGGTGCATGTGCAGTACAATCATTCCCTGAGGTTCTCGGCTGTGTGGAATGGTGCACGTGTGCGCTCGATCTGGCAGGTCAGTTCTCTGAGGTGAGTGGGGGGGAGGGTGCATGTGCGGCATCAAAACCACTGTTTTTGAGCCAGACCTAGCCTATATAATGCAGTCGAGATCTCAGTATCACCCTTCACAGTAGTGCAGTTAAGTTATTTAGTCTTTCATAAAATCGTTCATTTGCATTTAATGTTAATGGTTCAAAGAATGTCAGGCTGCATGGTCAGCCCCCACACATTTTCACCTCCCCAAATCTGGCCCTCCTTGCAAAAAGTTTGGACACCCCTGCTCTATGCCCTCTGTCGTAATTTTTCAAAAGGAATGTAGTTCATTCCTTTCCCCCCAAATGTTTCCAAATGTGCACATTTTAAATTTTGCAGTGTCCAAACACGTTTCACTGAAAAAGTATATTTTGCAAACATTATTATTGTGCCTATTTTTATGCAAACAATTTAAAAAGACACATTTGGGGTGGGGTGCTTCCATGGCCTTTTATCAAGATAAGAATTCCAGAAGGCAAATTGTGCCTGCCCTCCATACAATCTGGGAAGCATGGATTTAGAGAAGCTTGTCAAACCTTGGAGTGAAATCAGATTCTCCACTTATCCCTAGTTACTTCAGCAGTATAACAATCAGGAACTCTACTGTCTGATTTAGCTGTTACATTCCTCGATCTCCCTCCCAGAGCAATATAATCTTCAATAGCAGTAACGACCTAGTAATCAAGTGAGTTGGAGCATAAATGTGTGATGAGCACCTTAGCATCACTGATTTCTTCCCCTGACAGGAGGCATTTCAGTGCATGCTTAACTTTTCTTACTTAAATCAATAGAATTTAAATGTGCTTCACATTTGCTGGAATTTGTCTCTTAACTAATTCATTTGCTGGGCTAGAGATCATGGTCTGATCAGGTTACAGAGTTTTAAATTGTTCTTAATTTGTTTCAAATGATTAGAAGTTGTTTTACACTGGTCATCGTTTTAAGTTATTTACATTGTTCCTTCTTTCAAACTGTTCTTCCCCTGTAACTCATCCTGAGATAATTGATGCAGGGTAGAATGGAAATTTAACATCCGGACATAATTATACAATTCACAATATAGTTTCATGTTTCTTGTTCAATAACCCAAATCCTTTGTTTTCAGGAAAGGGAGCTTGCTGAACCCTTTAACACCCTATTTACTATCAATAATGAGCATCCCTGGGTCCACCCTTGTTCTTCCATCCTTCCATTCTTTCAAACACTTGGGACAAAGAGGAGCAAAGACGGAAGAATGGCTGGAAGGAGCTGAAGATACGAGGGTGACTGGGGTTCATGCCTGGGTGGGAGAGAGCAGGTAGCTGAGATCGAGCGAGTGAGAGCCAGGCAGGCGCTGGGGGCCAAAGGGGCAAAACCAAACTGAGTTGGCAGCCTGAGATGTGCAGGGCACCAGGGCTCCCAGTTATCATGAGAGACGCCGCTGGGAGGCGAATGGAGGGGAAATAAAGGTGAGAGGTAGGGCTGCTAGTTAGCAAGGTAGGCAGGCAAGCAAGAAGGCAGGGGGATTGAGTGAAAGCAGATGGTTTTCACTCCCTGCCGCCATGGCTGCGGTTTCTGCTGCTGCTGCTGCTGCCAAGGGGGATCTCCATGCCTCCCCAAAAAGGCACACTGCTTCAATGCCCAGTCTGCCACATGGGAAGCTCAAACGGCCAGGGACACCCCCTGGTTATTTGAAATTTCCAGGAGGTGTAGCAGTGTGCCTTCACACTACCTGGTCTGCTGTGCTGCCCAGCTGGTGTGGTGGGATGTCCAGGGTGAAACCTCTGGCACTCTAGCACCGCTGTCACCACCAAAACCCTTGCATAAGAGCATTCACTCTTATCCACAGATTTAGTTATCCACAAGGCAGCCTGGAACCAATCCTCCAAAGGATACAGGAGCCCTACTATAATTGGTTTATCAATTTTATCTGAGGATTGTTTCAATGCTCTCATTGGTGGGAATACATGAATCCTACCCTTTTCCATCATCTCTTGCAACATATAAAAGGGATAGGTTGTACCTATGCAGCTTCTCCAGGTTACAATGAGGCTTCTGGCTCATGTGCAGAGATTATTCTCACTGAACAGGTTCATCCCTGTCAAACTGTTGCTTTCATGTGCTGAAAGTGAAAGAGGAGGAAAGTGAAAATGGCTAGACATGGCCACCTTGGGGAGTTGAGATGGATGTGTATGAGTGTTTTAATCTGTTTACCTTTTAAATGTATTTCTTTTCTTTTTAAATTTAGTTTCTATGCCTGAGATAGTATTCAGTTTCATTGTACTATGTACAATGACAATAAGTGTGTGTGTGTGTGTGTGTGTGTGTGTGTGTGTGTGTGTGTGTGTGTGTGTGTGTGTGTGTGTGTGTGTGTGTGTGTGTATATATAATCTGCTGATATCCTATCCCAAGAAGTTGGAATATGGGCCATATGGTATAACTAAGGTAAACCTTTAGTACAAAAAGGGGCTTGGAATATCTGACTGTAGTTTGATGTCTCTGCTGAATGGGACATGATTATGGAGATCAAAAGAACTTTCCTGAGTATCCCATCTATGTTGTTTCCCAGTCTCCTCCCCCCTCCATTTCTTACTGCTTCTTTCATGTCCACTACCTCGGCTGAAAAGCAACAAGGCAAATTTGGAAGACAAGAGGTTTTGCAGATAAAGCAATTGTTTCCTGAAAGCTCTTCAGTTATGGCTGTGTCCGTATTGTTTGGCTACATCTTAGCAGAAAGAATGCAGAACAAGACAGCAACATGCAATAAGCAGTATGTCTGCTTCCAGGTACTTCTAATTCATTCCAACACAAAAGAAAAAGTATTATCATTTTATTATTATTTATTTATTCGATTTATATACCGCCCATCTGGCAGAAAGCCACTCTTGTTACTGAGTCTGCTTTCGTAATGCAAAACATCATCATCATCATCATCATCATCATCATCATCATCATCATCATCATCAACAACAACAACAACAATAACAACAATAACAACAACAACAACAACAACAACAACAACAAACAGCCGCAGCAGCAAAAACAACAGATTGTACCTGGTTCTTAGAAGCATGAATGCACTGGAGAAAATGGACTATATCGCTGGGGGGGGAATGAAAATATTTCCTTTATTATAGCAAGTGTTTTGGTTTGATGGGCAGATGGTGGCTTATGTTTCATATAAAGTCTGGTTAAAGTGATATGAACTCTACATAAACTGATAGCAGCTCCCATATAAACCTGATGTAAAATATCATAAACAGGAGACTGTGGTAGGAATAATATGCTATGTGAACTGACAGAGCCATCATTTAGATGACTTAATATCACTAGGCAGTTCCCATGTAACCAGATTGTTTTCCATTGGGCTACATCTGCTATGTGAACAAATGAAATATATGCTTTAAAAAATAAAGTACATCTCCGTAGTTTTTACTGACCTTGGAAACAGCATTATTACCTAATATATTGTTCGACAAAATCATGACAAACCACAAAGGCTCCGGCATTGCTATTATTACAAAAGGGGGCACTTTGAAGCTTTCAGGAGACTTTAAAAGTTACCGGTGCATCTAGGAAAAATCACTGCTGCTAATTTCACACTATTAACCTTCAAGTGCTAGGCTGAACAAAATGGAAGGTGAAGAAGAAAACTTTGTGTTATCTTCCAAATGCTAATTCACAGTAAACATATGTGCATTAAAAAAAATTATAGGGATTTGAACCGAGAATTAAGGAACTCTTTGGATGAATGCATGCAATCTTTGGACTCCTCTACCTTTAACAGTTGCCTAACAATAGTTGAAACTCAACTTAGGGAATGCTACCCCGGCATCATCCTCATGCCAAAAACCAACATGCCAAATACTATTGATTGTTCACTTTTGTGCATCAAAGAACGGACACTGTTGCTTTTATAAAAGAAGTTGTAAGTTTGAGTACCAAAGCTTCTTGTTTAAATTTGCTCTTGCTGCTGATATTACTAAGATAAACCATAAGTCAGGACAGTTATACATTCTATATCAGTCATTGTGGACAATGGGTCCATTGTGGTCCCCTTGGCATCAACCCGGCATACTCAATGGGGACCTACTTTGCAGGTTGCATTCCAACAATATATTGAGGACCATGACATGCTTAGCGGGGGGCGGGTCTCATTGCTCCTAACTCTGTTGGAGAGACATGGGCTAGGGGAAAGTTCCTTCTCTTCTTGCAGCAAGATTCCCCTGTATCAGATTTTCCACACACGTAGCTTGAAAAATCTTGCAGGTTTCTCAGAATCTCTCTCTCTCTCTCTCTCTCTCTCTCTCTCTCTCTCTCTCTCTCTCTCTCTCTCTCTCTCTCTCTCTCTCTCTCTCTCTGTGTGTGTGTGTGTGTGTGTGTGTGCATGTGCGCACGTGCACATTTGTGTGTTTGTGTTTAGAGATGGGCACAAATCGAAAAAATGACGTTTCAGTTTTTCATTTTTCGTTGTGGGTGCCGTTTCCGTTCGTTTTCATTTTTTGAAATTTTTTTGAAAAAAATTCATTTTGTTTTGTTTGTTTTTTGTTTTTCATTTTTACCCGCTTTTGCGTGATTTAAAGCATTTCCGTGTGTGGGTGCCCACCAACGACCCAGACCAGAGGGAAAACACTAAAAAAAGAATGATGCTGGCAGAGACACGGTATAGACTAGGTACGCAGGGAGGCTGCAAAGGCAGCGGCAGGTGTTGCCCAGGGCGTAAGGCAGCCACAGAGTGACTGCACTGCGGGGCAGGGGAGGGTACTCACCAAGAGGTACGGACGCACACAGGGAGGCTGCAAGAGAAATCTCTTCTTTCTTTCCCCCAACAGCCAGGCTACAGCCAGCAGGAACATAGAGAGACACACCTGCCTGGGTGGCCTAAAGTGACGAGTCACAGAGACAGCAATCCCATCCTAACTCCCTCCCTAGACTGCAAGGAGGACGGGGCTGCCAGAGCTGTTTATGCCCTCTGTGGCTACCACACCTACCCAGTCTGCAACCTGGGCATGCTATTGGTTGAAATTGTCCAAGAATTTACATGATCCCATCACATGGCTTGCATCCATTTTGTTGCTGGAATCCATTTTTGTCAAAGAGAAAAGAAAAAATACATCGCGATGGGAGAAAGACAAAAACAAACATTTTAAGGACCCCAACCCCCTGGTAGGTAATAATTTCAAACAATTATCACTGTGTTTTTATGGATGTCCAGGGCATTTTAATACCCAAGAAATCAATATTAGGCCCTTAAAGGAAAAAAATACAGCGATCTGAGAAAAGACATAAATGCATGTTTTAAAGACCCCAGCCCCCTGGTAGGTATTATTAGGCAGAATAAATAATTATTGCTGGGTTTTTACAGATATTCAGGATGTTTTTTAACATTTAAAAACAGCTCATTTCATTGCGTGTCACCATTAAAAAAACCCAAATGTAACGAACCTAATTTTTGTGCTTCTGTTCAGTTCATTCCAATTTCATCACAATTTTCGTTATTCATTTTGTTATGTAATGAAACGAATAACAAATAACAGAACAATTTTTTTTCATTTCGTGCCCATCTCTATTTGTGTTCTAGAATAAATGCCATGCTATGCAAGATGTATTATCCTTCTTGCACAGAACAGCAGCCTGTACAGGAATTCCTTGGAATAATTTCAAGCTACCCAAGATCTGGCAATTCCACGCAGAGACTGACAGGTAGAAAACAAACAAACAAGCCACCACCATCACCACCAGAGTCAAGATCTGAATCAGGTCTTCTTTGTTATAGAACCTGGGAAATCTTGCTGGTGCAAGGAGTTTGGGGACACCAAACTCCTTGCAAGCTATTTTTTAAATTATAGTAGGACTTCCATATCCCTCCTTGCCCCATATACTGAACGCTATAGATAAAGAGGTACCTTGCATTAATTTGGTCCAAATGAAATTCTGTTAAGCAAAATTTCCTTTATACAAATTTCCCATAGCAATGCATTGAAAACAGAGTAATCCCTAATCAAGACCATTTTATGTTGTACGGATTTGCCCCATAGGCGATTCTGTTAAGCAAATTTCCCCTATCTCTGGAATTTTTTATGTTGTATAGATTTTATGTTATACAAACCCTTTGTATTTCTGTATTAACAGAAATAATATTTTCACATACATTACCAGAACTGGCCACAAGAAGAATGGATGGTGCTCTTTTCACTTCCACAATGCTAGCTCTTCAAAAACAATTTAAAAAAATGTTTACACTTGGATTAAATAGGTGTAGATACAGGCACAGTCCATTGAGATAAAATATATTATGTGTGTGTTGTGTAAGAAAATACATTTGGAATTTCTGTTTAGAAATGTATCTGTATATTTGCATGCACTGTTACTGTATCTTTAAAATCATAGAACCAGGAGGAAACATTACAGAACAATATTATGCAAGCTGAAGTGATGTCATACCATTCTGATGTTTGGCTACAAGTCCCGCCACTCCTGACCATTTCTTGTACTAGCTAGAGCTCACTGGAGCTGCACCCCAAAACACTGGGGAAGTGCACGATTCTAGCTCATAGTAATGAATGAACGAGGGAAACTGACTTATAGCAACCTTGATAGGGGATTCATGGGAAGTAAAAGGAGTCTTTAAAAGTTTTGCACCCCAAGTGCATATTCGTGTCTGAGCAGAGATTTGATGTCGGGCATCCTGAGTTCTAATCCAGCACTATATCCATGATACCACATAGTCATACAGTATCAAATTTCTACTCATCCTTAAATTATACTGATGTGCTCTGAGGTCAGTTCCTTTGCTCCTACACATAACTCCCTCCCTCCCTCTCTCCTTCCTTCTTTCCTTCCTGGATACTTGTAGTTTTGTCATGTCAGGAAAGTAAAGCTGAATCTGGTCTAATTCAGAGAATGCAACTACCAAGGCTGTTGCTATCACTTTCTCCAGCACTGCAAATGATGTTTTTATAAACAAAATGGCATAGGTCATTTCATACCTATATACTCAGCATTATATTTGGAATCCAAGGAAACATAAGAAGAAGCCACGTGTATTAGACAATGGAAACGTCCTTGAAAGTGGGGCAGTGTTTCAGAAAATATCTTTCTAACTTTGCTGGGGAATTTGCAATTGGCGTTGAAACAGAGAGATCAAATATTGTTTTCTTATCTTCAGTGATATTTCTGATGTAGCATTCTACTTGTTTGTTGTGAATATACATACATTTAAAGCTACATGGTGCATACATCTTCAAAATTAACATTTAAAAGACACAGTGATAGCTAGCTATACTTTATTTCCACACCCTAGTAGCCTCCTTAGGAGAAACTCATATCCTGATGCTTATTACATTCAGTTTGGTGAGCGCAGTCTTCGGAGCAGTGGGAAACAGAGTAGCCAAAGGTTGACAGCTAAAATTGCAGAGATTGCCTTAACTGCTAGGTGGAGGCATCATCATTTTAACCTCAATACTGACCGAGCAACTGTAGCAAGCAAAAGGGATATAAAAAACTTTCTGATCAATAGAAAGATGTCATGATCACACCAAAGAAAAAGAAATGATTTTTAGTCATAGTGATAGTTGTTGTTGTTGGTTTTTTATTTTAAGTCATAGTGATTGTTGTTGTTGTTGTTGTTTTGCACAATATGCTCCCACTGCTGTGCTGTACTTCTTCAGTACCACACAAACAACTACAGGGAAAACAAAAACCAAAGGGATGGGTATGAAAAGGAGGATGGAAAAGCCCTTCTCCCTCTCTAACAACAATCAACTTGAATAATGAGAGTGCCGGTTCAGAGAAATCTTTAAATGTAAAATAGTGGTGATCAAAGACAATGATCTCTTTGGTCATTCTTATGGGCATACTGTTGCAAACCAAGCCTGTCCTTGAAAAAGAAGAACCAAAAGTACATATTATATAAAGTTTCACATTATACTGAACTGTAATCCTCTGCAATCTCAATTTTTCTTACTTGAGTCATGGAGAATAGCTGTTCCCTCAAACGCTGTTCAATAGAGTAACAAAAAGAAACACCTCCTTTCAATGTTGTAGAAAAAGGAAGAAAAAATGTTAATTACAAAATTCAAAACCCTCTCCTGGAAACAGAAAGATGGTGCCAGATTAATACTGCCTATGTAACTAGGATTAAACATAAGCACACACTTTACATGCAGAGCTTCTTATTTTATTTCTCCTTGTAGTGGTAGATTCTGCCATTGAATACGTATCTAGCATAGTTATATATTCCACATTCCATAGAATATTTAGGCCACCGTTTCTGCTTCTCCCACAAAGGAAAGGAATTTTATTCATAAGCAGAGGCCACCTTGAACCTCACGCGCCCTGATTCAAAAACTTCCCAAGGCCCACTCAAAACTTCAACAGCTTACCATTTACTTCTGCAGAGAAGATTTTACACAGTAGAACATTCTGCAGAGCAGGTGATGTTATGCAGTACAGGAGCCTTTCTTTTGAGACGGATGATCTAGCCATCACGGGGCACATCCATGTAATAGCAGCTCACCTGCCCCAGCCTAGCTGAGCAGACAATTGGGTTCTGTCTGGATCAAACAAATATCCAATTTTGCCACTCATATGTACATACAGGTTGGGATCAATAATGGTGGCGTTACAGCCATATGGCTCAAGGAATCTGTATGGGAGAGCTAAACTGAATTGAAAGGACTCTCCTCTTCCCAATTTTATGGTTTCATCTGTGGGCATCCAAAGTGAAGTATATACTCAGCCATTCTAGGGGGTAAAACAGGGGGAAATGCTATTAATTTCAAAGGTGAGAAAAGGCAGCACTCTTTGAAGAAAAGCATCACATGACTGAAAAGTAATTGTTCTACCATAACATGTAGCAACAGAGCTGCAACTGGTGGTTGGGAGACTGGCATGATGCTTGCACACTTTCTAACTAGGAATCATGTTATACAAGGATACTGTACATTGGAAAATATATACATACGATGACTTCAAAAATTCATTTCCCTGGAGCTAGGGATGGGGCAGGGGGAGGACAATTGCACTGAACCAGATCGGGGGGGGGGGGAAATACTGCTGAATCCAACCCACAGGATTGTTCAGCAGAAGAGCAGGAAGTTAAAAACAGTAAGCATGTTTATTTGCAAGAGTAAAAATAGGCAAATACTGCCTCAGGAATACATAACATGTTGTTACATATGATAAGACTGAGGTTTTGTTCATCAGAGGTACCTCAGAGAGTTATGGTGACCCTCTCCCCTGTCTGGATGGTATCTTCCTCCAGCTGCAGAAAGAGTGAGGAATATGGGTGTGGTACTAGACCCGGTTCTCTCCTGGGACTCCCAGATAGCAGCCATGTCCAAATCAGCCTTTTATCAGCTTCAGCTCATTGCCTGGATTCTCTCCTTTCTTGATGAGACATCTTGTGCATGCCTTGATGATTTTCCGAATTGACTACATTAATACACTCTATGTGGGGTTACCCTTGAATCTGATCCATAGACTGCAGTGGGTGCAGAATGCATCAGCTAGGTTGATGGTTGGTATGTATTGCAAATATGACCGCATCAGCCCCATCCTGGCTCACCTGCACTGGCAACCTGTTGCATCCAGGATGAAGTTCATGGTGATGGTTTTAACTTATAAAACCCTCCACAGCTTGGGACCTGAGTGTCTGTCCCTCAGATTAATAAATCCCCATCCAATACATATGCCTGTTTCTCAGTAGTTGCCCTTGTTCTTTGGAACAAATTGCCAGTTGACATCCGCTTGACTTCATCTGTGCAATGTCTAAGAGTTCTTTGAAAAACTGGCTCTATTGCAAGGCTTTTGGTAATGTTGCATGCATGTTATTTGCAGTGCAACATGACATCCAAATTATTATTTGTTTATGCTATATGTTTATTATATTCATATATGTAAATGTTGTTTCTTTTATTGTTTTAACCTTCCTTGTACACCACCTGGAGTTGTTCTCTGATTTAAGCTTGGCAGTACAGAAATCCAAAAGTAAATAAATAACAAGTTTTTCCTAAATTCAGGTGCATTTATAATTCTTTTTTGTTATTGTTCCGCTATCCTCTTATTGCCCCCTATTTTAGTCTTATTGTGTTGATATTGTGATGCTCATTTATTGATTATTTTGTTATTCTTATTTTGTTTGTTGTAAACCACTCGGAGTTCCTCCTGGAAGACGGGAGGTATATAAGCACTAAAATAAATAAATAAATAAATAAATAAATAAATAAATAAATAAATAAATAAATTGTAAGCATCTGTCCAAATGTGAACAGTAGAGATGGGCACGACTTAGCGGTATTCCCGTTTCCGTTTCCGTTACTCGTGTCCGTTACTCTACGGAAACGGTAACGGGAATCACTCCCCCAGAATTTGAGCTCGAACCGACGAACGAACAATTTGGTCTGATTTGTCGTGCTCGTTACTTGCACGCGGCGATCGCGCAATGCCAAGCGGCACAGAAAAAAAGTTTTTAAAAGTTAAAAAAAACCCCGATTCCCGGTCCAAAATGGCGACCGCAATATTTTTTTTGAAATCCTTGCCCAAAACTCCACCAAAGCACCACAGAAACATGCGAAAGTAACCTATTTTAAATGCTTGATTTTTTACAGTAGCAGCAGTGGGTTTGTCTTGCCAAAATACGTCTCCGTTGATTTTATTTTATTTTTTTCTTAATTTATTTTTTTACACCTGCGCAACGATGGGCTGGACAGGTTTTGACTGACACTTCTGGATGTGCCAGAGGGCATAAAAAGCCGAGGCAGTTCCAGTCCGTCACAGTCTGGGCTTGGATCTTGTGGAGGGTGGTCACTCAGGGCTGGATTGCTGCGCTCAGTCTAGTTTCGATTTCGTGGTCGCGGTCTCGGTCTCGCTAGGCAGGGAGGGAATTGAATTGATATTAATTCGAATCGCAAAACATAATAATTTCTTCTATTCCCTGTGGGGAATAGCAACACAGTGTTTATTCTCTTTTTTGTTTTCTCCATTTTTGAGGAAGAGTTCCGTACGTTTTATATTTGCTTCAAGGGGGAGGGAAGATTTGAGTGGGAGCGGTAGGGGAGGGGAGGTGCTGCGGATTTATTTTGAAAATATATTATTTTATATTACACTACCATACCATTTCTTTTGTATCCCAATTTCCCACCAAGTTCATTTACTTGGCCAAGGTCCTTTTACCCTGCGCCTACAGCTTTTTTGCTGCTGTTGCGATTGGGGTTTTGGAAGGGAATCCAGCAACCCCTATCCTACCCTAGTAGCAGCTTATAGTTTTATTCCATTTATTTTATTTATTTATTTATTTATTTATTTATTTATTTATTTATTTATTTATTTTTAGCTCTTGTATACCGCCCTATTCCCACAATGGGGACTCAGGGCGGTTAACAACATAAAAATAGAAAAACAGATAAAATCAGACAGAAGCAGTAGGCAACAAATTTGCTAAAAACAATTAGATCCAAAATTAAATTAAATAGGCGGGGAGGAAGAAGAGAAAGAAAAAAAAAACCGAGTCCCTAACCCTCGCCATAGGCCTCTCGGAAGAGCATGGTCTTAAGGCTCTTCTTAAACGCCGCCAGCGAGGGAGCTAGCCGTAGTTCTCCTGGGAGTTTGTTCCAAATTGCCGGTGCCGCCACCGAGAAAGCCCGACTGCGAGTACGCACTTTTCGGGCTTCCCTCGGGGGGACCGTCCGCAGGGAAAGGGCGACCGAGGCACGGGTGGGTCGGGCCAGATCTAATTGTCTGGGAAGACGCTCCGCCAAATAAGCCGGGGCCAAGCCATGGAGGGTTTTGTAAACCAAAACCAACACCTTGAACCTTATTCGGGAGGCAACGGGTAACCAGTGTAGGCGAGCCAGGATGGGGGTGGCGCGATCATAGCGACGCGCGCCAACCACCAGCCTGGCCGCCGTATTCTGGAACCGCTGCAATCGCCGAACAAGGTTCAAGGGGAGCCCCATGTAGAGAGCGTTGCAGTAGTCCAGCCTCGACACGACCAGCGCCTGTACCACTGTCCTCAAGGAGCCCTCATCGAGGTACGGGCAAATCTGGGCGATAAGCCTTAGGTGGTAAAAGGCCGACCTGACCACGGCTGACACCTGAGAATCCAGGGTCAGATCCGGGTCCAGGACGACACCCAGATTCCGCACTCTTTGCGCCAGCTGGAGGGTGGACCCATCCAGACTGGGAAGAGGGCCACAGTACCCCTCCGACGAGCCCCCGAAGAACATAACCTCGGTCTTGCCTGGGTTGAGCCTGAGCCTGTGGGTCCTGGTCCAATCCAGAACCGCAGCCAGGCAACAATCAAGGGTTTTCTATTTTATTCCATTTATTTTCTATTTATTTTCTATTTATTTTCTATTTATTTTCTATTTATTTTCTATTTATTCCATTCTATTTTCTATTTTATTAGCAAGTGGCAAGCAACAGCCAAGGTCCAGTAGTACTAGTGCTTAGAAGGGGAGGTTGGAGGCTGTGGATTAAATTATTTTAAAAATATTATACAGTACAGACTGAGTACTAGGCAGAGTCTCCCTCGCCAACCAGTGCACTCAAATTTCTCAAACACATTTGTTTTGGCAACAAGGCTAGGGCACCTTCCTCTATAGAACATTTTACAATTTCATTTTACTTAACACTATAGATATCCTTTGAATTTCTTTCACTTGTCCAACACCTCATTCATTTTTTTGCAGTCAGGCACTCAAACAAACATTTGTTGAAGGGCAGGCACCCAGCCACCTCTATAGAACTTTTTCTTCAATTACATCTTTGAAGAAGTTCCATTCATCTTAGTTACTGTGCATTATTTGTGAAAGTTGGGTGCTGCCAGATTTTGCAAACCCCTTGCTTCTATTAGCTTGGTTTTTGTGCAGTTGTTGTATAACTTACATCTGTGAAGAAGTTAAGTTACAGTTCTCCTAATTACACTTGCCCTGTGCATTAATTTGTGAAACTTGTTTGCCAGGATTGGCAAACCCCTTGCTCCTATTACCTTGTTTGTTGTGCTGCTGTTGTGAGTCCATCTCACTCATTTACTTGCCACCACAGTCTACATACACAATCCAATTACAACTGGGAAGAAGTTACAGTTCTCCTCCTAATTACACTTGCCCTGTGCAGGGCATAGAGAAACTTAGTTGGGTGCCATGATTGGCAAACCCCTAGCTCCTATTTCCTTGTTTGTTGTGCTGCTGTTGTGAGTCCATCTCACTCATTTACTTGTTGCCACCACAGTCTACATACACAATCCAATTACAACTGGGAAGAAGTTACAGTTCTCCTCCTAATTACACTTGCCCTGTGCAGGGCATAGAGAGACTTAGTTGGGTGCCAGGATTGGCAAACCCCTAGCTCCTATTTCCTTGTTTGTTGTGCTGCTGTTGTGAGTCCATCTCACTCATTTACTTGTTGCCACCACAGTCTACATACACAATCCAATTACAACTGGGAAGAAATTACAGTTCTCCTCCTAATTACACTTGCCCTGTGCAGGGCATAGAGAGACTTAGTTGGGTGCCAGGATTGGCAAACCCCTAGCTCCTATTTCCTTGTTTGTTGTGCTGCTGTTGTGAGTCCATCTCACTCATTTACTTGTTGCCACCACAGTCTACATACACAATCCAATTACAACTGGGAAGAAATTACAGTTCTCCTCCTAATTACACAGCCCTGTGCAGGGCATAGAGAGACTTAGTTGGGTGCCAGGATTGGCAAACCCCTAGCTCCTATTTCCTTGTTTGTTGTGCTGCTGTTGTGAGTCCATCTCACTCATTTACTTGTTGCCACCACAGTCTACATACACAATCCAATTACAACTGGGAAGAAGTTACAGTTCTCCTCCTAATTACACTTGCCCTGAGCAGGGCATAGAGAGACTTAGTTGGGTGCCAGGATTGGCAAACCCCTACCTCCTATTTCCTTGTTTGTTGTGCTGCTGTTGTGAGTCCATCTCACTCATTTACTTGTTGCCACCACAGTCTACATACACAATCCAATTACAACTGGGAAGAAGTTACAGTTCTCTTTGTTATACTTGCCCTGTGCAGGGCATAGAGAGACTTAGTTGGGTGCCAGGATTGGCAAACCCCTAGCTCCTATTTCCTTGTTTGTTGTGCTGCTGTTGTGAGTCCATCTCACTCATTTACTTGTTGCCACCACAGTCTACATACACAATCCAATTACAACTGGGAAGAAGTTACAGTTCTCCTCCTAATTACACTTGCCCTGTGCAGGGCATAGAGAGTCTTAGTTGGGTGCCAGGATTGGCAAACCCCTAGCTCCTATTTCCTTGTTTGTTGTGCTGCTGTTGTGAGTCACTCATTTACTTGCACAGTTCCTTGGTGCTTTTCTTTACTATCACATTATACATTCCCTGGCCTGAGCCACAAGAAGTGAGAAAAATGAGGAGGGGTCGCACAGCTAGAGGGCAGGGCAGGGGGACCCCTACTAAGGTAAATGGGGGCACGTTTCTGAGGGAAGGGACAGGAAGTAGTGCAGAAAGTGATACTGGTGCAACTCCCTCCTCGAGTAGCAGTGCCAGTGGCACAAGCAGCAATGTGCCATCGTCTGTCACCGAGGGAAGCATGGATGAGGCGTACCAAATCCCATCTTCGTTACCTGACAGCCCCACCCTTGATCAGCAAGAAGACAAGGGCTCTGATTCTGAAATGGCATCAGAATCAGAATCGGGCTCCTTGTATCTAAACCTGCCAGATTCTGTGGACCTGTTGGCAGGGACAGACTTAAGTCAGGCTCCAGGCAGTGACGGAAGGAGCAGCCCTCTTTCCACCCAGAGTACCACCAGTGAGAGCAGTAGTACTAGTCTACTTTCCCGGCAGGGCAGAGGCCACACCAGCACCACAGCAGCGGCAGCGGCAGGCAATAACAGAGGGGGCGTTACTTTCTGTAAGCCACGAGGGTGTCTCTGGGAGCATTTTGAGAACAGCCCCCAAGACGCAAGGATGGCGGTGTGCAAGATATGCGGGGTGGTCTTGCGCAGGGGGAATGACCCCAAACACCTCTCCTCAAGTGGGTTGCGCAGCCATCTGATGAGGAAGCACCCTGGGACTCTGCCTGGAACCCTGTCAGGCCCTTGCTCTTCAGGGAGGAAGAGAGGGGAAGAAGGGTTAGAGATAGAGAAAGAAAAACACAGCTCCGCTAGTGAGAGTGGGAAGAGGCAGGCCACTCTGCAGGAAGTGGGGCTGTTGGGTGGGACTTTTGTCAGCCCGCGAAATAGGGCCAAAGCACAGGAGACCACCACTCGAGTGGTGGGTGAAATGGTGGCCATGAACGGGTTGCCCCTCTCCTTTGTGGAGTCATCAGGCTTCAGGCACCTGATGAAGCACGTGGCACCATGGTACGAGACTCCATCCCGGCGTACCTTCAGCAGGCGGGTGCTTCCCTCCCTTTATGAGTCTGTCAGGGACAGGATCCGGGCCCTGCTGCAGGCGGCCAGAGGGAGGAAGATCCACTTCACTTCCGACCTCTGGACCGGTGGGCACCACGGATACCTCTCACTGACGGCTCATTGGTGGCAACCCAAGGAGGTCCTGGAGCCCCGGTCAGCCCATGAGCAGCTGCAGGGGGAGGCACAAGGCAGCACCCCAAGAGGGTATAGGGTGGTGCTTCTCCAGGCACAAAGCATGGAGGACAACGCCACACGGATCAACATTGCTGACGTTCTCAAGACAGCAATAAGAGAGTGGGGATTGGGGACAGAGGGACAGGTCAATCGTGGAGTCATGGTTACAGACGCGGGCCGTAACATGACCAACGCGGTTCTTGGGGCAGGGTTCCAGGGCATCGTGTGCGCAGCACACAAACTGCATCTAGTGGTGGACGATGCCATTGGCCTGGGTGCACCAAAGGACTCCTGGAGTGAGGGGACCAGGGAGACCAGGGCCTTGCTGGACAAGTGCCGGAAGATCGTGGGGCACTTCGCTCGCAGTGTCAAGGCAGCCAGGATGATGCGTGACAGGCAGGCGGAGACGGGCCGACCAGAGCACGTCCTGATCCAGGACGTGACCACCCGGTGGAACTCCACCCACGAAATGGTCAAGCGTCTGGTGGAGCAGAAGGAAGTGGTGGAATACATCATGTCAACCACCCCAGTCCTGCATGAGGGGAGGGAATTGGACCTTGGTGCTACCGAGTGGCTCGCCCTCTCCCAGATGGCGGGTATCCTGCAGCCTTTTGAGGAGACCACCCACGTCCTCAGCAGCTACAACGCCAGCCTGGGCCATGTTCTCCCCCTGGTCAATGCCCTTCGCCAACGCCTAGAGACCAGTACCCGGGAAGAAGGCAATCTTCTCCCTAAGAGCAGGGCATTGGCAGACAGGCTGTTGACCGGCGTGGATACCCACCTTGGCCCACTCAGAAGGGAAAAGGTGTACCAGATGGCCTGCCTGTGCGACCCTCGCGTCAAGGGTTCCCTGGCGGCCAGCACTGCCGAACTGAAATCCTGGAAGACGGAGCTATGCCGTCAAGTCAGGGCTGTCTCCGATGAGGGCCAGGCGTTTCAGAGGGCGCACAGAAGCCAGAGCGATGCTGAGGAGGAGTCCTCACAAGGATCCACATCCCTCTGTACTCCAGGAGCGTTCACCCAGAGACCAGGTTCCGTTCCAGCAGCCAACTACCTGGCCTCTGCCCTAGCCATGGCAGTTTCCTCCTCAGTGGAGGCAAGGGAGGAAGAAGTAGCAGACCCCGCTCAGACCATGGTGAAGGAGTACATGGCCGAGCCCCTCCAACCCCTCAGCTCGGACCCACTGCACTACTGGGCCAGAAAGGCAGACCTCTGGCCCGCTCTTTCAACTCTGGTGTTGGACCTCTTGTCTATCCCACCCACCAGTGTCCAGAGTGAGCGTGTCTTCTCCCACATGGGAGATGTCCTGAGGGCGCGCCGCTGTCGCCTGGACCCGGAGATGGTGGAAAGGTTGACTTTCATCCGCTTCAACCTTTCCACCTTGGGATTACCCCAACACTCCAAGAACTAAGTTGCTGCCTGTAACCTAACCTCCTGCCTGCAATCCTCCATGCCCGCCTGCAAGCCTGCCTGCCTCCCCTTGGCCCTACGAGCCTGCCTGCCTGCCTGTCTGCCTGCCTGCCTGGCCCTGTGACTACCTGCCGACTCCAGTGCCTAATGCCTGCAGAACTGCCTGCCTGCCTACCTGTATTCTCTCACACACACAATTGAAGGGTACTATTAGTGGCCCAATTTTTCTAGCCCTGGCCTGTCTCCAAACCAGGCAGGGCCACTCAAAGTGTCATTGGAAAGGGTCTGTCTGTATTGGCCCAATGTTTCCCCTTTTGCCATGGCTGGTCTGAGAGAGACCCTAATACCTGCCTTCCTTGGTGCTTCACACCATTCCCTTGGCCCTACGAGCCTGCCTGCCTGCCTGCCTGCCTACCTGTATTCTCTCACACACAAAGTGGTGAGGAAGCACTTTACAACAACCTACCTCAAAGACTGAGTATCAGGGGGCAAGCTCCCCTCCTTACAGCCTTAAAGAAATAGACCCACCCAGTTCTCCTGCTTCCACTCTGTCTTCTTGGTTGCCAAAACCCGGTCTCCTGGGGTGGCGAGAGAAACTCTGCCTGCCAAGGAAGCCTCCATGTTTGGTTCTTGGTGGATACTCTGTCCCACACTGACTGTGTGAGTCTGTAATTTACACAGACCTAGCTCTGTCTCCTCCGCCACTCTTTCTACTGGGCTGCCAGCCGTGGCTCACAAAGAAGGGAAACGTCCTTGTTGTGTGTGCGTACTCCTGGCCGAAAGTCCCCTGTGTGGATCTTGGTGCTGTGCTGTGTGACTCATTGTGCGCACACTTGGTGCTTAAACATTTTATAATCATTTCTGCCCTAACCCCGGAACAAAGGCTGCCGGACCAGAAAAGTTACTGGTTGCAAATCTAGGTTGTGATTGATGATGATGATTGAGTTATGGGAACACTCTTCAGGAACAGCTGGTGGTTGGCTTAGGGTTAGGGTTAAGGGGGATGTTTAGGCCTCCGCTACTCTGTCCTCTGGGCTGCACCACACTGTGTCTCACTAAGAAGGGCTGGAGTGGAATGTACTTGCGCGTACCACAGTTCAGCACAATAATCGTTTGTTTCTTAGAAATAGAAGAGCCTTTCAGGAGGAAGTTCCAGGCTTGGCTCTTGGAGTTGTGGAACTGCTGTGATTCACTACGAAGGGCATGGAGATGGAATGCCGGCACGGCAGTTAGGAGCAGTCTACCAGCACACAGCTGGGAAAGAAAGTCAGAAAGCTTGGCTTGCTGTCCTTTTGGAAGCCTGTGTGGTCAAAGACTCAGACTCACTCTAGCTCTGTGTCTTCTCCCTGCCTGCCTGTCAGGCTCCCCCCACTTCCGGCTTAGAGGAGGCCTTCCAGCCGCTTCTCCTTCACCCTAACATCATGGTCCAGTTAGTGCTTCAAGTTCAGCCCTGTCGCCACTGCCCTCAACTTGCCCATGCAGCAACCACGGCTGTGCCCGCTTCTTGGCGGAAAACCTCTTGAAGACCAACTGTAACAGTGCATTCACTCAACAACTATTTGTTTGCACACACTGTGCCTCACAGAGAAGGGAATTGTGCTTGTGTGCTAGAAAACAGCCGTGGGGTGGGCCCGTGATTAGGCAGAACTCATGCGAAAGCACCCTTGGACTCTGCCTGGGACAGTGACAGGACTCTGCAGGAAGGAGTGCCGCAGTGTGGGAGTGTTGTCAGCCTCCGGACCGCCAATTAGTCTTCAGTGGGCTGCCATTGCCATACACTGTGGCTCACAAAGAAGGGCAACTTACTGCCGTGCTGGTGGCCCTCTGTCACCGTTACAAATAGGACAGTTTATCAGAAACTTCAAGGCTTGGCTCTTAGAGTTGTGGGGAATGTGATTCACTACGAAGGGCATGCCACTGGGATGCAATGCACTGACTGTGGCTCTCAGTGAAGGGAGGGAGCAAGGAAGCCTCCACTCCAGGCTTGGTTCTTTGTGGGTACTCTGACTCACACAGACAGTGAGCCTGTGTTTCTCAGGCCTACTGTCTTCCGTGGACTGCAAAGCTATGTCTCACTGAGAAGGGAACATGGCTGTGCTGGCCTGCTAGGAGTTTATGGCCGGGGAAAGCAGCACACAGCTGTGTAGGAAGACCCTCTGGCTTGCAGTCCTTTTGTCAGAGTGGTCTCAGGCCTCAGAGTCAGACACCATGTGGACTCTGCTTTTCCACTGGGCTGCCAACTGTGGCTCACGAAGAAGGGCATTTTCCTGGCGTCCTCCTCAGGCCATTCAGTCACGCTGGGGAGCTGGAGCTTCCTGGCAATGTTCCCCCCCATCGGAGGCCCTGTGGCCTCAGACTCAGGCTATGTGGGCTCCTCCAGCCACTCTTTCCTCTTGGATGCAAAACACTGTGGCTCACTAAGAAGGAAAGAGAAGTTGTGTGTGCAGCACGCACTCCAGTAGTTTCTCTGACAGTTCCTGGCTTGGTTCTTGGAGTGGCGTTGGAGCTGGGATTCACTACGAAGGGCATGGTAGTAGTTTGCAGGGAGTTTGTAATTCATAGAGAACTAGCTCTGTCTCCTCCGCCACTCTTTCCTCTGGGATGCAAGACACTGTGCCTCACTAAGAAGGGAAGAGTAGTTGGGTGCCAGCACTCCAGTAGTTTCTCTGACAGTTCCAGGCTTGGCTGTTGGAGTTGTAGGAGCTGGGATTCACAACGAAGGCCATGGTCGTGGATTGCTGGCCCAGCATTCAATTATTCCAGCTTGTGGCCTCCGCCACTCTTTCCTCTGGGGTGCAAGACACTGTGCCTCACAACGAAGATAAGAGGACTTGGGTGCCAGCCCTCCATTAGTTTATTGCAAAGTTGCAGGCTTGGCTCTTGGAGTTGTGTGGGAACCAACTGTGATTCACAAAGAAGGGCATGGTAGTAGACTGCCGGGCCGGCAGGTAGCAAGTCTACCAGCACACAGCTGGGGACTTGGGGAGGAAGAGTCAGACTCAGAATGTGGCTTGCTGTCCTTTTTGCAGCCAGTGTGGTGCCAGACCAAACTCAAGGTGATTGGCCTCCTCCTCCAGTCTTTCCTCTGGGCTGCAAGACACCGTGTTTCACATGGAAGGGGGTCCCTGATACAGCACCGCCAAGATTTAGTCAAAAAGTGACATGTGGTGGACGGTGGTGCATCGCAGGCAGTGTGGTGCCAGACCAAACTCAAGGTGATTGGCCTCCTCCTCCAGCCTTTCCTCTGGGCTGCAAGACGCCGTGTTTCACACAGAAGGGAGGTACTGATTTGAACAGCATTCGTACGTACAGCACCACACCAAGACTTAGTCAAAAAGTGACATGTGGTCGACAGTGGTGCATCGCAGGCAGTGTGGTGCCAGACCAAACTCAAGGTGATTGGCCTCCTCCGCCAGTCTTTCCTCTGGGCTGCAAGACGCCGTGTTTCACACGGAAGGGGGGTACTGATTTGAACAGCATTCGTACTACATACAGCACCACCCAAGAGTTTGTCAGAAAGTGCCATGTGGTGCATCGCAGGCAGTGTGGTGCCAGACCAGACTCAAGGTGATTGGCCTCAAGGTGATTAGTAGTTTGCAGGGAGTTTGTAATTCACACAGACCTAGCTCTGTCTCCTCCGCCACTCTTTCCACTGGGCTGCCAGCTGCGGCTCATAAAGAAGGGAAAAATGTACCAGTTGCGTGGTGGTGGCACCACCATTTATAAATAGAACAGTTTTCCGAAACTTCAAGGCTTGGCTGTTGGAGTTGTAGGAGCTGGGATTCACAACAAAGGCCATGGTCGTGGTCGGGATTGCTGGCCCAGCATTCAATTACTCCAGCTTGTGGCCTCCGCCACTCTTTCCTCTGGGATGCAAGACACTGTGCCTCACTAAGAAGGGAAGAGGAGCTGGGTGCCAGCACTCCAGTAGTTTCTCTGACAGTTCCAGGCTTGGCTGTTGGAGTTGTAGGAGCTGGGATTCACAATGAAGGCCATGGTCGTGGATTGCTGGCCCAGCATTCAATTACTCCAGCTTGTGGCCTCCGCCACTCTTTCCTCTGGGATGCAAGACACTGTACCTCACAAGGAAGGGAAGAGGAGTTGGGTGCCAGCCCTCCATTAGTTTATTGCAAAGTTGCAGGCTTGGCTCTTGGAGTTGTGTGGGAACCAACTGTGATTCACAAAGAAGGGCATGGTAGTAGACTGCCGGGCCGGCAGTTAGCAAGTCTACCAGCACACAGCTGGGGACTTGGGGAGGAAGAGTCAGACTCAGAATGTGGCTTGCTGTCCTTTTTGCAGGCAGTGTGGTGCCAGACCAAACTCAAGGTGATTGGCCTCCTCCTCCAGTCTTTCCTCTGGGCTGCAAGACGCCGTGTTTCACACGGAAGGGGGGTACTGATTTGAACAGTGTTCGTACTACGTACAGCACCACCCAAGAGTTTGTCAGAAAGTGCCATGTGGTGCATCGCAGGCAGTGTGGTGCCAGACCAGAC
Source organism: Phrynocephalus guinanensis (assembly GCA_037367245.1). NCBI lineage: Eukaryota > Metazoa > Chordata > Lepidosauria > Squamata > Agamidae > Phrynocephalus > Phrynocephalus guinanensis. Next base: position 62,310,259 of record CM074741.1, on the reverse strand, counting down.
TCAAGGTGATTGGCCTCCTCCGCAACTCAGTCCTCTGGGCTGCAAGACACTGTGACCCAAGGCCAGTGCCATTTAAATTCCTGTCATGCCATTCAGCTCCATCCTTTTTATACTGGAGCTGGCAAGGAGCCTGCCGCACTCTGGCTCTGTGCTGTGGTGCTTTCATACTCTGCTTTGTGGCCTGACCGGAGTGGCCGCCCTTACTCTGGCCTTATGGACGCGTCGACCAGAGATAGTCCTCCTCCTTGTATAGCCTAGTGGGCTGGGCTGTGGGCTGTAAAACTTAAGCCAGAGCAACCCAGAGCCCTATCCCATTCCCATCCCTACCAAAACTATTCCTGGCTGTAGCTACTAGCTAGGTACGTAGCTTAACCACCTCAGGCTCTAACTGCTAATGTTTTTTTGACCATGACCAAAAGCAGGGTTGCATTGGCTTTGGCTTTATTGCTTGTCCTTTAAGTGTGTGTGACTTTGACTGTGAATGTGAAGTGAAGGCAGAAGGACCTTGGTGATGGGGGGCCAATTTGAGAGGAGTAGAGGAGTAGACCCCTCATTCAGATTTGGGGAGGAACGGAATGTCTGTTTCTCCTGCTGCCTCTGAGAGAGGTGGAGGGGAGATGGGATGGATTCAAAACCAAACAACAAAAAAGTACAACAAACAGGCACGTCAGCCAGACCAAGTAGGGTGGCTGGCTGGTTCAGCATCAGCAGATTCAGCAGCACAGCAGACCAAGAGAAAAAAAAGAAATGCAAATTTCTTTCTGCCCCACTTTGTTTGCTTAGAATGCACTAGCCTTGTTGTGCAGCAGCAAGTCCATCACCCAGGCAGGTTTAAACTGTATTTCGCCTGCTCATTTGCGGGACCCGCGCCCACCCGCCCACGCGCCCACCCGCCCGCGCGCGTGCCCGACCGACCGCCCGACCGCCCACGCGCCCGACCGCGCGCTAGCCACTCCCCCTGCCGCTGCCGCTGCCGCCGCCCACACATGTACCCCCGCGCCACCGCCGCCGGCGCTGCGCCCGCAAGCCGCAAGTCTCGGTCGGACGTCAAAATGCGCGAAATCGCGGCAGAAACGGAAACGAAAAAACAAAAAACGAACCGACTAATTTTTGCGAATTTTCGCGAAAAACGGAGACGACCCGAAACGGAACCGGCCCGACTAACGACAACTCGAAAATTTTTTTTTCCAAGTCGTGCCCATCTCTAGTGAACAGCAGGGCAACTCGTACTCTGGTCTGCATGCTCAGAACTGACTCTTCCCTGCATGCTTTCATGTGGTTCAATGTCATGTGTGGGACACTTCGGGCTGGTCCTACCAAGAGGTAGGCCGAAGTGTCTGCCACAAGTTGCAGAGCAGGAGGAGCAGCAAATTGTGGTTGGCCACCACTCCCTGCTACTTAGGTACCATGTAGGTACCATGTGGGCATTTTGAATAAATGCAACAAAAAGGGCCCTCCTAGATAAACATTCAAGATAACGGAACTCACCTAGATTATGAGATCCAGTGCCTGGGATCTTTGGAGAACAGTGTAGGCTTCAAGAACAGCTGTGTTATGGGAGTGGTTCCCACTGGGTAGGCTATATCTATGCCCACCTTTCCATTACTCTGCACTCTAGGGAAAGACCTTTCAGACAACATGATGTCAACCAGGAACTCGGTCTTGAGACAAACATATCACCCACTTTTTTCAGCATATGGTCTTTTTTTTAAAGAGAGAACTATAGCTGTTGTTGTCCAGTGAACAAGCTCACCCTATTTGGGGAGACAGGCACTAGTCTGCAAGGGGTGGGAGACAGCCAGCTAGAGATCAGTGCTTGCTCTCATGTAGCAGCTAACAGGACTTCACCAGCCAAAAGAACCTGATCAAGGAACCATGGCTAGTTACTAGTCAGGAGTGATGCCTACAATTTCAGGCCCACGTTCTATGCCCACAGAGGCAACTCATACTAGTCTACCCCACAGCTATCTCTCAGCAGCCCATAAAAGAGGAAATCATTCTGTCTGCTAACATTTTCCCAAGCATAGTCCATTGAATTATTTTGTGCTGCTTTTAGTTTTATTCTGCCCCAATAACTAGCACAGAATCACCCGAAACATCGAACTGTTTCCATCACTGAATGCCAGACAGCCTGTGATGTGTGTGAGCGATCTCATTTACTTGCCACCTAGCATGGCTGGCACTAATTTGAAAAGTAGCATCTATGTAAATGATTGCTGCCAGTAAATGGAAAAGTAATTCCTAATGCTACATTATGAGTTTTGAAGTAATTAAATTAATGCAGAGCCTCAGTGTAAAGCAAAGGAAGGTGATGAACAGAGGTGTTATATGTCTCAAGTGTCTATAGGGATAGTTACTTTAATCTGTCTGTTTTTGCTTATCTCTTCCCATAATGCTACTCTTTTTCATTGCAACCTCCGTCTGAGAGCAATGACAAAACAGAATTTCTCTTAGAAATAAAAAGAAACCAATGTGTAGCAGTACTACACAATTCAGGGAACTCGTAAAATACTTGGGATAGCTAGTTTTCAGTCTGACTCTGCACACTAATCCAAGAGTTTCAGATCATCTCCAGAGACCAAGTGCTGCAAGCATCAAGGATGTCAGTTAAAGGGGCAGCCTTGCCATTAACCTCAATGTGCACGCAGGGGGTGGGGCCGGCTGGGGGGGGTGGGCGGCGATGGGTGGGGGGTGACAGGCGGGGGGTCAGGGGGGCAGCAGGCTGGGCAGCGCCCCCTGACCATTTTGGCGCCCTAGGCAACTGCCTAGTTCACCTTAATGGACGCGCCGGCCCTGTGGGTCATTTCTTTTACAGATCTGACCTTCTTCACATAAAGAAAGTTGCGATAATAGGGTGAGGATAGTATGCTGCCCCCCTTTACTTATTCAACACAGTTAAATAATGCTTGTAAAGGACTAATGTGATTTTAAAATGCTTTCTATTTATTTGGTGTAGTGTTGTAAGTTTATGCCATAATTTGCTGTAATATAAATAAATATGCAGTAAAATCCCTCTGCCATAAGTAACATCCTAAATCAATGTAACAGTCAGGTGATTTGAGTGTATTTTGCATGGTAATGCCATGGAGAGGAATGGTGATTGGCTATGGGTAGGGGCCAATGGATTGTTATGGGAAGATATAAAAACAAAATGAGAATATTAAAGGGGAAAGAAAAGGGGGAGGGAGAGAAAGAAAGTTATGGATAGAGTTTAAAGTGCCTCTGTCAGCTGTTAGTTAAAGTAAAGAGTTTAACAGAAAAGCATCTAGTACAGTAGTGGCCAAACTTTGGCACTCCTGATGTTATGGACCACAACTCGGCTTGTTGTCTCTCCTGCGGTCCTCCATGCACTGCAGCTGCTGCTGTGATCGCCCCCCGTCGCCGCCACTGCCGTCGCCGCGACCCCGCCATCGGTCTGCTTGGGGACCGGCCGGGGGGCTGGCGCGGCCCTGTCGCCGCTGCCGCCCGAAGAAATTGCCTGCGCGCTGACACAACCGGGAGGACGCTGCGGTCCCACCACCGCAGCCGCCGCCCAGAAGAAGCCGCCGCAGGCCCGGTGTGCCCCCGAGGACGACGCGGCCCCACCACCGCCACCGCCGCCCTGAAGTAGCCGCCGCAGGCCCGGTGTGCCCCCGAGGACGACGCGGCCCCCCCCCCACCACCGCCGCCCCAAGGAAGCCGCCACAGGTCGGTACGGCCTCGAGGATGACGCGGCCCCACCACTGCCCCCGCCACCCCGAAGAAGCCGCCGCAGGCCCGGTGTGCCCCCGAGGACGACGCGGCCCCACCACCACCGCTGCCGCCCCGAAGAAGCTGCCGCAGACCGGTACGGGCCCGAGGACGACGCAGCCCTACCACCGCCGCCCCCGCCCTGAAGAAGCCGCCGCAGGCCCGGTGTGCCCCCGAGGACGACGCGGCCCCACCACCACTGCCGCCGCAGGCCGGTGCGGCCCGAGGACGATGCTGCCCCGCTACCGCCGCCGCCGAAGAAGAAGCCGTCGCGGGCCGGTGCGGCCCTGAGGACGACGCGGCCCCACCATCGCCACCGCCACCCTGGAGATGCCGCCGCTATGGAGAAGCTGCCGCAGGCTGATGCTGCCCCGGGGACGACGCGGCCCCTCCACTGCCGCCGCTGCCCCGAAGAAGCCGCCGCAGGCCGGTGCGGCCCCGAGGACGACGCGGCCACACAATCGCCACTGCCGTCCCGAAGAAGCCGCCGCAGGCCGGCGTGGCCCCGAGAAAGACGCGGCCACACCATCGCCGCTGCCGTACTGAAGAAGCCACCGTGAGCCGGAGCGTCCTGATGACGATCCGCCAAAGAAGCCGCCGCGGGCCGGTGTGGCCTCTAGGAAGATGCGGCCCCACCAACGCCGCCGCCCATGCTGTTATCCGAGGGGAATCTGCCTGCGGTCTGGCGAGACCGGGAGAACGATGCGGCTTCTCCTTCGCCGCTGCCGCCCCGTAGATACCGTCGCTGGCCGGCGCGGCCTTGTTGTTCCATCTGCTTTGGCTCTTCAGGAACTTTTTCAGCTGCCTTGGCTGGATGCCTCGACTTGGGGGGATTGGGGTGGGCCTCGGCCTTCGGGCCTTGGAATGTCTTTTGAGACTTACGGGGACTGGCCTCTCTCTTGTTGTTCAGACCTGGATCCATATCCTCCGACGCCTGGAGGCGCCTGTTTCCCCTGCTCTCTGCTCCCTCCCTTGTAGCCCTCCGATTAAGACGGCTTTGCCCATCTTTGCTGGTGCCACCAGCTGACCCCATCTCTGTACTCCCTTTCCTCCCCCTCCCCCTTCCTGCACTTCCACTCTGCCCTGGTTTACGCCCAATTTCTGTTTTATTTCCTTTATTCTGTTTTATAGTACTTCTTTGCGTTTTGCCTTTATTTTATTGTATTTCCGCACTTTTGTAGTGTGCCTCTGCTGTTGTTAATTGTATTGGTTTTTATTGTTACTTGTTTTTTTTCCCTTCTCCCCTCCCTTTCTGTTCCCTTTAGGCCACCATGTCGGCAGGGACTCGCATCTCTGTGGTGTCTGGCCGTGGGAGATACGCTCTGGACGGAGGGATCGGTCGGGTAAGAAGAACTAGGGTCCGGCATCTACTGCAGGTCCCCCGTTCTGATGCCCTCACCCACCTCCATCTACCTGGGTGCCATCCCGCCAGCGCCACCGACCTGTCCTGCCTGCTGATTAACGCCAGGTCAGTCCATAACAAGACCCCGCTCATCCTCGATTCTATCTTGGATGAGCGCGCCGACCTGGCGTGTATTACCGAGACCTGGGTGGGCGCTGAGGGCGGGGCTTCCCTCTCCCTCTTGTGCCCACCCAGGTTTCAGGTTCAGTGGGCAGGCAGATCAGAGGGTAGGGGGGTGGGGTGGCCATCGTTTACAGGGAATCCCTTTGTGTTAGTAGGTCTGCGACTATGGTGTGTTCTGGGGTGGAATGCCTACATCTATCAGTGGGTCAGCAAGATAAGTTTGGCATTGTGCTGGTGTACCGTGCTCCCTGCAACCCAGCGCAATCCCTACCAGAGATCGCTGAGTTCGTTTTGGCTGCCTTGTTGAGATCCCCCCGCCTTCTGGTGGTTGGGGATCTCAACTTGCATGCTGAGGAGGAACTCTCTGGTGCGGCTCTGGAATTCATGGAATCCATGACATCCATGAACTTATCTCAGCATGTTCTATGCCCCACCCATAGAGCTGGCCACACCCTGGACCTGGTCTTTTCCTCCATGTCGCCAGATTTGTGTCTGGGGGTTGGGGGCATCTTGCCCCTGCCTGTGTCATGGTCAGACCACTACCTGCTAAAATTTTCCCTGTCGATCGCCCCCCCCGCCCCGCGGGGAGCGCCCATCCTACATCTGGGCCCGCCCCCGTAGGCTCCTGGACCCCGCCAGGTTCTTGGAGGCCTTCGGGGAGCTCTCTGGCGGTCTGGCAGACAATCCGGTTGATGCCCTGGTGGAAAGGTGGTATGTGGGCTCCGCCGGGGCAGTGGACCGGATCGCCCCAAGCGTCTCCTACGATGTCGAGGCCACTCCTCCCCGTGGTTCACGGAGGAGTTGCGGTTGATGAAGCAAGAACGTAGGAGACTGGAGGTCATATGGAGGGCAAACGGGATGGAAGTAAATAGGGCTGCCCTTAAACAGCTGACTGGCTGCTATCTTTGCGCGATCAGGGATGCTAGAAGATCTTTTGCCTCCCTGAGAATTGGTGAGGCCTCGAACCACCAGGCAGAGTTATTCCGGGTGGTTCGGGACCTCTCCAATCCCAGTCAGCTGCGGCCTCCTCCTAGTGACTTCACTAGTGAGCAATTCGCAGCCCATTTTTGATCAAAAATTGAGGCCATCCGTTCCGACTTGCCCCCCAGTTGCTCTAGTCCACCCCACTCCTCCGTTCTCCCCTCCTGGATGAGTTCGGGCCGGTCTCTTCGGTGGAGACCTCCAGAGTTATGGCTCGTTGCCGGCCGGCGGCCACTCCCTTTGACCCTTGCCCAGCTTGGCTTATTAAATCTGCCGAAGGGAACATGCCTGAGTGGGTTTCTGCCGTTGCCACGGCCTCCTTTCGAGAGGGTTGCTTCCCTTCCCGCTTGAAGGAGACCATGGTGAAACCCACTCTTAAGAAACCTGGCCTGGCGATGGATGACCTTTCCAACTTTCGTCCAATCGCCATTGTTCCCTTCCTGGGCAAGGTTGTCGAAGGGGTGGCCGCGGTCCAACTTCAGTCATACCTGGAGGTAAATCATATCCTGGACCCCTTCCAGTCTGGATTCAGGCCTCTTTGCGGGACCGAGACCGCCCTGGTCGCTCTGCAGGATGACCTCCTCAGGGAGGCCGACAGGGGGAGTTCCTCCCTGCTGGTCCTCCTTGACCTCTCAGCAGCCTTTGATACCGTCGACCACGGTAACCTTCTGGTCCGGCTTGCTGAGGTGGGAATTGGTGGTCAGGCCTTGGCCTGGCTCCGTTCCTTCCTTGGCGGCCGGACTCAGTGGGTACAGCTGGGGGATGTCTTGTCGGCTCCTTGGACTCTCCCTTGTGGGGTGCCCCAGGGGTCGGCAATCTCCCCTGTGCTGTTCAATGTTTATATGAGGCCGCTGGGGGAGGTCATCAGGAGATATGGAGTTCGCTGTGATCAGTATGCTGATGACACGCAGCTCTATATTTCCTTTTCTTCATCTGCAGAGGAGGCGGTTCACTCCCTCGATCTGTGCCTGGAGGCCGTTCTGGAATGGACCAGAGATAACCGGCTCAAGCTCAATCCGGAGAAGATGGAGGTTCTGTTCTTCGGGGTGCCCTCATCTCGGTACAATGGCCCCCTCCCTAGTCTGGGGGGTATTTCCCCCCAGCCTACAGACAGGGCCAGGAATCTGGGCGTGGTCCTGGACTCGGCCCTCTCCCTGGAAGCCCAGGTGACGGCCGTTTCCAGGGCCGCTTTTTTCCATCTCCGCAGGATCGCCCAGATCCGCCAGTACCTTGACAAGTCCTCCCTGAGAACAGTCGTGCAGGCCCTGGTGATCTCTAGGATCGACTATTGCAATGCCCTCTACGTGGGGTTTCCCTTGACCCTGGTCCGGAGGTTACAGCGGGTGCAAAATGCGGCGGCCAGGCTGGTGGTGGGTGCTCGTAGATACGAGCACATCACCCCAGTCCTGGTCCGCTTGCATTGGCTCCCCATTGTCTTCTGGATCAGGTTCAAGGTCCTGGTTTTGACTTTCAAAGCCCTCCACGGCTTGGGACCAGGGTACCTGGCGGAGCGTATCTCCCAGAGAGCATCTGGTTCCAGAGCTACGAGATCATCACAGGCGCGCTCATTGAGAGTGGCCACACCCAGAGAGGCGCGGAAAACGCTCACGCGAAACCGCGCCTTCTCTGTGGTGGGGCCTTCACTCTGGAATCATCTCCCCTCTGAGCTGCGCCTGCTGGAGTCCCTGCCTGCCTTTAAGAGGGCCTTGAAGACCTTCCTCTTTAAAGAGGCCTATGGTGACCTTATCAGTTAGTCTCCCCCCCCCCCGGCATCTTGCCCTCCGCCGCTCCACTACTCGGTTGTGTTTTTACTTACTTTATGTGTTTTTACATTGTTAGCCGCCCAGAGTTCCCGCCAGGGAAGATGGGCGGGATATAAGCTTATAAATAAATAAATAAATAAATAACTCCCAGAATTCCAAGTCTGTACTGGCAATGACAAAGGACTGTGGGAGCTGTGGTCCAAAACATCTGGAGTGCCAAAGTTTGGCCACCACTGATCTAGTATGTAAGACCCGAACATTCTAACTTAATACACTGTAACCTTAAAGCCAAGTGCCTAAGATTTCTTGTTTTGCTCTTGAATAAACACATATTATATTTCAATACATATTGAATTGACTGGTAATAGCTTTTTTTTAATCTTTAAAAACTCTCCAGGTAGGAGCAAGCTTAGATTAAATGGTGGCAGAGGAATATTACCCTTAACCGTGGAAGAGGCTGTGATGCTCATTCCACCTAATACCTCACTAGTGAAATAGATAAAGGGATATGGGTGAGTGCCACAATTAGCTTCTTATTTAGCCAAGTTGCTACCAATTTATTTTAAAGAAACAGTGATCTTATTAAGAAGTGGACAATTTAGTATCATATACTTCTGAATTTTTGTTAGTTCTGTACTCCATCTGAAAGTTGAGCATGTATTTTTTAAAAAATAAATGTGAAAACAACTTAATTTATCCATAAAACTTTTCTTCTTCTTCTTCATATTTCTCCCACTCGGTGGTGGGGTCCAGGTCCAGGTGAACCTGGGATAATTTCATGCTTTTGTCAAGGGTGTTCATACAGTGCTATTTTGTTAACCCCCTTGTCCCCCCCCAACCCCCCCCCCACATTGTATCAGAGTCATTCCTATATTACTGTTGTAATAAGGTAGACTCATTACCCCATTATCTCCATATTGACTATATGGCTTGGGATGAAAATACAGAAACAAATGCACCAGATATGAAAACTCATACTCCTTCCTTCCTTCCTTCCTTCCTTCCTTCCTTCCTTCCTTCCTTCCAGTGATCTGATACCTGTCCCTCTCTGGCTGCCTAGCAAACAACCTTTGTTTTTTTTTACCTCTCTTTTTATTTATTTATTTATTTATTTATTTATTTATTTATTTATTTATTTATTTATTTATTTATTTTACTACTTATATACCGCCCGTCTTCCAGAGGAACTCCAGGCGGTTTACAACATAGTAAAGACAAAATAGCAAATTAAATAAGACATCATAATAAAGCAGCAAAAAGGAATCAGTGGCGAGATGGCGGGACGGACAAAAAAAAATTAACAGTCACCAAACGCCTCACAAAAAAGCCAGGTCTTTAAGGACTTTTTGAAGGCTCTTCCACTTCTCTTGCAAGGAAAGCAGTGGCTATTTGCAGTTGTCATCAGAAAAGCAACTGGAGAGTAAGATGATTGAAAGCTGAACCACAAATACTTTTCCTCTACGTCTATTGTCCCACATGCTGACAGATGTAGCAGCCAACCCTGCCTCATCTTATTGTGGCAACATGGAACAAATGGAAACACACACATTACTCTTTTTGCTATTCTATATTGTCCTTGATTTGTTGCCAAGGTATGACCCTCTTCAAAATAGATTGTCCTTGATTTAGCTTTTTGTGACAGTGTCACTTTTCATAGGAACCATTGCTGTGTAACTGACATAAATATTCTCTTCTAAAAATGCCAAGTAGACCCATGTATTCCTAAATTTAGATTAGCAAAATTTGACTAATGCTACAATAATTTCTTCCAATTGTTTCCTTTTGAAAACACATGGCCCATAAGTTTGTCGTTGCATCAGCCTTTTCTATAAAGTTACATTCTGTCAGATAAGCTATATGCTTGCAAATCACTACATAAAACTAAAAAGCCAGTGTTGTTGTTGTTGTTGTTGTTGTTGTTTTTGTTGTTGTTGTTGTTATCTTCCCATCCACTTAACATAGTCATACTTTTAAAAAAAAAAAAATCATTTTAATCCAATACAGCCAATTATTGGATCTCCATTAAATAAAAAAATGGCAGTGCAGACATGCTGCCCTTTGGACAATATATAAGATTTCACACACAAGATGGCTATCTCAGTTAATAACGTACAACAATGAAACCTCACTCAACACTTGACTGAGTATATGAAATAAACTTCTCTTAATTTGAAGAGACCAGATTCATGTGAGAGGTAAGCTGCAAAGAAAGACTTATGGATTATGATCATCTTGCTTGGTAGTGATTTATAATCATCCTAGGATACTGGTTCAGTGATCATTTTTGTAAGCCGAGCCATGATAGTAAATGTAATCTTTCTTATTTTCAACAGAAAGAACTATTGGGCAAGTGGCTTGTGAATATAATTGGACAAACAGGTCATGCCTTTCTTAATCCAGGCTTTCACGTTCCAAATTGATGGATTCTGTTCCAGATACAGCTGACATTCACTTGATGAAGATCCTTTTATTTGAAACAGAAAGTTGCTTTTTTTAAAAATCTGTCTTCTCAAGAGTCTTTCTTCTTCCCCTCCTTTTTATTGCAATCTGTCTTCAAGACTTGGCTGAGAGGCTTATTGAGAATTTACTTTCTGTTCTACCCCAGCAGCCTCTTTTTTCCTCTTCTATCTCTCTACTGCTTATTTTAATTACTGTTATTCTTGAAACTCACTGCTTTTCCCGTATAAACAAATAAGCTCCATTTTCTGTCTTGCAGGACTCTTAAAGAAAGGGTTGTTTTTTTAAGGCAAAAATCAAAGAAAAACAAAACAAAACAAAAGACACAAAACATGTGGCACCTTAAAGACTAACTTTCGTATTTTAATGTAATGTTTTGTGGACATGTCCACTTCTTCAGACATATAGCCGTAGAATGAGGTGTGCAATATAATATGTGATGGGAATATACATTTCATACTATATATTCATTGGCTGTAGTATATAGAGTTGGGGAGTGGATAAGGCAGGGGTGGGGAGAGAGGAGGAGGGGGAAGAAGAGGAGGGAGAGTTGATTAGTAGAAATGGTGGGAACATGAGGCCAGGGTCTATATAGCTGTAAAGCTGTAAAAAGGATGGTTTTATGGCCCTGGGGCCAGGACCGGTTTACATTAAGTGTGATATAATGGCCCTGAGGTAAATTCCCCAAGAGACAGAAACCAGATCAGATCAGAGGGGATGAGGCTGTGTTGGAAGAGATAGGGGTGGGGTGGGGAAGAGAATGCAATGTAGATTTTTTTACCTTAGTGTCCATGGAAAAAAAGTGGCAATATGATAATATTACATTTCATAATGACTCAAGAAACACTGACTTATGTTTAATCCCTTCTTGTGTGTCCATCATGCATATGAATCTTATTTCAGTTGTTTCTCTTTGTATTCTTGATCTGTAATGATTCTGTTCCAAAATGGTGATGGTGACCTTCAAGTCTTTCAAAGAGTGTCCTGATAAACTGAAGTGGGTTGAGACCAGTTTCTGTGTATCATGGTTTCTTATGTCAAACTTGTGTCCATTGATGTGTTTTCTTAGAGATTGTCCTGTTTGTCCAATGTAGATGGCATAGATTACATTAGTTGAGGAGCAGGTGAAGTTGCCCTTGATACTGTATTTGACATTTTTTGGTCTTGTGATTGTGTTGCCAGAGTAGATGTGTGGCCAGAGTTGGCATTGGGGGTTGTGGCAAGGTTTAGTCCCATTGTCCATGTTGCTGTTTTCTAATCTTGTGTGCATTAGTATTTGTTTGAGGTTGGGAGGTTGTCTGTAGGCAAGTATGGGTCTCCCACCAAGAGCTTTGGAGAGTGATGTCTTCTTGTCAAGGATGGGCTGGAGATCATGTGAGTGGTCTCACTTTTGTGGACTGTAAGTGACAACCAGTGGTGTTCTGTCATTTGGCCCTTTGGATCTGTCTTGTAGCAGGTTATCTCTGGGTATGCGTCTTGCTTTGTTGATTTGTTCCTTAATCATGCTTTCATTTTCTTCTATTTCTTGCTTTTTGAAGTTACTTTAAAAAGCCCTGAGGATCATGCATGACATCTGGGGCTCCATTTGAATTTGTCAATTCATTTTATGGAACATGGGATAACTTCAAATTCACCATACAGAAATGTGCACAAGTTGACCCCAGAGAACTGTGAATAATTTTAAAACATACACTGCTTCAGAAATGTTCAAAGTTGGCAATGTCAATTTATCTTCACATTAATCTATACACCAAGCTTCCTCTGATACTTATTGCCTGCTTTGTATACACCATCTTTAGCTGTTCTAAAAGAAACAAATATCAGGCTATTAAAAATTCTCATTTGCCCCTAAAGCTTGAGAGGATGAAAGGGAGATGAAGAAATTGAAACAACACACATTCTTAATATAAATGAAAAGAATCTGGGTTTAGTACATGGCAAATATCTTGCAAAAGTACAGGATGCCTACTGACTATTTATATGGGTTTTCTGGGAGCACTGAGGTATGTGTGAATCCTGTCATTTGGGTACAGGGCCTCAGGGTAAGCTGTTGCCTAGTAGTCAATCATCCAAAACCATCTGCATTACACTCTGCTTTGAGTGTGTAGCAGACTTCATGCCCATTTGCCTTCCAAAAGGTTCCTGCCAAATAGTTCCAGTGCTCCATGGGTGCTGGAACAAAATAAACTTAATGAACCAAGGATTTGTTGCAGTTGTGAGTTCATCAAACAGATTCCAACATATGGTGATCCTATGAATTAGTGACACCCCCCCCCAAATGAGCCTATCATCAAAAGCTCTGTTTGTTACTTGTAAATTCCCCCTCTTGGACACTCAATGTGTTGAGGGTGGTTTGAGTGAAGTCTTTGAGGAGTGTATAGCTAAAAACTGCTCAAAGAAATAACAAGGGCTGCTTTTACACGACCCCTAAAATCCGATGCAAAGGACTCCCAGATGCGGACCTTAAAATTGTTTCCCCACCAGCTGCGGATTTTAAAAAAAATTAAGTACAACCACGCCCACCTAAGCGGCCCCAGCACATTTTACAAGTACTTGGTCTCTTTTCTGATGCAGATTGTAAAGCTGTGGATGTCAGGCTCTCCTCGCCTTCTGTTTGTTTTTTGTCCCTGCTGCCCTTTTAAGAGACAGGAATCCCTACAGGGCTGCTTCGACTGGCAGACAGAGGTGAGTGGAGGCAAATGGAGATGAGCCTGCATTTTTCCTCCCTTTTTTTCTCCCTTCCCTCATCGTAGACAGGAGCAATGGAGTGCGGAAGGGTGGGAACACAGAAGCAGAACAAAACCCCACAATCTCTGGTCCGAATTTAAGTTAACAGTGGATTTTAGAGGTCGTGTAAAAGCACCCAAGGACTTCTTTAAGTACATTAGAAGTAAAAACCCAACTAGGAAGGCTATTGGACCATTAGATGACAATGGAAGGCAAGGGATTATTAAAGAGGAAACAAATTGCAGAGAGACTCAATGAATTCTTTGTTTCACTATTCACTGAAGAAGACAGAGAACACATGCCCAAAACAGAGCCTATCTTCGCAGAGAGGGAAACTGAAGAATTATGACAGAGAGAAATAACCAGAGAGGAGGTCCCTATATGTCTTGTTGAAACAGTCTGTTGGAATTTTTTGAGAGTGTCAACATGTGGATAAGGGAGATCCAGGTGACATTGTTTATCTGGATTTTCAAAAGGCTTTTGACAAGGTCCCGCACCAAAGGCTCTTGAATAAACTTGCCAGTCATGGAAAAAAGGGACAGGTCATGTCCTGGATCAGCAACTGGCTAAGGGACAGGAAACAGAGGGTAGCACTAAATGGACACTTCTCCAACTGGAGGGAGGTAAAGAGTCGGTTCCCCCATGGTTCAGTACCGGGACCCCTGCTTTTCAACCTCTTCATAAATGATCTAGAAGTAGGAGTAAATAGCAAGGTAGCCAAATTTGCCAACAACACAAAATTATACAGGGTAGTAAAAACTGAGAGAGATTGTGAGAAGCTCCAGAGGGATCACTTGACACTGGGAGAGTGGGCAAACCAGTGGCAAATGAGCTTCAACATTAGCAAGTACTGAGTGATGCACGTTGGGGCAAAAAATCCCAATTATCAGTACATTTATAAACTGATGGGGTCTGAACTCTCTGCAACAAACCAGGAAAGGGACCTTGCTGTCCTGGTGGACAGCTCAATGAAGGTTTCAACCCAGTGGGCCACAGCAGTGAAAAAAGCAAACTCAATGCTAGGGATCATTAGGAAGGGTATAGAAAATAAGTCAGCAAGTGTCATTTTGCCTCTTTATAAATCTATGTTGAGGCCCCATCTGGAGTACTGTGTACAGTTCTGGTCACTATACCTCCAGGAGGATATTATGGAAATGGAAAAAGTGCAGAGGAGGGCAACCAGAATGATTAGGGTCCTGGAACACCTTCCTTACCATCTGAGACTACAACAGCTGGGCCTCTTCACTCTTGAACCTCCAGGTTGGAGATATGGCAGGATATCTCTCAATTCCATTTGCAGGTAATCATAAGCAGATGAAGACATCCACTTGGGAATACCCTGAAGCAAATGGTGAGCCACTTTGTGAGACAGAATGCTAGACTGGATGGGTTGTGGCCTGTTCCAGCAAGGCGGTTCTCGTGTTCTTATGAGTTTATCAGATAAGATGAGAGCAGTGCTGGCAGGAACCTGGAAGGTTATCAAGGCAGGATGGCTTAAGCTGAGACAAGACAAAGATAAAATCCCCCTTCTTCAGAATTATCAATCACACATCAGCAGAAGAGAATGAGCAATTCTAACAGTGACAGGGGTAGAGAAACTCCAGCCACTGGAGTCCTGCCAACAGACAAGCCTCCTAGTGGATGAACTTTCACAGGCAATGGTAATGACATTCAAGAAAACTCTTGTTAGTATCGCACAGCAAGAGACAATGGGAAACCACTTCTGGAAATTTCTTGCCTGGGAAACCCTTTGATGGTATAGTACAAACAAGGATTCCACACAGGTAAAACAGGAGGAAAAGGGGTGCTGTGAAGAAAGTGTCGACCCTGATGATAAGCTATTACAAATTAAGAAGTCAGCATAGTCATGCATTTTTGCTTACTGAATCTATTGTCTTATGCACATTTTCCCTATACCTGCCCCATATTAAAATATTGTGGAAGAGAAATATCTGCACTAAATCCACCTTCTTTCCACACAGTACTTACTGTCTTGTATTTTCAGACAGTCAAGCCTGCCCTTTTAGGAGGGAAATTTAAGAACATCTCCTTCCATCTTAGGAGGGAGTTTTAAGAGCATAAAGCTCAGTGCTTCTTTGTGTGTGGTAGTTCCAAGGAAGAGGCTGCCACACATTATATGATATGCTTTAGCACTGCATGAAACATCAAGGGAAAATAGAAAAATCCCTAACTCCATTTGCAAATCTCAGCAATAGAGATGGGCACGAATAAAAAAATGGCGTTTCGTTTGTCGTTTGTCGTTTAGGGGGTCTGTTTCGGTTCGGTTCCGTTTTTCACGAATTTTTGCAAAAAATCATTTTTGTTTTCGTTCGTTTTGTTACCGTTTTGTTACTATTTATTTCAATTTTTTGTGATTTTTTTAGCATTTAAAGCAGTTCAAATGTATTGCCGTA
Organism: Phrynocephalus guinanensis; assembly: GCA_037367245.1. NCBI lineage: Eukaryota > Metazoa > Chordata > Lepidosauria > Squamata > Agamidae > Phrynocephalus > Phrynocephalus guinanensis. Next base: position 62,294,663 of record CM074741.1, on the reverse strand, counting down.
ACAAAACAAAACAGATGACAAAATTTCTAGTGTTTCTGTTCGTTTTGTTTCATTTTAGAGACAAAATTAGTTTGTCGTTTCGTTGCGTAACGAAATGAAAAAATGAAAACGGAAATGAAAAATTGTTCATTTCGTGCCCATCTCTACTCAGCAACATGGAAAGGATGACATATCTGTTGGCCTGCCCTGACAGGTCAGTAATGTTTCATATAGCTAAATTTGTGGCAAAGGCTGCCCAACTTAAACGAGCCTATATAGCCTCCTTTGAACGTTAAGACTTATTTTTGCATACATCCCCTGACCTATGCTCATATTTACATGTATAAACCTTTTTTGGCTATAACCTGAATGTGGCTGCCTTATCAATAAAGCTGAACAGATGGAAGCTGAAATATTTATGTTACCTTTTTTAAAAAACTTGCAGCAATTTGCTGACATTCAAGCTAATTATAACAGTGGAAAAACTCAATAGCATTTTAGCCATTGCCATTAATCCTCAGATATTTATTTGCTTCTTATCTGCCAAATAAGGGTACTGAGGTCAACAAACAAAAATAGATTACAATAAAAATGCAAATACAATTAAAACATAGACAGCTAAAAAGAGGGGGAAATGTTTTTCCTCCTATATACACAATTCTATAGAATGGGGACTGTATCTAATTATTCATACAATCTTGAATAGGTCCAATGAAGCTATGGGACTTACAGTAGGCATCAGCTTATCAAACTCCCACTGATTAAATGGGAATCTGCAGGGGTTGGCATTTACCACCGGTTGTAACTGTATGAGTTTTAATTGCTTGGTATAGTTTTAAAAAATACTTTCTTAAGGTCTTAGAAGTATATTTTAAATTTATGTTCTATTTTGTTATATAAACTCTTTGATGGACAGTTGTATTGAATAACCTTTTGACCATTCAAAGAGTTATTTTTCCTTTGCCTTATCTCCATCTTGTCAAATGTTCAGAATATGCTACAGATAATAAAGATAGAAATGTTAACCAGTCAATTAAATGAGAAGGGAACACGCAAGTCTATTTTTCCCTTTTTCTTTTTTAATTGACGAGTGCTGTGGTCCTCAGGAAAACTCGTAAGCATCAAAAAGTAAAGAAGGGACTGGTCGTTCTCAATGATATCCTGAAACTATTAATTGAGCCTATTTTAGTCTAGGTTCAAGACTGAATATGGAATTGAAACAGCTTGGTTAATGGGGTCCTCTGGAACATGGACAGAGGGGGTGAGTTGTTGGTCATGTGGAGTTTGGTGCTCAATATACACACAGCATCCAGCAGATCTCCTTCCCATCTACATTTGACAAAGGTGCTTTGTCTAAATCGTTGTCTGCTTTGCAATTCCTTATCAAAGAAGGCTGAGATGACCATGCCCTTGCTCTGCTGACAAGCTAATGGTAAGGTGTCTGAGATTGTGTGCTGAGTTTCTTGCATTTTTAAAATAAAGTTTGACCCCTTTTTCTCCTTTTCTGACATGCTATTATTTTTATTCTTTTTTTAAAAAAAAGCAGCAATGGGTCTAATTGTATTTTCACATTTGTATTTATTTGTTGTGTTCCTGCAGTAGCTTTCCAACTAAATTGTAAACTGCCATGGATTCCAGTTTTGAGAGAAAAGTGGCATATGACACAAATACTAGAATAGATCCATTGAATCAGTTGTTGTATGGTAAGACAGCACTTATATAAATCCTACTGCTTCTAGCTGAGATTATCAAGCGGATTCAGGATAATAACACTGACAATGCTAATAATTGCTTTAAATAACTGTGTCATTGGCAATGTACCATAACCAGTAGAATGGGATTCTCATCCTTTGATGCCTTTCATGTCACCATAATTCATGTTCCGGGGGGAGTACACAGGGACAAGGATCACACCCTCCCCATTCTCCTGATAGAAGAAGATACACCAGTGGAACCACTTTTTTCTAACATAACCAAGTTTCAGAAATGGCCAGTAGCAGCTACAAACCATCAGTGACAACACACATGGCATAGTGGTTCTACTGCTGTACTGCACCCAAAACTGCTATCATGACCCAGGGTTCAATCTCAGGTTCTCAGCTCACAGTTCATGCATCCTTCCATCCTTCAAAGGTTGGTAAAATGAGCACCTAGCTCACTGTGATGGGGAGTGGGGGAGGGCAATGTGTAATCAGCATAATTTACTTGCAAGACATTCAGAGAGTGTGTTGGGTGCTGTGGGATTGCAGATATGCAGCATCCTTTTTGCTTTGCTTTTTTAGTGATGAATGGTTGGAGCTGTGTTCATACACACATACAGGTATGAAAGTTAGTGAATCAGGGGAAGTGGCTGTATATTTTAAAGACAAAGCTTCTTGGACAAGCCAGTGTTGACTTGATTTTGGGTAAAAAATAAAAATTAAAAAATAAAATTTTATTACAGTCATTGACTAGCAAGGCAAAAGTACATAAAACATCACAGCATATAGTGTAAATAACAATATGTAAGCCATCTTATCACAAATCCTCTACCTCTACAACGTATCTTTGAAAATTTTCTATGAATCAGCCATATAAGATAATACAGTAGAGGACAATATCAAGCCCCAGCATAATCGAATTCAGCACTGTACTTACTTAAAACCCCATTAAAACTATCAGTCCCTGGGACCCCTACCCAGGGCCAGTGCTAGGGTTTTTTGCGCCCTAGGAGGGATCACCTTCTCTCCCCCCCCCGCCGCCAATCATATTCAAACACAGACGTATTATAGGGTGACCAGGATAATTATTTATTTTATTTTATTTTATTTTTAGAGTATTTTTTACCCCGCCTTTCTCCCTGGAAAAGGACCCAAGGCGGCTTACAGTCGTAAGGCATCAGAAGAGGTGTTAAGTCTTTCCAAGAATTTCGGGCAAAAAAAAAAAATCAAAGCAAAAACAAAACAAAACAAAACAAAAGACAAAAAAACCATGTGGCAACCTTAAAAAGCAAAGCACACAAACACAATCACACACAATCACACACAATCACACACACACACACACACACACAGGGCCACGGGACCTTTTCCTCCTCCTCCTCCTCCTCCTCCTCCTCCTCCTCCTCCTCCTCCCTCTAGAAAGGGGAGCTGAGGAGCCTGGTGGGTCTCGGAAGCTGCCTTACTTGGCCTAGTAGACCCAGCCTTACTTGGTGGTCCTCTCCTCCCAGCCCGGGGGAAGCTCCTCCTCGCTGTCCATGTCGTCCAGGCCCGCGGACTTCAGTGCCGCCATCCTGAAGTATTGATTAGGATGAATGGAAGCGGGGGGGGAATGCGCCCCCTCATGAGGAAGCGCTCACTCATGGCAGAGGGGAGGGGAGAAGCAGTCACTGAGGGAACATGGGAGGCCAATCAACGGGCGGGGAGGGCGCAGGGCGAGCTGGGAAATGGAGTCCCGAAAGTAGGGAGGGAGGGCTGCACGTGTCCCCTTCTTAAGAGGGACTTGCTGGGATGTGCCTCCCGATGGGGTCTGTCGCCAACCGGAAAAACTGTGTGTGTGTGTGTGTGTGTGTGTGTGTGTGTGTGTGTGTGTGTGTGTGTGTGTGTGCGCGCGCGCACACACACACACACACACACGGGGCAGTGGGCTGTGGTGGTGCGGCGGGCGGGCGGGGTGGCGGCGGGTGGGCAGGGCAGGGCAGCAGGGGGGCACCGGATGGCAGGGGATGCCGACGGGCATGGGGGCGGACAGCAATGGGCAAAGGGGGCAGCAGGGGGCGGCGGGGGGCGGATAGCGGTGGCCAGTGGTGGGGTGGGGGGGGCAGTTGGCTGGCCAGCACCCCCTGTCCATTTTGACACCCTAGGCAACTGCCTAGCTTGCCTTAATGGACGTGCCGGCCCTGCCCCTACCTATAAAACAACTTACTACTACTGTAACTGAACTCTAGCTGGGACCTTCCCTTCACAAATTTTAATGGCGGCTGCACAAAATTTAGCTACTTTGGTCAGTATGACTAAGTTAGGAGTGGACCCAGTGAGCCTTTTAAGATAATGTCCTGTCAGCGGAAGCAGTGTATAATGTGCTTCTGAGCATCCGGGCAAACTCAGACTTCAAGTTGTGATTTTGGGTAAGTAATCTATTTAGAAAGTATAACTTCTAGAGTATAATGTATGAAAGAAAAATGTCTTGTGCTGATGTTTCCCTGTCTGTAGCAATGGTTCAGGCAGCTGAATCTTGGCAAAGAATACAGCAGCAGGCAGGCCCAGAACTGCACAGTTCACAAACTGTAAAAACAAATAGCCCTCCTACTCATTTAACTCACAGAATGTGCTGGCAATGGCACACCTTTTAGCACAGTTCTTCCCTGGTTGCTGATCAGGTTAGTTAATTTTAATTATGGCATAAAAGTCTGCAGGATATTGTTAAGTCACTACAGTTCTTAACCTATGATAAGAAGGCTGCCTCTAGTCGAAATGGGTGCAAAAGACGCTCTTGGTGTTTACTGTATTCACTAATGCTTTGAAAATGTGGGCTATTGCTACATTGAATTGCTGCTTTCTCAGCTGGAATGCCAAGAGTTGTTTACTTTGAGGTCATGTTTGCAAGAGTTTTGTTTTTGTTTTTGCTGTGTCCATAGTAGTGGTTAAGCTTTTCATTTAATGTGAAAATTAATTCTGTCCTGTTGTGTTCTGAGCACTTTAACAACAACTTCCCTTGCATAGACCTTTTCGCACTTGGCTTCCAGTGTCTGAAAAAAAGGGAGGGGGGAAGGTCTCTGAGGAGATCAGCTGCCTGTGATCACTGCTTTTTCTTTTCTGAAGCGAAGACAATTATTCTGCCCCTTAAGGCTCGTTTAAGGGTTTCTTGGAGTGTTATTAATTTTCAGGAACTCATTTTTATTCCCAGTTCTTTGAAACCTTTCAAAGGTGACACTCCCAGAAGGATATGAGTTGCCGGACTCAGGGCAACTTTCTGTAGAAAGAAAGACAGTAAGATGACAGAGTTCTAATAATATGTCCCTATTTCCCAACTATGAATACACATCTCATGAGAAAATAATGCTAGGGGAATGTAAGCTTTGGGTTAATTGTTAGAGATGTAGTTATAGGAACTCTGCTCAATTCTAATCAATAAAGGAATTTTCACACCGTACATACATTCATTTTGTTGAAACAGTGAAAACCAGATGTCTACCGGATGTCCACAAATGGAGTTCAGTGGAATAGCATACTCCTCACAGAGTTCCTGCTTTACAGTAACATATAGTATAGTACTAGGGGTGTATATCCTCACATGTCTGGTTATTTCATGTTAGATAAAGCCACCCAAAATTACCCTTCTCGAGGGGAGATAAATTTCGTGGCACTCTTCAAAGGGACGGAGAATCAGAAAAATCTATGCACAATTACACAAATAATGCTCTAGTCTAATACAAATAATGTCAACAGTGCAATGGCAGCTGCCTTATTGCATGGACCTTTAGGGATCAGAAATGTTGGAGAGTTGGTTTGCCACTTTTACATTCATCATCCAGTTGTTGTGTAGTTGCTGTGTTTGTTTTGCTTCTCAAAGGTATAGAATATTGGGTTTCTACAGAGACCATTTGCACAAAGAACTGAAGTCCTGATGAGGGAAAAATAGCTTTCCTTGTCTTCCTATTAACCTGGAGACAAGAAGTCTTGCACGCCTTCACAATTCCTCTCCTAAGGGCTTCATCAAAGCAAGCAATCATGCTTGCAAGACTTAACATCCTACCTTCAGCCTTACACCAAGTCAGGTATTTGGGAACCCCACACCAAGAAAAAATTGTCCATTCAGATATGGGGTACATGAATTCCTGGCACATCCTCTTTTTTGCTGTTCTTTTAATAAACAAATCAGAGGAGATCTGATCCATCCTCTGATCTATAGATTCCAAGGCTGCCCAGACAGGTGGCTGGTCTCCTGTTGCCTCTCAGATCAGAATCCTTACATAACAGCTCCGGTTGCTAACATTTTTCTGGCCACAATCTGTAGAAGGTGGGTGTTACTAGCAGATGGTTGATAATTGCACATTTCCATATGAGCCCAGTTTTATATCTCCCTTTCTTTTGTACCAGTTTTAAATGGGTCATATGACCAAAATAACAAGATCTTATTTATTTGAAAACAAGCAATCTAAAATAGACAAGAAAGTATAGTTTATGTATCTAATGCCAGTATACTACTTCTAATACTGTGGATGTAATTTCTTGGCCATCAAGATTAAGACTGACTAGTCACTGTCAGATTTTGCCATCATCATTTTGGCTCCTCCTCTTTCAAGCTGTCCAAGATGGTAACCATTGCTAAGTCATGTGGTAGCAAATTCTGTAACTTTAGATACATGCCATGTAAAGATGGCTTTTAATTGTTGACTGACTGAACCCGTTTCTAACCATGGCTCAACACACTGCTGGCATTGCAATAAGGTTTTCAGTTTAGACTGGGCATTCCATGGATTAGACAAGTTTCCAGAAAATTGTGCCAGAATGGCTTCTAGGCAATTTTGATGAACTTGGCGCATGGAAGGATGAATAGCAGATTGCAGTGACATCTTTGTGTCTAGCATCTTAGCCTTATGAAAAGGCCCTGCTTGTGTTAATTTAGAAATGAGTCGACAAGTATGCCCATTTGATGTTCCAATATGGCCCACTGATGAAGTTCCCTGCATGTTGATTTTTATTCATGCAGACATTATACAAACATTACATACAACTGGTTTTTGATACCTATGAAGGGCAGACCCACTAGATGGCATTTTCTTGCTCCTGTTTAGATATAAAGCTTAGTATGTGGGCAGATATTGTGTGATTTTTCCCACACATCTACAATATGTATTGGTCCAAATATAGATTTGGAGCAGTTAATTCACCTATGCTAGTTAATCCTACTGTTTATTTCAGCAGAACTCTAATCTTGTTTCTTCTTCCAGTGCAGAATAACATGAGAACAGCCATGGTGGATCACATCAGTGAGGCTAGAGGTGGAAAGCATCTACTTTCATTTCTTTATTTTGTGAGTTAAGTCTCTTGGGACTTCTCAGTCCAGCCTACACATTTCTTCCCTTTTGGCACAAATGATCAAAATTCACCAATCCTGTCCTAGAATCCATAGACAAGTCGCTAATCTCAGATGCCTGAATGATTATTACCAATGTGATTTGGCAAGTTTGAATCTGGGTATGATGGGAGCAATAGACAACATCAGTCTATAATATACAGATGAAATGTAGCAGGGTGGGGGAGGAGAAATTCATCAGCAAAGGCGCTGTCTTCAAATGTTACTATAAACTCATGATATAGATCCTCACTTGTTTTATCATGCAAATGAGAAGGTAGAACCGCAATGTTCTCCACCTTGTCAGAATTTTTTCTGGTGCTATCAGTGAGAGTTATCATACTAGCAAAGTCTCTCCTTCAGCCAATCACTGCTTGCTTTCTCTATGTCTTTGGCTGATCTCCTAGTCCTAGCAAGAGCTCAAACTTCTCTGCTTCACCCTTTTGTCTGAGTGGGTGATCATCAAGGAGGGCAGGGCAGGGAAACCTGAGTTGTTGTGGGAACTGGATGATCAGTTGAGGAGATGCAGGAGGCTAGCATGCAGGGCCTGGAGAGTAGGTTGAGCCAGAAGAAGCAGGAGGAGGGACCAGCAACACATGTGATGCCACCTTTATGAACTTGGATAAACTGGATGAACCAGTTCACATTCTCTGTATTGCATCACTTAAGTATTAGAAACATCAGGTGGCTTTTGGCATCTTCTTGAATAAAGGAGAGGATCCAACTTACCAGGTGTGTACATTGTTGCCAGCGCAGCAACAATGGACAAAGCAACTATGGCTACCTCAAGTGGAGAATAACAGGGTCTTGAGGTCTGGCATCATGGGAAAGCAGGGGAAGAAAGCCTGGATGCGAAGCAATGCTGGGTATGGGGTGGCCCCCAGGAAACATGATGCTTTCCTGAAGGGCATTCCCAGAAGATTTAAAAGTGGGAGCAAGAAGTTAACCCCTCCTCTTCTGAAGGTCATGGTCAAGGGTAAATGTGTAGTGTGAGGGGAAGGGGGCCCTCCCACAAAATGGTTTATCACTCAACCCGATGGGGTCAACACCCCTTGGGGATACCCGATTTTAATGGGAGATGGGACACTGATGGGGTGGACACTCCAGGGTTTCTGGAACCCAAGAAGAGGGACTACAAAACAAAGAACGTGCACAGGAATATCAAAGGGGGAGGCATGCTCCTTTGATGTGCTGGATCTGACCCAATTTCTTAGCCAGAGTATTGTCTGCTGTATTCAATAAAGTTGTGGCCTAGTTATACCCAAACTATGATGGTCTTGCCTCATCTTTATATACTCACACAATTAAGCAAAGCTTAGCTATAGGCAACAATCAACCAGACTGTTTCCAATCTGTTTGTGCTTGCTTGGGTTCTCAGTGGGAAAGGCCTGCAGTTTTATGCAAAAACATTTTGGCTGAATGGCAGAAAACTTGATGAGGGAGGGCAAAAGCATTCATTGTCTCACTTTAATACAGGAGGTAAGAAATCTCATGGAATTCATCAAGGTGTCTCAATGAACAGAGATAGCCTGAATCAATGAAAATCAAAAATGCATTGGATGTTTTTCAAACCCAAAAGCCACACCTGAGGGCCTCAATAAATGGTCAGATGCGCATGTACATATTACTATGGCAAGCTGAATGAGAGTTCTTCAGAAGTCATTTTTATTGCCTTCAGGGGCTCTAAAGTGAATTAATGCACTTAGTCGTGCTAAGTAAGAAGCTGCTACTGTTGAAGGAAATAGGACAGTCATAATTCTCTCAACAACTGGCACTTCTATAAATTCATAGTTTTAAATCAATTTACTCTAAGTATAAAAAAACAAAAAAACAAGCAAACAAAAGCTAATGAGTATACAATTGTTGAGACCATTATGTCATTTAAATTGATTAATGCCAAATCTATGGCAGAAATAAAGAGAAATGAGCCATAGTTTGGCAAATGATCTTAGGACGGGATAGTGTAGGAGGGCAAAGGACAATGATTTACAGACTTCTGTGCTCTGTTGAAAACCAGTTGTAAATCTCTTGGAAGTATTAGTGACAAAATGTCTAAGACCACATGCCATTTCTTAACTATGCTCTTCTTAGAATGATGCAAAGGTGACCATATTCTATCAAAGCAGGTTCTACTGTCAAATGAAGAATATTTCAAAGAAAAGACCAGTTTTCACCAGATTATCTTGAATATCAGCATGCTTCAGATAAAGCAGGTTTGTACAGCTGATGACCCAAGGTTTGGAACCACTACTCAAAGAGAAGGACATGGCTGCAAAGGTCAGAAGTAACAATAGTACAATTATAGAGAGGTCCATCTGTTGCTTGAGACACTTACTCTTTCCTGCTAACATTCTGTGAGACTTACTGTGTTTATTTCAAGGGAAGAGCTGTGTTGAACACAGTAGAAGATTCTTTTGATTAGGAATGCATAGAACTGTGCCCCAAGACTTCAAACCTTTGAATACTTCACTTGGAAAAGCCAACATTTTTTGGTGTGCAGATTATACAACTTTGCTGGCAGAAAGTATGGAAGATCTAGAAGGGATAACACTAATAGTCAAAGATGAAAGTGAAAAGCTTGGACTTCAAGGACCAGATGCAGGGGAGTGGTATCAGATCTAGTCTTGTGTGCTCCCAGATGCATTTGGTGCGGCCACTGTGAGATACAGGAAGCTGGACTAGATGGGTTTTTGGCTTGATGCAGCATGGCTCTTCTTATGTTCTTATGTTCTTATGTTCTTATGGACTGTGTCTCAACACTAAGAAAACAAAAATGTTGAGAAGGTCAGAGAGCATACAGGTCATTATTAATATTAACAATGAGGTAATTGAAGCAGTAAAGGAGTTTAACATTCTTTGTTCTACAATTAATCAAAATGGTGACTGCAGCCCAGAAATCAGAAGATGTGGACAGACAGCAATGATCAGCATGAATAACATGTGGAAGAATAAAGACATCAGCCTCTGAATCAAATGCAGACAGGTTAGGGTGATCATATTTCAAATATCTTCATATGGTTGTGAAACGCTGACCTTGAGGAAGACGGTTAGGAAAAAGATAGAAGAATTTGAATTGTGGTGCTGGAGATGACTACTAATCATCCCATGGACAGTGAGGATGACCAACAAGGAACCAAACATATCTCTAGAAGTCAAGATCACCAAGTAAAAACTGTCACACTTTGGTCAGCCAACTCACCGGAAAAGACAATAATGCTGAAATTGGTCAGTGGCAAAAGAAGAAGGGGCCACCCAAGGACCTTCTGGTTTGACACCATCAGAAAGGATACTGGAATGACCTTGATGGAGCTGAAAGAAGCTGTAAGAGATAGAAAGGCATGGAAAGCATTGATCTACAAAGTGAGCGAGAGTACCACTGTTCGGGTGGGCAAGATAACAAATACTAAAGCTTCATATACTCAAATCAAAGTTAATGTCTTTTGAATTGTTTTAAGAGATGCTTATATGACAAAAGATAGAATAGCTCAACAAACAGAAATAATGTACATAGGATAGCTAAAAAAAGATGTACATCTTACACCATCAGTCTCCTCATTCAGGATGGTAGTATATTAGTGGAAGTGTTCTCTCATAGCAGGAGAATGCTGAACAAAACAAAACAAAACAGCTTGAAGCCACCACCTTGTTTTCCTTGATTATGTTTATAATACAGCCTGCTATCATTATTCAAATAGAAAAAGGACATTCTTCCACAATTCATGGAATCTTTGGTTCAAGCCAAGACAGCTACCATGTGGCTCACCATACAATACATTCAATCAGTCAAGAAGTTCAACCAGTCAAGCAAAAAGAGCTGCCACAGCAAGCAAGATGCTCTTTCAAGGGGAGGGGTGGGGTGCGGAGCAAACAAGAAACATCTGGCACAGTGCATTCTTGAACAGCAGGCAGGCTAGCCTTTGCATGAATTGCACAGATTTCACAGTGATTCCTTGGCTTTAGAAAAATTGGCCCTCCAGAATAACCCACGTTATTATTTCATTAATCATTTCTACAGTGATGTATTTCAAAAGGATAAAAACAGTTACTCTGTCAAGGCAGATCTCATAAGATAACCTATGGCACCCCATGAATTAAATACCAGTACTGTGCACAGCTGTTTCTTGCATTCACAAAAGGCATTAAATAAAGATTATAAATAATGTGCTTCCAACACAAGTACCATCTGATCACAGCTCTTGTTTCAATGTGAGGTAAGCACCCACAAATTTCTGCAACCTGCTAGCTAATCAACTACAAAGATATGAGACCAAAAACATCCCTTCCTTCCCCTGAGAGTAAAAGGAAACTTGCAGATGTCCCAAGAGCATTCCATGAAATCCTGGCTGTGGTCCTTCCTGTACATCACGAGCGGGGAGTTGGTAGCCTATGGGGTTCTGTGGTTTTGTTAACTCATCCCTGTTCTTCCTTTCTCACCACAACACCTGCTCAGTGCCAGTGGAAAGGTTCTCAAGATTAAGTGTAGTGTAGCTACAGTAGAAGAAGAAGGATGACTTTCTTATTCAGAATGTATATAGAAAATGAAGCAACATCCGTGGTGCTTGCTTCTGCACTGATACACAACAAGGCTCAAAGTCTGAAACTGTGCTCAGATAGAACTGGGCTTTCTCTGAAACATCAGATTATGCTTTGGGACTTTGGAGGTTAAAAATCCAGAGTAATAGCACTTGATTCAGAAGAAACAACCTGCCCCACCACTTTGATCCATTTTGTGCCACTGTTGACTGTCATATTGTCCATGGAAGATCCACCATGAAGTAATGTATTCTTCAAGAAAAGAATAAACAAAATTATGCATTGTTCTATTTATCTGGAAGCAACTTCCATTCAAATCATTAGGATATGGGATGAGTATATAAATTTTTGTACACATGCTCACATGCACACACACACACACACACACACGCGCGCACACACACGCACACAGGTCATACACACAGTGCCATAGTGCTTAAAGCATGCTCTGGGCAATTTACAATTTAATTATGTAGGTTGTACATTGCCCCACTCCCAGTGAGCTATGTATTCAATCTACTGACTTCAAAAGAATGGAAGGCTTAGTCACTCTCAACCTGGCTACTTGGGATTGAACCCAGGTTGGAAGCAGAGGTTTGGCTGCAGTATAGTAGGACCCCGGTATCCGCTGGGGATTGGTTCCAGGTCTTCCCATGGATAATGAAAACTGTAAATAAGAGAGACCGCCTGCCCACCCTCTCCAAACTGCTCTTTCCTGACAGTAGCTTGCTTTATGGCCCCTGTGTGTGACAGTAGCTTGCTTTACAGATGCTATTTGTGACAACAGCTTGCTTTACAGCTTGCTTTGTGGCTGCTGAATGATTTAATTTTTTCCTCTGCCAACTGTGGATAATGAATCAGTGGATACGGGAGTCCTACTGTACTGCAGTTTAATCACTGCACCACAAGGCTAAATAAAATGTAAAAGAAGTACGCACCATTGGAAATGCATGACAGTGTCTGTATACTATGAAAGCAAACAGTTGAACAGTTGAAAGCCTGCAAAGAAAATCTTGAACAAAATCTTATAAACATGCTATCTTTCCAAAAATATGATTTCAAATTCCCCCCAAGCAATTAGATCATCTAATGTATATTAAGGTGTCATCCTCTGAATCCTGGCCTGATAGATTATCTTGTCTTGAGCGGCCCAGGAAAAAAATGCCCAGTTGTTCTGGTTCCCCAGGCCAAGCCACTCCAACTCTGTGACAAATGATTAAAGCAATGGGCAAGATGTCTCTCAGGAATAGTGGTGTAAGAATGGAAGAGCGGTTGCCCAGGCAATACACTGCCTTCCCATGCAACACCTCCCACTCACAGTGAGGAAAATGGACTTGTATGAAATAACACTGTATGAAATAACCTATAATTAGGCATAATTAGATATTGTGGAGAAAGGAGAAGAGAAAGTAGCTACAAGACCAATAGCAATTTGCATTCCAGTTATTAGATGAGCAACAATGGGCTCATGAAGTTCTAGTCATAAGTAAGACCATAAGGGCAATTCATCCTTTGGCTTTTGTAGATCTTGAGCCAATACATAGTATAAAAATAGTATATGATACAGCCATGGCATTATGGATTTTATCAAAATTCCTGAGCTCAAACACACAACGGTCTTGTTGTTTTTTCCCCAAAGTAAAATCCAGTGCCTGGGGAAATTAAAAAGCAGGACACATCCATTTCAGCCACCCCTGTTGTTTGCTTTAGATTTGCCAACGGTTTTGTGTAACACATTTGAAATGAATTTGGAGATCAGTTCTTCGGTACAATCTCCAGAGTGTATCAGAAGAAGCCAAATGGCTTTTGTTCCAGCTAACAACACTGTAAGAACAAATTTCCAAATTTCTGGCTAGTTCCATTGTCTATTGTTAATACTAGAGATGGCCGCAAACTGGAAAACTAATGATTTGTGATGGTTCATGGTTAGCCATGAACTGCAAACCAACTCAAATCCCTGGAAAAATGGACTTGTTTGCAATTTTATTTTGTTATAGCAAAATGGGATTCCAAGTTTGGTTTGTGCCCATTTCGATTTAAAACAAATGGATGTGACAACTATTTTACTGTTGTTAAACTAAACCTCTGTTTATTTACTGATGCAACTTTACTTCCCCCCCCCCTTGTTGCCTTCTTTGGACTTTGTTAAAGACCTAACCTCTTTGAGATCACATTTTCTATAGCGTACAACACCTGAGGGAGTGCTGTAGTAGTAGTAGTTGAAAGTGATATGTCGATCAGTTGTACCTAATAACCTGGCTGAAATCTACTCCTGGGTGTTAAAAAGTTTACCTTCTGCAATTTAGTATTGTGTTAAGATCATAGTACTGCAATAAAAACATTGCTCTTATTAATAACTGCATGTCTCTGTGGTTGACTGCTGCTGTTCCTTACCATCTCTTAACAGCATGATTTGACTCGATTTCTTTTGGCCTTGTTACTCAGGGATAAGGGACTGGAGTGCATAAAATGTTGCAGAACCAAGGCCATCTGGGTAATACAGGTAGATGTATTATTCTGTCCATGAAAAGCCAAAAACCTGTAACCCAGAGATTATGACATTAAATCTTCTTAGTCAATATATTTAATGATTGTGGATTAATGTGCGTGAAATTGGAATGTGTTTTTCTTCACATATTGTTATCTTTAGCTAAAAAATCTATCCATCTTGAATTGTAATATTAATTAACAATACAATAATCAGGAAGGAGAACCTAAGCATTGACCAATAAGAAGAGCCCAGTGCCTTAGCAAATCTCTCTAAGAAAATTGCTCCACTTTCTAATAATGTCCATTTTGCTGCACAAATGTATATTCCTGTCTATGAAATCTCTGCTCTGGCAAGATGGATTCTCCATGATTCAGAGTAGTTCTATATGTAGTTGTGAATAAGAAGTCTATAGGTTGTGTAAAAACAGAAGAACCCCAGGTGGAAAACATTCTTGTGACAGAAGATATCACAGAGTGGAATCTAACCTGTCTAACTATACAGTTTTCTAGAGTTTGTCATTGTTACATGCTGTCACTTTATAGCAACCATATGAATTAGGGATGAGCATGAAACGACAAAATGGCATTTCATTTTGTTTTTCATTTCTTTCCCCACTTTGTTTCATTTATTATTTTGTTTCATTTTGCATTTATTTTTTTAAATTTTTAATACTGTTGTGGCCATGGTCGTGGGTTTTTTTCCTCTCACCAACAGCTGGCCCATGGGGAGGCCGGTGGGCATGTTTTTGTTTTTTGCCCTAGCACCAACCAGCTGGCCCGTGGGTGGAGTTGGCCTTTTGTTTTTTGCTTTTTTTATCCCTAGCGCTGATCAGCTGGCCTGTGGGCCAGGTCGCCCTTTTTTTTAAACTCTAGCATTGACCAGCTTGCCAGTGGGCCGGGTCAGCACTTTTTGTTTTACCCTAGTGCTGACCAGCTGGCCCACAGGCTGGGTTGGTGTTTTTTTCTTTTGTTTTTTATTCTAGCGCCAACCAGCTGACCCGCAGCCTGGGTCGGTGCTTTTTTGTTTTTTACTTTAGTGCTGACCAGCTGGCCTGTGGGATGAATTGGTGCTTTTTTTTACCCTTGGCGGTGAGCCATTTTACAAAAAATGATTGTTTTGTCTTTAATGAAATATGCTTCATCATTTCATTTTGTTTCATTTCATTCCGTAATGAAATGAGGAAAGAGCATTTCGTTTTTCATTTTGTGCCCATCCCAGATATGAATAACTGACTTCTATAACATCCACTTTGCAACAGACCTGGTCATGGAGTCAATCCATCTCATACTTGGTCTTCCTCTTTTGCTGTAACTTTCAACTTATTATCGTCTTTTCCTGCAAATGTAGTTTTCAAAATAGGAAATTTTCTGTTTTATTTCAGGTATAAATGTCCCATCTGTAAGTGCTTCCCAAGCATGCCCATTAGTTTGTGACTAAGATCCACACAAATATATATAAACATTGTGGTGCATTTTTCTGATTATATACATATAAGTTGAGATAGCTTGGGACCTGCTCAGACATAAGCCACAAATAAAGTACAGTGGTACCTATTAAATGAATTTAATTTGTTCTATGAGTTCCCAATTCTATGTTTACCAGTGGATTATATTTAATGGATGTACATATATACACATTTTAATTTAAGTCTGTGATATTAATCTCAAAGAAAAGTAAGCTAACTGATAAGGAAGTTATGGCCCCAGGTCTACAAGGATATGGAGCTGTGCCTCCATCAGGGGTTACATGTCCATTTTTAGATTAGAATTGCTATAGTCCAAAAGAGCTAGGTTTTCCAGGCTTTGACTAGAATTGATAAAGTTACCCAAGCCAAACATTTCCTCTCTCTCTCTCTCTCTCTCTCTCTCTCTCTCTCTCTCTCTCTCTCTCTCTGTGTGTGTGTGTGTGTGTGTGTGTGAGAGAGAGAGAGAGAGAGAGAGAGAGAACATTTATATTTTTTTAATTTTACTTTTATAACCATAAAGCTTCTTAAAATATTATCTCCTCACTCTCCCTTGGGACCTTATATCGTACATATATTATCAGAACTTTTTCTTCTCTTTTATTTACCCCTGAAATCTTTCCAGAAATGCATATAACCATTGCCTTTCCCCCTCCTTCCCTTTATATAATACAATTTTATAATTTCTTTCCATATTTCAACAAATCTATTAATCTTTGTTTCTCTTAAGGCAAACATTTCCAAAGCTTTCTTTACAACTGTTTTGTTCATTCAATGTTTACAATTCAGTCTTATTCCCCAGAAAACATTCAGGGTCATATGTGAATTTGCACTGTTTCAAAGATAGTCACATGCAAGATAATGTGGTACTATCAAACTACAAATGAGCACCATTAGGCTCCACAGATAAATATACACAAGAGATCTTTTTCTCAGTTCCACCACTCTCACAGATGTGCTTCATGGGGGCATTGTACAGGGCATTCCCTATCACCATGCTCAGACTCTGGAACTCCCTCCCACAAAGACTTTTCTCTTCAGGCAGGCTTTTCCTTAGTGACTGATACATATTTTGTTGCTTCTAATTATGTATTTTGCAATTCTTTTACCTTTTTTAAAAAAAAATGCATTTAATATTTGCATAATTTACTCCTTTTAAGCTTTTAATATTGTGTTGTTGACTTTGTAATCTTTGTAATTAAGATCTAGCCAGGGTCCCTTTTGAAAGAGACATCCCTACAAGCCAAGAGGGATGGCTGGTAGACATAGGGCCTTTGTGGCAGCTGCCCCCAGGCTATGGAACACCCTCCCAAGTGAGATCCGCCTGACACCGACAATGATAACATTTTGGATCCAGTTAAAAACCTTTCTGTTCCAGAAGCTTTTTAATTGATATAACGTAGATTGTGGGTTCTGATGCCAATTTTAGTATATTTTTAATGTTTTTAATTATATTAATTGTTCATTTTACTTGTTGTAAGCTACCCAGAAACCTTTGGGTAGTGGGTGGCATATAAACTGTATAAACAAACAAACAAACAAATAAATAAACAAACAAACAAACAAATAAATAAATAAATAAATAAATAAATAAATAAATAAATAAATAAATAAATAAATAAATAAACTGTCTTGGGTACTTTTTAAGGAGAAAGATGGGATAGCCATATCTTAACTAACAGATAAATTATTCTGGTTCAGTACTTTGGAGCACCAGTGGGGCAGCGGTGACAACAGGATAGATTGAGCCAAAGAGATTGTACACAAATTATAGACTCAAATATTAGAACTGGAAGAGAACACAATGATCACTGCACTCAATCCCTTGATGAAACAGGGAATCTGCAGCTAAAACATTTCTGGTAGATGGCCATTCAAGTTACATTTAAAAACCTCCAGCAAAGGGGAAACTGCCATCTTTTGAAGCAGAGCCTCCCACTCTTGCAGAGCTATTCCTGATATTTAGTAAAAATGTATTTCCCTGCAATTCGAATTTATTTATTTTATTTATTTATTCTTGTATTTATATCCCGCTTATCTACTACAAGTAGTACTCTAAGCGGCTAACAGGCAATGAATGCAAAATCAACAACAATAAGATACGTCAAGTCCACTACTTGTGGTCCTACCTCCTGAACCACGGAAAACAAACCTGTGTCTTTTCCATAAAATATTTAATAATGGCTATTACAGCACCCCCTCAGCTTTCTCTTTTCCAGGCTCAACATGCACAGTCGCCTTATCATTCTACAGAGCAACATTTTAAAAGAAAGCTCCTTTTAAATCTTGTGAAGATGCCAAATCCTCCCCCACATGCTATTTCTTTTTAAATCCTGCCATACGCTCTTCAGTAACTGAAGACATATGGTTTGTATAAGAACACCATATGTCTTGTAATGTTGTATAGTATATTGGCAGAAAAAGCAAACATCTTTTTAATTTATACAGGAACTCAGTTTAAAATATCATTTCCTCTTCCTTTCTTGATGCTTATAAATATTTTCAATGACAAATGTGAGCAAGCCCTTAAAACTGAAAGTTTGGTGGGTAATTTGTCAAAAGGTAAAATTCAAGATACACTATCTTTTTCTAAATGTGTCCATTTTTGACAATGTATGTGGCATCATCTGGGATGAGAGATAATATTTACACTGTAAGCAATATTTTATATAAAGCAGTAGTTTTGGTACACTGGTTTGAATTGCACATCACTAAGAGCAGCATTTACATCTCCATTCACACCATGATTCTGCATGTACTTTTCTTGGAGTAAACCCCATTATAAGCAGTAGTCACAATTTCTGATGTATCAGGATAACCACAATATCATTGTGACATTTACCCTCTTCATAGTTAAATGTGGTTGTGTAGGAGGGCATAAAGGGTTAATGCTATGGACCAATGAGGGAGCATGGAGGCAGAGCCCAGAAGTTTAAAAGGCTCAGCCTGAAGGTTGTGAAGTTAGAAGAGAAAAAAATAAGAAGAGATAAGAGAGATAAGGCTAAGAAAAGTTAAGGGTGGCAGGTTAGAGAGGTTTCAGAATAGTAAAAGGACTGAATTCGAATGTAAACTGCTTAGAAGAACTTTCTTTTAAGGGCGCGCAAGAAAACCTGAAACTGAATCAGCTTGTTGTATTCAACAAATGTTACTTTACTTTATTAACATTATAACTCGACTGAGACTTGGTTAATTCAACTGGGTAATCCTGAATGGTGGCAGTGAGAAGGCCAATGGTCCATGAAATGACTGGGGGCTCTCTAGGGTAATGCCGCAATAATCATCCACATTCTTGTGTTCTTGATTACGATATGTGGATACACCTCTGGAAAGGGAAGAAAGCAAACAGGAACAAAATTGATTTATTTGAAATGTGGTGCTGGAGAAGAGCATTATGGGTACTCTGGGCTGCTAGACAGACAAGTGGGTCCTAGATCAAAACGACCCTGAAGCAGAAATGCTGAATCTGAGGCTCTCGTACCGTGGGCACAAAGTGGGAAGGTAGGATTATCTTGAAAATAAAATAGATTGGTAGCTCTTCAGACAAATGTCTCATAAGACAAAAGGTTTCCGGTAATAGGCATGCTTTGTATGAGAAAAAAAATCCGTATGTGATGATGCTTTCCACGTATCCAAAAAAGCATGCTAGCCTCTGGACATCATTTCCCATGTATCGAGGAAAAAAAATGTTCATAAAATGAAGTTTTTTAATTCATTTTCAATTCATTTATGGGCTAAAACCTCTGGACTGTAGGATTAAATCACTGTAATGCTTGGCAGAAAGCAGGAAAAGAGGAAGGCTCAATACTAGATGGATTATTTCTATAAAGGAAGCTACAGTCTTGAGTTTACCTATGGGACAAATCTGATGTGTCATTTCGTAAGTCAGAGGGGACGTGATGGCGCATAACAACACAAAAGTTCACAAAATGCAGAAGCCTGAGCACCCATAGGCTCCAGCAATAATGGAGCTATGCAATTCACTTTTCATTGTGGATTGGACACACATGCTTTTTACCTATGCTGAAGATTAAAGGAAAAATGCATGAAGGATTTGTTTTGTAAAAACTAGATTAAAATTTTCTTTAAAACTATTATGGATAACACTGAGCAGGGTTTTGCCATGGATGAACAGCACCTTGGTCTAAGACTGATCTTTGGGAACTAATGTTTAACAGGAAAAAAAGTTAAATAAACTGTTAATTTAATACTGTCTCAGTGAATGATTTTTTCAGACTTTGGGGTTTTGTTAAGAGGACAATGAATTTTAGAGAAGTGTGACAGACTAGTAGGCAATGCTGTATTCACAATATGTAGCACTCAAAACATCCGGTAATCATCTCTCAGACCACTTTGCAGTGATATCATCATTAGTAAAAGAACCTGCCATACCTGTTAACCAGTTCCAGCCCCTGCGCCCCAAGACATCTTGGGTATCATACAATTAGTGTCAAAATAGGGTGTCATAAAATTTTAATGTAGAAGACAGAAAGACTACAGTTTTGAGGCTAGAGAAGAGGGAGGAAGTTGCTGGGGTGAAATCTCATTGAAGCACATGTGCCAAAATTTAAATGCTATCTACTCTGTGATAGTTCAAGGAAAGAAATACAGTGGTACCCTGACTTAAGAGCAGCTCGACTTAAGAGCAATTTGACTTAAGAGCAGAAAACTGTAGGCATTTTAACTGCCTTACAAATTTTAGATATGGTCTGCTCAACTTACAAATATTTTTTCTGCTTTTTTATTTTTTAACTTTTTTTTTCAATTTTTTAGATAGGTACCCTGAGTAGTTCGACTTAAGAGCATGCATTTGGAATGGATTAAATTTGTAAGTCGAGGTACCACTGTACGTATGACTTTTTAGCAATCCATATAGATGCTTTGCGTAACAGCAACCACAGCAGAAACAGCAACTGTATGGGAAAAGAATAATACTGTACAGTACAGTATAGGGTGACGGAGAAATTTGCTCTGTTTGCATTATAATTTATACTTTCCAAATCTGCCGTTCCCAAATCAATATACAAACTAGAATGTATGCATGTTCAATATTCAGGCTTCTCCAAATTTTGCAATGCATCTCTCCAAATGAAAAATGAATGCCAAAAATATTCTGAAGATTTGGTTTTTGGGACTACAGGCTGCACTTCCTGGAGATTGGACTGCAGGCAGGTGATGGGTTGCACCTCACAAGTTCTTGGAAGATTGTGTTTGGTTGAAGCATGAAACACTTCATCAGGAGAACTTTAAACTAAATTGGAAAGGGGGATATGCAGAAACAGAGGTAAAAGTAGATTAAAGTTAAGGCACAACAAGAGGAACAGATGGAATGGTATTATTTGGGACCCATAACAATCTTCATAAAAATGTAGGAAAGGAAGCAGGCTATATAAATCATGCTCTCTCTGGTGTCTATGTACAAATTCAAGGAGTATGGAAAACAAACAAGAAGAACTATGGCAATAACCATAGTTAATTCAGTTAAAATTTAATTTATACCTTTATCATATGGTGGATGTATGTGGGGTTGAATTCTACTGTGATTGTATTTTTATGTTTTGGAGTTTTATATTAGAGTGAATAATACACAGGCTAGATGGAAGTTTTAGTGTTTTCGTTGCACTAGTTTCAATGACAATAAAGTGTTATTCTATTCTTATTCTATTCTATGTCTAGCCTAGAGAAAAGACTGAGAGGAGATGTGATATCACTGTTCAAATACTTGAAAGACATTCATACAGAGGAGGGGAATGATCTGTCAGTCATTCTAGAATGCAAGACACATAATAATGGGCTTAAGTTAAGGGAACCCCGATTTAGGCTAAAATCGGGGGGGGGGGAAATCTTAACTATAGCAGTACTGCAATGGAACCAACTTCCTGAGGAGGTGATGAACGCTCTAACTCTGGAGGCATTTAAGAGAAAATTAGACAACCATGTGTCAGATTTGGATTTGTCTGTGAAGATTCTCAGTCATCCAGGTGAGGTCATCTCGAAGTTAAGGCATGGCAACTGGATGTCTTTTCATGTGAGATCGAAACATTTCGCTTACTCATCCAAGCAGTTTTGCCAGTCTGGCTGATGAAGCTGCTTGGATGAGTAGCAAAATGTTTTGATCTCAGAAGAAAAGAAGCTCAGTTGCCATGACCCAACTTCCAGTTTTGATTTGGAGTCCTGCACAGCACAGGGGTTTGGACTCAGTGGTCTTATAGCCCCCTTCCAACTCTATGGTTTTATGGTTCCATATGGACAGAAATGTGGACAGAAATGGGTATATTTTTCTCTTATTTTACACTATGTTTCATGTCACAGCTCACTGTTGTGTCTGTGAAATGCATGCACACTTATTGAACGAAGCAACATGACTGGATTAGAGATGGGCACGACTTAGCGGTATTCCCGTTTATGTTTCCGTTACTCGTATCCGTTACTCTACGGAAACGGTAACGGGAATTACTCCGCCAGAATTCGAGCTCGAACCGACGAACGAATAATTTGGTCTGATTTGTTGTGCTCGTTACTTGCATCGCGCAATGCCAAGCGGCACAGAAAAAAGGTTTTTAAAAGTTAAAAAAAAAACGATTCCCGGCCCTAAAAGTAGGCGAAAACTGTCTGAGGGCACCTACCAGGCCAGAAGGGTGTTTTATTTGGGGGGGGGTTCCCCGCCCCCTCTCCTTGGCTATTGCTACTGCTGCGCTGCTGGTACCAGGCAGGGAGGGCGCATCCATTTGCCATGCAGTGCGGGGGATCCAAAATGGCGACCGCAATATTTTTTTTGAAATCGTTGCCCAAAACCCCACCAAAGCACCACAGAAACATGCGAAAATTAGCTATTTTAAATGCTTGAATTTTTACAGTAGCAGCAGTGGGTTTTTCTTGCAAAAAAAAAAGTCTCCGTTGATTTTACTTTATTTTATTTTATTTTATTTTTTTACACCTGCACATTCGCAATGATGCACATTCGCAAATTTTCCACCAATCGCATGGCCACTTGGCCAGGTTGACCACAGAGACTTCTGGGATGTGCCAATCGGGCATAAACAGCCCACTAATCGTAGCCCAAACCCGAACCCTAAGCCTAAGCCTAACCCATACGCCAGTACACTGTCCTTCTAAGTGGGTCAGAGAGGCACCCAGAGGTGTACCCCAATACTCACCCTAACCTCACCCGTAACTAGCCTAACCCTAGCCCTTGCGCTAACCCGTCTTAACCCTAAGCCAGATCTACTTGCATTGCACTACATGCAAGTACGTGAGACACAGCGGGTGCAAAGAGTCTCCTGCAGGAGCCCATTACCCCCCCAAACCAGTACTAACAAAAACAAAAAAACAAAAAAACGGACCGACTAATTTTTGCGAAATTTCACGAAAAACGGAAACGAGCCGAAACGGACTGCCTCCGACACACGACAACTCGAAAACGTCATTTTCCCTAGTCGTGCCCATCTCTAGACTGGATCATTCAGACTGGCCATTATTGTTAGCCAAAGGAAGAGAAAGAAGAGTTAAGAAAAACAGATTATCTAAAGAAAGTCTGTTGGAGACCACTTTGCTTTCCCCCAACAAAGTATACAGAATGCAACTTCTTGCCATATAAAGCCTTCTGGTGTGAGCTGGTGAGCTGTTTTTGATCAGTCACGCTGGATTATGTTATACATTAGAAGAATGAATGTTATCAGTCCTGTCTCATCACATTAGAAGAAGACATATCACCGTTGATGTTACAAGATTGGAGGGAAAGAAACCATGTTGTAAGTTATTGTAGAGGAGGCCTTTAGTTTCAAATTAAAGAAAAAGTCTTTTTAACTACACATCTTGTGAGACCAAACTGAAACAAAAATCCTCAACAGAGGGGCAGCTATGGTTCAGAAAGAAAATTAGGTAAAAGATAAAATCAATAATTTTATGAAAGATGAAATTAGGCAAAAGATAAAATCAATAAAAAGCATATTAACCTTGACATTTATTTTAGTTTGGTTATATCTTGGATTGTTAGCTTTCAATCCCCAGAAAGCTGAAGGAAGTTGTGATGGAGAGGGGAGAGGCTATTTGCTCCTATTATGCATGCTGACTACAGCCAAGGAGGTAACATTTATTTCATTTTAGATTATAAGGTTTTCAAAAAAGCCAAGCATGAGTCACTTCAGAGTTACCAAGTAAATCAGTGAACACGTGAATGATTTCAATGCAATATAGTGTCAAGCTATTACGAAGAAAGTATATGGACCACAACCCCTATGTTCACATGACACTTTATGGAATAAGGCATTAGAATAAAATAATCACTCATATAAAAAAGCAATGGCTTATCTTGGGAAGATAATAGATTGTCCTGTCACTGGTGTTATTGTATTTTTGTATTTGACAATGTGAGATATATTGCTTTGTTGTGTTCCTTGAGCACATAATAAAGTTTTTCTTAAAAACTGACAGAGCATGTTTGTGACATGCAAACATTGGAGGTTCTGTTGTTTGATTTATCTAGTGCCTTTTTTAAAAAACCAACCAACATTTGATAGTGAGCAAAGCAAAAAAAGCAAAGTGTGCTGTTTATACATAACCCACAGCACTTAAAAGCACTCTCTAGGCAATTTACAATTTAATTATGCAGGATACACATGCCCCCTGCCCTCAGCAAGCTGGGTACTCAATTTACCAACCTTAGAACGATAGAACACTGAGTCAATTTTGAGCTGCCTATCTGAGTCTGCTGGGATTGACCACAGTTTAACCACTATTTCACAGGAGTTTAACATTGGGCAGTGGGGAGGTGCTACCACTCAAGGTGCACAGTGTTATAAAGACCAATGTCTTCATGACATTTTTTTGTATTTACTTATTTCTTGAGTACAGATAACTCTTTAAAAATATGATTTTATCTGCCAATTGTGGCTCACATTAATTTCTCCATTTATGTTCCAAACTGAAGGAAAACAGGAATGTTTTAAAATGAAAATAATAATAATAATAATAATAATTCGGATTCAGGTAAGGGTTCTTTTCAGGTAAGAGTTCTAAGCTTAGGAATGCTTTGCTTCATTATAGCTTCTTACAAACAAATATGATTTTAATTTTCCAGGGTGACACATTGGCCTATGCTGTGATATGGCAGCTTGCATCTGATCAGTCATGCTGGATTACATTATCCATCAAAGAGAGTGTTATCATTCCAGTCACATCACATTACAAGAGACATGTCATGGTGGCAATTTGAATTTGAGTCTTTTGAAGGGTAATGTTCAAGCGCAAGATTAAAATACTGATCCTTGGTAAAGGTCACCAGGTAGGCAAGCTTCTGCTCTCTTCTACAGTATCTGGCAGTTTGCTCTTCCAAATGTGGTGCCCTGGATTGATGTGAACAAATACAATATTATGAAAGATGAGAGATCAAGTGAGGAACACAGAGTTCAGGAGACAAAGCCCTGAGAATGTCAGTATCTGAGCCAAAGCTGAAACAATGCACATGAGCACCTATAACTGACTGTGTCCTGTGCATGGAATCATAGCTCTTAGCAAGAGAAACACTACTTCACAAGTCCAAGAACTTGTTTCTTAAATTCTAATTGGGTTTTCAAGGTATGTAAATTGTTCACTTTTGCCATTGCTGCTTGTGGGTGGACATGGAAAAATGGGGGTTTGAACCCTACACACATTTCCATTTGTGTAAATTCTGTATGTATTTTCCCCTACAAATGAATGTGAGTCTGGGCAATATAAAGATTTTTAGAAACATGAGATGCAGTCCATTGGTCACCTTGTTGTTGTGTGCCTTCAAGTCACAACCAACTTATAGCAGCCCTAACATGGTTTTCAAGGTAAGTGAGAAATCTAAGGTGTGGTTCTATCAATTCAACATACCCAGCAGTAGAGATGGGCACGACTTAGCGGTATTCCCGTTTCCGTTACTCTACGGAAACGGTAACGGGAATTACTCCACCAGACTTCGAGCTCGAACCGACGAACGAACAATTTTGGTCTGATTTGTCGTGCTCGTTCCTTGCATTGCGCGATGCCACGCGGCACAGAAAAAAAGTTTTAAAAAGTTAAAAAAAACCCGGTTCCCGGCCAAAAAGCAGGCGGAAAAATGCCTGCCGTGCCTCAGGGCACCTACCAGAGGGGTTGTTTCTGGAGGTCCCCGGCCTCCCCCCCATCCCCCATCCTGGGCTGCTCTGGTGGGACTCGCCGCAGGCTCGCAGCCAGCAAAAAGCCCAGTCTCGCCGCCGGCCGCCGCAATTAAAGCGCAAGCAAGCGGCATGGACGGCACAGGAAAAAACTTTTAAACTCTCCCCCCACCCATTCCCGGGCCAAAAAAGCAGGTGGAAAAATGCCTGCTTGACTAAGGGCGCAGGGCACCTACTGGAGGGGTGGTTTCTGGAGGGGGGGTCCTGCCTCCCCCCTGTCCTGGGCAGCCGGACTCGCCATGCCATGCGGTGCGGGCAGGGGATCCAAAATGGGGCGGCGAACGCAATATTGTTTTTGAAATCGTGGTCCAAAAACACACAAGCACAACAGAAACACGCGAAAATTTATAAACTGCCAGATTTTTCACAGTAGCAGTGGGTTTTTTCTTGCAACAAAATGTCTCTCCTCTCCTCCTCTGTCCTCCATTGATTTGATTTGATTTTATTTTTTTTACACCTGCGCAATGATGGGCTAGCCGAGTGGCCAGCCATGTGGGAGTGGACGACCATGCAAATTTTTGGAGCCATCCCACCAATCGCATGGACACTTGGCCATGGAGACTTCTGGGATGTGCCAAAAAGCCCCCTAAAACCTGCCCTAGCCCCCTAACCCTAACCCTAACCCTTGACTCCAGTCCTTACCCATACGTCACAGACTGTCTTCTTAGTAGGTCTGAGAGGCACCCAGAGGTGCAACCCACTAGCCCATCGTAACCTTACCCGTCACTAGCCTAACCCTAGCCCTTGTACTAACCCACCTTAACCCTAAGCCAGATCTACTTGCATTGCACTACACGCAAGTACAATTCCCTTCTGTGTGAGACATGGTGGTGCGAGAGCCTTAGTTAGGCATCACCTATGGCTCTGGGTTCACTGCCATCACTAGTCTCACTGTCTGCAACTGGTATGCATATCCATATGGCTATTGCATACCATTTTGCAGCAGCAGCAGGTGAGGAGGGGAGACCCCCATGTTGAGGGGTCTCTTGGAGCCTGCTTCCCTTTCCTAGTGGGTGAGGATAGGAGGCACCCACGGGTGCCTCCAGGAGCCCGCTTTCCCTTTATAGCGGGCCAGAAGAGGCACCCACCCCACAGAGGTGCCTCCAGGAGCCTGCTACCCCCCCAAAAAAAACAGTACTAACGAAAACAAAAAAACGAACTGACTAATTTTTGCGAATTTTCACGAAAAACGGAAACGACCCAAAACGGAACCGGCCCGACTAACGACAACTCGAAAAAATTTTTTTTTTCAAGTCGTGCCCATCTCTACCCAGCAGGCCTCTGATTCCTAGATTAGCACTCTATCTGCTACACCACACTGTATATCACTCATATCTGGGGAAAAAACCTGATTTGATTTGAGGCAACTTCCTATGCTTGTCTACTCCAGTTGTAGATTATGTATAGACTGAAACATAATTACGTTTCAGATTTCACTTTAAAAAAAGATGCTGCTGTGTTCAGTTCAAAAACATTTTTTAAAAAAATGATTTAAACTAGAATTAAATAGGTTTAGATATCTGCACATTGGGTTAAAATCTTTTTATATAGGTACAATTTGAGAAAAGACAATGAAAATATCTATTTGTATATGCATCTGTATATTTTTGTGCAAATATGAGCTTTAAAATCATAGACTCAGGAGGAAACAGTATGAAACAAAACTGTAAACCCTTGGGTTGCGAGTACCTTGTTCTGTAAGTGTTCCATAAGATAAGCAAACATTTCTTATAAAGATTAACTTGATAAGTGAGCAATGGCTTGCAATATGAGCATTGTAGTATGTCACATGACCACAAGTGAGCCAATGGTTCTTCTCTCTCTCTCTCCCTTTAGGATTGCGGATGATCATCTTCTATGCTCGTTCTCAGGCCTCAGTATTGGGCAGATATCAGTGATTTTTTTCAACTTTGTAGATGCCCACACTGGCACTAGTGTGTTTTTTTATCACTTCCAAGCACCCATGAATCCTCTTTTGCTTTTCCATACAAGAGTAAGCTTAGGAATGCTTTGCTTCATTCTAGGTCAGGCTGCCTGCAGATATAGGCCCTTTCCTCTGCTGTCTTATAGCCAATAACATTAAATACAGTGTATGACAAGAATGTATTAATGTGTTGTTTTATTTTTCTTTATATTTTGTATTTTCTTTATTATTTTGTATTACATTGCAGTATTCCAATCATTTTATATGAATATTTTGGGGCTGTAGAAGGAATCATCTGAGTTTGGAGTACAAACATGTTTCCAGAATTAATGATGATTGAAAACCAATGTTTTACTATATTATGTAAGTACAAGTCATGTCTTTCCATTCAGATGTTTGGGTTACAGTTCCTTCCACACCTAACCATTGATTATAGTAGCTAGGGCTTACTGGAGCTACACCTGCAGATACCAGGGAAGTTGAAGACTTCAACCCCTAGTGTAATGAATGGATTAGGATGAAAGAGATAAAAACTGGAAGTAAAGTCTTCTTGTTATGTTATGTGCCATCAAGTTGGAACTGACTTGTAGCAACCTTAACAAGGTTGTGAGAACCTTAATGAGGGGATTTGCCAGTTCCACATTCCCTGCATGCTTCCATGTCTGAAGTGGGATTAGAACTCAGGCTTCTGTCCTGAGTTCTAGTCTGTTACTCTATCCACTCCTCACACTGGACATTATAGGTAGTCTTTGGAATTATAAAATGGTCATTCTACATAAAAATGCTCATTTCCTATCCTCTCCTTTCTTGGTTGATCACTCCAATCAAAATTTGTCTTGTCTTATGACACTTCCCAATCTGCAGGACTTCCAAGGAAGCAAAATATACAAGTAATATAGTTTCTGAAAAGCATTGTTTCTTCTTTTAAAAAAAAATAGCGCTTGTTCCCAGCTCACAACAGAAACATGACTTTCTCAAAGATGAAACATTTTAACCAATTTATTTTATCACTGATGAAATTCAATCACATTGGTCATGTATGCTGTGTTTCCTTAATGGCTTCTTGGCAACTAGCTGACTCACTCTATTATAATTATAATGCCCTTTATATATAATAAGCAATTTGATAAAAGAAAATTTATTTTAGTAAGCTCTCTTTATCAAAGACTTTCACAGAGTAATGTTGGCAGACTTGCTCAGTAATGATTTGAGGCCACTTTATGTTTTTAAATACAGGCTAAATCCAATCCAATTGGAAGGAATTATTTTGGACCAGACCCCTGAATCTCTCACTGGCACCAGAGTACATAGACCATGCCTTATTTAAGAACAGCAGCAGCAACAATGAAATAAAATAAAAAGGATTAATTGTTGCTTTGCTTTGGCTTGACAAACAGTCTATTTGTGTTTAATTAAATATACAGCCTTTCATTTAAAGAAAAGGACTGCTCATCCTCTAACATCATTTCTAATGGAGGAACTCTCCCCCTTCTGTTCAAATATAAATCTAAAATAATGACACGTGCAGTTGATAACTGATGTCCTGATCCTAGATAGTTGGACTCTGCTTTAGTAGTAAAAAGTTCTGATCACAGAAGTGTTAGCAAGGTGAAAAGAGTGTTCCTAAGGATGTTCAGCCACATTTATCTACCAGACCATGCTGTGACTCTGAATGAATCCAGCCACAGATTTATGCCTACATGAAATCTTCCCTATAATCCCTACCTGATACCTCACAAGAATGTGATAAGTTGATTTATGGGTTGAATTTTTGTGGAAAACTCCTGGAACTCCCAGAAAAATGTTGACTTCTTCCTCGATGGTAAAGGGAAGGCTGAGTCATAACAGAGGCATATCAGAATACTCCTGTAGTCCTCCCCTATTCTAGACAAAATGTATTAAAGTGATTTATGAAAAAAGTTGTAAATGCCAAAAAAGCAAAAAAAAAAGTGCAGCTTCTATACCGCCCCATAGAGCTTAAAGCATTCTCTGGGTGATTTACAAGTAATTATGCAGGCTATACATTGCTTCCCCCTCCCCCAGCAAGCTGGGTACTTATTTTACTGACCTTTGAAGTATAACCTTGAGATAACCTTGAGCCTGTAACCTGGGTTTGAATCCCAAATTGTGAGCACTAGACATGGGCACGGAGCAGTGAAATTCTCGTTTCCGTTTTCAGTTATTGTTATCGTTACGTAACGGGTAACGGTAACGAGAATTACTCCGCTCCAGCTCGAACCCGACCTGATAAAGATAAATTGGGTCTGATTTTTCATTGTCATTCATGGCATCACGGCGATCACGCGATGCCAAGCAGCACAGAAAAAAGTTTAAAAAAAAACCCGATTCCCGGGCATAAAATCAGGCGAAAATATGCCTGCCTCAGTGAGGGCACCTCCCAGAGAGGGGTGGTTTCCTGTCCTGGTCTGCTGGTACCAGGCTGGGCGGGGGCATCCTTGTCGTCTCCATTTGCCATGTGGTGGGGGGATCCAAAATGGCAACCACAATATTTACTTTTTAAATCGTGGTCCAAAAACCCACCAAAGCACCACAGAAACATTTGAAAATTAGGTATTTTAAATGCCTGACTTTTTATAGTAGCAGCAGTGGGTTTTTCTTGCAATAAAACGTCTCCATTGATTTTTTTATTTTTATTTTTTATTTTTTTACACTCGCGCAATGATGGGCTGGCCATAGGATGGGACCATGCAAATTTTTGGACCCATTCCACCAATCGCATGGGCAGGTTTTGACTGAGACTTCTGGATGTGCCAGAGGGCATAAAAAGCCCACTAACCCTAACCCTAACCCTAACCCTAACCCTAACCCTAACCCTAACCCTAACCCTAACCCATACGCCAGTACACTGTCCTTCTTAGTGGGTCAGAGGCACCCAGAGGTGCAGCCCACTAACCCACCCTAACCTTAACCGTACCCCTAAGCCTAGCTCTTACCCTAACCCCAACCCTAACCCAGATCCGTATGCAAGTACGCTTCCCTTCTTAGTGGGTCAGAGTAGAGGCACCCAGAGAGGTGCCTCCCAGCCAGAGGCCACTACCCCTACCCCTAACCTGTACGCCAGTACGCCAGTATGCTTTCCTTCTTAGTGAGTCAGAGGCACCCAGAGAGGTGCCTCTGCCACTTACCCCCCAACCCTAACATAATGTAATGTATGGTACGCGGTGGCTACGCGAAACGCTTCCCTTCCCTTCTTAGTGTGTCAGACATCAGAGGCACCCAGAGAGGTGCCTCCCAGAGACCACTTACCCCAACCCCAACCCCAACACAAACGACAAACGACAAATGGAAACGACAATTTTTTGAAAATTTCCGCGACAAACGGAAATGACCCAAAACGGACCCGTCTCGACAAACGACAACTCGAAACGTCATTTTTTCTGGTCGTGCCCATCTCTAGTGAGCACAATTATAGCTGCAGTACAGCAGTTTAACCATTGTGTCATGAGGCCCTCCAAGAACAGGCACAGTTGTTGAAATGAAAGCAGACATATGAGTACAGAATGAGGCGGCATCTAGCATAAAGTAAAGGGTTTGATAAATAACTGAAATCCCACTCCATTTTTGAGTAAGTAGTGGTTCTAGCACTGTTTTTTCCCTGGCCTGGACATCTGTCGTTGTAATGCTTTGTTTACCTGTCTCTGTGTTTTTGTTTTCTGGCTCTTCAAAAAATTAGCCACTTTGGCTTTGGTACTAATAGGGCAGGATACCTCCCTTATGAGGAAAGGCTAAAACATTTGGGGCTCTTTAGTTTGGAAAAAAGGCGCCTGAGGGGGGATATGATTGAGACATACAAAATAATGCAGGGCATGAGTAAAGTGGATAGAGGGAAGCTCTTCTCCCTCTCACAAAATACCAGAACTAGGGGACATACACTCAAATTGTGGGCTGGGAGAGTAAGAACAGACAAAAGAAAATATTTTTTCACCCAGCGCGTTGTTAGACTGTGGAACTCCCTGCCACAGGAGGTGGTGATGGCATCTGGCCTGGATGCCTTCAAAAGGGGATTGGACAGATTCCTGGAGGACAAGTCCATCACAGGTTACAAACCATGAGGGAGATGTGTAATCTCCATGCTTAAAACCAGGGTACTTCAAGGGCCAGATGCAGGGGAGTGCTAACAGGAGACAGATATCTAGTCTCATGCGCTCCCAAACGCATCTGGTGGGGCCACTGTGAGATACAGGAAGCTGGACTAGATGGGCCATTGGCCTGATCCAGCATGGCTCTTCTTATGTTCTTATGATATAAATCAAACTAATTATTAAATAACAAATAAAGAAAATTGGTGTTTGTGCATGATTCCCCTCTCCACTCAGACATAAGATACCATAGCCTTCATTTGGAGCCTGATCTTCACTGGGGTTGGTCTTACAGATGGGCACAAAATGCAGTAGCTGCCCCATGAACCGTTCCTTTTTGTGGTATGTTTTGGAGTGCTTCAGGAAAATGTGCTTACGTAAAATGAAATGAAACATTGGTGTTTCGTATGTTTTGTGATTTGTGTGATTTGGGACTTCCAAGAATGACTGAAGGGCCATTGCATGAGCAAGAGATAAAAAGCTCACAGCAAGTCTTCAGCTGGCTCTCCTCCCCACCCCATCTAAATTAAGCAAATATTGGATTTGGGATGTTCAAGTTATAGCCCTCCCCCCAAGCAGGTTCCCTGGGAAAATCCTCTTTAACAGCTGGTTAGAGATGTGTGAAAAGGGAAAACTAAGAAAGGAAAACTCTATGATTCTTTCTGAGCATGCAACACTCATGTGCAGCCTGCTTCTACAAATATATGCTTCATTTTTATTTTATTTTTACAAAGGACATGAGATTTTTAAATGTCATTAGAGAGTAGAATTTGCTTAACATCAGAGTACAGTGCTTTCTACAATGTTATATTACTCATTATCTCAGATGTGATTTTTTATGACAAATGAAGAGAATGATTCAGCATCAGGGTATTATGGAGCCATATTCATTTTAATACACAAGTAAAGGGAGCTTACAGGCCTATCTCCTTTAATCGTGGTCTCAGTTACTGAGCTCCAGGCTTTTGGAAGTCCTGTCTAATTAGGGTCTCTGATCATGCAAAAGGCTGTAGCTGTTCTGCCAAATGTGGTCTCAGCTCTTTTTCAGACCTTTCCTGATAAGGTGGGGAGGTCAGTGGTGGAAGGTGTGGGGTGTGAGTGTGCATCTCTGGCTCCCTCTATTGTTGTGCTAAAACAGATTTCTGAATAATGCTAAGGAATTGAAATTATCACCAGAGAAGGAAGGAAAAACTGTGATGCTCATTCCATCTATCTCTACCTGGTGTGTGCCACAACTCAACAACAATCACCCCTAACCCTTCTGTGTTTGGAACTCCCACTTAAGTTGTAAATAGGGACTCCTTTGGAGTATCCCTTTCACCAAAGCATCAAATAGCCCATGTTCCCATTCCATTGCTGCTTAAACACTGCCATAGCTAATGGCTCAAATTACACCGCTCTTTTATAAAGAGTAGGAGCACTGACCTTCATGGTGCAGTGGCTAACTTCCTGAAAGAAATGAACCCTGACTGTTCATTGGAAGGACAGATGTTGAAGCTGAGGCTCCAGTACTTGGGCCACCTCATGAGGAGAGAGGAATCCTCGGGAAAGTCCCTGATGTTGGGAAAGACTGAAGGCAAAAGGAAAAGGGGGTGGCAGAGAATGAGATGGTTGGATGGTATCATTGATGCAACCAACATGGATTTGACCAAACTCTGGGAGGCAGTGAAAGACAGAAGGGCCTGGCATGTTCTGGTCCATGGGGTCACAAAGAGTTGGACATGACAGAACAACTGAACAACAACAAGTAAATAGGGATATTCTTTGGGTTCTGATTGTATTCCAAATTCACAGTGAAAGAGATTATTTGTACATTTCTGAGTCCATCTGAATCAAACTGGGGAAGTGCCAGCTAATTGAATCAGGGCTCTCTGATGCTTAAAAGATGGTTTTTCATTTTAGTTTAAAAAGCTGAAACAAAAAAAATAAATCACTTGGTACCCATGAGAGTTACTCAGAAAAGGGAATATAATGTGCTAACAAATGCCAGAAAGCCCCAAAGCAAAAGTAGATTGACATCTCAAGAAGCAATGAAAATTTCATTTTTTTTCTGGAAATTGCAATTATGGTATCCCTGAGAAGTCCCCAATCAACCAAATTCCCTTTTCCCATGGTTAGGAGCCATTTTGCATCTTAGCAAAGTGAGTGAAGGGTTTTAATGTGTTAGAAATTGCTATCTGCATCATTTCTCTTTTCATTATGGTGGATGTGCATGGGGGGGAGTCTTTAAGGAAGCTGCAGATCACATTTTCCATTACACTTTGCATTCAACTGATTGCCTATGTGTGCAAATGTACCATGGACATCTTGAGTCTTTCATGTGAGAGTGTAGTGGATCTGGTAGGAATAGGGTCCTCCTTCCACTTTTGTACTTTAATTGTTTTAAATTCATGCTTCTGGCTTATATTTTTAGAGCACTCTGTCATTTGACTTTGTCAAATTGTACCTGCCTCTGTTCAAGACATATTGGGTGCAAAACATAACAAATTGATCCAGGAACCAGATATCCTGTCTACTGTGGATGCAGCATTCCTAACCACGGGTATTTCTTTCCTTTCAATAAACTTTAAAAAAAACCCCACAAAAAATCTGAGTAGACAGGAAGGGAGGGGGAGCAAGGAAGGAAATTAGCTAGCTTGACCTGCATTCTGAACATCAAACGTTAGTTGACATCACATATTTTCATTTCTTATTCCAGATCAGAACTCTGTCTCTCCCCCCCCCCCAAATTTATGTGTTTCTCCCCACCATTTGGGCCGAAACAAATGTGTACAAGTACTTTCAAATATTTTTATACAAATTGAAGTGGGCAGGCTACAAATCTGTTTAAAGTGAGTTGGTGGTACAAGAAATAATTCAGACCAACTCACACACTATGACTAGTTAGTTTCTTCCATTATGTTGTTTTGTTTTATTTTATCTCTTTGGTTGTTTGGCTGTTTCAGTATTCTTGTCGTGAGCTGCAGCCTATTTGAATCAGCATTACTATTTGACATCTGTTTTGGAGAATATTCAAGGGAAGTAAAGACCATATTTATGCCTAGGCTGGTGCTCTGGGGATTTGGTCAGAAATGGCATGGCTCACTGCCTGCCCACTTGCTTCTTCCCTACTCCAGGGTTCAATGATACTATCTGCGCTTGCACTTCTTGAAGCCCTGGCAGCTGGGAGAAATACTATGGAGCAAAACCTGTCTGACCTTGAGAGTTGTGGAAGCTCTCATTAAACACCTTCCGGCAACAACATGCTTTCTTTCATAAACCATTAAAATGCAGCCTGGCTTTAGCAATTACACATTTTAATTTCAGATATCTGTTTGCATAGAACTGCACAGAGCCCATGAATGCACACTGCAGCGTCTTTCAAAATGCATGCCCAGAAATGTTCTTAATGGTTGACGACACATGTACCGTATGTCTGGAACCTTAGCTTAATGACTTTTTCCAACTGGAAAGAACACAGAAAAGTTGTGTGCCCTCTTGGAAAGAGGCCATGCATTGACTCTAGTGACTGCTAAAATAAGAGGAGCAGTCCATCTCTTTTTATGGCACTGTTTTCAGGACATAATGTGGTGCTTTTATAGTGTGCCACTACGCTAGTGCCTGAACTGCCAATGGAAATGTGATTCAGGATCCAGAACAAGATCTGGCAGAGTTTCAGTAACATGATCTATCTATCACCATTTTCATCTCATATGGCCATTAAGAAATCCTTACTTACATTAAAAGAAGAGGCTTTAATCCATGTTCAGCATAACTCCACATATCTTCTGTTTCAACACAATATAGCTGTAGCAAGACAGAGACAGAAGCAAGAGAGGTTTCCATTACCCTTAAGGCTTGAATTGGCCCATATAAATCAACAGGACAAAACAGAGGTGTGTTGCATCTAAGGATGGACAACAAATGAAAAATGGCATGCCATTTCATCATTTTGTTAACTAACAAAATGAAACGAAATGAAACGACGACACGGTGTGTCATTGTGAAATGAATCGGCATTTTTTACATTGAAACGAACTGATTCATTTCTCTATAACCGACCCCCTGGGGTCCTAGAAACACCAAATTTGGAGTGATCCGTCCTTCAAATGTGGAGTGATTCTGTGTTCAGGGGCCTGTGTTATTAAGTTTCAAAGGGGTGCCCCCTGGGGAAAAAAATTCTAAGCACCATTTTCTGTGCTTAGAAATGCAGCTCCCGGCAGTTAGCAGTATGGAAATTGCTGTGGACCTCCCTCAAGCTCTCCCCTTTAAGCATCCCAAACTTGGAGAGGTTTGGGGAATGGGGGGGGCAAGTTATTTGATACCAAAGAGAGTGCCCCCAGTAGAAAAACTTTTGTAATTTTAAAGGCCTTGAAAATACTGTTCATGGGCACCTAACAGCATGAAAATCACTATGGACCTTCCTCAAGCTCTTCCCTCGAAGCACCACAAATTTGAAGAGGTTTGCTGTATTGGGGGCAAGTTATTCGATGCCAAACAGGGAGCCCATAGGAATACATTGGGGTTTTTTTTTTTTGTTGTCTTGGGAATGGGGGAAGTGGTTTTTGCTTCTATCATCTCATGGCAGCAGGGCATATAAAGGGGTGACTACTTTCAGTTTTGGGAGTCATCTGGGAGTTAGAGAGGAGGAGAGACGTCTCTCTGGCAATGGGAGATTTATTAGTTAGCTAGCTAAGCTAAGCTCTTCTCTTGGGTGACTGACTGACTGGTTTTTTTCTTCTGCTAATTTGCTGCTGTGTGGCAGGCAGCAAAGCTGTGTGTGTTGCTGTTTGAATGTGTGTAATAGAGAGTTTTTTCTCGGTGTGCATGTTTATGTGCAGATAGACTGAGTGAGACTGGTTAGGTCAGTGGACTGTCTCCAGTGGCAGCCAGTGCCACCCACCACTTTCTTATTTAATTTAATTTATATTTATATTATATTTGGGGATTTTTGGGAGCGTTGGGTTGGGGCAGGCTTTCTTCTTTATTTTCTTTTACCTCCCACCCACCCACATTATTCCCAGACCACTCCACCACTCACCTCTACCAGTTCCTCCATCCTGTCCCCCCACCCTACCCCTGTTTTTCTGTGCTGAACAGCACAGCTATTTTTGTTCTTTTATCAGGGTTTTATCAATGGGATATCAGACAGAGTTTCATTTGGGCAGGCTTTGCTTTATTTACATTATTGTACCCCTCCAAACCCCTGGAAAAAGTAAAACAATTCCTTCCATTCCACACACATCATTTCCAGTCCACTACCCACCTTTATCTAGTACCTACCAGTTCCTCCATTTGTTTATTACACCTTGTGTGTGTTTTTCTGTGCTGAGTGCGAATCAAGCAAACAGAATCAGCACTGCTTTTTCGGTTCTTGTGTGTGACTGTGTTCTTTCTTTTTGTTCGGAGGGAGATTTAGGGAGGGTATTATCAGTGGGCTATCAGGCAAGGTTTTTCTTAAAAAAAACATTTGGGCAGGCTTTATTTAAATATAAATAAATATATAATTATCTTTGAGCTTGTTTTGTACCCTTCCAACCCCCTTTAAACTACAACATTCCTCCCCCCCTCACATGTTGTTATTTCCATCACCGATCAATCCAAGACCACTTCTTCATAACCCCCACACACATGCACACATTTGTTTTTGCATATTTGTACTGTTCAAAAAACAGTAATAAAATCAGGATCATTGCTATCAAACTTAGAAGTTTATTATCTGCTGGAGGCAGCAACAGAAGAGCCACCACCAGTGATGCAGGCGAAGGCCCATCAGGCAGTGCCATGAGCCAGGCTACTGAGCCTGAAGCTAGGGAAGTCAGGCAACAGGATTCTCCTTGTAGTCCAAGTTCTGAAGAACCACTCCTGTTTCTAGAGGACTCCCAGGAGTTGGTCTCATAATTGGACATAGGAGATGAGCAGCAGCAACAGCAGCTAGGGGAGGAGGAGGAAAGCATGCCCTCTCTCTCTGCTCCTTCCCCCAGTGTCAGCAGCACCCCCCAGTCATCCGGGGGGGGGGGTTACAGTGGGATTGGTACTGAGAGCCAGCCCCAAACAGCTGGAGGCAGGAGCAAGCCTTGGGGCGGGCAACAAAATGAAATGAAACGAAACACAATTTTTCCGTTTCATGTCCATCCCTAGTTGCATCTTTGACTCAAACAGACTATATGGTAGCTATGGCCAGCCCCCACTGAAATACCCTACTGAACACCCTCTGTTTTATTGCTGTGTGTCTTTTTATAATTTTCCCCAGGAAATCTTGTAGAAAATTATTTCTATTCTACAGTTTTTACAGACACTGCAGTTTGTGGTCTTTTGTTCCAAGACAAAAGATATCTCATTTCTCAAGGCAGCATTAGTTTATCCCTTGCCCATATTTGATTTGCTTTTTCTCCCATTACTACCCAGGACCATCCTTTAAACAAAAAAAAATCTGCTTAGAATATTCCACAGTCTGGGGAGCCAGGGCTGATACAGAAGCTATCCAGTTCTTCAGAAATCCTCTTGTTTATGAATGTGAGACACTGTGCTTCTGTACCTACAGTTCAAAAAGCCAAGAAATAGCCCAGTACTGCTGTATGATGTCCTCCCTTGTGTTGCCAGGAGGAAAAAAGACATAAACCTTTGCACAGCAAAGGGCAGGCTAAATGTTGACAACACCAATGACAGGATATCTGATGATGATCTACAGGATACCTTCTTCTGCTCACACTACCTCTGATACTTGTTGAAAAACAGTCCTCTGTGTTTCAGAAGTTTTTTTAAGAATTTAATATTGTTTGTTATAAGCTGTCTTGAGTAGTTTTTAAAGAAAAAGGCAAGTAAAAATATTTTAAATAAATAAATATTATTGCATCTCATGCTTATGTTTAATAATGGCAGTGCATAAAAAACACAGAAGCGAATATTAGTTTTCAAAGTATATATCCATAAAGAATTAAATAAAATATTAGCCCCTTTCCTGCTCTTTTTCTTGGTAAATCTCGCTCTGCTAGTTCAGGTGGTAGTTTTCTTTCAGCTCACAAAGGTTGACCTTGGCAACACTATGACATCAATATTCCCTTAGGTCAGCGTTTTTCAACCGCTGTTCCGCGGCACAGTACTGTGCCGCGAGATGTTGCCTGGTGTGCCGTGAAGGACCAGCTGATTGTTTGTTTGTTTAGAACTAGAAAGTGCAGAAAGGGGCTTAGAAGGAACCAGGAAGTGCAGACACGGCTGAACTGAAAGCAGCTGAGCAGTTCAAACGGAAAAGCAAAGAAGGCAAACACACCAGATGAAAGCAGACTCCCCTACAGAGTCGAGAGCCTCCCCATATACGCTCCCGTTTCGCTAGCTCCTAAAATCATTGGCAGGAGAAGGGAGCGGCTGAGGGCCTGAGGGAAACAACGAGGGGCCGATTCCAACGGCCAGACGGGCAGGTGTGGGTGCCCGATCGAGCCAGAACTAACTTCAGGGCGGCGCGGAGCCTCTTTCCCGTTTTGCCTTCTTCTGGGCAGGTGCATTAGGTCGCCTTCTTTGCGGGTGCCTTTTTTTGAAAGTTGCGGCGTGGGCGAGATCGGATCGCAGCGGATCTCCCTGCGGAGCAGTGTCTACGTTCAGATCGCAAATAAGGCTCCTGGCTTGGGAGCAAGAGATCTGATCGCCGCGGAGCCTTATCTGCGATCCGATCACCTTCGAACGTCGGATTGCGAGCCTGGGTTCAACTACCTGGGCCCGCCGGGTATAGTAGCTCTATGCTGGGGTGGGTGGGTGGGGACAAGTTTTTCTTTGAAAGTACTGTAGCAGGAAGGAGGTAGGGGAAGGGGGATGGACAGTTATTAGCCGGTCTCAGGGGCGCTGCCGGTGGTGTCATGGCTCCAGTCCTTTTCCCTCCCCTCCTCGGTGAGCTTGCCTTGGGCGGCGGAGGGGGTCAGTTCGAAGGCCCCTCCAGAGGAGCCGGGGCTGGGTGGGTGGGTGGGTGGGAGGGCTGCCTGGCGGGCTGCCTGGCTATCAAAGCTGTCACTCGCTCGCTAGCCCCTCTTCTTCTTCTCCTCCTCCTCCTTCCCCACCGCGCGCCCTTGCTGGGCATCTGCCGTGCCCGCGGGTCAAAGGGGGGTGCTCGGCTCCTGTAAGACCCCAGGCTCCTCCCGAAAAAGGGCTCGGTGGGTGTGTGGTTGTGTTGGGCTTCCTGGTGCCACGGGTGGCCAGCGCCCCACACCGCCGCAGGACCCCAAGATCGCCCGCCCGCCCGGCGGCGTCCTGCAACCGCGCAGCCCATCATCCCCAGGTGCAGGGGGGGTGAGATTTTGATAGGGATGCCTTGGGAGGGCCTGGGCTGGAGGATGGATTTGTTGTTGTTTTGGGGGGGTGAGAAGTGTGTTTGTGTGTGTCTGGACTCTGGAGGATGGATTTGTGAGGTGTGTGTGTGTGTGTGTAAAAAAAGTGTAAGTGTAAACAGAGAGGGGGTCAGAGAGACTATTTTAGCTGCGTGGGCATCTCTATGACAAAAGGGTCCTCTTCCTCCTCATAGTCTCCTTGAAGTGTTATGGGGCGGTATACAAGCGGAACACTTTCTGCCTTCTTTCCTTCCTGCCTTCCTTCATCCTCCTCCCCTCCTGTCGCTGGACTTGCTGAGGGCATCTGCCTTGGCCACAGTGTAGAGAGCAAGATGGGCTTTTGAGTCTTATTTGTGTTCCTGGAGAGTCAGTGCCCCTTCTCAGGTCTCCACTGGACACAGAAGTCCATGCAGGGCAAAATGTCTTTAAGAAAACAACACAGGTAAGTGGGAACTGGGTGCTAGAGAGTGGGCTGCCTCAATCTGTGGCCCCTCTGTCCTGCTTCTCCCTACACCAGCAATGGCAAACCTAGAGACCGAGTGCCCAAACAGCAATTCAGAACCCACTAATTTTTTTGTAAAGTGGCAAATACAGCAATTTAACCTGAATACAGGTGGCTGTGAAGGGATGATATCGGATGCCCACAGAAAGGGCTCCAAGTGCCACCTTTAGCACCCATGCTATAGGTTCGCCTACAGTGCCCTAAAAAAACTGTTAATGTTTTGCAGCCAGTTAAATTTTTTAACATTTTCTAATGGTGGTGGTGTGCCTCGTGATTTTTTTCATGAAACAAGTGTGCCTTTGCCCAAAAAAGGTTGAAAAACACTGCCTTAGGTGATACAGGGACAACAGTCATTCTGTAGTGACCATTAGTGGCGGAGAGTATCCCAACATAGGGTTTACTCTTTTCTGGGATTCTTCTTCTTTTTCTTCTTCTTTTTCTTCTTCTTCTTCTTCTTCTTCTTCTACTACTACTACTACTACTACTACTACTACTACTACTACTACTACTACTACTACTACTACTACTACTACTACTACTGGCTTTAAAATGCTGTCTCTCACACTTTTTATAGTCTACTGTATCAGCAAGTCAGCTAGAAACAGGAACCAAATATGATTGTGAGGACAGTGTAGGGCAGGCATGCACAAACTTCAGCCCTACAGATGTTTTGGACCACAACTCCCACAGTCCTTTGCCATTGGCAATCTAAGCTTAGAATTCTGGGAGTTGTGGTCCAAAACATCAGGAGGGCCAAAGTTTGGGCATGCCTGGTGTAGGGTCACTAAGAAAAAATAAAATATTTTCTGATATGCTTTTGGGGTCCCCAACACCCCAAACCATGCCCCACACCATGCACAAGCACTACACGAAAACCCCAAACAAATCAGAACTTTCCCATAGAAAATAACAGGCAAGCCGCTCGGCAGTCTTTTTCCAGCCTGAGCGGCGCTGTTGCTGAACAAGGAGGCTTTGATTAATCGAAATACAACCACATCATTCACCATAGACCCTGAAGAGCCTAAGCCACTGACAAAACTCCATACACACCTGGATTCTCCTTTTCCCCCCTCCACTAGATTTCTCCCCCCCCCTCTCTTGCCTTCCCCTCCCCGCCACCTTGAGCTTCTAGAAGGGCAAACCCCCTGCTCTCCTCTTAACCTCTCACCCCACCATGCTTCCCCTGGGTATGCTTTTACTCGAACCGCCCCTCTCTTCTCTATGATTGGGACCACCATCTTGGGCTAGGGTCGGGGGGGGAGAAGGAGGAAAATGGCAACTTCCTGGATGGAATGGCTGCACCTTCCAGAACCAACTCAATCAGTAGAGAAGATTCTGGGACAAGACAAGAATTTCCACATGGACAATCGGATTATCTTCAGCCAGGAGGCACCCCATTGTCTCCTTTCCACACCCACCGGGGTACATGTCTGTCAGTTTGGGACTTTTTTGTTGACCCTTCCGCTCCCACTATTGACTTGATAATGATTTGGACTCTCAGACAATGCCATTCTTCTTCCTTCCACTATCTCACCTCTGAAAGCCCATTAAAGGACATGGATGGCCCAGCCACACCTGGACGGACAAGTTAAGCTGGTATCTTGTTTCAGGACATTGTGAACATCTTGAGACCACTCGTGGGAGGTCCCCTGAACTGTCCCCATTGTAGGATCCCTGAAGACCACTCCCTCACCTGATCCAGAGTTTGCACACACCTTGTGGGAGGGGAGGGGAGGGGAGGGGAGGGGTATAAAACGTGTGCACTGTGTCTTCGGGGCAGAACACCTCACACTGCCTTGTTGTGGGTTGTTCACCTTACCGTCTTTTATTGGGCTTAATAAACCGGTAACTATCTTGGATCTCGTGTTGGACTTCCTTTATTGGGTATCTGGGAATCCAGCAGTAGTCAGCCAGGACTAGCCTAGCTGAAAAACCTCAACAATAGTTCTAATAAGGAGAAAGATGAAGTCCTTGATGTAGAAGCTACTGTCACCTCCTTGTGCTAACAACACATCTCTTTGCCCTGCCCCTGAGATGAAAGCATGAAACACCTGCATTCCAAAACTAGGGCCTCTGTTGACCTATGAAACACTGGCATATCCCTGTGAAAATAAATACAACAAGGACTAGATCTCTTTAGCTTATTTTTAGAGATGGGCACGACTTAGCGGTATTCCCGTTTCCGTTTCTGTTGCTCGGTTCCATTACTCTACGGAAACGGTAACGGGAATTACTCCACCAGACTTCGAGCTCGAACCGACGAACGAACAATTTTGGTCTGATTTGTCCTGCTCGTTCCTTGCATCGCGCGATGCCACGCGGCACAGAAAAAAAGTTTTTAAAAGTTAAAAAAACCCGGTTCCCGGCCAAAAAGCAGGCGGAAAAATGCGTGCCGTGCCTCAGGGCACCTACCAGAGGGGTTGTTTCTGGAGGTCCCTGGCCTCCCCCCCATCCCCCGTCCTGGGCTGCTCTGGTGGGACTCGCCGCAGGCTCGCAGCCAGCAAAAAGCCCAGTCTCACCGCCGGCCGCCGCAATTAAAGCGCAAGCAAGCGGCACGGACGGCACAGGAAAAAACTTTTAAACTCTCCCCCCACCCATTCCCGGGCCAAAAAAGCAGGCGGAAAAATGCCTGCTTGACTAAGGGCGCAGGGCACCTACCGGAGGGGTGGTTTCTGGAGGGGGGGTCCCGCCTCCCCCCCGTCCTGGGCAGCCGGACTCGCCATGCCATGCGGTGCGGGCGGGGGATCCAATATGGGGCGGCGAACGCAATATTGTTTTTGAAATCCATATGGCTATGCATGCCATTTTGCAGCAGCAGGTGAGGAAGGGAGACCCCCATGTTGAGGGGTCTCTTGGAGCCTGCTTCCCCTTCCTAGTGGGTGAGGATAGGAGGCACCCACGGGTGCCTCCAGGAGCCCGCTTTCCCTTTATAGCGGGCCAGAGGAGGCACCCACCCCACAGAGGTGCCTCCAGGAGCCCGCTACCCCCCCCAAAAAAACCAGTACTAATGAAAATGAAAAAATGAAAAAACAAACCGACTAATTTTTGTGAATTTTCACGAAAAACGGAAACGACCCGAAACGGAACCGGCCCGACTAACGACAACTCGAAAATTTTTTTTTTCAAGTTGTGCCCATCTCTACTTATTTTACATGGGGAAGCCAAGTATTTCTCCCCCAATTTTGTAACTGTACATTTGGATCTCCACCCACCCCCCAAGCCCTGATGGTGAACTTTGCACTTAGCTCTGCTAAATTTCATTCTGTTTTCCATCCAGCACTCAAACCTATCAAGATCTTCTTAGATTGTTTTGTGTCATCTACAAATCTGATGAGTAATTCCTGCAACCACCTCCTGCAAGTCATTCATAAAACTGTTGAAGAGCACTGGGTCCAGGACTGAGCAGGAAAGGTAGCACTTCCAAAGCTTCTTGCCTCTTTTCTTTTGAGAAAAGGAGAATTAAGAGAAGTGTATGGGGAACCCATAGATTGTGTTGTTGGCCTATGGCTGAGCAAGCCCTGTTTCCCAAGAACCCCACAAGCATGGGGGACGGACACTACCCTGAAAAAAAGCCACACATTCATTGATTACAGCAGCTTGTACTCTGGCTGAGTATTGGGTTGGATCCTGTTCTTAGGGGGACCCAATTGCCCCAGGGTAAAACCACCATCTCCATAGGTCCCTCTGTGAGACCACCCAAAATAGCAGCCTCCTGGCCAGCATGCCAGCATATGCCATTCCATACCTTCTGCCACCCAGGGATAAAGGCAACTCCTGCCCTGCTTCAAACAGGAGTAGTCTCTGACCCTTGCTCTGGTTCCAAATCCATAACTCACCTAAGGGACAGGTGAGGAAGGGAAACACTGCCAATCTGGCCTTAAAGGTAAAAGTAAAGGTTCCCCCTGTACATGTGTGCTAGTTGTGTCTGACTCTAGGGGCAGTGCTCATCTCCATTTTTAAGCCAAAGAGCCAGTGTTGTGCAAGTCTGTGGCCATGTGGCCGGCATGGCTAAACACATTTCTGCACATGGAACACTGTTTACCTTCCCAATTTTTACGGTGGTACCTATTTATCTACTTGCATTTGCATGCTTTTGAGCAGCTACTTTGGCAAGAGCTGGAGTTAACAAATGGGAGATCACTCCACTGCATGGCACCTGGGATTCGAATCGCTGAGCTGCCGACTTTGCAGCCAGCAGTTTCAACGCTGTAGCCCATTGAACCACCTGACTTCCCCCTTAAATACCTGGTCAGTAGATTGAAGAGAAAACTCTACCTCCCAGGTCATCCGGCTTTTTCCCTCCACAGATCAGTCAGCCTGGCCAATCAGAATGTGATGGTGCAATCCAGCAGCAGGCAGAGCTCTCTAGAACCCATGCGAGGTAGCTATATGGCCACTGCCATTTTGAGGACCCAGGAGGAGCTGCTAGAGAA
The DNA here is from genome assembly GCA_037367245.1 of Phrynocephalus guinanensis. NCBI lineage: Eukaryota > Metazoa > Chordata > Lepidosauria > Squamata > Agamidae > Phrynocephalus > Phrynocephalus guinanensis. The sequence continues at coordinate 62,249,711 of CM074741.1, read as the reverse complement.
CTGGGCTTGTTGGAATCAGGCCTTTGATCATTTTGCCGCCCTCAGGATCTCCTAGATGATGGATTCTGCTGACATGGTTTTCCTGGCCATGCCAAACTGGCTGACTATCATGATGCACCAATGCCAAATCTAGACTTTTTTTTTACATAAGTCAGGAGCTGAATGTGGTACTGCATACCAACCACACAAGCCATAGTACCTAGAATGTTGGAAAATTCAACACAGATGCCTCTGTCTTCTATTATCAACCACATCCAAGTCCCTCTGGCAAAACGGAGAATACTGGTTGGCTAAGTACCAAGGATATTGGCACAGAAAAGACCTCAGGAGTTGCAGCAAAGGAAGATCAAAAATTGGAGATGGAAGGCACTTCCCAGGAAGAGAGATGGGCACAAATGTAATAATGGATAGCAAAATTTAATCAAAAATTGCTAATTCATCAATTTGCATTCATCCCAACTAATGCCCCCTGATGAATATGAATTAACAATTTTTAGTGATTTTTGATTTGTCAGTTTCATGGCTATAAAACACACACCCCAGCACCAAAATTGCAGAGAAACTTCCTTTGATTCTTCTGTTTCAGAATCCCTCCAGGTTTGGTGAAGATTGGGATCCAGACCTCCAAGTATTATACCCATAAAGAGCCACCCCCTGGAAAGTCTCCTCCAGGCACTTATAGACACCAAAATCACAGAGAAGCTTCCCCTGACACTCTTTTACAATATCTCAAAGTCTGATGATGTCCCCCTCCAAACCATTTGCAAAAGGAAAAATTCCCAGGGAACTCATTTTTTTGGTGTATACTTCTGATATCCAAAACCCAGTTTCCACCAAATTTGGAGGGTCTGTAGAAGAGAATCAGGAGAAGGTTTCCTGGAGTTTTGGTTCTCTAGGTGCCTGGGGGAAATTTTACTTGTGAGGGACACATTGTGATTTGTGAATGTATAAATTAGATGTCCAAAACCCAAACTTTCATCATTCTCGCAGGGGAGAGTATTTTGGAGGCCATTTTATAGCATTGTAACTATTTAGAATGCCTTTTCCTGGCTATTGACCACCACTGCTGCTGATCCACTCTTGAAAATTTAACCCACCTTTGTTTCATCTTTTAAAGTATATTTGAGTTTTATCAGTGCTATGCTATGGTGCTGTTTCTCTTGGTGGAAAGTAGTATCCTTGGCTGTTATGTTCATTTAAGAAAACAGTGTTAACTGGTTCTTCCTTTTGTTGACTCCATATTTTTTTCTTTCTCTATCTATGCCATGTCCTCCTCATAGATGGATTTGGAACATTTTGAAGGGTAGTGCTCATGAACTCTATCTTACTGGAGGGGGGCAAAAAGCAACCTCGCAAAACCAAACCAACCCCTTTTAAATTATAGGAACTATTTGTCTTGTGCTTATGCAAATAGGGGTTCTTCCTTTGGGTTGAAATGTCGGTGTCACTTCTCTCTCCTTTTCAGTGGAGGATACTGTTCTTACAATACTTTCTGGATGCAGTCTCTAGTTACCTTTATTTTTTAGAAATCTGTTTTATTATTATTATTATTATTATTATTATTATTTATGATTTTTTTTACTGCTGTAAGATATCCCTCAATTCCGTGTTCTAAAATTTAGGGGTATCTTACAGCAGTAGAAGGCAACATTAAAGCTAAAAAAAAGTGAGCAGTTAATAAAAGAGTATAAATTCCATGTAATCATGTACAGTAGACTGTCTAAACGTTATGAGGGATGGGAACTAACAATTTTCTTGTCAATAATAACAAAAAGCATCAAGTGTCTTGAACACTCCTATAGATAGGGCCGAATGGGATCTGGTTGGCTGATAACATCACATGATTCAGCTCTGCTGAAGATTGCAATACAACTGCCAGCTATCTGTAAGATGATAATGCAGAGCAGCTGAGATGAAACCACTAGTTATATATACTGCGGTCAGACCAATTAGCTCTGTTTATGACTTAGGGACTAATTAGCTTGCCCATGACTGCTACTGCACTTTAGATTTGAAACGCCTTTTCCTTAAGGACAAATCGCCTTAAAAATCACTGTCCACTTTTCAAATTGCTTTTTCTGAAGAGCCTCCTTGGCCACGCCTATTTTTGGTCTCTATGTCAGTTTTTCTTGTGATGACCACTGGGGGTGGGTTTTTTTTAAATCGGTTCCTGCGTCCCCTTTTAAAGTGATTTGGTTGTATTTACGGACATACTACGGTGCCTTTTTTGGTTTCCCCACTGTTTCTGCTGTTTCTCTGTCATAGTTTAAAGAGGTTCAGTCAAGTGCGGACTGCTGAATTGCTGTAGCAACCACGTGACTGTGGGAGGAGATAAGGCGATGCAAAATAAAAAGTGGCTGCTCAAGGAAGTGCGGTAGCGGCATATGACTTCCCACACAAACTAACTCAGTAGACCCTTTCACTCACATACAAATCCACCACCAAAACACAATTGCAATAATGCAGCATAAACATAAGTGGAACTGGAAACCCTGCACCTACCCTGCTTTTTTCACCATAACTGGTCTCCTTATCAAAACACCCAGCTGTACAAAACACAAACACAAATAAATGATATTTTGGGTTCTATCGGGAGTCGTTTTACATATGTGACAGAAGTGGAAAGGCACATTGGATCAGAAAATGCAAACAAGTAAGTTCTAGTTAGGTGATTTGCCAATTAGATTGAAAAGTTAAAAAAACTAAGAGTGATCGGGGAATACTAAATTAATCAAACAAACAAAAATTAGTTCTACTGTGTTGTCTCCGAAAACATTACATGTAGTACTTTAAATGGTCTCAGAAACAACCTAATGTTTAGTTTAATGCAGTTGTCAATGCAGCCTTTAGAAATGTCTTTCAATTTGTTTCATAGAAAAAAAAATGACTTTTTAGAACTTAAATGGTAAGATCACAGTGAATTTTAGTGGATGGGGTGTTGTTTCCTAGGTTGATGAAGCGGCTGAGAGGAATGGGTAAGATGCCTTTTCTTTCACTATATACTTATTTGTCAATAACCTCCCTGCCTTGCTGTGCTTCACTTAAGATCCAACAGGAGATACAATAATTTTTCCCATGGGAGTTTTCAGGTCAAGAAGCATGAACGACCAGGAAGCCTGCAGAATTCTGCAGAGATATGTAAGCCACCGGGTGAGTGGGGGACCAGGGCTCTGGGGTATCTCACAACAATAAACTATGCTCTCTCTCTCTCTCTCTCTCTCTCTCTCTCTCTCTCTCTCTCTCTCTCTCTCTCTCTCTCTCTCTCTCTCTCTCTCTCTCTCACACACACACACACACACACACACACACACACACACACTTTATAAGAATGTCTAAAGCTTCCTGAGAAGAAGTCAGAAAAACAGAGGTGTCCTTTGTGATGAAATTAAAGATTCCAAGAAATATTATCACAGCATTTGTTTGATCTCTTCATAGGGCTCTGTTTACTGTGATGTGCTTCACATATTAGATTTTTGGCTATGCAACTATGATACTATCTTTTGAAGAGATATAAGATTATTTCCCCCACCCCCTAAATATAGTGTTTTAGGTATACTAAATCATGTAAAGCGTAATTATGATAAATAACCATTAAATATTTTCCCAGCATGCATGCGGTAGCTTAAGTAAAGACCGGGTATTTCTAGTGCATCAGTAAAAACCAGTGCTTTCTTAAACACATGGTGCATTCTCTCTCCCAGCCACTCTCTGTCCCTAATATACCTGTTATCAACCCTTTTTTGTGAACACCTTGGGACTCATCAGAAGTTGCATAATGAACCTTATAAAGTGGTTCATGTTTCCAGTCTGTGCCCCCTTCAAATGTGCCAGGACTCCCTGGCATACCATATGCCCTCTCCTGGCAGAATGGTTAGTGTCTAATCAAATGTTTTATTTGATAAAACTATGACCCCAGAATCGGAAACTGTTACAGAAGAGTCAATGTCTTCCTGAAACAATAGTATTTGCACTTAGAAAAAAGCCATTATGCACCAAATTCTAACAATTCACATTAGTTAATTACTCTACCTCTCACCAGGATGTGAATGCAATCAACACATTCCAAGTGCATTATGTGTGATTTTTTTTAAAAAAATATTACTGTGCCTGTTTTCCATTCCATTCTGCACATCCATGTTCACTGCAATTTAAACGTGTGGCCTAAATGTTGTACTTTCTTAATCTAAGGAAGTGGTTTGTAATCCAGGGAAACGTGCACAGAGATAAATCCATTTTAAGTATGTCATATAGAGTGGTACATGGAGGAAAACACTGGGGTTTTGTTTGTTTTAGGTTATTTCAGGAAGTGCTTTGTTTCTTATTGGATTATTCAGGTACCAGCGCTTTTGTTTGATGGGCTCTGTCAGGTTCTTTCATTTCCTTTTTCCTTGTTTGTTTTTTCGCACTAGACCAAGTAAAGACCAACAGGATCTTTAAAACTCCTCCAAAAATCACGGACAAGGCAACAATCTTCTGCTGAAAAACAGGCAATGGCAACATTATATGAGAAGAACATTTGATTATCAGACTTATACAGCCACTAACAATACTTTTATGTTCACATTTCACCCTATGATCATGCTTTTTATTTTTGACTCATCATCAAACAATACATTCAGCATTATCAGAACTATATAGGGTGGCATTACCTTTCCTCTTCATCATCAAGTGGATGCTAGTGCCTCTTTCCACCCATATCAACAAAAAGTTCTTCTCAGGCCACTCCTCAGAAGTGGATAAGGCAACTGCATATCCGTGTACCAAAAGAAGGTAAACTTTTTGGATTCCTCTTTTATTAGACTGAATAACTTGGATTTCAGATGCTCTCTTCTGGAAATGAACAAAAGAATCTGAAAGCTAAAGAAACAGCTTATTTCATGTTGTTTTTCAGTGGTTATAACCCGAAAGTTCTCTCCCTAATGCTATAATCCTTGATAATAGAAAGCTGTCTGAAAACATGTGTACTAAATTCAAGTGGGGGGGGAGATATGGGGGTGGAGATTGCCAGAAACAATATAATATATTGGAAAAACAATATGTTTTATTGTTTTTTATTGTTTTATAATAAAATAATAAGATAAGATACAAGTGACAAGGGGATACTAGAACCAACATTATGAAAGAATATTAGATCAGTAAGTGGCTTCTGTGCAGGTACATTACTCCAAGTCTAAGCAACTTGCCTGGAATTTTTAAATAGTGAGTAATCATACCGCATGTCTCCCCAGTGCTCCACCAGTTTAATCGCACACATTTTTCCCATTCCTGAAAGGCAGCCATGGCAAGCCCCAGTGACAGCCCTTGCCAGGATGCTAGGGTACAAAACGTTGCCCACAGAGGTCACATGCTCGTGCCAGGCAAGTGTTTAAGGGCTTGCATTTAAAAGCATAAGCCCTTTCCCACAAAATTCAATCTGTTCCATATTGTCACAAAAATCATTTCTTCAAAATTAATTAAAATAGGCTTGGAGTTCTTCAAGTGAACTGAAACGTGACTGAACGACCATTAACAAAGGATAATGATACACATCAAAGTATCAAATTGGGAGGAGGTGTCTAGCGGGAACAAACACGGCTGGCATTAGTTTCGTATTTATTTGACATCTTCATTAATGATCTGGAAAGGGGAGTAAACTGGAGGTTAATGCAATTCACATACATAACCGAATTGGGAGGCTTTGCAGAAATCAGTCAGGGTGTGTGTGTGGGGGGGGGGGAATAGAATGGGGCTGACAATGTTAGGAATGCAGCCTTAATAACAAAATGAGATTCTGTGTGGAACACAGCAATGTAATAATATCAGAGGGAGAAATATAATCCAAAACAGATCTATTGAATGCGGGAGTGAAACCTGGAAAGCAATAAAGCTTAAACAGCCATAGAGATGGTAATGGAGAGTAAATTAGTCAGGAGTGTGAAATATAATGCAGCACAGCAAAGGGTTGAGCCATTTTGATGGAAATTTCAAAACAAAATGGTAGGAAAGAGATGGTAACAACACTAGCCAACATCAGTTCAGTGTAATGATACCTGAAATGCAGTATATGGCTTGAGGTAGTGTTTCGTCATTTACAAAATATTTGATTGCAGAACTTCCCACATGAACTGGAGGCTGCAAATAAACAGAATGGAAGAGGTAAAAATTAGGCTGTGTAACCTGTATGAATAAAAAATGGATGAAAAACTTTGTGCATTATTGATGATGCCCCAGCCATGTTTTCACATCAGAAGTAACACATAGAGAAGAAAAGTGCAAAGCCATTTGTCTATCGTCTGTCTCAATGCTCTCCCTAAAATGTAGTGTTTGATAGGCATGTGCCATTCAAGGCAGTTGTTGCTGCTGTTGTTTTACCCAGAATTCTGCAAGAGTTTCATGGGAAAATTCTGGGAGTTCCCTGTCACAGATCTACATTAGAGACACCCACATTTTGCTCATCTGGATCAGGACCTACAATCAAGGATGCATGGCTGTCTTCGGCCTGCATCCTGTTGTTAAACTACAACAAGCACAACAGGAAAAAAGATCCAACACAGCCCTGGCAGCCTCAGCTCCAACACTAACATAAGTGAGGGAGAGGCCTGGAGGTACCTGTGCATCTGCAACTTCAAAAAATAATCTGTAGTGCAAACAACACAATTAAAAACTAAATAAAATAACAAAATCATATCCCTAATAACGATCAGATAAGATTTTCCCTGACCTTAAGTCAGCTCACCCTGATGTTATAACTCTCCACCCTTGTGACAGGTATATGCATCGCTGGCTCATCTGCTGACCAGAGGGAGCATCTCCCCTCACCATGACAGGCTGAGGCAGCCCTTCCTCCTTCCATGAACTGCTGGTGGTCTGATATAAATTCACTTTTGACCCAGCTGCAATGCCTATTGGTGGCATGGTATCTATACTCCACTTGCAGTCTCTATTTGAGGTGGAGGTGTTAAGGAACATAAGCAGGGTACATTTTTTAACAAATGAGTTTGGTCCCACTGTTGAGGAGTTGGCACTGGCTGAGGAACTCATCATTAGGCTCCTGCGTGGCTAACTAGCTGTCTACCAAGGCCTTGTAGCAGACCATGCCATACTATAATGCCTCTCTCAGTAACTAGGCCATGGTGTGTGTGTGGGGGGGCATAGATTTGGTTTGTTGGGCTTGGTGGCTATTTCTTTTTATCCTCATGACCTTCCAGGGGCCATACATTATTTCTTAATATGTAAAGCAAAACAGAACAACAGAAGCAAAAAAAAAAGTGAAACCAGACATGGTCCAGAAGGCCTCTTTCATGGAATCATTGTCTCAGTTATTCTGCCTCGTTGTTGCTGCCTCTTCCTATATTATATACAGACACTGAAGGCACTTTCCAATGGATTTCTGTAGAAAATTCCTAAGAACTAGAGGGCTGGGCTTGAAAGTTAGGTTATTGGGAGAGGTTTGGCAGATGCCTCTTCTCCCTTCATTGTCCAGTAGAGATGGCACAAGCTGCTTTGGCCAGATTTATCCTTTTGTGAAGGAATTCCAAGCCGACTCCACTCCATTAGACTGTGAGCTGGAAGCTGTCTCTGGAATTAGCAATTTCTGGCACTGGTGATGTTATAGTTGGCTGCAGATATTATAATCCTCTTGTGAATGACTGGTTTGTTTGTGTATTTGGTGGATTTTCATTTCCTAGAGACATCTCTCTTCTGCCATCTCCACTATAGTAACCTTGGGCTTTGTTTATTTATGCATTGCATTGAGGGTCATGCCAAGTGAAAATAGTTAATCTCTAATTTATGGCTCGCATGACTTCAGTTTAATTTAAAAGAAGAAAATGGGAATTTTGCATACCAGCAAGAAGGGGAATTGAGAATATGCAATATACTGAAAGAAATAATTCATGTCATTCTTTAGGCTAACATTTACAAAATGTGGTGACATTTATGCAGTGTTAAATGATTGACACCTCTTAATACTAATGTAGGAGCCAGTCTAGCATTTCTTTTAGAGTGGTAACATATCTATGTGACATTTCTTTGCACTAAAACTGTCAGTTTTGTAGCACCTCCCATACATGAGAAATTTCTCTTTCTAACAAAACATTATCACAAACTTTAACCTTGTGTGGAAGGTTGTAATGGCACCCAAAGGTAGTGAAATATAGCTAAGAAACAGAATAGTGACACTGTGACACAGAATAATTTAATTTCCCCCTTACTAAATATTCCTGAAACACAATATTGCACTGTTTGTTAGTAAACAAAATCTTTCACTTTTACTAAAAAAAAAGTAGTTTAATGTAAAGATGTAATCTAAACTTTTTAGTCCCACGAAATGCAGGGAACATATAATACAAGATTTAAGTTTAATAACTGAAATGTAACATTGGGATTACTTTTACATTACATATCATATTGGATTTGTATTTCATTTCACATGGCCCATAGTAGGTTCAATGGATCAGGGGTTCCAAAATATTACAAGAGATAGGGTTGAATGCTCATCTCCCAAGCTCTCAAGCTGATTTATTGCAATCCTATGTGTCAAGGCATAGAATGTGAGATATAAATAAAAGAGTTGTCACTTGGGGGGGGTGATTTTTTTAAACAAAATAAAGATGGGAGAATTTCTTTTTAAACTGGCAATGTTAAAAGCCCTAATCTTTAAATGGCTTCATTCCCCTAAATATACAGTAGTTGGCTTTAGGGACTAGAGATGAGCAAAGCAAAATGTTATATGTCTTTCATTTTGGGTTATTTCAGAAATGCCTCTTTTGTTTTCCTATAATTCCTGCATTGTTTTATTAATTTTACATCAAAAGAAAGGCCGTTTTTAGGTTTTCCATGTTTTTTTTGTTGTCCCATTAGTTTAGAGCATTTCAAATAGCCTAAACAAACTTGAAATCTTACTCCAAAACATAAGAGGCAAGGCAACAAAGAAAACAATCTACTCCAAAAGCTGGCTGGCACACAGAGACATCCCCTCACTAAAGTAACAAACAGCATATTGGCAAGAACAGCTAGAGATATATTCCCCAAGTTATGTGAAATCATCAACAACTACCCACACAGCCTAATGTTTCACTAGCAAAGTCACAAGGGCCACATCCACACAGAAGCAAACAAAACAGACCACATCCACGCATGGCAAAATATACACCATTAAAAGAATAAATACACAATAACTTATTGAAATAACAATTTTAAAAAACAAATTTATCAGTGGAAGCATCCCCGCCTGTGAACAAGAAATAAATTGCAAAACAAACCTATACATGCCCCATTTCAAAACAAGAAGAAGAAGAAGAAGAAGAAGAAGAAGAAGAAGAAGAAGAAGAAGAAGAAGAAGAAGAAGAAGAAGAAGAAGAAGAAGAAGAAGAAGAAGAAGAAGAAAGCAAGGAAACAAATAAAGGCAATCAAAGCCCCTCTGCAACCAAAATTCCTAGAATATGGGGAGATTTCTTTACATCCTGCCACATCCTGCCCTCTCTTATTTTTGTTCACCAGGTATCATGCCATGTATAAAAATAATTAAGGAAAAGAAAGGAGGGAAGGATGGAAATATATAAAGAAATTGGGGGGGCAATAAAAATAATAATGCCAAGAAGGCTTACTGGGACACACTGGCAGCATTAAAAGTGATGCAAAAATGGGCCAGGTTCCCTCCACAATCAAGAAAAATGGTTAAAAGGGGAAGGATCCAAAATGGAGGCACAGCAGACAGTCAGGCAGCAATCCAAGATGGATGGCATCAGGAGCTCAGTACACAGTTGATTCTCAAGGAGCAACTGAAGTAAGGAGTGTTCCTTATTGGGGTTCAGACCCTTTTACAAATTCAACATTCTCACTCACCTCAGATATTTTGATTGGCTGTTGACAGCCCTCCATTGTGATGCTATTGGGTAGAGATGGGCACGAATAAAAAAAATGTGTTTCATTTGTTGTTTGTCATTGAGAGGTCTGTTTTGTTTCATTTTCGTTTTTTGTGAATTGTTTTTTTTTGTTTCTACTCGCTTTTTGTGCAATTTTTTAAAGCATTTCCGTGCGTGGGCGTCCCCCAACACCCCAGACCAGAGGGAAAACACTAAAAAAAATTGATGCTGGAAGAGACACAGTATAGACTAGGTTCACAGGAAGGCTGCAAAGGCAGCGGTGGGCGTTGCCCAGGGTGCAAGGCAGCCACAGAGTGACTGCACTGCGGGGAGGGGAGGGTACTCACTGAGAGGTACGCACACATGCACACAGGGAGGCTGCAAGACTGAAGCTAGAGTCGCAGAGACAGCAATCCCACCCTAACTCCCATCGGAGACTGCAAGGAGGACGGGGACTGCCAGAGCTTTTTATGCCCTCTGTGGCTGCCAGACCGGCCCAGTCTGCCACCTGGGCATGCTATTGGTTGAAGTTGTCCAAGAATTTACATGATCCCATCACATGGCTTGCCTCCATGTTGTGGCTGGAGTGGTGACATCCATTTTGTCATCCTTAAAGGGAAAAGAAAAATACATCGCGATGGGAGAAGACAAAAACAAATGTTTTAAGGACCCCTACCCCCTGGTAAGTAATAATTTCAAATAATTATCGCATTATCTCTGCATTTTTACGGATGTCCAGGGTGTTTTAATACCTAAGAAATCAATATTAGGCATCTGGGATCCATTTTGGGTCAATGTCCCCTAACTCCCCTTAAAGGAAAAAAAAAAATACAGAGATCTGAGAAAAGGCATAAATGCACATTTTAAGGACCCCACCCCCGGTAGGTATTATAAGAAAGTATAAATAATTATCGCTGTGTTTTTATGGATGTCCAGGGCGTTTTTTAACATTTAAAACAGCTCATTTCATTGCACGCCGCCAGTAACGAAAACGACATGTAATGAACACAGTTTTCAGGGTTCTGTTTGTTTCGTTTCATTTTCATCACAATTTTCGTTAGTTGTTTCATTACATAAAGGAACGAATAACGAATAACAGAAACAAAAAAATGTTCATTTTGTGCCCATCTCTACTATTGGGTGAAAGATTTAACACATGATTTGAAATTGAAACACAAGGATCACTGAATGTTTACACAAAAGAAGAAACATGAAAGTTTTGTAAACAGAACCATTCATGTTTTAGACTTGGTGTGAGGAAACAGTGACATACTAAGACTCCAAATCCAGGTCCATAGTAATTCACTGGGGGAGTGGCACTGGTAAAATAACTCTTTATCTCATATACATTGCACTTTAAGGGCTGCTGTGAGCTGGTTGTGACATGATGGCATATAATAATAATAATGAAAGGCATGTAGCAGACATGTAGATTCTAGACATAAATCTTCAGTTGTCTCATCCGCAAATGCAAACCTAAGAAACTACAAAATCATTTTTCTTGCCGCACAAAATGATGAAGCATTGTATAATGTTCTAGATAACAAAAAAATACAAAATCAAGATTTTTCCCTTTAAAGTAAGTCAAATTCTTCAAATAATTCTTTAAGGTAACTAATCCCAAATGCACCAAGTAATAATAGCTGGAGCTTCACTGCATGGTCTATTAAGGATTAGAAACATTGGAGTAGCAGTAACTATCCAATGCCAAACAGAGTCATTTTGTGCTTGTTTTGTGCTGAGACATTTGGTACAAATCACATAGTCTTTAACAAAAAAAAAAACCCAGTGTTCATTCTATGCTCAACTTGGAGATGAGGAATTAAGTGGGGCATCAATATTCTTTCTCAAGATGGCTCACCAAGACAACCTAAACTAGTAAGTAAGAATTTATCAAGGATTCATGGAGGTAATTTATTCCATATTTTGGAGTCTTAAAAGTTAACCCGGACAGGAAATGTCTCAGCCAATGTAGCCTTGTGACAAGGGCAAGTTTTAAAATCAGTGTTCAGTTTCCAGATTGCTAAAGCTTTTGGTTTTTGTTTTATTCATCCCAAAGATCAGAAATATCAGCTTTCTAATTCTGAGAACATTCTCATAAATGCAGATAATACCTTACTGGAATCTTCTTGGCAAACAGCTGACTATGGAAGGAGACATATTATTACGTCTATAGTCCCTATAGTCCATGACTATAATTCTTCTTAAGCATTTTGTATTTGCCTGTGAAGGACTAAGAATAAGCTCAGAATGCCTCCATGCTTTTTGTTGCACCATCCAGGTGGTTATGTACTTATGTAGCCCACCATTAGCCTTCCTGATGAGGGGAAACCCAGGGAAGACTAGATTTCTGTAATTTAGGCAGACTAACTGGTTCTATCAGCCTACATCAACAAATGAGGAACAGGTCGTTTAAAAGCTTCTAGTTTTTAACTTCCCAGTTTCCATACCTTGCTAAAGTGCTGTACGTTACAACAGCAATGACTTGTAGCAGTTTATTGTTCCAAGGAAAATCTACTTCTTTTCCAGCTACTGTCTAGATCAGTGTTGGCGAACCTATGACTTGGGTGCCAAAGGTGGCACTTGGAGCCCTTTCTGTGGGCACCCAACATCACCCCTTCACAGCCCCTTGTATTCAGGTTAAATTGCTATATTGGCACTTTGTGAAAAATTAGTGGGTTTTGAATCACAGTTTGGGCACTCAGTCTCTAAAAGGTTCTCCATCATTGGTCTAGATTGTAGCTCTGTTCTGAGAGAACAAGAGATCCTGAATGTATACAGATATATGCATGTACAGTATGTGTGGCAGATGATTTCATAGTCCCTGTTACTCAGCATGTCCTGCAATTTCAACCCTGCACAAACCTTATCTCCAATATATCACTAGTTAGGAGACCATTGTGTGAAGTATCTCCTCTGTTATGCTGATAATATATGAACTCAACTAAAGGGAGACTGCTGATTTAAATTTGAATAGTTGGGCACACAATTGTTGCCTCAATAGAGCTTCCTCTTCTAGTTCCCACTGTATCCTGATAGGTCCAAAATGATGATTCAAACACAATGGACCAGCCTCCCCCCTCAATAAAAATCTTACTCAATGCCAAACAGAATATAGTGCCTTCTCACACAGGGTAAGTGCATGATACTAAACTAAAGCAAGCCAATATATCTGTGGAAGGGGACAGAAAATCACACCATTCTTCCTCCCTCACTTTGGAGGTAAAATATATGGAATAAATCAAACAACTAGCCATTTGTTTTCCTTTCATGGCATTCCGAATATGATACTCGTGACATCGGCCTTATGGTCTCAAATGCCAGGGCAGTCCCAGGCTCATGGTTAGGGTTAGCATGACTGGCATTTCTGATTTTGCACCAGAACTAACTTTATATTTTGGCTACGTAAACATACCTGAATGGGCCCTCTAAGTAAAGGGGTAACTGGCAATTGCAGACAATCCACTTATTGCATATTCCATATCTAGGATGAGAGGAAAAGGGGGAAAAAAAGACAACAATCCAAACTCAATACTGAAATGTGTGTTTAAATATTCACAGCCTGTACACATAATGTCATATGTTATATTGCATAATATTAACATGACTCTTGAATGCAAACAAATATTCTGGAGCATTTTGAATGGATGTTTAATTTTAGTCTCAAAAGCAGAGCTGGTGAAGTACCTTTGTGCTGCCATATGAACTCAGGTCTCTGTTTGCACAGTGGCAGGCAAAATCTAAATATTGAACAATGAGAAATGTCTTATTGACTGATTCCATATTAAGCAACTTAACCTGAACGAAACCTCAAGCATCTAACCATCAGAAAAGCTCCAGTGTTTTTTTTCTGTTTAATTATGGCACAGCCTTTTGTTCTGCAGTATTAAATATGCATAGACAAGTAGGCACAATGCATATGCCACAGTGGCACAATTTACATTTCCCTCACACAATAAATTCTGCTCCCATGAGCCACCATGGCTATGAGCCATTATCTCCAATGGAAATAATGGCCTGTGGGATTGTGACCTGCTCTAGTAGTATCCATCAAGATTCAAAAGACCTCCGTAATGAATCTCATAATACAAGTAAAGGCTCACGAGGAGCTCCAAGGGAATGAAGAAATATTTCTAATTTCAGGAGTACATCTTATAGTATTTTGCATAATGACTGTGAATGTATTACATCAGATAAATGAATGGGGATAGCTTTTAGTGCAGCATTCCATCATGGGCAAATAATAAATCAACAACCTATGAACCCATGGTCCATTTGGAGCATGTTTAGAGCCCTCGTTAACCCACATGGGCCAATTTTAATAGAAACAATTTTAATGAAGGCAGAGAGGAGGTTTTAATAATTTATTAGGGGACTGGGGAATGGAAAAGTACTAGCAATGATAAGTTTATCTGAACACTAACAATATCCAATGGCTTTAATTTAATGCTCTTCCTGTACCATTGACAGATTCCTTTAGCAAGGCAGATTTTGGTGGTCATTAGATAAAAACAAGCGTATCAGTTTGTCACACTAAAGGCTGTTCTATGCACAGATATTAGGAATAATACCCAGTGAACTCAGCATGACCACCTAAAATTGAGATTTCACTAATTCTTTGCTTCTGATGCAGAGTCATTATTTTTCTGTGGATACTCCCTATTCCTAAGGATGGCTCTCTCCTGTTTCTGTGGTAGGAAAGCAAAGGGACACTTGTCAGATGCTTCTGTGGCAGCCACAAAGATGAAAGGAGAAAGACTGGGATTGTACCAGCTCTGCCAGTGATGGACATTATCCTTTCAAAATTGTGGCTTAGAAGTCTTATATTTTGAACTCAAATACTGTAGACTGCATGACCTTGACAAAATACAGCTTCTCAGAACAAAAGCTTTTACAAACCATTTTCACACTCAGTTGTGGAACCAGAGCTGGAGAGAACATCACTTTTAAACTGTTTTAAAAAAATCACCCTATAGAAACTTTGTTGTCTAGATCACTAGGCAATGTTTTGAAGCCAAAATTCTCAGTGACTGTTAAACCATCTAATCATATTAAAATATGCTGGGTCAGACCAAAACTCAATATAGTATGTTTCCATAGGGGCCAATCTACAATATGGCCATAAAGAAAACAAAAATCCACTAGTGTTTATTTGTAATTTCTTATAAACAAAGAAATTCAGACCACAATTCACCTGTCAACTTCAAACCATGGGTTCATTGAAACAATGTTTTTTACATAACTGTTGTGAATTTTTTGGGCTGTTTGGCCATGTTCTGGAAGTTTTTCTTCCTGACATTTTGCCAGTCTCTGTGGCCGGCATCTTCAGAGGGCAAGGAGCTCAGGGAACTCTTTTTCACTTCCACATCAAGTGAACATGACAGCACAAACCCAATATCCTAGGGTGTATTATTAAAATTGAAATGAACTCTAGTAAACACTTATATTTCAAAATAATAATAGTACAAGTTAAGTGTTAAGGTCTGAAATTATGTGAAATAGTTATTCAAATATCACACACATTTCAGCATGCATATGGGGAGGTCAGCCTTTTGGAGTGCAGCAAGGTACCACATTCCACTCAGTACAGAGTAGTACTTCCTTTTTGGTATGTTTCCTTTTGATTTGTATTGGGGTGCTTTTAATTGTTGGTTTGCTTTGTTTGTACACTGCCCAGAGTTCCCTTGGGAAAATTGGCATGGTTTATATATCTAAACATAAACAAACAAACAAACAAACAAACAAACAAACAAATAAATAAATAAATAAATAAATAAATAAAAGGCCTCACCTTCCTCTAGCACTGTCCCCGAGTCATCTCACAGACTAGAGATGGGCACAAAACAAGCAATTTTTCGTTTTCGTTTTCGTTTTTTTCATTTCATTACGTAATGAAATGAAAAACGAATTTTGTCTCCAAAATGAAACGAAACGAACCAAAACAACAGAAATTTTGTCGTGCATTTCGTTTTCGTTGCGGCAAATACATTGAACTGTAATGAATGCTAACGAAACAGCAATTTTTCATTTTCATTTTTGTTTTTTCGTTTCATTACGTAACGAAATGAAAACAAATTTTTTTTGCAAAAAAATCACGAAAAATGAAAACGAACCGAAACGGACACCCTAAACGACAAACGACAAACGAAACACCATTTTTTGAGTCCTGCCCATCTCTGTCACAGACCATTAACCTGTATCAGTTTAGTCTCGGGTTTCGCTGCCACTATTCAGGGTATCCCAGTTCAATAACTGAGTCCCAGACAAGATGTAACATGACAAAATAAAATGAATGTTTATTGAATAAAAATGTTGAATTCAGTTTCACTTGTGCACAATTACTTCAAGTTATTCCAAGTAGTTCACTCAAATAATGTTCTTGTTCCCTCACTCAAATGTGACAATACCCTAACTGTCCTGTGTCTCCTTCAAGGCATGCCTGTCAGTTCCCTAATTTCACCCTACGTAAGGGTGCAGTTTCACCATTTGACTCTAACTACCTCAGGTGGAGCTATTTAAGCACTAGGGCTCTGCCTTCACACTCCTTATTTGGGCATAAGCATTAACCCCTTTTCTCCCTTCCTGTACAGTCACATAAACAGTAAAAGGGTGAATGCTACAGCATCTTCCTAGCAGTCAGATGTATTTAGGTTAGTGCTGTGCTGCAGATTCAGCGAAACTAAATGGAACTGATTCTGGCTGATTTTTGTGAGGTCCAGGTTGAAGTACAGTATGCAGATTTGTTTCTGGAGTGAAACAAAATTACATTATAAATCCATTTATGTCAGTGCACAAAGCAGATTCTATGGGATAGCAATCACTAGTCTACAGTTTTGTTGTTGTTTGGAAAAGAAAACAGAATTTCAAGGTGACTAGTTCACAAATTCTTGAAATTAGCCATCCAAAATTTAGCAGGCTTATTCTCTTCATAGCGTTTAAGATGTCTCCAAATTTCATGTGCAATCCATGCAAAAGCAGAAGCAAAAGTAAAAATGTATAGCCATTTTGTTTTTCAGGATTCCAGATTGATTTATATCTGAGGTACAAATTATTCTGGATCAAATCTATTCCAAAGCCCATAACCAGCCTCAAAGCTAAACTGGGTAACCTTTGCCCTTGGTTTCTGATCCAAGTTATTTGTATGAATGCTATTCTATTTTTCCTTGGGCAAACACAGTGTAGCAGCTACTTCTCTCATAGCCTGGGACAAAAACTTAGTACAAACACAGTAACCCTGTGATTTTAGACCTCCTGTGGTGCTGTAGTTTCGGAGGTTGGTTTGTTTGTGTTTGTCTGTTTTTACTGGAAGAAAGATTACAACAAAAAAAGGTTACAACAAAGAGATGTAACATAGCAGGACCATTTGTGGGAAAGCTATTTGTGGAAAGCTATTTATTTCTATCTCTGGACAAATGTAACAAGCTGGTCTGAATAATTTTGTTCAAAGAAGACAATATGAGGAACACTCATATTGCCCTTCTTTATTTTTAAAGGAAATTTAACAGGACAATATATAGAACAGGCATATATAAACAGACATAGAACACATGACGTTTTTCAAATATTTTTGAACTGCATCTCCAAGGAACCCTCACCACTAGGGATGGGCACAAAATGGAAAAATTTGAGATTTTTTTGTTTCATTTTGTTTCCCCATGATTCATTTTGTTTCATTAGAAATAAATTTTGTAAAAAAATTTATACAAAATGAACCAGTAATGAACTGATTTGTTGCCCTATAAAATGGGTCCACTGGATCCTAGAGGCACCAAATATGGTGGGTAACTTCCATGGACTGTCCGCTTGAAGCCCTCCAAATTTGGAGAGATTTGGGGTTCAATGGTCGAGTTATTCAACATCAAAGGGGATCCCCCTGGAAAAAACATTTAGAATTGCAATGTTATGTACTTGAAAATAGTGATCCCAGACAGTTAGAAGCATGGAAATTACAGTGGAGCTTCCTTAAGCTCTCCCCTTGAAGCACTCCCAATTTGGAGAAGTTTGGTGT
The DNA here is from genome assembly GCA_037367245.1 of Phrynocephalus guinanensis. Lineage (NCBI taxonomy): Eukaryota > Metazoa > Chordata > Lepidosauria > Squamata > Agamidae > Phrynocephalus > Phrynocephalus guinanensis. Next base: position 62,231,858 of record CM074741.1, on the reverse strand, counting down.
ACAAGGAACAGAGTTATTGAGCTCAAAATGAGCTGTGGGGTGGGGGGCTTAATTGAAGGTGTGTGGATCAGCATGCTAAGGGGAATGTTCACACCAAATTTCATGCCTCTAGGACCCACGGGACCCATTTTACTGAGAAACGAATCAGTTCATTTTAAAGTAAAAAACGCCGGTTCATTTCATTACTAACGAAATGCTGCTTCCCTGGTTCGTTTTGTTTCATTATGTAACTAACTGACGAATCAGCATTTCAGTTTTTGTTTGGTGCCCAACCCTATTCACCACCAACAGTGCCACATACCTGCTACCTCATTCTAAGACATACATATCTATGTAAACCTGAGCGCCAGTTTTCAAATGTTCATTCTTCCAAGATCATTATTTCATAATTGGAGGGGAACACAGATCTACACAGATCAAGGGGAAGAAATGGAGGCAATGACAGAGTTTATTTTCTTGGGCTCCTTGATCACTGCAGATGGCGACTGCAGCAACGAAATAAAAAGACGCCTGCTTCTTGGGAGGAAAACAATGGCAAACTTAGATAGCATCCTAAAGAGCAGAGACGTCACTTTGCCAACTAAGGTCAGGATAGTAAGAGCTATGGTTTTCCCAGTAGTGATGTATGGAAGTGAAAGCTGGACTATAAAGAAGGCTTATCACTGCAGAATTGATGCTTTTGAGCTGTAGTGCTAGAGGAGAGTCTTTAGAGTCCCCTGGACTGCAAGGAGATCAAACCTATCCATCTTGAAAGAAATCGACCCCGAATGTTCACTGGAAGGACAGATTTTGAAGCTGAGGCTCCAGTACTTTGGCCACCTCATGAGGAGAGAGGACTCCTTGGAATAGCCCCTGATGTTTGGAAAGATTGAAGGCAAAAGGAAAAGAGGATAACAGAGAATGAGATGGTTGGATGGTGTCATCGATGCAACCAATATGGATTTGATCAAACTCCGGGAGGCAGTGGAAGACAGGAAGGCCTGGCGAGCTCTGGTCCATGGGGTCACGAAGAGTTGGACATGACTGAACGACTGAACAACAACAACAACTTATCTGATTCTACAAAGATTGATGTTTTAGTCACAATCTACATATAAGGCTGAGGTGCCGGAAGCTTCTGAATTGCTGGGACAATGGAATTATGAGTCATCTCCGTCAGGATTATGGCTGGATGCAAATGCAAATCTCATAATAGGTGTTGAGGTGTGGGGAGGGGAACATATTTCTGAAGCAACAGGATATTGTTGTGAACTATCTCTATAGTAAAACATTTTGGGTGGACTTGATTTTGTGTGGGCAATTAAGATACATTTGTTTTACAAAACACTAGCTCCTAGTGAATATTAAAATTGTTAGAACCAGTTTGCTGTCACAGATCAACACCACTGTGTACCTTTTTGAGTCTTAGTCAGAGAGTGTCTGTGGGAAGGACCACAGTGAAGACTTCAAAATCTACCAGATACCATGCTCCAGAACTTTTCAGCCATTTATCTATGTTTACATATACTGCAAACCTGCTGTCTTTATTTGAAATGGCTTGCAAGTGAGAGCTATAAATGCTGAACCTGTGCAACACAGAAAGCCACTATGGAACCCCTTCATCAGTCTCTATAAGGCATTCAATATGCCTCAGAGTTACCATCTTCTTTGAGGTGAAGTGCTAAGCACAAGGAAAGACCTTGTGTCTTGATAAATTTACTTCCCTTCTGTTGCCAAATATTTGATTTTAAAACACTTTGTGCCAATCTTAGTACCCAGAGGATGTGCTTCTTTTACTATACCTGGTTACGGGAAAATATCAGTCACATTTTCAAATATGAAACATTCAATTTCAGAAAATGGGTAAAAGTCACTGGAATGGCTATTTGAGGAGACATTAAGTGTTACTAATCAATAAAATTCATTTGATTGTGCAAATATGTATGAGATGGGCTTGTTATCAGAGCATAGCATGTGTTATGGGAAAGTAATCAAACTACTCTGATTAAATTCTGGTAGTCAGAAAATGAATTTCCATATGAGGTGAGTTTTATTCATTCACACATGGCTGAAATCTATATTGCAAGTTTCCAAACAATTATCTACCTGATAATGCAAAATATGCAAGCAGGAAGAAGTGCAAAGAAAGAAAGTGCTTGATTATAGCTCCTAGTGCAAAGTCTTTCCAAGTTAACAACTCCTTTTAAAAACATGTCAATGACAGGAATAACAATACATTTTAGTAAGAGTGATACAGGGTACAAATAAAAAGTTTAATAAAACAATAGGATAGTATTCTGAAGAGCAGCCACAGACAGACTGTTCTTTACATAGAGATGTGCTTCTTATGTCATCCCATCAAAAGAAACAGACAAGATATTCTTGAGATTTCATATGTGTGTAACCTCAAAACATCCCTTGTGATTTATGGCCATAGTGGGCATCACATAGTATGTACTTTCTTGTGGGTCAGTCAATCCCCATACTTGTCTTTAGGTGGCACACATCCTAGTAGTACAAAGGTGGGCAGCTTTGGTGGACCAGATATACATCTGCAGTACCCATGCTGACTCACATCCAGCCCAGAAATACCCAAAGCTATTTTATAAAATGAAACATAAAGGAAAGGTGACTGATGGATCATAGGAGGGATATATAGTAGTAATATGATGAATTATTGTCACGGCAGCCTGTGAAGAAATCTGTGGCCCCTGAATTTCTCATCTCCATTGCAAAAATTAGTCAAGAGTTGCTTTTGTTGCGATTTCGCAATTTGCGCAAAATGTCTCTACATAAAACCTAGTTGTTTTCTCTTTGTGAAGAGTAACACAGAGTAAACTGAATACTCTTTGTTAACAGAATACATCTGGCCAGTTCACTGAAGAGCCTGATGGTAACCCAATATAGAGAGGTGATACCCAGTTAAATCTCAAATTAAGCAGTCACATTGTTCATATGGCAACTGTGATCATTTGTTCAGTCACTGGGATCTCATTGAAGGGACTGAAGGAGAACCTCAGGTCCCCTGTCATCCTCAGATTATACAGTAGGACACTCATGTCTACTGATTCATTAATCACTGATTCAGTTATCCACAGTTGACAGAGGAAAAATTCAATAAATAATTCAGCAGCCTCAAAGCAAGCTACTGTCACAAACAGCAGCTGTAAACCAAGCTACTGTCATAAAACAGCAGACATAAAGCAAGCTACTGTCACAAAACAGCAATTGGGGGGGGGGGTTCTGGAGTTCTCATTTATCCATGGTTTTTGTTATCTGTGGAAAGGCCTGGAACCAATCCCCAGCAGATACCGGGGTCCTACTGTATCCAGAGACATAGCTAGAGATTGCAGCACCTGGGGACAAAGTCAGTTTTCACACCCCCTCCTCCGCCCACTATCTGTTTAGCCTTATAACTGTATGTCTGGCCCTCCTTACGATGCACCTTTTCCCATCTTTAAGAGGGGAATCAATCTTTTTTTATTTTGTGGTGATGGGGGTCCACCTCTGTGTTACCTCAGAGCAGGTCAGCTCACCAGTCCTGGAAGTTAGGAAAAGAGGGGGATGTGGAGTTAAAGATGCCAATGATGAATGTGGAGTGGGGTGGAGTGGGGGTTAGGAAAGCTGAATTCCACACAAAAGGAGCCACAGTCAGATGGGCAGCCATTTGCTGGAGCAGTTTCTTCTCCTCCTCTCTGCAGGGCTAAGGACTGGGAGCAAAGGCATGGCGTGGGCAGGTTCTCCCCCCTTAGGCTCAGGAGCCCAAGAGCCACAATGGAGAGCACCTGCCACCACCACTACTCCTGGCGCCTATGGGTCCCTTTCTTCCTTCCCTCCTGCCGCTTTTGCACCTAATCCTCATCAGCCGCCACCACACTCATTGCTACAGCTCTTTCTTGCCCCTCTTTCTTGCCCCCTTCCACCTGCAACCCTCCATCCAACCTGCTAAGGATGGACACCAAGGGAGAGAACACCCAAGCCGAGCTGAGCCCCGACAAAAAGCAACCCAGTGGTCAAGAGCTGCTTTGCCCTTCAGGCAGGCAGGAAGGAGGAAGTGCTGGAGGAGTTGCACTTTGGGGGGTGCATGCAAGGGAGGGAGGGGCAGCAAATGAAAAAAGGGAACAGAAGGTGCTCACACACCTCTGCCTGTGTGCAGAGGTGTGTGTGTGTGTGTGTGTGTGTGTGTGTGTGTGTGTGTGTGTGTGTGTGTGTGTGTGTGTGTGTGTGTGTGTGTGTGTGTGTGTGTGTGTGTGTACGAATGGCATGTTAGTCCCTAATAGAGTGAGTGAAGGAAGTGGGGAGAGAAAGAGGACACCCTCCATGGGGAATTAAACAGCTCACAGGGCAGTTTGTTTTCCCCCCTTCTTCTGCAAGAGAGTGGGAGACATGACTTGGTATCAATTTAGCACCCCCAGATGCTGCTCGCTCCCACATCCCTCTATCTCAGGTGCAGCAGCAGCAATCGTGGATGCCTGTGTCTTCCGAAGGAGGTTGCCTGCCCCAGTAAGGAGCTCGTGCCATGAAACATCACTTCAGCACCACTAGATTGCTGTTTTGGGGGGCAAATAACCCCCTTCACCCCCCTAGTTTCACCACTGACGTATCCTCAATTTACTAGATATATAGCATCTCCACTGAAGTAACTCACTTTAGCTGCCGGAATGGGAAGAGCAGCAAAAATTATAGGCCAAATCCTATGGATTATTTGCATCTTTTCTTCCCTGTTATAAATCTTAGTCACCTCTGGTGGGTTTCTATACAGTGGAAGTCAGTCGGGTAGAGTCCAACACATATTAGCTGCAAACCATAATTTAAATGAGTGTGTACGTTTGCGAGTATTATTATGGGCACATATATTAACCTTCCCACCCCAGACACATTCTCCACCCTCGTCCTTACACAATCAAATAAAAATGATGATTGATGTCTGCTTTCCATTTTATATCCTGAACAGAAACAAATGGCAAAAGATTGTTCTTATTCTCTAAAAAGTAAGCTTAACGGTGGTAACACCATTAAGGCTGGGCCATACCAGTCATTGGATATACTGCTGGCATTATAAACTGGAATCAGATAGAGCTAGATAGTCTGGATCGGAAATCAAGAAAACCTATGACCATTCACTATGCATTACATCCATGCAGTGATGTTGACAAGCTGTATTTGCCTAGAAAATTAGGTGGTAGAGGTCTTTTGCAAGTGAAGCAGACAGCTGAAGAAGAGAAGCATGCATTGGCAGATTATGTAAAAAATAGCACAGAGCCTGCATTATTGGAGTTAAGAACAATGAGGTGTTTAAAGTAAAGCAAACAAAGGGTCAATACAGGAAAACAACAATGCAAATATGAGTTGAGAGCTGGCATAATAGGGCACTGCATGGGCAGTTCCTCAAAAAAAAAATCAAAGGAAAAGTAGATGAGGAAAAGACTTGGTTATGGCTCACCAATGGAACACTGAAAAAAAAGAGACAGAAGCCCTGATTTTTGCAGCTCAAGAACAAGATATTAGAACAAATGCAGTTAAGGCTAGAATAGAAAAATCAGTTGAGTACCCCCCATGCAGACTGTGTAAAGTGGCAGATGAAACTATTGACCATATATTGAGTTGTTGCAAGAAAATTGCTCAGACTGATTACAAACAACATCATAATGTAATTGCTCAAATGGTCCACTGGAATTTGTGTCACAACTATCATCTGCCTGTAGCAAAGAACTGGTTGGACCATAGGCCTGAAAAAAGTAATTGGACGTGAGCATGCAAAATTACTTTGGGACTTCCAAATACAGACAGACAGGGGTTTGGAGCAAAATACCCTGGATATTATGATTGTGGAAAAGAAAAAAAGTGTGGATCATTGATATTGCTCTATCAAGTGATAGTAGAGTCACCAAGAAACAACTTGAAAAAATTACCTGATATCAGGATCTGAAAATTGAACTTCAGAGACTCTAGCATGAGCCGGTACAGGTGGTCCCAGTGGTAATCGGCACACTGGATATGGTGCCTAAAGTATTTAGAAGAAATTGGAGTTGACAAAGTCACCATCAGTCAGCTGGAGAAAGCCACCTTACTGGGATGTGCTCTCATAATTCGCCAATACATCACATAACATAAGAACATAAGAAGAGCCATGCTGGATCAGGCCAAAGGCCCATCTAGTCCAGCTTCCTGTATCTCACAGTGGCCCCACCAGATGCGTTTAGGAGTGCATGAGACTAGATATCTGTCTCCTGATAGCACTCCCCTGCATCTGGCCCTTGAAGTACCCTGGTTTTAAGCCTGGAGAGTACACATCTCCATCATGGTTTGTAACCTGTGATGGACTTTTCCTCCAGAAATCTGTCCAATCCCCTTTTGAAGGCATCCAGGCCAGATGCCATCATCACATCCTGAGGCAGGGAGTTCCATAGACTAACAACGCGCTGGGTGAAAAAATATTTTCTTTTGTCTGTTCTTACTCTCCCAGCCCTCAATTTGAGTGTATGTCCCCTAGTTCTGGTATTTTGTGAGAGGGAGAAGAGCTTCTCTCTATCCACTTTACTCATGCCCTGCATTATTTTGTACGTCTCAATCATATCCCCCCTCAGGCGCCTTTTTTCCAGACTAAAGAGCCCAAAATGTTTTACCCTTTCCTCATAAGGGAGGTGCCCCAGCCCAGTAATCATTTTAGTCGCTCTCTTCTGCACCTTTTCCAGTTCCACTATGTCTTTCTTGAGATGCAGTGACCAGAATTGTACACAATACTCTAGGTGCGGCCTTACTATTGTTTTGTATAATGGCATTATAATGTTGGCTGTTTTATTTTCAATCCCCTTTTTGATAATCCCTAGCATGGAATTGGCCTTCTTCACCGCTGCCACACATTGGGGAGATACCTTCATGGAGCTGTCCACCAACACACCAAGATCTCTTTCCTGATCTGTCATGGATAACTCAGAGCCCATGAGTTGATAGATAAAGTTTGGATTTTTTGCCCCAATATGCATTACTTTACATTTGGCTACATTAAAATGCATTTGCCATTTCGTAGCCCATTCCCCCAGTTTGGAGAGATCCTTCTGGAGCTCTTCACAATCTTCTCTGGTTTTTACCACACGGAAAAGTTTTGTGTCATCTGCAAACTTGTCCACCTCACTGCTTGTCCCTGTCTCCAGGTCATTTATGAACAGATTGAAAAGCACCGGTCCCAGGACAGATCCCTGGCTCAACCAGTTCTCAATCCATAAGAGGACGTGCCCTCTTATCTCCTGACTGTGCAATTTTCTCAGCAGCCTCTAGTGAGGGACTGTGTCAAAAGCCTTTTGAAAATCCAGATAGACTATATCCACTGGTTCACCCAAATCTACATGCCTGTTGACCTTTTCAAAAAATTCTAAAAGATTTGTCAGACAAGACTTACCCTTGCAGAAGCCATGCTGATTTTCTCTCAGCAAGGTTTGTTCTTCTATGTGTTTTAAGATTTTCTCTTGGATGAGGCTTGGGAAGTGTTCGACTAGTGATTTGTAATACAAAATCCATCATAGTTATCTTGTCTGCTGTGTCTGTAATAATAATAATAATAATAATAATAATAATAATAATAATAATAATAATAATAATAATAATAATAATAATAATAAATAAATAAATAAATAAATAAATAAATAAATAAATAAATACAATCCATTGATTATCCAAGAAGGCAGCCAAAGCAGCTTGCATATCAGTGAAAACACAACAGCTTTTGTTTTCAGAGATACAATGTATAAGAACACAAAAGAAGAAAAGAGATGGGAACAGAAAAGGAAAACAGTTAAAAGCTGGCACCAATTCTTAATGCTATAAAGCTCTAATGGCTGACTGTAGCACAGCTGGACATTACCAATGGCTATAATAAAAATTGCTCAAAAAGAGGGGAAGCCAAAAGGCCCATCTCTTAGTTAAGCGAACAATTAACCCGGTCTACTGTCTCAATTCTGCAGCTTAATGAAATGGCTGCTGGGTGAAGCTTGTTCCCCAGGAGGACTGCTGAAAGCTAAAATTTCCTTTGCTACCTCCATCCTCTCCATCTTTTATGCAGGTTCTTAACAATGCAGACTGATTGCAGAAGTGGGCTCGGGAATAGATATTTTCATGAAACTGGCATAAATCAGAAACAGATTGATCTGCCTGTTCCTATTTACACTTCTGAGAAATAATTAGCTAAAAGAATTTTCATTTTTCAAATGTACATCCAATGTTATCATCATTGCACTGTGTATTTGGATTTTTTTAAAATAACAGTCTGACGGCTAGAAAATAGAATTCGAAGATAGCAAAACATAGAAAAAATGGAAGGAAAGAGCCCTTATTATTTGTGCACTGTGATGTAGGCAGTCTCTAAAATGGAAACTACCACGGTACTTCCGGGGCACTGCAATATTTCAGAAGACACTCTCAATGGATCCTGCATGACTGTGAGATTACAAGTCCTAGGTGGCACTGTGGCTGCTTCCTTCTTTGGACTATCTAAACCAGGCATGTCCAAACTTTGGCCCTCCAGATGTTTTGGACAGCAACTCCCACAGTCCTTTGCCATTTGCAATCTAAGCTTAGAATTCTGGGAGTTGTGGTCCAAAACATCAGGAGGGCCAAAGTTTGGACATGCCTGAATTCTAAACTATGAAGTAGCCTCTGAGAAAAAGTGCTGGTCTGGGTGAAAAAAAATAGGTTCCTGCAGGTATCTGTAGAAATGGGTCTCTGGCTAAGAATTCCCGTAATACTTCCTGGGGGATTGTAGAGAGATGAAGCAGACACACACACAGGTTTTCTGAGTGGAGTGCCCTGCCCTCACAGGGCAGAAAGCCTTTTTATTGATCATCCATCCGTTCAGTAGGCAACAGGAGGCTGGATAATCATTGACAGAAAGAGACTTCCTAGACCCTCTGGAGTTTGTTGGTGGTGAGCTTATCAAGAGTGCCAGACCATGTTGGACCTAGAGCTCAGTTCCTGTTGATCCATTTGGGAGATAGGATGCCCGATAATATCCTGTTTACAGGCTAAGCAAAGAAATAATCTCTATCTCCTTGGGGCCTCCCCACACAAGTGAGAATGACAAAATTTCCTGCTTCCTGCCCAGGACCTTCTCCCAAAGGGAGTTGTAATTCCTTCAGGGGATTCCTGGAGCTAGAATCCAAAAAAATCAAATCCATGTTCCTAACACTTAGTGAAGGTGCATGAGTGCCATAATCACCCTCTACCCTTTCTAGCCTTCCAATTAGAGATGGGCTTTTCGTTTTGGAAGCGGACCAAAAATCCCATCTCTTATAACTTACCATATTGAAAACTATATTTTGAAGAAAGTGCTTATGGACATTCATGCCAACTTGTTTCTTGATATTAATTGAGAGTGATATTCTACTCCCGTGAGCCACCATTTTCTTTGTAAAAAAATATATATCCTAAGACTGAGACACTGACCAAGGAAGAAAGGAGCATCCAACACCCCACCCCACCCCCAGCCATTCAATGGCTAAAATAATGAGAAGGGAGTTGCCGGGCCACTCCCACTGTCTTTTTTTTTCTTGTGTTCATTTCCTTGAGGCCCTTGGGTAATTCTGGACCGCTGCAACTACAATGCTTATGAAGAGTGGCTTATCTAGACCAAATAATCACTACCTGTGTTATTTCTGTGTTCTGAGATTCCAGTTCACAGCATTATCTTCCACCATATGCATTTGGGAGCCATATTCACCAATAAGGCAAAAGGAGCATTCCTGTCTCAAAAGCAGTTCTTCTTTGCTGCTAACCTTTTTTACAAGTAAGTAATCAAGAAGAAGACTGGATTCCAGAAGAAGAAAGCATTCTAACCTGCCTGGCATCCGTGTTCAGTTTTGAAAGACAAAGAACAAAATATCCTGCCTGCTTCTTGGTCTGTTTGCTTCTGCTTAAGAGGTAACAAAATGGAGTCTTTTTTTTTTGTGATACGGATTTCTTATCTACATTTCCTGCCATTTTGTCAGACATATGCGGTGTAGAGGATGGAATAGAAGGACAGATTTGAGTCCAGCTCTGGGGATGGCCTGCTCTCTCCCGAATACTCTTTACTGCTGCTGTTAATGTTTCATTCCCATCTATTTGCACGGTCATAACCACATTAGGACTGCTGGCAACAAGGATGCTAACACTAGATGCAGCACCTGGGATGACAGAAAGGCCATATGCAGCTGAGGGGAGCAAGGGCATTAGTGAGCATTAGCGAGCAATGATGAAAAAGCTCTATAGGCTATCTCAGTTTAACCATGAGGAAATCAGAAGTGGAGAGCGACATATGGGCAGCTGGAGCTGGAAATGAAGTCAGCCAGAAAGCAAACAAATAACAAGAAAACAAAAGATTATCTGGAGATCTGGTCCAGGAATTTGCTAAGCAGGACCAAATGCCTGGTGCTGTTTTAACCATTTTCTTAAACATATAGGAGAAAAAGAGATCCTTACACTGAAAGCAGAATGGCTATATTGAAACTTTCACACCAGTCAAAGCCTATACCGGTGATGGTGAAGCTTTTAGAGACCGAGTGCCCAAACGGCAATTCAAAACCCACTTTTTTTTTTTTTGCAAAGTTCCAATACACTAATTTAACTTGTATACAGGTGGCTATGAAGGGGCAATGTCAGGTGCCCACAGAAAGGGCTTCAAGTGTCACCTCGGGTATAGGGTTGTTGTCAGGGCCGGCACGTCCATTAAGGCGAACTAGGCAGTTGCCTAGGGTGCCAAAATGGAGAGGGGGCGCTAGCCAGCCTGCTGACCCTGCCACCCCCGCTACTGGCCACCGCCATCCGTCGCCTGCCACCCATCGCCATTCACCCGCCAGCCCCCCACGCCCATTGCTGCCCACCCCTGTGCCTGTCGCCGTCTGCCCCCCACACCCGTCGCCCTCTCCTGTCATCTGCCGCTCCTTGCCAGACTGAAATGGATCTCACCAATAGTGTTTGAGATCAGTAAATGAATAAAGGAAGGAAGGATGGGAGGGAGGGAGGAAGGAAGGGAGGGAGGAAGGGAGGAAGGAAGGAATGTACAGTGGTACCTCTACTTACGAGTTTAATCCGTTCTGAATCAACAAGTCAAACAACTCTTAAGTAGAGCAACCCTATCTTTAAAAAATCAAATAAATAAATAAATTGAAAACATAAAAATAAAAATTGTAATTAGAGCAGACCACATCTAAAATTTGTAAGGCAGCAGTTAAAATGCCAACGGTTTTTTGCGTTGAAGTCGAATTACTCTTAAGTCCAGCTGCTCATAAGTAGAGGTGCCACTGTATTTACATTCCATATCACTTTGGTATGTGTTTCCTCCTCAGTCCATTCTATTCTACCTCCACAATGATATGCACTAAAAATCTACATGTACATTGGTATTAAATGCGTAACTAAGTAAGCATTTTAATATATTTTCAGCAGAATTGTCAAGTAGTGAAACTGTGCCTACATGGCAGTCATGCAGTGGTTTCTCTCCCCCTGGTGGTCTGTCTTTTACATTATGGTTGAATGATTGCATCTCCAATTTCATGACCAGTGGAGCAAGCCCTGTGTAGAAGAGTCTATATGAAGAGTTTGTATGATAGCACCTCTGTAATTCCAAAAGACAACAGGATGCTGGGCTTCACCTCAAGAAGTGTTTCTCACAATGCATTTCCAATATGATTACTAATGTGTAAACCCTTCTGATCCCAGTCGAATATCTTTCTCAGTCTTTTGGCCACATCATTATTATTGCCAATACATGTTAAAATATTTCTATTTACATTGCATTTTTCAACAAGTTTCTTTTGCCATACAATATACTTTTTGTACGCATTTCATCCTAAAATATGCAGTCTTGTAAGCATGTTAACCAACACTGCTTGCAGAGCACATTTTATATGTATTTTGGTGACTTTTTGAAGCAAAGAATTGTATTATAACATCCAGAAATGCTACGAAAGCCAAAGGATTAGCCTGGAAGTGTGAAATCGGATTGGTTGAGCTTCTCCATAGGGGAAGTGTGGATCAGCTCACATTATATGAGAAGTAAGAAAGTGTGAACTCCTAAAATCCATCCTTTTAACTGAAGTCTAGGCTAAGCAGTATCAATGCTTCACAAGGTTAGGGTCTTTCCAAAAGATTACTCCCCCCACAAAAAAACCCCAAAATATTTAATTGCCTGTATTAGCATATTTTTGTTCTAGACCTCCTTTATGTGTGCTCAAAGCTTCTCAGTAGCTCTCCATTTCAGATGGTTCTTTTTGGGAAATATTGACATAGTTCATGAAGTATTAGAATAATGGCAGGGCAAACTGCTAGAAAGCTCAGTGGTTTGAGCATTCGGCTATGGAGCCAGAGATTGGAAGTTTGATTCCCACCTGTGTCTCCGTGACAGGATCTGGGCTGGACTCAGTGACTGATGGAGTCCCATCTAGTTCTACAGTTATAAGCTGCTGCTGCTGATATTGTTACTATAAAAAGCATGGAGATAAAAGCATATACTTCCGTGCTATTACCATACTTTTTCCCTTTCTAATCATTCACACCACTTTCGTGGGGTAGATTTTGGGGAAATGGCACATCAGTGCTATAAAGTGGTTCATCAGGAAAAGATTGAGAAAAGCCTTGTAACTGCAAACAAATTAACTGGACTGTATTAAAGCTAAACACATGATGCCAAAGACGAATGTCGAGACAGGGACATAAACAAAGATTACCATGGGGTCTACACATATACAATGATTAATTGTCACTCACATCCATGAAAGAAAAGGAAAAAACAAAAACACTTTTCCTTGCTGGGATGGAGAATCAAAAGAGAAAAGAAACTACATTATCCACCACCAATGATGAAAGAAACAGGAAAAGAGATATTAAACGTCCCTGGCTTGTACAGCTCTTGAGATCTGTCATTCAGCTAACAATTGTCATTTTTAGGAGCAATATATGACAGAAGGCTATGGCAGGATCCCTGTACCCAGTGCTTGCTTCACAGATTTCAGCAGCACTCAGCAGCCTTTCTTTCCTATGCATTGTGCAATTACAAACCATCACTTAGCCAGCCAAACTGATTCCATAATGGGGTTCTGATGATGATGATGATGATGCAGTTCACTCTGGGTAGTGGTGCAGGATGCATTCAGAAAGAACACGCTCTTGACGGCTGACAAATGGCAGCAAACCCGTTGCTGTAATGAATGAGCTTCTCCTTCTGAGGCCAATTCCCCCTTTGTACCGTGGGTGCTAAAACAAATTTGCTTGTAGCGCTGCATGATAAAAGGGCCTATTAGTATTAAAAATTTATTTGGCAGATATAGCTATGAGGACTAGGTCATGAGAGTATTAGCATGTCAGCTGGGAGCAATACCTCAGATTTATTTAAGATTATTTGTTAGTTACCAGGTCCACAGAGCAAGAAAAATAGGTGTCTATTTAATCTTTTATTCCTTCCTGAAGTTGTTTTGGCACCTGGTGAGTCATTTTTATGAGCTCTCACAAGCCTGGTTTTGTCAGAGACAACATACTTCTCCCAGACCATCGGACGCTTCCCCTCCTGGCTGTATGACATATGGAATCTTTTGCATAGGTAATGACCATCCATTTGCTTTGCTTCCTGCCAAGAGGGCCCAGCATTTACAGTAATGGAGCCTTATTATGGAAGTCATTGTAAGTAGAAAAACAATGAATAATGCTTAGGAGGTGCTGAACTCCCTAGAGGATTATGCCATCTACTGCTTATCATCTGGCATATATTGCCTATAATCAACCCTAGTTTCTTCGGCTGTTTAGCACTACCAGGTATATTCCTTTCTAAACAATTAGGACTATTTTATTCAATGTTCACCTCTATTCATGAGGGGTAAATAGGAAGAACAAAAAAATGCATAACAGAACAATGGGAAACAGAGAAATGTATAAATAGAAGTGATCATAGTACTCTACATAGCATTACTTGGGAGGGGTGGTTTAAAGCAACTTGTATTAGTTATGCTCCTCCTTGTTGGCAGGGAAGGGGTGAGGTTGCTTAAGTATAAATGTGTGTGTGTTGTGTTTAGAGATGGGCACGACTTAGCGGTATTCCCGTTTCCGTTTCCGTTACTCGTTTCCGTTACTCTACGGAAACGGTAACGGGAATCACTGCCCCAGACTTCGAGCTCAAACCGACGAACGAACAATTTGGTCTGATTTGTCGTGCTCGTTACTTGCATCGCGCAATGCCAAGCGGCACAGAAAAAAAGTTTTTAAAAGTTAAAAAAAAACCGATTCCCGGCCCTAAAAGTAGGCGAAAACTGTCTGAGGGCACCTACCAGGCCAGAAGGGTGTTTTATTTGGGGGGGGTTCCCCGCCCCCCTCTCCTTGGCTATTGCTACTGCTGCGCTGCTGGTACCAGGCTGGGAGGGCGCATCCATTTGCCATGCAGTGCGGGGGATCCAAAATGGCGACCACAATATTTTTTTTGAAATCGTTGCCCAAAACCCCACCAAAGCACCACAGAAACATGTGAAAATTAGCTATTTTAAATGCTTGAATTTTTACAGGAGCAGCAGTGGGTTTTTCTTGCAAAAAAAGTCTCCGTTGATTTTATTTTATTTTATTTTATTTTATTTTATTTTTTTACACCTGCGCATTCGCAATGATGGGCTCTCCCATGGGAGTAGACTATGCAAATTTTCCACCAATCGCATGGCCACTTGGCCAGGTTGACCAGAGACTTCTGGGATGTGCCAATCGGGCATAAACAGCCCACTAATCGTAGCCCAAACCCGAACCCGAACCCTAACCCATACGCCAGTACACTGTCCTTCTAAGTGGGTCAGAGAGGCACCCAGATGCACCCCAATACTCACCCTAACCTCACCCGTAACTAGCCTAACCCTAGCCGTTGCGCTAAGCCGTCTTAACCCTAAGCCATATCTACTTGCATTGCACTACATGCAAGTACGTGAGACACAGCGGGTGCAAAGAGTCTGCCAGTCCGTCACTTGTGGCTCTGGCTGACTCCTGCAGCTCCCTCCAGGAGCCCGCTACCCGCTCCCCAAACCAGTACTAACGACAACGAAGAAACGAAAAAACGAACCGACTAATTTTTGCAAATTTTCGCGAAAAACGGAAACGAGCCGAAACAGAACCGGCCCGACTAACGACAACTCGAAAAAATTTTTTTCAAGTCGTGCCCATCTCTAGTTGTGTTGTTACAGTCATGACCAACTCTCTGTGACTCCATGTCCATGGAGTTTTTCTTGGCAGGAATACTGGAGTGGCTTGCCAGTTCCTACTCCAGGCGCCTACAGCACCTGGTATTCCCTGGTGGTCTCCCATCCAAGTACTAACCAGGGCCAACCCTGCTTAGCTTCTGAAATCAGGCAAGAACAGATGTGCTTAGGGCATCTGGCTCATAAGTATAAATGATGGATGACCAAAAAAATTCTGTCTACTTTTTTATACCAAGCATTCAGAACTTCTTCCTACAATGCAGTAATTCAGAAGACACTCTGGCCATCGTAGAAAGTGTTTTGGCAGGTACTGGATCTTATAAAATGGGCAATTTTCTAGTCCAACATCAAAACACATCCTAGTGGTACATGACAGAACACTTACATGTCTTCAGTCTCCATACGAAAACTCTCAGAGAAGCAGAGCTCTGCAATCATTAGAGCTTTCAAAGAGCTCAAAGGAGGGAAAAACTGATGATAGATTTGAACAAAGCATGGCACCCCCAGTTTGCCAGAGACCCATCCCCAGCGCTGTCTGGGCCCCTTACTGGTCTTTGTACACTGCCGGGGTCCTTCCTCAGTGCTAGAACTCCAATCTGGGTAGTGGTCCAGTTGGCCCTTCCTCACCTCTCAAGACGGCTCTAGACTCACTCCAACGATGAGGGGGGAACAGGCAGTCCCCTTGCACTGGTTGGATGCCTGGAGAGATAGGGAAGGGACATCTAGGTTTCTTCCCCAATTGGAGGGCTAGCACTGAGGAAGGACACTGGGGGCTTGTGGAGCCTGGTGAGTGGCCCGGTTGATGGGGGGGGGGATCTCCAGTACTCCGGGGCTGCCATGCTTTGTGCTTCATACAAAACATGAAGCGTCCACCTCTAGTTTGAAAAAGGGAATAGATTGGCTCTGGAGAATCAACTGGAGCTTTCCAGAGGTTCCTACCCTCTTTGTGGAGTGTAAGTTCCAAAAGAACAACACTTCTGAGAGGTAAGTAACTGATCGCTCCTAGAAAAAAGAGTACCACAAAAGAAAGTTGATTGTGCTTTGAGCAAGTGGAGAAACTTCCTACTAAAGCTTTAGATTTACAATACCAATAGTTGATTGACTAGCAAAGTCACAGAAACCCTTTAGCATTTAGTCAGCATTGATTATTGTCCAAGTCAGAGAGGTCATGCACTTCAAATATATAGCTTGTGCTGTCAGGACCCTTTGGAACTTGTTTCCTATAAGTCCCTTATTAATGGACCTGAGAAAAAGATGTATATTGGAAAAGGTCCCCAGATAAACCAAGCAAAATACATTTATTAAAGCGGTCACAGCTCAGTTTCTCAGTGATGGCAGATTCTTTGACAGTTTGTCTTCCCGGTATCAAGGAATGTGTGATATATTGATCTGGCCAGAGGAAGCACATGATTGTACTCCATGTTTTTACAGCTTCCTTTGTGGCTCTTCAGTTCCTTCCTTTCATAGACGTCCTAGAAACTTATGTTCTGCTAACAAAGAATACAGGATGCATTTTATAAATGTGTCTTCAGATGACATAGTTGTTGAAAAATATTGCTGTAGATCAAGTATGAAAAATATGGATGTGGGAATGAAATACCTCAAAGGGGAGTTTAGTTTACAACAGTTAGTCTGATGGTCTGCTTCTGAAAATGCATTATATGTGTACACAGATCAGAAATTAAAGTGTTCTCTCACAGGAATTGTGACTTTCTGTCCCTTTTCAGAATGAACAGATGGGACTGGAAAGGATTGCCATTTGAGATCACTGCCTTTAGAACAATTTTCTTCTTGATTTCTGTTTTCAAGACATCTTTTTTTGTCCTCCACCAAGTATTTGTTAAATACACTCTAAAAAATGCGCTCTCTCTCTCTCTCTCTCTTACACACGCACACACACACACACGAGACAGAGAGAGAGAGAGAGAGAGAGAGAGAGAGAGAGAGAGAGAGAGAGAGAGAGAGAGAATTTTAATCAGTAAGTACGGTGATGCATTGTTCTTACAGAAGAGAGGCAGATTTAATGGATATTTTGTGGTGAAAAAACACATTTTTGCTATTTGTCCCACTTTAATTTTAATGTAAATCACAAAGCACCTGTACCAATTTTTTAAGGCTAAACATTTATGCAGTTTAAATAGTTTTCTATGGAATAACTACAAATGAGGGATAGCCTTTATCCATGGCAGCCTATTTTTGATAGAGAAGCAAACATGTACCACTATTTAACTAATTGCCGCACCTATCTTTAAAATGACTGTGGGTGCCTCACAGGTCATTGTTAAGGTAGAATTCAGTACAGTTCAGACTGTTGCACTATACATTTAATTTTACAACTGCCATAATATGTCATTGTGGTTGGTGTGCCGGGTGTTTATGATGTTTGAGGGAAAAGCTGGGCTGGCTTGTTCCCCTTAGCCCTCAATGCACATGGGATTAATGACCCCTTTCATTGGGGCCTTTGTCCTATCACCTGTGTCAAAGTTTGGAAGCAGAGGGCATGAAAAACAGAAGCTTGCTACTCATTACCTTCCTTAAGAACAATAAGAGACAACTTCATTACCTTCAATCATCTTAACACCAACTATGTTCAGAATCTAATTTTTTGAGGAACAAGAAATGTCTACTAGTCGGTTCAAAACATTATTTGGAAAGGTAATTTGGGGGGATTTTTAGCTATTTTTTTCTATTCCAAATGCTTTTCAATCATGCTATATGACTGAGGAACACAACACATTATTGTTCTATATTGGCAAAGAGGAACAGGGACAAATGAGTTTCATATAAAGTAATACTAATGCTAAAGTGTTAGCTTTTGAAAAAGTAACCATTCAGAACTCTGCTTGGTGGCAATTTGTTACATGTTGTGGCGTTCCCTGTAATGCACTCCTTTTGAATAGGTTAATGAGATTGCTAACACTGTTACTTTTAGAAAAATAACGCAGCAACAAATATTGTTGAAATATGTGCATTAGCATTTATACTGTCTCTATCTACTGTAACCCAGTGTGGCATGCTGAATAGGATGACTACAGAAGGCCTGTGTTCAAATCCTTGCTTAGCCATAGAAGCTCACTAGGGGTGTACAACTGGGAAAACCACTTTTAAATATCTCACTTATATCAAAAGCCCTATCAGGGTCAGTATAGATTAGTTCCAACCTGATGACACATAACAACAACAATATCTACTCTTTATGTATCAACTAATGAAAACAATTAGGTATTTTCAATTTTAAAAAAAGAAAATGGTGAATAATGGACTGTTTTAAAAATAGCAGCCCAACTCCAGTCAGATTCAGTGGGCAAACTGATCAGGTTGTCAACATGGAATTCGAGTGGGCAACCATCCTGTCATTTGCCTTATCTGGCAAAATATCTCGGGGCATGTCTATCCACTATCCCACATTGGATTTGCAGAATGAGGCATATAAACTACAAACATGCTAGCTTACAAAATTCTCATTCACAGGACAACTAGACAATTTATTCTAGGGAGAAAATAATAATATATCCCATTCCAGAAATAGGATTCTGGATACTTTTATATCTCAGCCATTACTCCCATTCCAAAGAAAACCTGTGCTTAGATCAGGATGACCAATCACAAAACTAAATCAAGCATATTTACCATTTGCAGAACTGGAAAACTCTGAGAAGTGAGAACAAATGGAACAAATAAATTTAATATCTCCTGGGAGCTCCCTGCGAATGCTGCGGCAAATATATTTTTGGTTTTTGTCATCAGCTATTCTGTCTTAAACAGTACTTTTCCATTCCTAACTAAAATTGAATTTTGATTATTTCCCTTCATGCAAACAGTGCACTCTCTGATGTCTTACTGGGAGCAAGGACTTCTGTGCGGGACCTTTGGAAGAGCAACATCACACCTGATCTTGCATGGCCTGCCCTTGCCAGTGGGCCTTTCAAAGGCACCTTCTGACCTTGTCCTGGCTGGTTGGCAACAACATCTTTCTTATTGGGCCTTTGGCTGTAGAATACAATTGATTGATTGAACATTTTTCTTACCACACTCTTTGGCCTGGGGTACCCCAGGCATGTGCTTGCCCTGATCTGGAGTCTGACAAGGAATTTTCCATGAGGTTGTGATTTCTGCTGATGGGCTGGTATGATTTTCAATTTATCTAGTGAAATCCATTCACTAGATAACCATCTTGCCAAGCATTTCCATCTGTTATATATGGTATTATTGTGTTTGATTTTTTTTCAGTTTACTGCTGTTGTTAACCGCCCAGAGGTCCTTTGGTATAGAAAACAAACAAACAAACAAACAAACAAACAAACAAACAAAAATAACAAAATAAATAAATAAATAAATAAATAAATAAATAAATAAATAAATAAATAACCTATCATATGATAGAGAGATTGGTGGCCAGTGTACACCCATAAGGGTTTCATACATACTCCGGTGATTGTATATATTATTCTTTTCCAAGACTAGTCTGATATCTCATGTTTCATCTATCTGTTTGGCAGGAATGAAGGTACAGTGTGGCCACAAAATTTTGTGTCATGTGATCAACAGAGCTTTACGATAGCTCTGCAGTAGATATGAGCACGAAACAGGAAAATGGCGTTTCTGTTTTTTGTTTGTCGTTTGGAGGTCTGTTTCGGTTTGTTTCCGTTTGTCGGGAATTTTTTGAAAATTTTTGTTACCGTTTTTCATTTTTCGTTTGTCATTTCTACCCACTTTTTGCTCAGTTTTTAAAGCATTTCCGTGCACAGGCATCATCCAACGCCCCAGACCAGAGGGAAAACACTAAAAAAAATGGATGCTGGCAGAGACACAGTATAGACTAGGTATGCAGGGAGGCTGCAAATGCAGCGGCGGGCATTGTCCAGGGTGCAAGGCAGCCGCAGAGTGACTGCACTGCGGGGCAGGGGAGGGTACTCACCAAGTGGTACGCATGCACGCACACAGGGCGGCTGCAGGACTGAAGCTAGAGTCGCAGAGACAGCAATCCCACCCAAACTCCCACCCGAGACTGCAAGGAGGATGGGGGCTGCCAGAGCTTTTTATGCCCTCTGTGGCTGCCAGACCTGCCCGCCCAGTCTGCAACCTCGGCATGCTATTGGTTGAACATGATCCCATCACATGGCTTGCCTCCATTTTGTGGCTGGTGGTGACATCCATTTAAAAGGGAAAAGAAAAATACATCACGATGGGAGAAGACAAAAACAAATGTTTTAAGGACCCCAAGCCCCCTGGTAGGTATTATTAGACAATATAAATAATTATCGCTGCGTTTTTACGGATGTCCAGGGTGTTTTTTAACATTTAAAACAGCTCATTTCATTGCACGTCGCCATTAACGGAAACGAAATGCAACGACCACAATTTTCGTGGTTCTGTTCGTTTCGTTGCATTTTCATCACAATTTTCGTTTGTCGTTTTGTTACGTAACGGAAACGACAAACGGTAATGGAAACAAAAAAATGTTCGTTCCGTGCCCATCTCTACTCTGCAGTGTCAATAAAGTCAACCGGGATGTCCTCTGGATGCTTAAATAGATCTGGAAGCCAAGTCATGGCAACTGGACTTCTTTTTGTGTGAGACTGAAGCATAGTCCTGCTTTGTCTTCCCCAAATTCTCCAATTGCTTGCAATGGAATAAACCATGATAAAATGAGAGGCTCCCATTAGGCTGCATCCTCTACAAAGATCCTTAAAAGCCTTCTCTAAGGTTCCTAGCTTCCCTTCAGTTTCATATGGTGTAAAGTCCAGTGAACAGGGGAAGACATTTGGCAAAATTCCCATTAAAGACCATGACTATGGAATGCAGGCTGTTATCATGAACTGGTAATTATCTACTGGCATTTGCATGTTTTTGAACTGCTAAGTTGGCAGGAGCTGGGGTTAACAATGGGAGCTCAGTCCGCTGCGTGGCACCCGGGATTCGAACTGCCAAGCTGCCAACTTTGCTGCTGACAGTTTCAGTGCTCTCGCCAACTGAGCCACCATGCCTCTGCAAAAATAGGCTAGTTATATATTATTACCCCAGTATCTGAATGATACTGAAGTGGGTTTGATCCACCAAGACCCATTTGGAATTTCAACAATTAGAGTGCATTCAGATGGTGATTGAGTTCGCTTTTTGGATTGTTTGGTTTAATCTGATTTACAGTGACATGATCACATACAGGAGACTGAGGACCAATCTGAACCTGTACCATACTAAATCTAGATATATATATATTTGGTTCAGCGTGAAGCCTGTTAGGCTTTTGTAGCTTAGCTGGAGTGATTGGTACCAAACTGCATGTGCAAGGAAAGGTCACTTTAAAGAAGATTACATCCAGCATGATCCAAAGCAAACTTATATTGACCTTTGGTAATATCCCAAGCCTTTAAGATGCCATTATGCTTTTGGTTTTGTTTGTTTTGTCTTGTCCGGATATCCTTGCATGGCTCCTTCTCTGAAAACTGATCTAATAAAGGCTGCTATCCATGGCAAAGAGAGAATGACAATTTTTGGACATTCTTCTTATACTGTTATGAAGTAAACCAACAGCTGATAGAGGCAGAAGAAATGGATGATAACCTGTTCTTTTTCTAGAGCTTGGAAAAATAATTTTTTAAAAAACATTAAATAAATATAATATACTGGGTCCTTTCATTACTGAGCACTGCTAGGATGGTGTTCTGGGTTCCCTTTTGTATGTCCTTCTCCCTTCCATTACATCAAAGAACTTTATGACACTAAAGGGATACCGGCTGGCTACAACCAAATATTTATGCCCACTGTTCAAGAAAGGTCAATACCCATTGCACCATACAATTAAAACACAAGCTAAACTTCAGCCAACATCAGGAAGTGGGATCAGTCTAGACCAACAGACTTTGAAGAGTTAGTTGAAAGTGTCATCATAGGAGGCAAGTTAATGATAGAGCAAGAAAGAAAATGTGATCATAAAGAGATGAGAAAGGAAACAATATTTTTTTGAAGCACGTAGCTAGATTAAAGGAAAAGATTGAGAACATTTGAAAGACTAATGAATAACAAAGGTAGTTCAGTGTAGATCAGTGTAGAGCCACTGAGACTTTGATGAGTCCTTATAACACAGTTGTGCGTGCATCATAACATAGGAGGAACACAAAGGAAGAAAAAGGGTTGGGGAGTCAAATGGAAAAGTTCTGAGGAATTGATGTAAGAGCTGAAAGGAAACCACCACAGATGGGTAATGACTCGAAGGAATTCTTGATAGCAAATATCTCCGAGGTTTCTAAAAGAGGAAATGAAAAAAGCCAAGTGCTTAAAGAATAAGAAAAAGAGAGAGAGAGAAAGATGGATTTTCAGCATAACAAAAGGCATAGCATAAATCACAATAATGTGTTTTTCAGGGGGAAGTAGAATTAGGGGCAGCAAAATTACTCCTAGTGGGCTGACCATATGCACAGCACAAAAAGTGCTCTTACCCTCCTACTCCTATAAATACCATGTAGACACTACCTTTCTAAAATGCCAGTGGGAAAGAAGAACCGGCATTAAATCTAAGCTCAGCATCAGGGATATGCAACATACTGCAGTATAAAGACAACTTTGTTGGGAAGAGTGATATTCAAAAGGAAAATGGCCAGGGTGCCAAAAATTATTCATAAAGGTGAACCAGAGAAAAGAAATATTTGTAGTGGGGACCTCTTTTGCCAAGGTAAAATAGGACTTTATTAACTATTCACTGATTCAGCAGGCCAAAAGGAGGAAGCTCACTGTGATTTAAAAATAGGTTTATAATGGCTGATATTGTCTTGCATAAGTTCTCTGACCATCAGGTTGAAAATATTATTAGCAGGAAGAAATGACCAGAATTAAAGACATATTCCTTCTCTCCTGTGGTTTATTTGATTCATAATTATTCATTTCATCACATGGAAGCTGTTGGACCATGGGACAGAAGGAAGAAGTCTTCAATTCTGAAAATCTCCTAATGGTAATGTAAGTAGCCTACACAGGTGAAACATGTGCAATAGGATTTTTGGCCAATGTCTGGAACAGAATGGAGCAGAATAGAAAAACACTATCACTAAACATCTAAGGGCATTTATACACAACCCCTAAGCTCTGCCGCAAATGGCTGCAAGGTCCGGACCTTTAAAATGTTTACCCACCAGCTCCGGACTTTGCAGACAATTAAGTGCGACCCCACCCACTTTAGCGCGACCAAACAGCAGTTTTCTTGTACCTGGTCTTTGATGGTGACAAATATTTGATCCGGTGTAAGGATAGTGAGTGCGGGGCTCTCCTGGCTTCCGTTTGTTCTTTTTTTGCGCCGCGCCCCTTTAAGAGATTTGAATGCTGCCGGGAACAAAACGGAGGTAAACCGGCAGTCTTTTCTTTCTTTTTTCTCCCTCCCTCAGGCAGCCAGCAACCAGGAAGTGCGGAGGGGGGTGGGGACAGAGGAAGACAGAGGAAGAGCGACGAACCCCTAAGATCTCTGGTCCAAATTTAAGTGGCCAGCGGATCTTAGGGGTCATATAAAAAGGCCCTAAGTAATAAAAGACAACAACTTGGGCAAATTTCCAATTGGTGCAGAACAGAAGAGGCAACCCCAAAATAAGCGTTCAGAGTTTTGGGGACGTGGTTGTCTTTTAAGGTTCATGATTTCTCCATTGTTACTAAGGGGTGGAAGCACAGTTTAACATGTTGAAATATACCAAGCTTTCTTCTTTGTCATGTGAAAATGAGGTGGGGAAAGGTATCTCCTCCTGAGGAAGTAAGGTTGATTGAAGCTGTAACCTTTTATGTTAGCAGGGTGCTTGTGTGTGTTAGTCTAAAAATGCAACTTTGCAAAGCTCTGATGATTTCACAGGCTTCTGGCATTCTTTAAGCCTTCTGAAAATCTAAAAGCCTCCTGAAAATCAACACAAAACTAACTGGGTGAAATCTGTTCAAAGATAAATCACGTTTCCATTCAAATATTGTGACTAAACTTAAAAAGGGAAATGTGTAATCATTCTAAACATGGCATTTTGATCCATCCTAGCATATCCCGTAGCTGATTTGACCAAATGTTGTCTGTAATATATTTTAAGCTTCCTATCAGCCAAGCCTATGAAGACATGATAAATCTTATCATTATTATGAATAATATTGAAAATATTTTTGAAAGTTTGTCTTGAAAGGGCTCCAGAGCACTAAGGGTTAAAGACATGACATTTTGTCTGGATACTACTGATTTCCTAATCTAAATATCAGTTAGACTGTATCTTGAAATCGGTTGCAGCAGACTCTCACTTGAGCCTGCCGATAATTAGCTTTCAGTAGTGCCTGATCATAAGCATTTGCTGAATTATTCTGTTAAGCTTATCACATAAAGTGCAGCCATGAGGTTCTTTCCCTCTGGCTATGAACTAAGCAATTCATCTGTTGTCTACTAGGCTTCTCTCAGCTCAATGTCCAATATTAACCTGATATTGTGTCCCGCTGATACAATTCCAAATATTGTTGGAAGGGTCATAAACAACTTTTGAAAAGTCAGCCGGCTTTTAAATTTAACATGAAAAATTAAAACTGTTTTGAATGCTACATTTGAATTTGACACTGCAGATGCAGATATTGTTTTTGAAGATGGAGTCATGATGGTATGTACTCAACAAGTCTTTAGACAAATAATATTTTCAGCAGCTTAAAAGCTAAAATCCTATTTGTTGTGGTCACAAGCAATTGAGGGCCAAGCCAGAGGGAAAAGAAGGCATACAGAACAAATGTGTCTCTTCAACCTTGTTGAAGACAAATCATTTTCTAGGAAAATGTTACCAAACAATCTAACTAAAATATAATTCAACTTTGCTGTTTTTGTTTTGAGCCGGAGACAACTGTGCTGGAAATGAAAACGCAGTTCCGTATGTTCTTTCTTCAAGGCTCTAAAATTTTACTCCCTCTGTGTGTATTTAATTTGCCCTAAGATATGAGTCAGATTCTTTATGCCAAAATTTTAATGACATCAATAGTGGTGCCAAAAATATTTTTAAACTAGCTGCTGAACTGGATTGATTATTTGGTTTTTCCTCAAATGTCTGTTTCCACAATAATTATTGCCTTTGAGAGAGCATAACAGATCATGTGCTTTGGACAGACTGCAAGACCAGACCTTCTGTTTGCAGAGTGTTCTTTTTTATTATAACAAATGGTAGCTTTTGTTCCATTCTGAGTTTTGAATGGACAACTTCTATATCATCTGAAGGTGTCTGTCTAGAAGGGGAGTATGCTTGCTTATATACTTCTGTCTCTGGTTACTTTTTCTTCTTATTTTTAGTATCTCTGGATAGCTGACTCTGATTTATTTGCTGCTAATTTTATTTTATAAGCTCTCTTATTGCCAAAGGACTCAGACGTAACTCTATTTTAGCTCAGTTATTGGTTTAAAATGATCTATCTCTTTAAGACTTTTGTCCAAGAGCTCTTTTCCTCTGTGTAGCTGTATCAGATTCCTACTCCACCCCGAATTTTGTCGAGAGTCAGCATGGTTTCACTTTCTACCTGCAAGCTTGCAAGGTTTTTTATTTACATGTTTTCAGATGCAGAAATAGTAATATTGATAAGGCAGGAAGGGTGTCGATGGAATAATATAGCTGATTAATGTTATGTTTTAAGAAAAGTATTTGACTATCATTCTTACCAGAAGCTTTTCTAGAAGTATACCAGCCACTGAAATAGTTCCAAGATTAGAAAGTTCTTATCATCAGGATCCAAACTTAATAGAACCACAATGTGATGTACAACAACTGCATCTTCCCTTTTTCACTTCTTCCTAAATGAACTAAATACAGGAGCAAAAGGCTGAAGTGATCTGTTTGCAGTTTTTATATTAAGAGTATATCAAGCTTTTGAAAATGATTTGCCCATGTAGCCTCCTATTGGATCCTCTACCTTACAGTGGGACTCCAGGGACCCTCCTAACAAAAATGTGAGTGACAAGACGATGGAGATTGATAGAGAAAGGGCAGACAATATGGATGTTCATGATGGTGGCCTGTGTGTTAGCTATTCTGAGGCACATATTTGTTCATTTGTAGTCCTAATCTAGAGAGACCTAACAGCATGTGATGTACTCTTGATGAATATTCAGAAAACTAGGCATGTTTCTTTCTAGGGAAGAACAGTTCAAGAAAACAGAACAGCATATTGTCTTTTGTATTCTTTTAGAAGTATGATTCTAAGTACATTTACTTGGATGTAAAGGTGTGATCAACCTGCTATTTGGCCTGCCAATGAGACAGGTTGGTTCCCTCCTTTTTTTTTCAAGATAATTACAACACAATCACTAGTGAACCAATTTGTATCCCAAGGGTCCCTACCCACACAATTCCAAGCCCCTGTCAGGAGTTTCTGCTTTTAAAATTTGCTCTATTTGACTATTTCCAAATAGAGATGGGCATGGAATGAACTTTTGGTTCATTTCATTATTCGTTATTCATTTTGTTACATAACAAAAGGAATAACAAACTGTCCCCTCTAAGAGAAATGAAACGAAATTATTTCATTTCGGTTCATTTTGTTTGCCAGTGTCTCCTACCTGGTTCTGCTGCTGGTCCTGGATGGTCCTTCCTGGTCTGGTGGGTCCTCCTGACTGCAGGAAGGGGGCAGCCAGGGGGAAAAAAGCTGGCTGGCCATGCTGGTAGGCGGCCATGGTCAGCAAAAAAACCCAAAAAAAAACTGATCCGGATCACAGCAAAAGTTTTTTTAAAAAGCCGACCGGCCTGCACTACAGCTGTAGTGTGGGCCACATAGTTGGCAGTAAACAAATAAATAAAATAAAATAAAAAGGAGCACTGACCGTGCCCCAGGGGCCGTGCGGTCGGTGCTTGAAAAAATAAATAAAGGAGCACCAACCCGGTCCCACGGGTGGCTGGGTCGGTGCCTAAAATAAAGGGAAAAAAATAAAACCAGCGCCAACCCGGCCCCAGGGGCCGCACTGTTGGCACTTGAAAAAAACAACAACGAGGTTCTGGCCCCAAGCCAGCGCCTCTCAGATGAGAGCTGCTGGCTTGGGGCCAGTGCCTCAAAGAGCCCCCGCTGGGGACTTTTATCCCCTCCATAATAATAATAAAAAAGGAGCACCGACCTGGCCCCAGGGGTGGCCAGTACAGCACTCTAAAATAAATAAATAAATAAGGAGCACCGACCTGGCCCCAGGGGTGGCCAGTACAGCACTCTAAAATAAATAAATAAATAAATAAATAAATAAGTGCAAAGGTCGGCACTTGAAGGAAAAAAAGCTAAAATGAATAATGAATCAAAACAAACCAATGAAACTAATATTTCAAAAAAAATTGTTAAAAACACAACGAAATGAACTGAACCTTAAAACAAAATGAACCAAAATTAATTGCCATTTTTTCCGTTCGTGCCCATCTCTATTTCCAACATATGTGATCACTGTGAATATTTGTTGCTTCTAAACCTGCTTTTTAAAAATGATTTATCTAGTAATTTTAATGTTATTATTTCTTCTTTAATGTTTGAACAATTTACTGTTTTAGCGTTGATAATTGAGTTTTCATTTATGTAAGCCTTGAGTCCCTTTTAAGGAGAAAGGCAGAGTAAAAATATTTTAATGAATGAATGAATTTATAAATAAATAAATAGTTTGTTAATGAGTCAGTCAGTCAGTCAGTTAGGTAAGTACTGAAGAATCAGCCCTTCTATATTCCATGTCTCTTTCCAGATGTCTTTTTTTCACACCACAGTGAACAGAACTATATATCCAAGTCATTTCTGTGTCTTGTATATATCATATATATGTAAATAAATAAGAATAACTTTGAAGGAAGATACTGTATGTCAGTAACCAATTCAGGATTAAATATTCCCAGAAACTAAATGCAATGTGACATATATCTACCAGATGGGTTTTAATTAGTGCTGTGTGTGACATGTTTTAATTAGGGTTGCACATGAACTTCATTTATATTCTGAACCAAATCAGCCCAGTTTGAGCTACTTTTTATGAAGTCCACAGTGAAGTGAACTGATGGGTTCTGAGGAGAAGAACATTCCTTTTATTTACTACCTGAGCCACTGTCCGGTGCTTCTGGTCTCTTAAATGAGTGAGCATGTATGCTTCCAGTGAAGTGGTGCAATTGGAGGAGGACTAAGCTTATTCTCGTTCACATATCTAACATGAAATTGGAGGCAAGCATCTCACTACCACTTTCCAATCACAGTGTCTATGGTGAAGGACTGTATGTGGTTATTAAACTTAAACTTTCATGTCTAATTATCTCATGCAGCTCTTCATAGGGTTTTTTTTCTCTTTAAATTGGCCATGTTTTTCAGTGGTAGTATAAATCAGACCCAAATACTGTTGAAAACTTAGTTATCTTAATTGTACTCTGAGCCTAACCTGAGCTATCCCCTATCTTTTGCTTTATTTGTATGACTTTGGCCACAGTGTGTTAAAATCTTCTTTATGGCCCTAATGTGTTTGAACTATAACATCTGGTTATTTTGTGTGAGTCTGTGTGTTTTAGATGGTGAAATTTATTTTACCCCTCTACTCTGTAATCTGTACCCTTTCCTGCTTGTTCTTTCCTGACAGTTCAACATCCAGTGCAAGCAGTGCAAAACAGCACTGTAGGGGCATTACCTCACGTCCACTTTGTTGGACGTGAGGTAATGTGCTGAATTGTGGTACTTAAAATTGTCCCCCCACCGGGGTCACGTTTTAAGCAAAATAAGCATGACTCAGCACCTCTTCCTTGTACCTGGCCTCGGGGTGTTGCATTTCTGTTGCGGTTTTTAAACTGGTACATGCGCCCATGGGGTAACTTATATTCTGCAACATAACCATTTTTTCTGTCTTTTGCCACAGGATAACAAAAACAAATGCACTTTGATGTGGCTCCCATTCTTGAGGTCACAGAATTTTTGTAACAATAAAGTACGTCCTTGAAGATGCATGAACAGCAACAAAACCATGTGACTGCAACAAGATATAATATTACCCATTTTATTTTATTGCGGTACAAAGTGGACGTGAGGTCACATAGCACAACCTCCTTGTTTGTTTCTTAAATTAATGGCACTTTGTTACAGTCTTTCAGTTGTAAACTTGATTATCCTAATACCAGAGGAAGAGGAAGAGTGAAAAAGAAAACGATGCACCGGTGGTTAAGATTGAGCAGAGTGCATGTAATTTTAAGAACTGCCTTTTGTTCTCGGGGGGTGGGGGAGCACACTTCAACTGTGTTTATTACACAACTCTTGTAGCTAGCTTACTGGAATCTGATTTGTTCTGAGGTCTTCTTATTTCACATATGACAGTTAAAAGCAGTTAAGGCTTCTTAGCTCACTACATATATTAATGAACCAGCATTGTGTAATGTCCTTTGGGAATGATAACATTGTCTCCTATTCCCTGACAAACTCTGATCCAGAATCATCTGTTAGCCATCGTATGGGCTGCAGCTAGAGTTGCTAATTGAAACAATTGGCAGTACACATGGGCAATTCATATTTCTATCCCTTGGGATATGAATATGAAATGTGGCACCACAGGTGCCACAGAGACCCGTTCCCTCCCTTCAGAATTGGCTGGTCCACTCGCTGTTTGAATGAAGCTGAGTAGGGAGACTCACTGCTCTGCCTCCATGCCACAGGAGGTATGGAATAGCTGCCTGGGTTCCTTCTGTGATTGGTGTGGTGGCTGTGACAATGGAGTCAAGAGCTGCACCACAGACAGTGAGTGGATTGGCTGGTTCTGGGGGATGGAATGTGCTGTGATTTATGTTTGTTTCCATTGGGGATACAAAAATGAATCACCCATGTCTGACTGGCAACTTGACAGCCCCATTCTTGTGGTAACACACAATCACTTTGTCATGGGGATCTATATAACTAGGCAGTTGCCTAGGGCGCCAAAATGGACAGAGGGCGCTGGCCAGCCTGCTGCCCCCTGCCCCCCGCTGCTGGCCACCGCCGTCCATCCCCCGCCGCCTGTCACCGTCTGCCCACCACCACCGTTGCCGTCCGCCCCCATGCGCATCACTGTCCCCTGCCCCCCGCCGCCCCCTGCCCCCCTGCCACCCGCCGCCCTACCCCACACACACACCCCTCGCCTAGGACGCAAAAAACCTAGCGCTGGCCCTGATAACAGACATATATTTGTACTTCTGGGTCTAAGGAAGTGGATAAAAAACTTGTACGTTTTTAAAGTGCCACAATATTTTCCTTCTCCACCACCACTTTACTTTTTTCTTTGCAGCACAAATTTGGCGGCATATTGATTCAAATTTCTCTTTGATTTCTGGTGTCATGTGAAAGAGATAAATAGCTTTAGTTTTCTTTTTTGTTGTTATCTTATTTTTGCAACAATTATTTCAATAGTTCTCTTTGTCTCTAGGTGCACATTTGTGAGAATTTGCATTTAGAATCCTGCTCCACTTTTTATCACCTCTTAATTTTGTCTCTTGTTTGTCAACAGTTTTAAGACTTTCACACCAAGGCTTTTCTTTTCTTTTTTACTACAAGAATAGTCTTCTTGCAGTTTTCCTTGATAAGATCTCTGGTTTCCATCTACAGATTTCTGCTCCACAATCCCTTAGGTTTAGTACTGCAAATCTGTTCTTTATGTGGTATTTAAATTCTTCAAAAATGATATTTAAATTATAGTTTGGCACTGATTGTTTTAGGGGTTTTCTCCAAGTTTATTATGCTATCCTTTAAGTCCAATCAATTTTTGCTTTATAGATTGCATTAAATTTAAGAATGAATTTCCTGGGTGAATCAGGAAAAGCTATGCATTTATATAAAAGAAATTGGAGTTTCCCAACACCCAATTTGTTCTGATGCATAATTTTACTTTGAACAAAGGTCTAGAGTGAGATAGACTATGAAGGGACAGGATGGTATCCATTTCAAGGGCATAATCTGTCTCCCTACTTGTTCAATTCCTGTGCAGGTCAAGATCTAAATGAGCCTGATGAAAGTGTGAAAGCAGGGTTACAGTTGAACATTAAGAAGACACAAATTCAGATTATATGAGAATAACATGTATTTACATAAATTACATAAATTTTGTATGAATAATAAAGAAATCGAACATCCTGGTGGCAGTGATGTTTGGTAATAAAAACATCTCCCTCCTATCATGTGGCTCCTTCAGCTGTTTTGTTGTCCCTTTTCTTGTAAGAAGTGTTTAATTTCCAAAGATCCCACTTGATGACATCATCAGCATTCTACAAGTGTTGTTCAGCAAAAGACTGCAGCCTCTTTATTTTTGCTACTAAAGACTGCAATGCCTAACACTCTCAAGAAATTCCTTTGATTACACTGAATTACTCTTAATCTAGTTTTTATGTATATTAGAGATACACCATTGCAAAGAGAATTTTTATGCTTATGCTATTTATTTGTCTGATAGCCAGTATTACATAATTATTGTGCTTTGACATAAATCAATTTGATTAGTAATTAAAAGAAAAAAATAGAGCCACAGAGGAAACTATTGATGTTTTTAAGACAACTTTCAACATATTTCTAATTAGCCTCAGTAAAAATTCTGACAAAGAATATATTGCCTCTGTCTCAAAGGGCAAAAATTCATACTAGACAGATTCAGACCTTCAGAGACACATTACAGAGTTTGGGGCACAGATGGTAATTAAATACTTGAATGTGTAAGTTCAACTTCATACTAAATTAAAGAGAAGTCGCTTTTGAAACAAAGCATTTCTGCTTCCTAATGATCAGAGGGGATAATATTCCATCTTTCATTGTGCTATGGGAGGTTAGGCTAGCACGTGCTGGGTTTTTATATTCCTTTTCAATATTTATTTATTATTTATTGACAAGATTTTTTAGCCGCCCCACTACCAAGAGGTCTCTGGGCGGCATACAACAAGTATTAAAAACTATAAAAAACAATAAAATTATTAAAACTATAAAATACAATACAATTAAAACAACATACAATACCAATTATAAATTATACAACCCTGCTGCTCATGTGTCCAACCGAATAATCTAATTAAAATGCTGGCCAAACAGGAAAGTCTTTGCCTGGCGTTGAAAAGCCAAAAGTGTTGGTGCCAGGCGGATCTCCGTAGGGAGGGCATTCCAGAGTTGGGGGGCAACCGTCGAGAAGGCCCTGCTTCAACATGCCACCCCCCTTATCTCTTTGAGGGATGGCACCTTCAGCAGGGCCTCCTGGCCTGATCTTAGAGTACGGGCAGGCTCATATGGAAGAAGGCGGTCCTTTAGGTAGCCAGGTCCTAAGCTGTTTAGGCTTAGGATGAACCATAACCTAATAGTATCACATTATTTTTGCATACTCCGTGGCTGAAATCCTGTTGCTTTCTTCAGTAATAGGCGCGTTGAGCCCATAGGGATTTAGTCGGTTCATAAATGCCTTTGGTTCAAATGAGCCTACTCTTGTTGCAACACATTATGCCAAAATTAAGTTGCAACTAAAGTAGGTCCATTTGAATCAATGGAATGTATAGAGCAGTTGACTCAGTCATCAGATTTGCTCTAGTTCAGTGTGCCTGCCCATGTGTGACTCAATGAAATGAGGTTTCAGCCAGTATGTTGATTGAATATATCTGAACTCAGCTGTCCTCTGTTAACACAAAAGAAAGTAGGTCCTACGGAATTCAGTGGTGTTAACCTCTGAAATCCCTTCTTGGATGTAATAATGTAGTGAAGGGCTTTGAGTATGTCAGAAAAACCAAGAGCAATGCCATTAGAAGGCTAAATCCCCTTACAAGCCTGGGTTCTTCTCTGGATCATGCAAGGTGGAATGGTCACAGATGAGACAGAAGAATAAGATGCATTGCCCCTTTTCAAGGCAGGTACTGGGGAGGTGACATTGGCATATAATCTTTCATAGACAATGGCAGTGTCACTTTAACTGACATGTATTGTACTGCATAGAAGGCAGTGGTAAACCACTACTAAACCATTCTTACCTTGAAAACCCTATGATGAATGAGCTAGTCTAAAATGAGACAAGAGTTAGTGCTGGAAGATGAGACTTCTAGCTTGCAAAGCATTCAAACAGCTACTGGGGAAGAGCAAAGACCAAGTATAAATAAATAGCTCTATTGCTAATGATGCAACTGGGTTAAAGCTGAAATGACAACTACTGGCTGACCTTGACAAAGATAAAAAAGAAAGTCTAATGCTGCACCATGCTTAATTGGAACATGGAATGTGAGAAGCATAAATCAAGGTTAACTGTAAGTCATAAAACAGCAAGTGGAACTTTTAAACATTGCATTATCAGTGAACTAAATTGGCCTTGAATGGGATATTTTCAGTAAGCCAACCAGGGTAACAACTATGGTCTGTGTCACCCGGGGCCAACATGGATTCCATTTCCCTCCAGGGTTTGTGTGAAATAGTACAAGTGCTATTTTGTCATTTTGGTGCCACCCTCCCCCCACTATGGCACCCACGGTGCATGTCCCCCTACTGCCACCCCCAGTTGTTGTCTTGAACACTAGAAATGTCTAGAAATGATAGACTCAGAACAAATGGAGTGGCTCTAATGCTGAGGCAAGAATACAGCATAGGCAATTAGAGCTATACTGCAAAATCAGGTTGAATAATATCCATCATACTTCCAGGAAAACCTATTAACATAACCATCATTCAAGTCTATTCTCCAACTACAGATGTTGAAGAAAATGAAATTGATAGTTTTTTATGTAAGCTTTTAGGAAGACATGGACCACAGATCAAAATATGATATGCTTATAATCCATAGGTGAATGGAACACAAAAGTAGGAAACAAAGCAGGACCAAATATTGTTGGAAAAATTGGAATAGGTACATTTGCAAAAAGACTATGTTGAAAAAGGAAAGAAACACCTAGTTTTCTAATAAAAAGTGAGAAGCAAGAATCAGGGGTGACAGAATTCTGAGTGCAGCTTGTCAGTAATTCTTACTGTAGAGGAAAAGAGGCATATTATAATGGCCATTGCAAAGAAACAGAAGAGAACAATAAAGAAGAGAAACAAGAGATCCAAAAAAAAATCAAAGGGAAGCGCAAGAAATGCAGAAGGGCCCAAAGGGAAGCACATTATTTGGCTAGGAGAAAATCAATTCAAGGTGGAATTGTAAATTGAAATCATCTATAGAAAAATAGAAAAACCAGATTCCCTTGAAGACAAACCCTACAACCAAGAACCTGGAATTCTTGAAAGTGAAGTGAAAGCTGCTCTGAAAACAATGGAAATAAATCACCAGGGATATATGAAATAGAACTATTTCAAGCCATAGACAGAACATGTAAAAATCCTAATAAGTATATATCAACAAATAAGGGAAACAAAACAATAACCCACAGACTACAAATGTTCAATGTACATTCTAATCCCCCAAAAAGGAGATGCAAAGAAATGCACTAACTATAGGGCTATTGTTCTAATTGCCCATGCAAGTAATGTTTCAGGTATTGCAAAAAAGACTATCCTCATATGGAATGTGAAATGCCTGATGTTCAAGCTGGATTCCTAAAAGGAAAAGCAGTTTAAATTGTTTTTTAAAAAAAACCTAAACTCATGAGTACAGAAGAACTGCATAACTTTAATGTTGACAATGAAGAAATTGAGAAGGAGATTTTATTCACTTTGGTTCAATGATCTATTCAAATAGAGTCAGCGTCCAGGAAATCAGAAGATTGAGACATGGAAGGAATTTGAGCAATTAAAGAATTATAAAAGATCAAGTATAAGGCCAATAGCATACACATGATATGGGATGCAAGCTGTACAGTAGAGAAAGACAATTATGCTAGAAAAGTGAAGGGCAGTAGGAAAAGGAAAAGACCAAATATAAAATTGATTGACTGCTAATTCACAGTTCTTTCCATCCCAAATACAATATATTTTGTGACTATTGGTAAATTACTATTAAAAATAGGACTGAAATAGAATTCGTTTTGTACATTTCACAAAAGGGTATTTCTAGATAACCAGTAATTTGTAATTACCTCAGATACCCGGGTTATATATTAAAATGTAGACGAAGATTATGTCCACTTTCAGCAACTCTGAGGTATAAATTGATACAGAATGATATTCATGAATTGCTCGTTACATGAGAAATGGGCTTTTTTAACATCTTGAAGGAATTTGGTTGTAATGAAACTATTCTTTCATATCAAGAACTGTCATACAATGTAAATTTTTCCTATATCTCATTTTAAAGATAAAATATATTTTCTGTTATAAAACATGCACTGAAGACAATTATCTTAGTTTGAAGACATTTAAAACAGTAATAAAGGAGTTTGTTGATAATTTTCCATTTTTACTTTTAAAAGGCTGCTATAGTTTAATGTAGGCTATTCTGGAATACTTGAATCTAAACAGTTTACTAGTTCTTTAAAACAGAAAAAAATACTGTGGTACCTCAGGTAATGAATTTAATTCGTTCTTCAAGGCAATTCATTATCCAAAAAATGTTATCTGAAATGTGGCTCCCCATAGGAATGAATGGGAAAATAATTCAGAGGCTCTGTTCCGGAGCCTAGGAAAAAGACACAGACATCTTGGTTTTGGCTCAAAACCCATTATAAAGTATACTTTAAAGGTACAGATACTGTACAAAGACATTATCCATCGAGAATAAACATTTCAAACATCAAAAATAATTTTTCAAACGTGGTATAGTACAGCACATTAGCAGTACACTTCAGTGACATTTTGCACTTTTCTTTAGACATGCCAAACTTTATGTTTACAGCACTGCACTGGCAGTTCAAACCTGCAGAACTGCAGCAAACACTCTTTTTACAACTCCCCAAACTCACCTGTTTTGCTTTGGCAGCTCATACATACAGAACTGCACCAAACACACTTCTTACACATGGCACACTTTTTACAACTCCCAAACCTCATGTGTTGTGCTTTTTAAATCAAATCAGTTAAAAACACCCTCCTCCCACCCCAAAAAATTCCCAGCCAACATCAACACACCAGAACCTTAAATTTTAAAATCCAATCATTTAAAAACACCCCCTCCCACCGCAAAAATTCCAAGCCATGCAAAAATACAGCAGAACCATTTACATTTTAAAATCCAATCAGTTAAAAACACCACTGTCCCACCTCAAAAAAATTCCCATCCAGTGTCAACATACCAGAACCATTTCAATTTTAAAATCCAATTAAAAACACCCACCTCCCATGCTAGAAATTCCTAGCCAGTGTCAACACACCAGAACCATTTGAATTTTAAAATCCAAACAGTTAAAAACACCACCCTCCCACCCCAAAAATTCCAAACCATGCAAAAACACACCAGAAGCATTTCAATTTTAAAATTCAATCAGTTAAAAATACCCACCTCCCACCCCCCCCAAAAAAATCCCAGCCAGCATCAACACACCAGAACCATTTCAGTTTTTAAAATAAATAAATCAGTTTAAAACACCACCCTCCCACCCCCAAAATTCTCAGCCAGCAACAACACTCCAGAAACATTGCAATTTTAAAATCAAAACAGTTTTTAACCCCCCCCCCCATTCAAGGGGGGGAAATCCTACCCAAAAATGCTAAAATGAAGCCACCCCAACCCATGGAACATAGTAAAAAACATGCAACAACCTACCTTTCCTCTGGAATGCTCAAAGAAGAGAAGAACAATCCAAAAACAAATGCAAAAAACGCTGCAAAAACTGCTCCAAACTGCTCCAAAACCCACTCTTGACCACACACCTCCTCATTCCTTGCGTCATACAACCCACAGAGAGCGGGGATGTGATGCAGCCTGGGATAACTCTTTTATCTTGGTGCATGCTATATATTTATCTGAGGCAGCCCATAGGGAAAATCCATTATCCGAGGCAACCCTATACCTGGTAATTGCGATTCATTATACGAAAAAAATCATTTTCAGAGGAATTCATTATCCGAGGTACTGTAACATCACACTAAAGCAGGTCCACTGAATCAGTGGGGATTTGGTGAGTCAACTCTTCCATAAATTCTGTTAATCTAAATGAGTCTACTCTGCGACTTATTTTATCATAAGAAATTTCAGTTAATGTAGTTGTGAGTGTGGTTCTGTACAGTTATGGGCGATTCCGAGCTCTCTGTCCCAGGAAGAGATGGAGACGGTGATTCAAAATTCAAACTTTTATCATCAATAACCCCTGGCGAATGAATAACAACTTTGGTGGGGTCACCAACGCCTTCAACAACTTTAACATCCAGCGGGTAATCCCAGTTCGTCTATTCCCAACTCATGAGTCGTGCGGGTAGGGAAGTTTCTGGAACTGCTCCCGGTCGTAAAGGTTCCAGAGGGCAGGTCCATGCCTGGCACATAGGGTCCCA
This sequence comes from Phrynocephalus guinanensis, assembly GCA_037367245.1. NCBI lineage: Eukaryota > Metazoa > Chordata > Lepidosauria > Squamata > Agamidae > Phrynocephalus > Phrynocephalus guinanensis. Next base: position 62,194,380 of record CM074741.1, on the reverse strand, counting down.
CAACAAAGGTGGCTACCCCACTCCGCCGCCCGCTCCAGACAATTGGCCCATCCACGACCCATAGAAGGGTCCCTTTTCCAGGGAGCTTTGAGGTTGCGGAAGACGTACACCTTCCATTACTCCACGTCACCCTCTTTCTCCCGTTCCCTCAGACAATCCTCCCTCCTCTGTTCCTTATCCTCTTTTATATCTCCCGTGTCTTCTAGCTCCACCCCCCTCCGTCACCCAAAATCCTTCCACCACCAATCCCTCCGCCATATCTTGCTTCGGGTCCCCGCGTGGTAGTCCCTCCAGCCCGACAGAGTGTCCTTTCTGCACCATCACGTGCCACCCCTCTTCCTCACCCTTCCATGATGCAGAGGATGGTGCACCCTGGGTTGGGTCTTCTCCCTGGGAAGCCCCTCTCAGTAGGTTAATTTGAATCAATAGAATTCATGGAGGAGATGGCACACTAGATTTTCACTGATTCATTGGACCTACTCTTATGCAATTTACTATACTAAGCAACAGGATTTGGGCCAATATTTTCACCTTCCAGAAGAAATAGCAAAGATCTGGATGTTCAGTTTCAGTTGAGATACAGACATGGAATGCTATATAATCAAATCACCATTTCTTTTAAAAAAATTATGACTTCCTACAAGTTACGAATGATGCACAAGCAAAGATCCTTTGTGTAAGATTAAGTTATTAGAGCATATGATCTTGCAGTACATACAGTACATATCCTATCTTCATTTCTGCTCTTAGTTTATCTTCTAATAAGAACAACACTGCAGAAGCTGTTTCAGAAATTAAAATTAATCTTCTAAGATAAAATTTAAAATGCTGTACAGTATTTGGGATGAGCTTGGTGAAACAGGTCAGATGCAATGTGTATTATTTTTCTGTGCTTCTGCAAGATGAGACAAGCTATAACAAGACTGGTTAGTCTGTATTTATATCAGAGCTTATGTATTGTATTATGTACAATTTCAGCAAAGCCAAGCAATATATGACCACTGCATTAAAAGCTGTTTTCTAGTCACTATATTTTAGAATACTGTATTTAATGGAAATACTGTACATGTCCCTTTGCTTTGTTCTCCCTATTTAATTTGTATCCCAGATTCTATTTTAAGTTCATAAATGTAAGAAATTCACATAAGAAAAGTAGCAGATCATTTAAATGAGGCATAGTTCTTGAGTTATGATATAAAAAACAATATTTTTCTGAGCACAAGGCTGACCTTTCGCTTGCTAATAACCAGTCACCACAATGCTAAAGATTATTTTACTTCTATGTGGTCTGTATTTTTGTATTTAGTATATGGTGCTATTTGTCAAGAGGGACGTATTTTGTTTTGTTTTTGTTCTTATGGGATTATGTTTGCTCATAGGAAAGTCCATTTAAAGGATATTTGGGAACATAAATGATGGCAGAAGAAAATTCCAACAACTGTTTTGCAGCTGAGTAATGCTAAGTTCATGGAATTCAAATGTATGCTGCTATTGGTAGCAGCATTGCAAACATATTAAATATCATCATTGTTAGTTAAAAGATACCTTAGTGGTCACAAATATACTGCAGTGCAGTGATGATTTATACCAGGGCTGTTCAACTTTGAGCACGCCGAGGTCTACTTCTTCTGGCCCAAGCCTGAGGGCTACTACACTAAAACCTCTACTTTCTAATTTTATCTGTTCTGAGCACATGCTCATAAGTAAAAACATTTGTAATTAGATCAGTGGTTTCCCATAGGAATGCATTGAAAACCAATTAATCTGTTCTGGAGGGAACATATTTCAGTGTGCCATGGCCCTTGAACTGCCCTGCTCGGCTGAGACAGTGGGCTGGAAGACCCAGAACTTTGCTGGGGCAGTGGTGGCCCTTGGTATGGGGGAGGGATGGGTGGAGAACTTATCCTCTCACTTTTTTTTATTGATGGCCCGCGGTCTACCTGTTGGACAGGCCTGATTTATACTGTTGTTAACCACAGAGAGCATTACAATACTAAAAGTGCTTTGTTGCTCTCTACGTTGCCACATCCCACACCTCCTGGTCGAGGTGCCAGCAGATGTTGCCACCAAAACCTGACAGCAGAGGGTGGATCCTTTTAAGGTCACTAGAGTAGGCCCTGTACAACGTCACAGGGTTCAGACAGCTGAATGCAGAAATTATCATAATGTGGGTTCCTGGTAAATAAGTCTAGAATCCAGGTACAACCCAATTTTTCCATCTATAAGACACCCCCATGTATAAGATGACAGCCATTTTCCCAACCAAAGTTATAGTTTCACAACTGTGAGGGTTCCTCCCTGGCTTACTTCCGTGTATAAGACAACCTTTGATTTTTAGTCTTAGCAATTTTATACAAAAATATACTCTTATACATGGAAAAATACTGGGGCAGATGCAGGGGAGTGGTATCAGGAGGCAGATATCTAGTCTCATGTGCTCCCAGACACATTTGGTGGGGCCACTGTGAGATACAGGAACCTGGACTAGATGGGCCTTTGGCCTGATCCAGCTAGGGTCTTCTTATGTTCTTATGTTTATGTTCTTAAATACTGTAATTACTGTACCATTGCCATAGAATGGCTTGCCTAGGCCTTTAAAAGTTTGCAATTAAAAGGAGGGGAGGTTAATTTATTTAAAATATTTTTACCACATCTTTATCCTTAAAAAGGACCCGTGGCAGATTATATCATTAAAAGACAATACTTGAAACCAAAATAAATGAATATACAAAGGTCACTTTCATCATTAAAAGACAATATTTAAAGCGGAAAATGAATATACAAGCATTAAAAAGAAAAAAGGGCAAATAACCTGAGAAATGGTAACTAAAAGGAATACTATATTAAAAACACATTCAAAGCAGTAATACATAACAATCCATTTAAAATTCTACCCAGGGAGCCAGTCACTGAGGGGAAGCTTACTTGAAGTAAAGGATCTTTGTGGAAGTACAGCAAGGATGAGGCTAGTCGGTCTTCCTGTAAGAGGGAGTTCCAAAACCTGGGATTAATAACATACAAGATCCCCTCCTGTGTCATAATTGCCATTTGGTTTCTTCTGCTCCTGCTAATATGAAACAGTTTTCCTTCCTGATGGCTTATCCATTTAGCAGTATTTTTATTACTCAGTTTTCCTGCTTACCATCCTGGAGTTGTTTTTATATTGGGGAGTAACATAATGGAATCCAATCAGACTTTGTTTGCCTATTATGCTGTGTCAAGATTATGCCAGGTCAGAGGGGCTCATATGAACCAATCAGCCACATTGCCTGGAACTTCCTAGTGTATGTAAGTTCCGAGAGGGCCAAATGTGCTGATGGTTAGGGGAAATCCTTCTGCCTGCTACCCTCCTAACACCCTAGGTCACTCTAAGTAAGCATTGCACCAGAGAATTACCACATTTCACAAGTTTAAGCACTCATGCCAACCCTCAAGGCAGGAATACAAGAAGTGCCCACAAATACACAGGCTCCTGATAGATGATTGAGGCAATGCCTGATTTTTTCTTTTACTTTGAACAACTCTCTTCCTTCAAAATAAATTAGTAGCTATCAAAATGTATATTTTAGTGGTGACAAAGTAAAAAAAAAAGAACATTTCCAATCCACTTCAACAGTTACACACACACAGTCAAAAGATTATGGAGCGAATAAACATTCAAAAAGGTTTGAGGCAAGAACAATTTCAGAACAATCCTTTAATAAAATAAAAAAGCTAGCTGTTCTAAGATAATCGTCATATTCTGCCAACCTTCAGCATAGGTCCAGAGCATATGCAAAGTATAAATCAGGCAGCAAATAAGCTTACCATTTTTGTATGATTACTAAACTAATCTAATTAACTGGCCTCCAATTTTATACCCATTAATTTTATAGTTTTTTGAATCTTCCAGGAGATCTGCCAAGCAAGCATAAAATCATCATGAATCCTATGAAAGAGAGTGTAATGTATATCTCCTCCCTTCTCTTTATCTGAAACCATTCTAGCCAATCAGCTGTGGCTTGGAGCTTTCCTTCTCACAGAGGTAGGGCTCAGGTGTTATGACTTTCTAAGTAACAGTGGACATTACAGATGGGCACAAAATGAACTGCCTGACTGCCTACTTTCCCCCACAGCCGGGGTGGTGGTGGTGGTGGGGGGTGGTGGCTTCTCTTCCATCCTCCCTCCCTCCTCCTCTCCTTCTTTCACCTCAGCTGGCTGACCAAAAAGAACAGGGAAAGGATGGAGGACGGAAGAGAAGCTGCCATTAATGGTGGTGGATCCTGTGATGTAACAGGACCACGACACCTGGGGTACAATGTGGCAGGAGACTACTGTAGTAGTAGCAGTAGTAGTAGTAGTAGTAAGCCACAATTCAAATGTCAGGTCTTACAATATTATTTCTCTGAAGAGTTTTGATGTTCCTTCCCAAAATCTGACCTCTGGAGATCAATCAACAAGAAGCTAAGCCAATATTTTGCTTTGCTCAAGTCTGGCAATTATACATTCCACTCAAATCCTACCCTGCATCATTATCTTATCCACACTTCTGCTGTGGAAGTACTGTGGGTTCCCTTTACTACATTTAAACTTAAAACTACTTTTCATGTTTGCATGCAATTTCCAAAACAATGTATAATCTTCAGTCTTTGTCTTCATAATGTCGGATCTCGGCATTCTTTTTTCTTTCCATTCTCTTTTTTAAAACTACATGCATTTGAAGATTTGATTATCATTATGTTCTTTGCAAGTAACTAGTTTAATCATTGCCCATTTATGTTCTAAATGCCTACTCCCCTTTATTTTCTCTGAACACCCAATTTAGATGCTCAGTCACTGAAAAGTTTCCAACATGAAGTAATGATTCTATTCAATGTTTCGTCCCCACCCGCGAAGTCAAACAGTGCTGGTGAACAGTGTATTCTTGATTAAAGGGTATTTAAGGCAAAATGAATTAAAGAAAATATGTGACTCCAGCCAAAAAGCGAGAGCATTTCAGAGCTAAAGTTGTTCATATATTTTCGATTCCCCTTGCTTGGCAGCCAACATTTATGCTGTTTGTCAAAGACAGCCACTACACCACCCTGTAACATTTCTCAAATGCTGAAAACTCCATAGCGCACAATCAATTTACTATTTGAAACAGAAAACACAAGACCAAAGGATTGTGTTTAAAGTGGAGTGCTCTCTGGCAGAACATGCCAGCCCAGCTGTTCATACTTCTCAGAATGTTCAAGTCATAGTGTTTGTACAGTCATATGGTAATTCATATTGTATTGCCAGACCAGATGGAAATAAACAGTCGCACACGTTTGCTTGGGTTAACAAGGACCACAATTTATTAACAGTATTAACTTGAACGTAACTTTTATGAGGGCCTGGAGCGTAGCGCAAATTTTGGAGGTTATTAATTTAATTCGGTCCCTTTGTACAGGTAAATTTTCTGCGGCCTGTTTTACTGCCGCAGTGCTGATGCCTAACTGTGTTGGCATCCTCCAACGTACATCCAGCCTTGGCAGCCCTTTTAATGATGCTGTGTTTGTACTTTAATTTATGCCAGTCTAATGCTGGCCCCATCCTTGTTTATGGGCTGCCAGGCACACTGAAGATGTCAATTAAGATCGGGACCTAGGTTGTCAATGTTTAGATTTGCGCTACCCGCCACCAAAGAGGCTCACCAACGCCTCTTTACCCCAAACGGCCAAACAACGCGGCCCGCAGGCCCTCACATAAATTTGAAATAAACAATTCCAGGCCCTTGTCATACAGGTGAACCCCATCAGGCCGGAACAGGTCAGGCGTCCGTGCGGTGATCTCAGGGTGCCAAATGACAGAGCCAAGTTCCACCTGGACTACGCGGGCCACCTCTCGATTGACTCCCTTCCAGGCTTTGTGCATCTTTTGGGGGTGATGAAGAGGACCCCACACCAACCTCGGAATCATGGCAGACCACAAGATGGTCGTTGATGGGCGATGCTGCTTAAATGTCCTCAGGTCATCGATGACCTGGAGGATAAGTGACTTGCCCGACATAAGGGTCAAATCGTTTCCACCGAGGTGGACCACGACAATGGCCGGGGGAGGGTCAGGGGGATCATTAAGGGCCGCTGGTAAAAATTCCTTCCATAGCATCCCCCGTCGTCCCCTCCACACCAGTTCGGCCCGTTGTCCCAGGCCGAGATCGCGGCCACGTCCTGACCTCACTGCAAACTTGGAGGCCCAAAACACAAAACTGTGGACATAAATGATGACACGCACCCGTCCTTCGGGATCGAAACCTGAAACACAAAACAGACAAAACTGGCCCGGATTCACCGGTCCATTAAGGGGCGCACATAGGCCTTGAATTGCCTAGACCACCATCGACCGATCCGCTGGATCCCAGCTGGATCAACCCCGATGGCGGCGGCCGTGGAGGCGGCACCAATCCTAAAGGAGTGAGTGCCAAAACGCCAACCCGAGAGACCAGCGACCTGGAGTGCCCTGGATGAAACGTGCCAGAATTGATACCGGGTCAGTGGTGATCCAGTTTGATGTTGGAAAAGGTACCCCTGACTAGAGCCAATCTGGCGGGTGTACCGTTGCAATGCTAGTATCGGGCAGATCTGGGGCAGTGAACACCTACCCAGGCGTATCTCCGCACCCCTGCCTTTCTGATCCGTTTTGGATTTACGGATATGGAGTACGACATGGTAATCATGAAGAGCCATGTCCGCCCACTGCAGAGCGGTTTTCGATACATCGTTTTGGGATTGGGCCACCAGTTCGCTGACTCGTAGTGCTCCAAATAATGCCACCAGCGTGGCAGCCTGGAATAGACTCACTTCAAACTTGTCTGAACACACCTGAGGCCAAACTGTGGCCAATTTACACAGCATCCCTGGCGAAATAGGGGTCCTGTCATCCTGGGGTCTACCCCGCTCCCAAGCCCAGCCTTCTATCATTTTGCCTATTCTAAACTGGCAGTCTGGGAGTTGAAATCCCTGTGCCCTGGCGTAATAATACAGGGCCGACATCTTGCCCTGTATGGTTCGGGGGGCTAAACCTTTGAAGTGTAAATACACTGCAAATTGGACAAGCTGGTCTGCCGAAGCCGGCCACAGTCGGGAAAATCCTTCATCAGCGCAAAAGTGTGTGTACTCAGCGCAGGCCGTCGAATACGCCCGACGGGTGCTGGGTGCCAAGGCCAGCCCCATGGCCCGATTTGCCTCTATCCTCCAAGCCTCCATACCTTGGTCGGGAGGACATCTGGGTCCATAAGCGCCTGAGGTGCTAACAATCTGAACCGCTCCATCTGTTGGCGGGACAGTGCGTCAGCAAGCTCATTCCTGACCCCCGGTACATGGTGTGCACGGAATAAGATGTTAAACTGGAGGCATCGGAGGGTGAAAGCTCGGACCAGGCCCATAACCCGCTTCGATTTAGAAGTCAACTTATTGAGAATGTGCACAACTGCTTGGTTGTCGCAGTTGAATTGCACAACCGAATTAGCCAGACGCTCGGCCCACAGGAATACAGTGCCCACTATAGGGAACAATTCCAAAAAAGTAAGATCCCGGGTAATACCACTGTCCTGCCATTCCGTAGGCCACGTGCCAGCACACCAGCGGCCCTGAAAGTATAGTCCAAAGCCCAGGGCCCCAGAGGCATCGGTCTGCACCTGCAGGTCTGAGGCGGCGATCGTTTCCGATCGCCAAAAGCAAATGCCATTGAAATCGGATAGGAATTGGAGCCAAATTCTAAGGTCGTCCTTCATATCCGCAGAGATATGGCGCCGGTGATGAGGACTACATAGCCCTGCAATGGCGTCGCAAAGTCTGCGAACAAAAGCCCGACCAGGGGCCACCACCCTGCAGGCAAAATTTAAATGTCCAATAATGTGTTGGAGTTCCCGAAGCATGGCCTTCCTCCACGCCAAAAGCACCGACAAGCGGGCGCGGAGGTCAGCCAGCTTCTCCCTAGGTAGTCTGCAAGTTTGGGCCACCGTGTCCAGCTCAATGCCCAAGAATGTGAGTGCAGTGGTGGGGCCTTCTGTCTTATCCACAGCCAAGGGGAGACCCAGCTCAGCCGCCATGGTACCGAACGTAGCCATGAGAGACACGCATTGCGGAGTGCCCGCTGGTCCAGCAAACAAGTAGTCATCCAGGTAATGAACGACGTGGGAACTGCCTGTTCGCTGGCGGACTGCCCATTCTAAGAAAGAACTAAAGTGTTCAAAGGCAGAACAGGAGATAGAGCAGCCGAAAGGCATAGCTCTATCCAGATAATAACGTCCCTCGAATGCGAAGCCTGAAAGCTCGCAATCATCCGGGTGAACGGGGAGGAGCCGAAATGCTGATTTAATATCGCACTTCCCGATTTCAGCCCCCACGCCGCATCCCCGCACCATTCTGATGGCTGCGTCAAAAGAAGTGTAACGGACACTACATAGTTCCTGCGGTATCATATCATTCACCGACTCTCCCGCCGGGTACGATAAATGCTGTATAAGGCAGTATTCGCCAGGGGCTTTCTTGGGCACAATGCCCAAGGGGGATACCCGGGAGCGAGGAGTCGGTGGATGATCGAATGGCCCCAGGATCCTGCCCGCTGCTAATTCGGATGCGATCTTCTCCCGAACGATTGCCTCCTTCCCTATGACCGATTTTTGGTTGTGAGCCAGAAAGGGGCGTCGTTCCCCGATAGCTGGTATATGAAAGCCGTGGACGAAACCATCTAAGATGTAGGCGGCCTCGTCCCCTGAGGGGTAGCTACGGAGCCACGCCCTCAGCACCGGCACCCGTATGGGACTAGGTCCCTTTCGGAGGAGGTGGCGACCCGGGTTGATTCCACCTGCCCCCTGCGTCCCTACCCCCGCTGTTTCCTGGCTTGCCCCTAGGGCAAGTAGAGGCCGGGTGATTGGCCCCACAAGTGGAGCACAAGTATCTAAATTTACACTGGCGGCGCCCACAAGACCCCTTGCTGTTATACTCGAAGCAGACCAGCCGGGGTGAACCGACTGGCCCGCGTTCGCGCAGGGATTGCCAATCTGGCCCGGGCGCGATATTGCGTGGCCACTATCAAATCTCTCGTTTAGGGCCTGACGAGGGGCGCTCATCACCCTCAGCCACAAGTAACTATGAGGCCGGTCCCAGCGGAGCGTGGGATCCTTGGCTATGCGATGACGAAAGGCTTCGTCGTACGCCAGCCAAGCGGAGGCCGGGAAGTCAGAACGAGCCCTGATTATGTTGTCCAAATAATGCCACAACACGGCACCCTTTTGGGGGTGAGCCTCGGCATAGATACCGGCATACATGACAAATGCCGTCAGCCAGTTATTCCAGTTTTTTCAGGCTTCCTTTTCCTAATTCTCTCCTTCTCTTTGTCGTCTAGCTTTTCAAGGTCCTTAGTGTCAATCTCCCTATTCAGTAGTTCAAAGATGTCCATGTACCTCCCCGACACAATCTTGTCAATCATTGCCTCAGAAAGGTGGTCCCCCAATGGCAATGACTCATCGCCCTCAGGCAGATCCAAAGGACTGGTTACTGCCACCTCAGATTCCTCTGTCGGCTTGGCAGTAGGCCGCACCAAAGGTGCTGGCAATTTGTCGCCTGCCCCTTCCTGAATCCTGGTCGGGCTTGTACTAGGGTCCGTCTGAGCGGCTGACTCTGCCAACACCGGGCCCGGATGGTCCGGCGGCCGTGGAGGCCAGATAAGGGGCATGTGTCCCGGGGTGTCAGCCTCCACCCCTTCCCGTACTACTGTGTCAGAAACCAACCAGGGCCAGAGTACTTGCCTTGGTGTGTGCGTGAACAAAGTAGACTCACCCAGGGGAGGATTGTAAATAGGTGCCCGCGATCGTGGCTCATGAGCGGTGACAGTGGTTGACAAATCGATTGCCTGGTCCTGCGGCTGGTCCACGGCGTCCTGAATGGCAGCCATCAATGGGGGTCCCCCGGAAGCAGCCGCTGGGGGTATTGATCCAGCGCCCGATGCGTGTACATCCTGTAACACCTGTTGCCGACCTGTAGGGGCCTGGCCAGAAGATCCAGCCATATCATTCTCCAAAACAGAAATACGAGACATCATGAGATCACCCAATGCTTTAAGGCCTGCTTTGCAATACCCTTTGGTATCCCTGACAGGCCTACCCCCATAAGAAGCCTCCATCCCTTTTTGTTTGGCGCGCTCCTTTTCTAGACGGGACAGTTTGCTCCAGGCTGCCACAAATGGCTGCCAATCCTCATCAGATGATGATGAAATTTCTGGGGCTGGTTGGGGTAGTTGCCGCTTGCGGGGAAGGGCCTTGCCCTTGCCCTTGCTGGTATCTGGTTTGGGCGGCATGGCGAGTAAGGAAGGTGTGTTGTGTTCCAATAATGGGACCCGCTGGTAAGTTAGATGGTACCCTACAAGATGCCTAAGGATTGACCCAGAACGGGGGCCCCGTGAGTAGGATGGGCGTAGATAACCTTGGTAGGCCGAGGTTACTAATAATGGTGCAAAAGAAAATGACCATCGGATTACAAAAATGGCTGCCCGCCACACACGTGCTGTTTCTCTGCCACCCTGGCGGGTAGAGCTGGGAAGCTTTGGAGGAAATATCCCTGTCCTCGCCCCGTATCACCCACCCTCTGACCAATCCCCCTCGCTCGATGCCCCCCGGTATGTCCCCAGGGAGGACGGGGGTCGATGGGCTGGTAAGTGAGCAAGCAGTGGTCCCCAAAGGGAAGGAAAATGGCCACCCAACCCAGGCCAAAGGGCCTGTGTGCCGGGTATCGACGGCCTGGGGCTGTTTAACAGGTCTAGGGCTGTACGGGGTGCTGGGTGCTTCGGGGCTGCGTCTCACCCCAGTTGCCGCTGGTGTCACCCAACCCCTTCCCCTCCCGTTATCCCCGATGGCCGGCTGCCTTTTTAAGCCCAGTGCTGGGCCACACGGTTGCTCCCGGAGCTACCAAGCTCTGGGCCTCCCGGCGCCATGCCAACCCCTTGCGCTCCCTTCAGTTCCCTTACCCCCCCACCCTCGCCGAGCAGGCTCTCGGGAGCCTGGCTCCACCGTCCCCCCTCCCGGTTCCCCCCTCCCCGCTATTCAACAAGAAGAAAGGAAACAAGAAAAGGCACTTAGCCGAGCCGCGCTGCCCTTATCTCTGATCTCCAGCTGACGGGCGGAGACCGGGGATTGCTTCGCCACTTCCCTGCAGCGCTAGGCAACGCACGCTCTCCTTATTGCTCCGATCTCCGCAAGCCAGCTGGCAAGCGGAGCGGAGCTGTCAAAAAGCCTCTCTCGTTGACGAGAAAGGCCAGTCTGCGCAGGGATGGCGTGGGGGAGCGCATCTGACCTTAAATAGGTGCGCTCCCCCATCGTATCCTGCGCAGACTGCGCAGCCAACCGGTGACTGCTTCTGCCGGCTGGCAAAGACGCCCCGCCCCCGCATGCTACGGGGCGGAGCAGCCTTTGCCAGACCAGACGGAAATAAACAGTCACACACGTTTGCTTGGGTTAACAAGGGCCACAATTTATTAACAGTATTAACTTGAACGTAACTGGAGCGTAGCGCAAATTTTGGAGGTTATTAATTTAATTTGGTTCCTTTGTACAGGTAAATTTTCTGCAACCTGTTTTACTGCCGCAGTGCTGATGCCTAACTGTGTTGGCATCCTCCAACGTACATCCAGCCTTGGCAGCCCTTTTAATGTGGCTGTGTTTGTACTTTAATTTATGCCAGTCTAATGCTGGCCCCATCCTTGTTTATGGGCTGCCAGGCACACTGAAGATGTCAATTAAGATCGGGACCGAGGTTGTCAATGTTTAGATTTGCACTACCCGCCAAATTGCGACAGGGTGTTGTAACAAAAGCCCAGTGTCCGCGTGTGGATGATGGGATGGGCGAAAACTCACTGTCTCTCAATGGCCAATCAGAGTGACAGTCAAAAATTCCCATCCGGCCCCGAAGCGACCAGCAAGCATCACCATCCAGACCCAAAAGCGGCGGGAGGGCGGGGAAAGGCCAGTCTGCGCAGGGATGGTGTGGGGGAGCGCGTCTGACCTTAAATAGGTGCGCTCCCCCAGCGTATCCTGCGCAGACTGCGCAGTCAACCGGCGACTGCTTCCGCCGGCTGGCAAAGACGCCCCGCCCCCGCATGCTACGGGGCGGAGCAGCCATTGTGTTTCAGAATCATAAGATTTGTACCAAGTCAGAGCCAGCCTTGTTTCTTATCTACTGCCACTGGTTAAGATGAAATGAGCATTAAGAATTGGCTTTCCACCATTTTGTTACCTCTTTTCATTCTTCAAGAATCTGTCAGAGTGGGACTTTCCTATTGTTGAAAAGAGACCCGATTTAGGTTACCAAAGGCAGAGCGGAACCAGGCCACCCTGGGTCCATTTACTAACTATAATATACAGTGGACCCTCATATAACAAACGGTTTGTATAACATAAAATCTGTACAACATAAAAAATCCAGAGATAGGGGAAAGTTGCTTCACAGAATCGCCTAAGGGGCAAATCCGTACAACATAAAAATGGTCACGATTAGGGATTACTCTGTTTTCAATGCATTTCTATGGGAAATTTATATAAAGGAAAATTTTCTTAACATAATTTCATTTGGAATGAATTAATTCCTTTATACAAGGTACCATACTCAGAAATGGATTAACATTCCATTCCTCTGGGGGTACTCTGGGACTGTGTAGCTTGCCCAACACCACACAGGCTGATCATACTTACATGGGGTACAATAGTGAAACTCCCAAGCACTAGCTTCACAGCCAGAAACCTAAACCACTGAGTAGCCCAGCCACTTGTTACCAACTATACCAGCTATTGAAAACAGATGCAACAATTCAGCCATCTACGTACATTTATTGAAAACATCATGTTTCAGCATGTGACTTAGCTTGGTGGTTTATTTTCAGTATTGGTAATATTTAACAGCCATACCTTATTTAGAATTAGTTCATGCCTTGTTTTTGTCATATTTATGGCATAGACCTAATTTCCGTCCAAGGTTCATACAGATATCAGAGCTTTGGACCATCTGCCTCTCCCTTAGTTTTGGACTCTGGTACTGAAAATCTTCATCAGAGATTTTTCCAACTGGTTAGAGCAGCCATTCACAACTGTTTTTCGGCCACAACCATGAACACAATATGAAAGAAATACAGTATAGGCCGAGTCAGCACTGTATAAGTCATCGTGTGAGGAATTGTTTCCACTGTGCGCCCTCCTTCAAATGTGTCAGGGCCCCCAGGGGCCTTATGTCCCTGTTGGGAATGGCTGTGTCAGAGGAGGTTTGTGATAGCGTTTCACAAATTTGTGTTTTTGGACTCCATCTCCCAGAATTCCCCTATGCAGAATTCTGTGAAGACAGCTGTTGTTTGGGGATATTGTGGGGTTCATGGAGGAGTGGATACTGCATTTTCACCATAGGCTTAATAGCTATAGAATTCAAAATCAGATGTATTGTTGTAGATTTCTCAGAAACAAGAGTCAAAAGGCAGTGTTTTTTAAGTCAAACAAACAGGCTTCCTTTAAAGTAATGGAGTGACAGTTCTTCAGAGAGGGATATTTTCTCATGTACCTCCAGGGAATTTGCAAACAGTTTTGTAAGGCATATTCAAAGTATTTCTACATTAGAGCACCTAGCAGCTGTATTTCAGTCAACATTCTCCCAGGATTTCTGAGTCCACAATCCTAACCCAAATCTTCAAAGGGGAAATCAGCTCCAGGTCTGGAACAATTGGAACTTTTTCAGTCAGGACCCCAATAAACTGATTGTCAGGATGATAACTTTTTTAACACACACACACACACACACACACACACACACACACACACACACACACACACACACACACACACACAGCCAAACAAGCATTCATTCTGGCAAAGGGATCCTGTGTCTAGTTATTAAAAATATTTAAAATGACATTTACCTGTAAAAAAAATGGAGAACACATATTCAGAAGCTTACTCCTTTAAGCTGTGAAAGTACTGTTGTTGTTTTTCTTCTGGGATGGTCTCACTACAGGTGAGCAGAGTTTTTATGTCTATATCCTATCTTGGTTTCAATCACTCCATCCACCTTTGCACTATACAATTGTCTGATATTTAAGAAAAAATTCGAAGATATTAGGTGTAGTCAAGTCACTTCTAATGCATGGTGACTATATGAGTTGATGTTCTCCAAAATGTCATTGATGGCTCTGCTCAGATCTTGCACACAAACTTCTGTTTCATGTTGGGCCTACCTCTGTTTCTACTCCCACCTCCCCTTTCCTGGTCATTTCTGATCATTTCTGTAATTTTATTACATGTGCTTAGTAAAATTGTCTCACTTTACTCATTTTTGCTCTATTGAGAATTCTGGGTTCACTTGATTAAGCACCCACTTTCACCTTTCGCATGGTCTGTATCTGTATCATTGTCTCTCCTCTTAACACCACAATTCACATGAATTGATTTTTGTCTCCATCGTTTTTTGATATAGTATGAATAAGTTAGACCTTGGTTTCTACTGACAATCTTTGCTTACTCCCAGATCTCCCTTTTTCATAATTTCAAAAGACAAGTAGAGATATTTTGGGGAAAATGTAGATAATTCATTGTCTGTATTATCTAGATTTCATTATTCCCAGGGAGCCAGCTTATGGTTGACTCAGACTTCCATACTTCTGAGGTCAGTAAATTAAGTATTCAGCTTGAGTACCCAGCTTGCTGGGGGGGGGCAATGTGTAGTCAGCATAATTAAATTGTAAACCGCCCAGAGAGTACTTGAAGTGCTATGGGGCGGCATATAAGCAGAACACACATTAGAAGTATGGGTCCAATTGTGTTTCTCTTACTCTTGTTTTCCACCCCAAGGAAAGGGTTTGAGGAGGTTGTCCACCATTCATGAAATAACACCAAGCAAAGGAAAATCCCAAAAACTGACTATCTTTTATTTTTTCTTTTCTTTTCATTTCTCTTTTAATATGCTAATTACTCATCACCCGAACACAAAACAATTGTCAGGGCTGTTTTTGACTTGTTAATGGTAGTGAGCACAAAAGGGTATTCTGTAGACCATTTTGACTGCTGCCACTGGTATTGGCAATATTCAGGCTGCTCTTTGATGTATAAAGCTTAGTATTTTTGTTGTTGTTGGCAATGTAGGCACAATATTGTGCAGAAATATTCAGCAATTTCCAGGCTTTTTTTTGAATTGTGAATACAGAGGCACAATGTCTCACATTCATATACTAGAAGTTTTTGAAGAACTGAATATATGAAAAATTGAAATGACTGCTTAATATAATCTCAATAAAATATTGGAAACTGGAAACTATTGCTGTTTATAATTGAACAATTTTCAAATATTTATTTATTTATTTATTTATTTATTTATTACATTTATACCCCGCCCATCTTCCCGTAGGAACTCTGGGTGGCTTACAATGATAAGCAGTAACAACACAATGAAATAAGACAACAAAATAAAATAAACAACTATTCTAACCGGCTTAGCGCCCTGACTATGCGTGCAATTCCCAACTGGGAAACTTCTCTAGGATGCAAGATATGAACGGCGGAGAAAAAATATGCACTTACAGTAATTATAATTAGAAATATTCCCCACAATAAATGAGTGAAATACATTTGTATTAATTCAAAAGTTATTTTCAGTATAATTTTAGTAACAGAACTCATGCTAGACTCTAGACAAAGATTTAAATCATGTATAAGAATAGGACTTGACCTGATCAATATCATGCCCATCTATCTATTACAAAATGATCTGCAGAATGGTGTTCTGTAAAAATCTGAAAGGAACTTACTTTAATAACTGGTAAAATTATGGTATCACCTGCATATAGTAGAGGAGGGATGGGTGGGTAAAAATCCAGTTTTATTAAGTCTTGGCCCTTAAAAGTAATGCAACAAACAAACAATAAACAAACAAACAGAAGGGCAAGAATACATCCCTGTTTCACACAACTCCTGACAATAACCCTGTGAGATAAACATCCCTGTGGGTTATAATCCTAATTGATCATTAATATTTATCTTCCCTATAGAGAAAAGCAAGCCTGGGCTTACACAATCCTCTTGTAGCCCCAAAATAAGGGGATAGGAAACCTGAGTACTTGATACCTTGGAATCCCTGGGAAAGATTTCCATCAGCTGGAAACAACTGGGTGACATACTTTATGACTGTAATATTAAAGACATAGTATAATATTAAAGATGATCATATTAAAAACTATACAGTGGTGGTGAACCTTCAGCCCTCCAGATATTTTGGAACACAACTCCCAGAATTCCAAGCCTAGATTATCAATGACAAAGAACTGTGGGAGTTGTGGTCCAAAACATCTAGAGTACCACTGATATCATATTAAAGACAACAACATACATCAGCTTCAATCTTCAAATATTTGAAATTATGTTCAATTCTGTGCTAGCAGAGAGACTGGATGCCTAATGAAATCCAAAAAGAAAAGAAAAGAAAAGAAAGATGGGGAATGGGTTGGAGGACTAACAATAACTATCTGATTATGGAGATGTTTTCATCATACTTTGAGCTCCTATACATAAACAACCTCTTAGTTTTTCTGCCACAAACTTAGCATAGAATGTGTCCATCCTCAAACTGATCTCTCTTACAATGCCAAGTTTCAGTTGACTCTGGAAAGTTCTTCTCTGAGGATAAACTATAGCTTTTGTGTTTTTCTGCTGTTTTCAAGCAGATATTCTTCCAATTGCATCACTGGTAGCCTAGGAAATAGAACGGCTTTCGGCATCTGCTTTTAAAAGTTTAGATTCCCTTTCAGTCATATTATTTGGTTAATGCCTGGCATATGATCCTTATGCATAGTAGCACAGATTAACACCCTTTCCCAGAGACCCAGAATGAAATAGATTTTGATTGCAGCTAATCTGTTCTCATCTAAGTACCTGTTCTCAAAGGCTGGCGACTGCCTGGAAGGTTTCTCCATGTTACAATGAATGTTATTACTTCCTGTGATTTCTATTTATCACAGTGCTGTGGGACACTCCTGGCAATTTAGAGAAGAATAATGCCCCACAGGTTAGAGACCAGCAGCAGGAACTGCTCCCATAAAGACAAATGTACTAAAGATTTATCTGTTTACCTACGTAATTTTTTCCTCTTTAAGATACCAAGGGATTTCTGTGCATCATTTTACTAGTATTTGTAAGAAGCTGGCATCTCCGTGTTCATCATATATAAACAGCATTTCCCACTCCCCACTGAAACAATTCTTCATTTTCCACATCCTTGTAGGACATCAGAAATTATTTCATTGGGAGATGCAGCAATAAATGAAGGGCTTAGATAAGTTAATGTTTGGGTGAATCTGACAGCCAGATCCACCTGTTTAAACCTGTTTTCCCCAATCTGGAGTCCAACAGATGTGTTAAAACATAATACTCACTATTAGAGATGGGCACGACCAGAATTTTTTTTTCGAGTTGTCGTTTTTCGGGAAGGGTCCGTTTCGGGTCGTTTCCATTTTTAACGAATTTTTTTTAAAAATTTGTCGTTTCATTGTGTCGTTTGTCATTTGTCGTTACCACCGCGATTTTGTGCAATTTGACGTCCCAGCGATGAGTGGCGTCCCGCCGGCGCTAGGTGTTTTTGTGCCCTAGGCGGCGGGCAGGGTGCGGGGGCGGGGAGGTGCGGGCGGGCGGCGGTGGCAGGGTGGAGGTGCAGGTGGGTGGGCGGGCGGGCGGGCGGCGGGCGCGGGTCCCGCAATGACCCAGAGCAGGCGGAAAACACTTTAAACTGACTTGCTGCACAAGACTGCATCGAATAAAGCAATTGCAAACAAAGTGGGCAGAATGCAATATATTTCTTTTTTTTCTCTTGGTCAATGCTGAACCGGCCGGCCACCCTACTTGGTCTGGCTGCCTGTTATACTTTTTTGTTGTTTGTTTTGAAGCTTTTATCCATCCCATCTCCCCTCCACCTCTCAGAGGCAGCAGGAGACACAGACATTCCGTTCCTCCCCAAATCTGGATGAGGGTCTACTCCTCTCAATGGCCCCCCCATCTCCAAGGTCCTGGCTTCGCACTGTAAAGCCAAGCAATTAAGCCAATGAAACCCTGATCATCTAGCGGTTAGAGTCTGATATTAAAATGATATGAAAATGTAAAATATTCTCCACTAGATAGAGGTGCCCTTGGCTTGCCAACAAATGTGTTTCAGTGCACTGGTTGGGGAAATCTGAAATATACTAGTATATATATTTAAAATAAATCCACACCTCGCCTACCAAACTTCCCCTTTGAAGCACTATCAGAAATGAAATCCTCACAATTGGAGAATAAAAAAGAAAACTGCTAGGCTTGCTTGCTAATGCTGTTCCCACCCACAGCAGAGCTGCAGGCAGGGTATGAAAGGACCTTGGCTTGCCACCAAGCAAATGAACTTTGGAAAATAGAAAATAAATGGTAGTATATTTAAATATATATATTTAAAATAAATCCACACACACCTCGCCTCCCAAATCTCCCTTGAAGCACTATCAGAAATGAAATCCTCACAACTGGAGAATAAAAAAGAAAACTGCTAGGCTTGCTAATGCTATTCCCACCCACAGCAGAGCTGCAGGCAGGGTATGAAAGGACCTTGGCTTGCCACCAAGCAAATGAACTTTGGAAAATAGAGAATAAATGGTAGTATATTTAAATATATATTTTTAAAATAAATCCACACACACCTCGCCTCCCAAACCTCCCTTGAAGCACTATCAGAAATGAAATCCTCACAAACTGCAGGAGAATAAAAAAGAATAAACTGTGTTGCTATTCCCAACAGCAGACAGGGAATGAAAGGAATTATTATTATTTCCTAAAAATTCAATTGAATCAATTCCCTCCCTCCCTGCCTAACTGAAATCTAAAGGCTCCGCGAAATCGAAACTAGTCTAGCACAGCAGCCAGCCAGCTACACACACCCCTCTCCCACCCACATCCAAGCCCGGACTGCGACTGTTCTGGGAGTGCCTTGGCTTTTTATGCCCTCTTGCACATCCAGAAGTGTCAGTCAAAACCTGACCATGCGATTGGTAGAATGGGTCCAAAAATTTGCATGGTCCCATCCCATGGCCAGCCCATCATTGTGCAGGTGTAAAAAAATAAAATAAAATAACATAAAATAAAATCAATGGAGACATTTTGTTGCAAGAAAAACCCACTGCTGCTACTATAAAAAATCAGGCATTTAAAATAGCTAATTTTCAAATGTTTCTGTGGTGCTTTGGTGGGTTTTTGGACCACGATTTAAAAAAATGTGGTCGCCATTTTGGGCCCCCCCCTCACCGCATGGCAAATGGAGACGCAGAGGATGCCCCCTCCCAGCCTGGTACCAGCAGCCCAGGACAGGAGGGGGGGAAGGCTGGGGACCCCTCCCCAGAAACCACCCCTCTGGTAGGTGCCCTCAGGCAGGCATATTTTCGCCTGCTTTTTTTGGCTGGGAATTGGGTATTTTTCCTTTTAAAACTTTTTTTCTGTGCCACTTGCGCTTGGCATCGCGTGATCGCCGCACG
This sequence comes from Phrynocephalus guinanensis, assembly GCA_037367245.1. Lineage (NCBI taxonomy): Eukaryota > Metazoa > Chordata > Lepidosauria > Squamata > Agamidae > Phrynocephalus > Phrynocephalus guinanensis. The sequence goes on along the minus strand of CM074741.1, from coordinate 62,174,868 downwards.
ATGCCAGGAACGACAATGACAAATCAGACCCAATTTTTCTTTTTTTGGTTCGAGTTCGAGTTCTGATGGCTTAATTGTCGTTACCGTTTCCGTTACGTAACAGAAACGATATCCGAAAACGGAAACGACAATTTCGCCAAATCGTGCCCATGTCTAAATTTGCCATACTCAGTCTCAACAAATTTGGCTACTACCATGTAAAGGAAAAACAGTATCATTTGGAGGCAAGTCAGCTTTATTTGGAGTTACCACAAAGATCTGTTGGTGATCCAAGGAGAAGAACAAGACTCTGAAGGAGCCTTCCATTAGATCAGGTCTTGGTGTGCATGCTAGAAATATTGTTTTGTGTATCTCCCAAAAATGATGGAGGGACTGCACCCCGGAAGAACATAATTCCTACAATGAACACACAAGAACACCCATATTTTTGCCATACAATGGCCAGAATCCAATTAGGAATGTATGCTTTTGTAAGTGAAATTACGTTAATCGTAATAGCAGATTATCACTATGCAATGATGAACTGTTTACATTCCTAAGTATGTCACCAAGCAACATCACATTAATTCAGAGCAATCTGCAACTACAGCTGTAGAATTCCTATTTCAGAAGCATAACTATTGTAGCCAAAAAATTACTGGGTTCTAGAGATGGGCATGGAATGAATTTTTTTGTTTTGTTTTTTCTTTTCTGTTTTGTTTCCCCACACACCAGATGATCATTGCTTGGGGTGACAAATAATAAAGCACCAACCGGCAGGGCCCTGCAAGCCAGCAGGTCAGTGCTAGTATTATTTTTTTAAAAATAAAGTGCCTACTGGCCTCCCCGGACACCAGCTGGTTGGCAGGAGAAAAAAACAAACCACCGACTGGCCTCCCTGGGGCCTCCTATGCGCCAGCTGGTCAGCGGGGGGGATAAAAAAAAACCTCAGTCTGGCCTACCACATACCAGCTGGTCAGTGGGACAAAAATAAAAAATAAAAAACCCACCTATGGTCCTCCTTGGGATCTCTGGTGCACCAGCTGGTCTGTGGGAGAAAAAATAAAATAAAATAAAACCTACCGACTGGCCTCTCATGCACCAGAGATCACAGAGCCGGGGATGAGAAGGTATTTGAAGCACAACTGGGGCAGGGACTGGGTAGGTGATGGCGCCCTTGCCCTGCTAGGGGAAAAGGTTTGGCTTGGCCAGCCTGGGGGGAGCTGAACTTGAATAGACCCCCCCGGGGGCCATGGGACTTGCCCCACCCAACAATGCCCTTGGGCAGTGTCCCCTCATGACCCCAGGGTCAATGGTTCCCCGCAGACAGCAGCCCCCCCCCTTAAGATGATATAGCAATGTTACGCTTTAATAAAGTGTGGCCCATTTATTTCATCCCAAGACATTGTCTCACCTGTTTATTACAACTTGGGGGGGGCAATGTAAACAGTGTAACTTTTGAGACAAAGTGTCCCAGGTTCGAATTGTCCATTACTGTAGACATTAGCAGTTGCATGCTGAATCAAACTACTCAGTATACAACAAATAATGTCTGCAATTATTATTTTTAATTTAAGGGATTTATTCTCCAAAAGTTATGATGTTTGTTGTGTGCCAGTATAACTAGGTGAGAATGTTTGGATCCCTAACTGCTAATGAATGGTTAGCTATTCTATTAAGGGCTTATCTACATGGGTTGTGTCCAAATAGCATAGACCCCTCAAGCAACCCTTTTGGGTCTGGCTACTTTAAAAGACAAGGGAATAAAATCTCCATCCTTCCTTCCCTCAGGAAGAATTTTGGGAGTCCTAAACTAGAAGATGGCAGAGGAACTTTTGATGCCTTCATCACACCTGTCTACATGCTTCTCTTTTGAAAACAAGGAAACTGCTCTGGTGACCCCTGAGAATCTCAAGGCTACCTGGGAGTTGCAAGTCTTCATACCGCCTAATAGGCATTGAGACTTATGACACCCATGAAGCCTTATGACTCCCAGGGAGCAGCAGCTCAGTTTCCTTGGATTTCAAGGCATGGATGGGAGTAACAAAATTATAGAAAGCTCATCTGTTACCACCTGTTTTCTCACTTCCTCTCCCAGAATTCTACCTGGGGATTTCACATGAATTCTGGGATTGGGAGTCCAAAACATCAGACAGTCTAATTCTTAACAGAGAATGCAGAGCTAGATGGAACTTTGTATATCTCTTCACTATTAGGGCATTTTTCCATGCTTTTGTATTTTATATGGTTTACTTTAGTTCTCTTTTAAAACTTTTTTTTGCTTTCCTCCACCAAACTTTAATTCCATCTTCCCCTTTATCTCTTTCCCTTCAGAAAACAAAATGCTTAATAAAATAAAAAGTGTTTCATCTCTATCCATTACCCAAAGCAAGCTAACTTTTTCGATGTCTGACACCCTAGAAAATGGAAACTTGCAGAGTTCTTTGAATGTCAAAAATCATCCAAAGATCTTAAGCAAACCCTAGTTTATTCAGTGCTTTGGTTCAGAGAGAAAACCCTCTTCAGTTGGGCTGGGGAAGGGAAGGGAATAACCCTGAGCAAGACATTAATGGAAAGCAAAGTTAAAACAGGTCATCAGATTTCCTTTGGATAACATTAACTTACTGAATAATGACATTTAAAAAGATTGGGGAGAGTTTAAAGGGTGATGCTTTCTAAAAATAATAGTAATTAATTACTGCTGCATAATTGCCAGACTATTTCATAGTACAGTAATGTCAAATATTAACTACAAAGATAGGCAGTTTCAAAAGTGATCAGTGTTTGGAGAATATTGAATAGAATTCTGTAGAGATGCTGATAATGAAGCTGAGTTCTGAACTTTAATCTGCTCATTACTATCTGGAGCAACTCAACTCAACACACTTTTAGGAACTCCACCTTTCTTTTAATTATTCATGTAAGCTCCAAATAATTCAGTCAATTCCGATGGAACTCAACTCATTTTGGCTTCTTCAGAATTCCTTTACTTCTTTATGACAAGGAGTTGATTTTGATAAATGTGGAAACCTAAAATTCATGTCTGTATATTTCAACAATCCAGGTACTGTACCTGGACAGCCTGCAATGGAGTAAAACAAGGGGAAAATATCAACTTAGTATAGCAACTCAAAAAGATAATTCTTTGTCAGGAATCCTTCAGAAAGGGATAAAAAATAAAACCATCAGTATTTTAATGTCTTTGTACAACTGACTGCCATGACCATATTTACACTACTTTGTGCAGTTCTGGTAGTCTCGTTTCTGAAAAATTTTGCTGGGCTGAGGAAAATTCACAAAAGAGCAGGCAAAATTATAGAAACAATTCCCCTATGAGAGAAGATAACAATGTTTAGGGGTTGGGGTGGAATAACAGCCTGGAAACCAGAGTGAAGAGGAGATATCCAGACATACAGCTGACCAGAATTAACTACTTCTTCAGTCAAAGGGTCCAGATTCTAACTGACTTTAATTCCTTTGTATTTGTGCCCAGTTACCACCGGGGAAGAGAACAGCTGGAATGCTGAACTCTAAGGAATTTAGATGCCATGGCATCCAGATTAGCTGAGGTGACACAAAAAGCATATCAGGAAGTAATATACAATATTACTAGCAATTTGAAACTTTCTAGAGCTGGAGTTATACATATTTAGCTTTAAACTGCATTGATAGTGGTTGAGGCTCAGATATGCTGTGCTTAAAATCTTGAAATTATTGTTGAGAACAAATTTCTCCCCCAATGGCTGCTACTTACAATTGTATGGAATAATAAGAATTGGAAAAGGCATGTTTCTCAATACCAGTTACTAAGAAATGCCAGTGGTATAGAACAATTTCTTCATGTCATATCATCAGGAGGTGGTGGACTCTCCTTCACTGAGGGATTTTAAACAGAGGTTGAGACGTCTTATATCAGAGATACTTGAGCTAGGGATTTTATTTATTGGCAAAGGACTGGGCTTGATGACTCTCTAAGTCTACACTTCTTTGATTTTATGTCTCAAACTGCCTTTTGATCCATGAGGCTTCTATGCCTTCCCAGCCTCTGTGGCATCATAATGGGAAGAGTAGCTTCAGGACGGTAACTTGCACTTATGCCAACCGATCATTCCATTGGGGTAAAAAAGGAAAATAGAATGAAAGAATTAGTGAAAACTCTTCAGCATCTGCTGCTTTAGGAAAATAATAATTAAGGACACTCTGTGTGGAGCAAAGAGTGATGTGTGATCATCCATCCCTTGATATTGAGACCACAATAGCTGTGTACAAACCTCTCTGATTCTATACTAGGGATGGTATGAAATGGAAAACTTGTGTTTCATTTCATTTTGTTTCATTTTGCTTCATTTCATTTTTAAATGAATTTTTACAAAATATGCACTGAAATGAAACAGTATTGAAATGATTCATTATTCTATAAAATGGCTCCCCAGGGGGCCCAGTTTACAGAGAAACGAAATTGTTTATTTTAAAAGGGGGGAAATGGTGTTTCATTTTGTTTCGTAACAAAACACTGGCTGTTTTTTCATTTCATTACAAAATGATTCGTAAGCTTAGAAAATGACGAAATAGCATTTCGTTTTTTATAAGGTGCCCATCCCTATTCTAGACTCCATCCTCTTTCAAAGTGATAGGTATTAAGAAAGAAAGCATTAAGGACTAAATGGTCCCATTGCAATCCAAGTTCAAATGTTGCATGAATTTTATCTTGAGACATATTTTCTGAATTAGGCGACTTCTTTTCCATACCTTCCCAATTAAGAATTTCAGCAGCATAAGTTTTGCTTGGTAAGCTCCATCTTCCAACAGCCATTCTTCCATATGATTATGTTTGGTACATATGATATGTACTTTATTTATAGGTCTGTCATTTTAGTTGCAAAAGATTAAAATAAAGCAAAGCATATACTATTTATATATACTATTTATCTTCAGATCAAACCAGACTAAAATTCAAATTAAGTGCAAATTAATTTGGTCCTCTGTTTTCTTCTTGTACAAACCCCTGCACAAAATTTTTCAGCCTTGGAAGTGGTTTTCCTTGAGGAGTTGAAGAGGAAGAGAGAAGTATAAAATGTCTCAGTTTGCAGCACAACAGGATATGTTCCACAGTTTCCACCATGCCTTACTGGCAAGTGCAAAAGTGTTGATTGTTGCCTATAGCCGAGCCTTTTGGTTCTGAATGTGTAAGGAATAACAAGACATAATCATTATATTTGGGAAATCTTTAAGCCACAACTTTATTGATTATACAAGCAGTACTCTAGCTGAGTCATTGGGTCAGATCCAGCTCATCAAGAAGCCTGCCTGCTCTTTGATGCTCCCACGTTCCTCCCAGTCCCTTTGGGAATGCCCCTTTCTTGCCAGTTATAGGATCCCCTGGGATGTTGATCCCATCGGTATCCCATGTCCATTATGCTCGCAGCTTTCCCTTTTTATATGGGGCTGGCCTGGCCTCTTGTGAGTGCATCATGCTCTCTAAAGGGCCTCGATTGACCCATGTTACGTGGTTCTGCCCAGGTCTGGCCATTGGCCAGGCCCTTGCATGTGATGCAGTCATTTAGGCTTCCTCCTGCATGTGGTGGTTGCCATTTCCTTTGGTTTCAGCCGCCGCCGCTCTGGCAACAATCGGCGGACCCAGTAAGTTGGGTCCTTTTCCTTCAAAAGGCATATGTAAATATCCTTCCTCAAAAAAGGCTGAAGGTAAAAGCTGTCTGATATCAAGTTATTTCTAAATTATGAAAATAGTTTGCTTGAGTTAAGAATATTGCTGTGATGTGGCAGCTTGTGCACTATTGAACTGGAGGGCTGTATACCAGATCTGTTCTGTAACAATCTGTTTAGGCTTCTGTAGTCTCAGATGCAAGCAGTAACAGATGGGGTAATCCCACAATTTCCCCTCCTACTGCTCTCAAGGAGGCTAATCTTGGTACACCTATTAATCTTATTTAGGATGTAACCTTTCATTAATATAGTGTATGTGAATAGTGTGCAACCCAGCATGTGTGTGTTTAAGTTGAATTGTTAAAGGTATTTTACTAGTGTTTAGGTACATGAGAATGAATGGGCTGTAGTATTTGCATAAGATAATATGTGTACCAATCAGTCTAGTGTCAGCCAATAAGTGTTTGGAAGGATGATTGTTAGATATAAGGAAAAAGTGTTAGTATGAGCTTTGACTGTTGATAAGTTAGTTTTTTTAGTTAGGGCAGTATGCTACTAGGTTGTCTGCTGTTAATATGTTTCTTATTAGTCCGTAACAGTTAGTAATGAAGATGTTAAGAAATGAATGCGTGTTTGCTGTGAAATGTTTATGACTTCCAAACCTAATCTATACCAGGACCAAATATTCAATGATTGTTAGCTATTCTTCAACATGTTTTGAAGTAAAGTTTCTTAACGTTTGTTAAGACTGAATAATTATTCTTTTACCTACTACCACTCACACATCTGAATCAAGAGATTATATTCATAATCTGTGTTGATGTTTTTAAATTGATGCTTAGTCTTCTCTGTGCACACTCACAATAATTTAACTGTTTATTCATCTTTTCGTTTGGTCACAATCATGAAACATGAGCTGCCAAACACCTTCATGCTTCAAAATAGACATAATATATATTTAACCAGATTAGACCAGATTGAAAACTACATCCAATTTGATTTGTATCAATTTAAAGCTTTGTAAACAGTTAGGTAAAGACAGATGATGTGTTCAGAATCAATCCCCCCTTCATGCTTTCTACCCCTAATTTACGGCTTAAATTGTTTTCACGAGGTGGCACTATGTCATATGTTCAGAAATAAATGGTAGGGAAATGGGTTAGATTAGCAGCCTAGAGAATGCTTTCTTCTTTGGCACTCACAGCTACTAAAGTCATGAAGCCTAAGAAATTAACAAAGCAAATGCATTCTGCATTGTTTACGGTACTCTTGCCAATAACACAAGCTGTTAGTGATAATGGCCCTCCCTTCATGCTACATGGTGGTGTTAAATAAGGATTTTGCAAATATCCATTTCATTGGCAGAAAAGAGTTTTCCAATGTAAGAATGCCACGGGTATTATTTATAAGGGCCCTTTCTCCTCAAAAGGACAAGAGAATATTTTGCTTTCACAACCAAAACAAAACTAAAGTCCATGCTAATAAGATCAACTGACTTTACATAGAAAGCAAATACGTGTCAAATCCTTACCTGCAGAGATTATTGCAGACTATATATCTACTCTGAAGCTTTATGCCAAGGATCTTGGAACTTCAATCACCTTAAAAGTGCAATATATATTTGACTGGATGTCTTAGCAGCCTGGTGAAATAAAAATTATATTAAAATAAGAATAAAAGGCCATAGCAGTTCATTCTCTTGGTAATATTGGAAAAATTGGACATTGGTCTCCCAGAATCAAATACGCCATTTATGTCCACCATAGTTCAAAAGCCATTCCCTGCCTGATGTCATCCTTTTAAACTCATAATATTTCATAACATGGTGGCATTAAAGCTTCACAGAAGGTAAATATCAAAAAGAAAGGCTGAGCCTTGCTGATGATGTAGGCCTTTTACTGCTGAACATGAGTGGCATCCGGTTCGGAACACCTCATCCTCGGGGAATGAGGTTGGAGAGGGTAGAGAATCACATAGAGAAGACATAGCAGGTATTAGCACTGGGAGAATAACGGAATGTGACAGTTTGTCTACTGAAAATAAAAGCTGTCGGGGAAAAAGAACAAGGCAGCAGCTGTTGTTGCGGGACCCACTGTACAGGTGCTTCTACGCCAATGCTCGAAGCCTCCGAGCAAAGATGGGAGAACTTGAACATTTGGCAGCTAGGGATAACATAGATATAATAGCCATAACAGAAACCTGGTGGAATGAGGAGAACCAGTGGGATACAGCAATCCCAGGCTATAAACTCTATAGAAGGGATAGAGAGGGGCGGGTTGGAGGAGGAGTGGCCATCTATGTCAAAGAAGGGGTAAAATCCAGCAGAATGGAGATGGACAGAGGGTCTGACTCCACCATAGAATCACTTTAGGTTAAACTACCAGGTCCAAGAAGTGATGTGATAGTTGGAGTATTCTATCGTCCACCAGATCAAAAACTTGAGGGGGACCTTGAAATGAGGAGAGAAATCATGGAGGTGGCTAAGAGGGATAGGATAGTAATCATGGGGGACTTCAATTATCCCCACATTGACTGGGTCAATGCGAGCTCCGGGCAAGAAAGAGAAACTAGGTTTCTCGACTTGCTGAATGACTGTACCTTAGAGCAACTTGTCATGGAGCCCACCCGAGAACAGGCAACTCTGGATCTAATACTGTGCGATACTCAGGACCTGGTCAGGGATGTGAATGTCACTGAGCCTCTGGGGAACAGTGACCATGCGGCAATTTCCTTTGCCATGCATGTCGGAGGAAGAGTGTCAACCAAATCAGACATAAAAACCCTTGATTTTCGAAGGGCAAACTTCCCTCAGATGAGGAAACTAGTTAGAGAGAAATTAAAGGGGAAGGTTAGAAGAATCCAATCTCTTCAGAGTGCATGGAGCCTCTTTAAAACAACAATAATAGAGGCCCAGCACAAGTGCATACCACAAAGAAAGAAGAGCTCATTTAAGTCCAAGAGGACACCGGCATGGTTAACGAGTGGAGTTAGAGAGGCTCTAAAGCACAAGGAGAGGTCTTTCTGTAAATGGAAATCCTCCCCAAATGAGGAAAATAAAAAGGAACACAAACTCTGGCAAAAGAAATGTAAGAAGATGATAAGGGACGCAAAGAAAGATTTTGAGGAATGCATGGCTAGCAATATAAAGGGTAATAATAAAAGCTTCTTTAAATATGTTAGAAGTAGAAAACCTGCCAGAGAACCAGTTGGCCCTCTGGATGGTGAGGGAGGAAAAGGGGAGGTTAAGGAGCACTTGGACATTGCAGAGAAATTGAATGAGTTCTTTGCGTCTGTCTTCACGACAGAGGACCTTGAGCGGATTCTGCTGCCTGAGCCACCCCTCTTGACTAAAGAATTAAATCAAATACAGGTTAAAAGAGAGGAGGTTTTAGGACTAATTGATAAATTGAGGATTAACAAGTCCCCGGGCCCAGATGGCATCCACCCAAGGGTTATTAGGGAACTGAGAAACGAAATTGCAGATCTCTTAACGGTTATATGCAACTTGTCTCTTAAAACGGCCACAGTGCCGGAGGACTGGAGGATAGCAGATGTCACACCAATTTTTAAAAAAGGAAGGAGGGGGGACCCAGGAAACTACAGGCCAGTTAGCCTTACATCTGTCCCAGGGAAGATGGTGGAAATCCTCATCCAAGAGAAAATCTTAAAACACATAAAAGAACAAACCTTGCTGAGAGAAAATCAGCATGGCTTCTGTAACGGTAAATCTTGTCTGACAAACCTTTTAGAATTTTTTTGAAAAAGGTCAACAGGCACATGGATTTGGGTGAACCGGTGGATATAGTCTATCTGGATTTTCAAAAGGCTTTTGACACAGTCCCTCACCAAAGGCTGCTGAGAAAATTGCACAGCCAGGGGATAAGAGGGCAGGTCCTCTTATGGATTGAGAACTGGTTGAGATCCCGGAAACAAAGAGTAGGTGTCAATGGGAAATTTTCTCAATGGAGAGAGGTGAAAAGCGGTGTGCCCCAGGGCTCTGTCCTGGGACCGGTGCTTTTCAATCTGTTCATAAATGACCTGGAGACAGGGATAAACAGTGAGGTGGCCAAGTTTGCCGATGACACAAAACTTTTCCGTGTGGTAAAAAACAGAGAAGATTGTGAAGAGCTCCAGAAGGATCTCTCCAAACTGGGGGAATGGGCTGAGAAATGGCAAATGCGTTTTAATGTAACTAAATGTAAAGTAATGCATATTGGGGCAAAAAATCCAAACTTCATCTATCAACTCATGGGCTCTGAGTTATCCGTGACAGATCAGGAAAGAGATCTTGGTGTGTTGGTGGACAGCTCCATGAAGGTGTCTCCCCAATGTGTGGCAGCGGTGAAGAAGGCCAATTCCATGCTAGGGGTTATCAAAAAGGGGATTGAAAATAAAACAGCGAATATTATAATGCCATTATACAAAACAATAGTAAGGCCCCACCTGGAGTATTATGTACAATTCTGGTCACCGCATCTCAGGAAAGACATAGTGGAACTGGAAAAGGTGCAGAAGAGAGCGACTAAAATGATTACTGGCCTGGGGCACCTCCCTTATGAAGAAAGGCTAAAACATTTGGGCCTCTTTAGTCTGGAAAAAAGGCGCTTGAGGGGGGATATGATTGAGACATACAAAATAGTGCAGGGTATGAGTAAAGTGGATAGAGGGAAGCTCTTCTCTCTCTCCCAAAATGCCAGAACTAGGGGACATACACTCAAATTGAGGGCTGGGAGAGTAAGAACTGACAAAAGAAAATATTTTTTCACCCAGCGTGTTGTAAGTCTATGGAACTCCCTGCCACAGGATGTGGTGATGGCATCTGGCCTGGATGCCTTCAAAAGGGGATTGGACAGATTCCTGGAGGAAAAGTCCATCACAGGTTACAAACCATGATGGAGATGTGTAATCTCCAGGCTTTAAACCAGGGTACTTCAAGGGCCAGATGCAGGGGAGTGGTATCAGGAGACAGATATCTAGTCTCATGCGCTCCCAAACGCATCTGGTGGAGCCGCTGTGAGATACAGGAAGCTGAACTAGATGGGCCTTTGGCCTGATCCAGCATGACTCTTCTTATGTTCTTATGTTCTTATGTTCAGGTTAAAACTGAACCATTTTTCAACAATTATAAGTTTACAATGTCCCTCATGAAATGTTTTTCCCATTAACACCACTTTTGACATTTTGAAGCCATTGATTGAGTCTGCTGGGTAGGTGTTAAACATAATACTAGAATGCATTTCTCCTGAGCTCATTTTGGGAAAGAGATTTGAACGAATAAAGTACAGCTCTGTTTATATTCCTTGACAATGTTCAGGAGATTAATGAGGTTCTGTAAAAAGATATTTCTCAAGTTTTACAGCCTGTTACATGTCCTTTAATTAAATATTTTGGGGTGAAAATCATTTTCTGAAGTACTTATTTTTAGTAAAAGTACTTGAAATTACAATCAATTTACATGTGAATTCAAGCTTATTCTAGACAAAAAAGAAATGTTAAATTGAAAAATGCATAGTCAATTAATGTGTAAGATTAATGTGCCTTCTGTGTAGAGATGGGCACGACTTGAAAATTTTTTTTTTCGAGTTGTCGTTAGTCGGGCCGGTTCCGTTTCGGCTCGTTTTCGTTTTTCGCGAAAATTTGCAAAAATTAGTCGGTTTGTTTTTTTGTTTTTTCGTTGTCGTTAGTACTGGTTTGGGGAGGGGGTAGCGGACTCCTGGAGGGAGCTGCAGGAGTCAGCCAGAGCCACAAGTGACAGACTGGCAGACTCTTTGCACCCGCTGTGTCTCACGTACTTGCATGTAGTGCAATGCAAGTAGATCTGGCTTAGGGTTAAGACGGCTTAGCGCAACGGCTAGGGTTAGGCTAGTTACGGGTGAGGTTACGGTGAGTATTGGGGTGCATCTGGGTGCCTCTCTGACCCACTTAGAAGGACAGTGTACTGGCGTATGGGTTAGGCTTAGGGTTCGGGTTTGGGCTACGATTAGTGGGCTGTTTATGCCCGATTGGCACATCCCAGAAGTCTCTGTGGTCAACCTGGCCAAGTGGCCATGCGATTGGTGGAAAATTTGCATGGTCTACTCCCATGGGAGAGCCCATCATTGCGAATGCGCAGGTGTAAAAAAAATAAAATAAAATAAAATAAAATAAAATCAACGGAGACTTTTTTTGCAAGAAAAACCCACTGCTGCTCCTGTAAAAATTCAAGCATTTAAAATAGCTAATTTCCGCATGTTTCTGTGGTGCTTTGGTGGGGTTTTGGGGAACAATTTCAAAAGAAATATTGCAGTCGCCATTTTGGATCCCCCCCCCACTGCATGGCAAATGGATGCGCCCTCCCAGCCTGGTACAGTCAGCAAAACCTGGCCATGCGATTGGTGGAATGGCTGCAAAACTTTGCATGGTCCACTCCCATGGGCGAGCCCATCATTGCAAATGCGCAGGTGTAAAAAAATAAAATAAAATAAAATAAAATAAAATCAACGGAGACTTTTTTTGCAAGAAAAACCCACTGCTGCTCCTGTAAAAATTCAAGCATTTAAAATAGCTAATTTCCGCATGTTTCTGTGGTGCTTTGGTGGAGTTTTGGGCAACAATTTCAAAAAAAATATTGCGGTCGCCATTTTGGATCCCCCCCCACCGCATGGCAAATGGATGCGCCCTCCCAGCCTGGTACAGTCAGCAAAACCTGGCCATGCGATTGGTGGAATGGCTGCAAAACTTTGCATGGTCCACTCCCATGGGCGAGCCCATCATTGCAAATGTGCAGGTGTAAAAAAATAAAATAAAATAAAATAAAATAAAATCAACGGAGACTTTTTTTTTGCAAGAAAAAACCCTCTGCTGCTCCTGTAAAAATTCAAGCATTTAAAATAGCTAATTTTCACATGTTTCTGTGGTGCTTTGGTGGGGTTTTGGGCAACGATTTCAAAAAAAAATATTGCGGTCGCCATTTTGGATCCCCCGCACTGCATGGCAAATGGATGCGCCCTCCCAGCCTGGTACCAGCAGCGCAGCAGTAGCAATAGCCAAGGAGAGGGGGGCGGGGAACCCCCCCCCCAAAAAAAAAACACCCTTCTGGCCTGGTAGGTGCCCTCAGACAGTTTTCGCCTACTTTTAGGGCTGGGAATCGGGTTTTTTTTTAACTTTTAAAAACTTTTTTCTGTGCCGTTTGGCATTGCGCGATGCAAGTAACGAGCACGACAAATCAGACCAAATTGTTCGTTCGTCGGTTCGAGCTCGAAGTCTGGGGCAGTGATTCCCGTTACCGTTTCCGTAGAGTAACGGAAACGAGTAACGGAAACGGAAACGGGAATACCGCTAAGTCGTGCCCATCTCTACTTCTGTGTAATCTTGCTATCCCGAACTGCCCTTCTTGTGTCTATTATTGATTCACATGGCTACACTTTGAATTTGTCAAATGGTGAAATGCAGGCACAGGTGACTGAAAATTTCAGTCTGGAGAAGGACTAATACACACTGATTTATTACTAACATTAACACATTTCCTCAGTCATCACACTGAATTAAAGACAACTGTTCTATAACAAAATTTCTGAGGAAACTGATATTTACATTGCATGCTGTTTGACAGAGAGGGGAAGAATAGGAATTCTACTTTAACTAGAAGGCTCTTATATCAATGCATTATTTCTGCAAATTTACCACACTTTAACTTTGTATCACAAGTTCAACTGCTTGTACTTTCACATTCTCTCTCTCTCTTGCAGTTATAAAAGTTGCACTTCTAGGATTTCAAGTACCACAAGAAAATATCTGCATATAACCATACAGCTGGAATTATAAGGTATGTCCATAGGTTATGCTTTCTCTACCTTTCATACAGGCCTTTCAACTTTTAACAAATGTCTGAAAGTAAAAGATGCCATCTTTTTACATTGTTCTTATGTTATGCGCTGTCAAGTTGAAACTGACTTATAGTGACCACAGTAGGGTTTTCAATATAAACGAGGTATTAAGGAAATGGTTTTAACAGTTCCACCACAACCACCAGTCACTTTTCAAGTCAGGGCTAATAAGTCCTAGTCTAACATTCTATCTGCTACACTACAATGAATATCATAGTACTCAATAATTGCCAGTTTACTTTATCCAGAGTGGCTTTGGGTCCCATCATAGCTAGAAGAGTTATGTTACATAAAGACCAAGTCAAGAAAGAGGAAATTTGTTTGGAGTAAGATGGCAGTGGCTCTTGCTGCATGGTTTAAAGCAAAGTGTTCTGCTTATACAGCAGTGCTGGTGAATAGAGATGGGCACGACCAGGGAAAATGACGTTTCGAGTTGTCGTTTGTCGGGATGGGTCCATTTTGGGTCATTTCCGTTTGTCGCGGAAATTTTCAAAAATTTGTCATTTCCGTTTGTCGTTTGTCGTTTGTGTTGGGGTTGGGGTTGGGGTAAGTGGGCTCTGGAGGCACCTCTCTGGGTGCCTCTGACATCTGACCCACTAAGAAGGGAAGGGAAGTGTTTCGCGTAGCCACCGCGTACCATACATTACATTATGTTAGGGTTGGGGGGTAAGGGGCAGAGGCACCTCTCTGGGTGCCTCTGACTCACTAAGAAGGAAAGCATACTGGCGTACTAGCGTACAGGTTAGGGGTAGGGGTAGTGGGCTCTGGCTGGGAGCCACCTCTCTGAGTGCCTCTACTCTGACCCACTAAGAAGGGAAGCGTACTTGCGTACGGATCTGGGTTAGGGTTGGTGTTAGGGTAAGGGCTAGGCTTAGGGTTACGGTTAAGGTTAGGGTGGGTTAGTGGGCTGCACTTCTGGGTGCCTTTGACCCACTAAGAAGGACAGTGTACTGGCGTATGGGTTAGGGTTAGGGTTAGGGTTAGGGTTAGGGTTAGTGGGCTTTTATGCCCTCTGGTACATCCAGAAGTCTCAGTCAAAACCTGGCCATGCGATTGGTGGAATGGGTCCAAAAATTTGCATGGTCCCATCCCATGGCCAGCCCATCATTGCACAGGTGTAAAAAAATAAAAATAAAACAATAAAATAAAATCAATGGAGATGTTTTATTGCAAGAAAAACCCACTGCTGCTACTATAAAAAATCAGGCATTTAAAATACCTAATTTTCAAATGTTTCTGTGGTGCTTTGGTGGGTTTTTGGACCACGATTTAAAAATAAATATTGTGGTCGCCATTTTGGATCCCCCCCACAGCATGGCAAATGGAGACGACGAGGATGCCCCCCCCAGCCTGGTACCAGCAGCCCAGGACAGGAGGGGGGAGGCCAGGGACCCCCCCCCCAGAAACCACCCCTATCTGGCATGTGCCCTCACTGAGGCAGGCATATTTTCGCCTGCTTTTATGGCCGGGAATCGGGGGTTTTTTTAATTTTAAAAACTTTTTTTCTGTGCTGCTTGGCATCACGCGATCGCCGTGATGCCATGAACGACAGCGAAAAATCAGACCCAATTTATCTTTATCGGGTCAGGTTCGAGCTGGAGTGGAGTAATTCTTGTTACCGTTACCCGTTACGTAACAATAACGATAACCGAAAACGGAAACGAGAATTTCACCGCTCCGTGCCCATGTCTACCGGTGAACCTTCAGCACTCCAGATGATAAACTTCAGATTATTTGAATGTATGAACAGAGGTATAAAGACAATTTCATGGCTGGTAACTACGTGTTTGGTTTGTATACCATCTACATATTCTGTGTACTGTGGACAGAATTGCCATCAAACACAAATGCATGGCTACCTCCTTCAAACATCCGAAGAATATTCAAACAATGGAGAGAGAAAGTGGATTTCCCTTGAAAACTGCACAACCTGCAGTCTTAATTTCACCTATTTTAGCTATTTTATTCCCCCTGGACTGTTCAAATATCAGTTGCTAATGGGGATGGCACAACCTGGCCCTTTTAAGTCTGCACTGAGAAATATGAGAAATACCAAGAGAAAGAATTTGAACACTTGGAAAAAGATATATATGAGTAATTCTTTTTATCCCAGGTGAGTGATAAACCATTTCTGTTCATTTGGTATCATACAAAGAAGTCTAGAGTAATTTCTTTGGCTATCTTGTAATTCAGAATTAATAAAATAAATTGTTAAATGGTTCTGGGACAAAGATTGAATCTGTCCATTACAGTCATTACCCTTGCTCACAAAAAAGAAGGCAACTGCCAATAAGTTCAATAAAAGTATAGCATAGTCTAAACTGTTAGAAATTAATGTGCAAACTATACAATTATTGCACAATTAACTTCTTGGACAGCATTGTGATCTACCCTCAGGGTAAAATAGACCCAAACACCTGTTAAATAGAGTGCAGTCTAATTTTAGCTAATGACCTTTATTTCCCTAATTTGCTTAATTTTTGTGAAAAGCTGTGATTGGGAAAGTCTAATTCCCACAGTGGAATGAAGTGCCAATTTGTCTGAATATCTCCTTGGTGCACAAATTGCACCTCTTATGTACAAAGTGGATTTCATGTACAAGTTAACTGTTAAATTACAGGGACTTACACACTATTCATATATCTAATGCACTTTTAATTCCCCTCTGAAAAAAAAGGAAAGTAATTGTTGGTCCAAGTCCAATTAAAATGCAGATGGTGTCTCAGGAGATGATGAAGGTTACTCATACAGCTATAGTCATAAAGGACCACCCTGTTCAAAGACGTATAGGAACTGACATGTTGGATTTCATCCAGAGTCCACAGATTCTGCGCCAATGAAATCCTCTCAGCAATGTCCCTCAGGTCTTGAAAGCACAAAGCTGCTGAATAATATATCAATATAACATTCCTATGTCAAAGTGTCTGAGGCGGTCCACAGTCAAAATCCTGTGTAGATTTCTAATAGAGAAATTAGTTGAATAAGAGGCCATCTCCTTTTCTGCCAAAGTATCAGAGTCTCATCAAGAGTATTAACTCCAATCTCTCTCCCTGTGTATTTACATACTCTTGTTTCTCCTTTTGCATTATTCATTCTGCGGAAAATGCTTCTGGGGCATATCATGCGTGGGTTGGCATATGTCACATGCCCTCAGATTTAAGGACTTGCAAAACCTATTAGATATCCAGGACATAACATTCTTCAAGGTTTCCATTCAAATGTGATTATAGATCTAGTTAAGCATTGCTTATCTGGGCGAATTCAGCACGTGAAGTACCTAGTCCCACCCTCTTAACCATTGATTTCCTCATATGTAAAATCATGTGCCTGAAGAGGATGCACATTCTAAGTCACATGGAGCCTTTCTATGTGGGTGTAGATGGGATGACTATAAAAAAATAGAGGTCATTTCTAACTCTTCCCAGGAGGAGGCAATGGTGGAAGGAGTGCATTATGCCCTGCCTGTTGAAACCAACAGATTGATCATCTCTGAATAAGGTTTTTTATCTGAAAGAACCCTGCTCCCTCACAGCAACATCTACAAAGGAGAAGAGGGTCATCCATTATAGGTGGCAGTCCTTTATTTGAAAGGCTCACTTGGGACAGTTGTTTCTTTAGAGCAGCAGTGGCCAAACTTCGGCCCTCCAGAAGTTTTGGACCACAACTCCCACAGTCCTTTGTCACTGGCACTACAGGCTTGGAATGCTGGGAGTTGTGGTCCAATACATCCAGAGAGACGAAGTCTGGCCACTACTACTTTAGAGGAATACTCTGCTAGGATTTCTGTCTCGTATGTAGCAGCAACAGCAGCAGAAACAATAATAGAATCAAGTCTATTCTGCCTTATGTGACCCTTTCCAGGATTTTCCAGGTACAGAGTACTCAGAAGTGTTTACCATTGCCTTCTTGGGGTGGGGAGGTGGAGGCTTGAACTGTGCAGTTTGCCCAAGGCTAGACAGGATGGCTTTTTGTTTGTTTGTTTGTAGGAGACACAGTGGGAAATTGAACATCTAGCCACTGGCTTGGCAGTCAGAAATCTAACTCACTGAGCCAAGAAAGGCTGGTTTACAGATAAACAAAAACAGTGGAAAGGGAAAGCAGGGGCCCTGATGTTGCCTACTTACACATTGTTCCTGAACATCAGAGTATGAACAAAATACAAAATAAGCATATGGAATTTTTATGCCATTCTTTATCATCTTCGCTACTTTTTGGCATTACATAAGAGACCAAGCCAAGTGTGAGGCACCAAGTGCTGCTGAAGTCTGAAGGCCTTGATTTGTGAGGCTGATTAGATTTTCTTATCTCTTTTGTGAAGCTAGAAAGTAGCTGTGATTCCCACATCCAAACTTAATCAGGATAACAATGTTACAGAAGAGGTACTTATGCTGAAGGGACAGTGGGGCTGATATAATGTTATACGAAACACAAGAAAATGGATGAGACAAATATTTTCCAGACTCCATAAAGTTCTGTTGACAGGCTTCCCCTAGCAATCCTTCTTGACTACTTAATTTCCCTAGTGTCACTTCATCAAGAGTGGTGAATTACTCTAAAGCTTTAGGAGACCTACTGTTGCTGGGGCATTTGGCAAACATGTATTTAAAAATATGAGACAATGGATGGGCAGCTTGGAAATGGAAATATAACACCTGGAGAGAAGAATCACAAAAGCTAATAGCTAGTTTTGTAAACAACACAGATGCAAATTAGTCCCCAATCATTCATCTGTAATCACTAGAGATGGGCACGAAACGAACAATTTTTCATTTCCATTTCCGTTTTTTGTTTCATTACGCAACAAAATGACAAACGAATTTTGTTTCCAAAATGAAACAAAACGAACAGAAACACCAGAAATTTTGTCTTGTGTTTCGTTTCCGTTACTGCAATACAGTGAACTGCTTTAAATGCTAAAAAAATCACAAAAAATTGAAATAAATTGTAATGAAATGGTAACAAAACAAACAAAAATGAAAACAATTTTTTTGCAAAATTTCACAAAAAACGGAACCGGACTGAAACGGAGCCTCCAAACGACAAATGACAAACGAAATGTCATTTTTTTGATTCGTGCCCATCTCTAATAATCACACTTCTGTCCAATTTAAGATTTATAATTCCCCACCTACTCACAAAAGAACTTATTGTTTGCTTTGGTTGCAATAATTGAAAGCCATGCTGGCAAGGTTCTCTGCATTGTTTTACAGAAGCCATGCACTTATGCTACACACTCTAATGAAACAATGAAAATCTAGAAAACAAATGTGTAACCTTCAGTATTTCTGCAGACTGAGCATTTTCACAGATGAAAAGAAAATAGCTCTCTAGGGATACTTTCTGTTCTCACATCAACGATTCCTTCTTGAAGGCTCTTCAACACCAAATATTAAAAAGATCAGGTAGCAAGAGGTCTGAGAGATACCACTTAGTCAAACACCCTGGAGAGTTACTGCCAGTCAGTAGCAGAGCCAATAATGAGTAGCTTCCTTTGAACTAACTTTGAGTTATGAAGCCCAGACTAGAGATTGAGCATGAATTTACTAAATAAAGCAGTATAGATGCCAATGGGGACCCACACTTACCTGGGATCTCCCTGTTGCCATAGCAATGGTCCTGAGGTTGCAGTGCCTGATTGACTGGGCTGGAACTGGCATGGTAAATCATGCATGGACCCTCCTGAGTGCTTGAGATGCTGGGAGGGCTCCAGTGGGTGATTCCAACCCCCTTTAAACTTCCCTTTGCCCCATGGGAAGAGTTTTGACCTAACAACTTTATACTGGTGGCTGGCAAGAAAAAATCATTTGCAGGTGTTATGGATTCATTAGCTGATTAGAGTGGGACATTTTGAGCCTAGAATATTGAACCTTTTCACACTATTCTAATTTTCTGAGATTGTGAATGTGGGGTTTTCATAAGCTGTATGCCATAATCATCACAATAATACCAAAATAAGGCTTGACATATTTTGCTTTGCATGTAATGAGTCTATCTCACATATTAGTTTTACTTTTTGAGTTGACTTACTGAAATAAATGGAACATTTGCATGATATTCTAATTTTAGGAATTTTACCTGTATATTTACTTTGTAGAAGAACTCAATTAAGGCCATAAGCCACTGAGTGCTACAGAACAAAAGTGGCAATGATGAGTTCACAGTGTGGGCTGAACTCAGATATCATGCCTATTTTAATTATTTACTGGGTTTAAGGGCTCTCTCTCTAGCCACTGAGCCACATTGCCCCATGGTGAGTAAACCCAGAATATTCATTTTTTGTGATGACTGCAGAACTCCATGGAACCAGTGCCTTCCAAGATTTGGCAGTGAACCCTAGTCTTCCCAGATTTGGCAGTGCTTCCAAAGAGTGAAAAAATTTACAAGGCCAGACACATACAACTAATATGCTCACCTTACAAGGTAGACTGCTGTTCCACCCACAAAAACACCCCAAACCAGGCGAGACCTGGCTTTAGTATCACAAACTCTCTAAGACAGGCAAAAGAATTTAAGAAGTTTTCAAATATACATTTGGAGCAAAAATACAGGGAAAGCTAAGCAACCAAGAGAGCACTCCAGAAAATTACAGTTAAACTAATCTACCTAATAAATATTAGCACAGAATCATAGTAGTTCTGAAGCATATACTATACAAAGTGCATCATTCCATGCAAGGCATAGTGGGCCACCAAATGAGCATAGCATATCCTAAGAGGTATGCTAAGCCAAATAAAGCAACTTCTGAACTTTTTTACATTAAATGTCTCATTCTAGACCCTTCTAGATGATCCACCAACCAGGCTTTGAGTTCCTTTGAATGTTCAGGAAGACAAGAGAACTTTCTGTCCCCCTCTTCCCACACAGTTGAAGTCATCTCCGAGAGCCAGATGGCCTAGCCTTGAGGCCTCCCTCACAAGACAAGCTACAAGAATTACCATGTCCTTGTGACTGGGCAGACACTGATCCCCACCATTCTTAACCAGCTTTTTTCAGGCACTTGCAGAAAGGGTAATTTCCAGTGATGGGTCCTGTGTACCATATGATCCAGTTTCTCATTCTTCATAACTATGATTCCAAATACAGATTAAATGCATTTGAGTAAATTGCCATCTCTCCTCTTATATATTCTCTCTAGCAGAAGCTTCCCTTCTCTGATGAAATCTTCACCAGGTTAATTGATAAAATGCTTACTTCTTCCCTGTTCTTGTCATTCAGTCATGTCAGACTCTTCATGACCCCATGGACCAGAGCTCGCCAGGCCTTCCTGTCTTCCACTGTCTCCCAGAGTTTGGTCAAATCCATATTGGTTGCATTTTCTGCCGTCCCCTTTTCCTTTTGCCTTCAATCTTTCCCAACATCAGGGACTTTTCCAAGGAGTCCTCTCTCCTCATGAGGTGGCCAAAGTACTGGAGCCTCAACTTCAAAATCTTCCAGTGAACATTCACTGGATTTCTTTCATGATGGATACATTTGATCTTCTTGCAGTCCAGGGGACTCTCAAGACTCTTCCCTGTAACAGCTAAGAAATATATGGAAAGTGATATCTTCTACTAAAAGTTGGAGGCATTATTTTAGAATACCAAACTGAAAATCTCCTCTGCCAACATGGCCATTGGCCACGCTGACTCACATATGTAGTCACAAAAAAGCTGCTACCCCAAAAGTAATCCATGCTTGAGACCAACTTCATTGCCTGAAGTTGTAAGTACAGTATGTTTATGCAATTACATCTTTTTTGTTTGCGTATGAAGCCACACGTCCCTTGCCAGGTGAGAATGGGCTGAGAGAATAAAAGGTACATAAGAATCTGGATGAATTGATCTTAAAAGCCTCAAGCCAGGTAAATGGATTGATATTTCAGCTGGATCCATATAAATGATATTAACCTATTCATAAAACTGCTGTGAATGTATGCTAAATGTCACTGTACATTTGAAGCTAATCCAAACTGGCACGCAAGGTACAATTTGGGAAATATAAAAGTTTCAGAACTCATGTGGCTAATTGTAGAATTAAAAATCTTACCTGAATGGCATTATATTTTTCATCTGTAAAGAAGACGGCCAAGTCAAATAGCGTGACTCATTCTTGCGTGGTTTACTTGCACTCTGACACTCCAACTGACAAGTGAAAACTTTTTTCGTTATCAGATACTATTTATTTCAGCCTTGGGATCATATTAGGAAAGGTGCCAAAATACTCTGAGCTATGGAGGACTGAATACTGACACATAATTAACATAAGTCTTACTTAGCCATAAACTTTCATTATGTGTTACTTGTTCACATAAATCAGTCATTGTATGAAAGGTGATGTGTCAAAGCAGTCAAGAGTCCGTGTTGCTAATTGGGACCTTTCCTAATGGTCATGAACTCTCAGGCTGGCCTTAGCCAAACTCCCAGTTCTCCATTTTCAATATGGTTACCTTAGAAGTATATAACATGCTATGAGCTTGCATTTAACTCATGTCCCACTTCATTGACTTATTTTGCAGTCTTGATCAAAGCATTCATTGTTAGCTTATTCTACCCACTCTCATAATTACAAAATTTTAAAAAGCCATATAATGTTATTTTAACCAACATGGTAAATTTGGTTAGTGTGCCAGCTGGATCACTTAATCCTGCAAAGGATAAATTCAAGTACAAGCTTTTTCCCCCTTAATTTTTTTAATTTTTTTAACAAAAGGAAAAAGACAAAGGACAAGAGAAACGTTAACATAACATAGTGACATACATTGTAATCTTACTTATTAATTCATTAATCACTTTAGACACCTGCTATTTACACAATTTTGCAAGGTTACATTTAGTCTCTTAATTCCATCCTAGAAAATAAGAGGCCAATAATCTAGATAATTTCCTAAAGCGTGTTTCTTCTAAACTAAGTTATTAATTTAATTTAGTAAAGGTTACCAGGTTTCCATGAATTGACCATACTTTATTTCTCCTTTATATATTCTAATCTTATTAGTCAGTTTCTCCATCAGCACTGTTTGCCACGTCCTGTTCATAAATGTCTGTAGCAAACAGTCCTGTGCATTTTTCCAACTTTCAGCAACCTTGCTGTCCCTAACAGGTTTGCAGTTAGCTCTTTATTAGTCAGCTTCTCATTTTCCCCAGTAAACAATGAAAATAGCAGCAGTTTCATCCATAATTATTGTTTTGATTCATGCCAATATGCTTCTATTTCGGGACAGAAAATCCACATATGTTACAATGTCCCCCTTTGTCCACAATTCCTCCAGCTCTTATCTGATATAGCTTTATTAAATTTATGCAACTTTGCAGGGCATAAATGCCATATAGTAACAACCTTCAAAACAATTTCTTTCATTTTTTGCTGAAATTCACTTATATAGGTATTTGTTCCAAATTCGCATCCATACCTCCTCAGGTATATTCATATTTAAATTTGCTTCCCAAGCTATTTTTGCTCCTCTGCCTTTACCATATTCTTTCTCAATGATACATTTATATATTAATGAAGTCAAAGTTATTCTTTTTTTATCTTTTTGAATACAGTATTCAAATTCTGTTAATAATTTTCTAGGGTTAGATTTTTGACAGAAATTAACCGTAAAACTACTTGTTTTATTTGTAACGAGTTTGTTCTTCTTTGACTTGTTTTTTTCTTCAGTTTCTCTCGGTGTGATTGGTTCCCCTGACTCAAATAAGTCCTATATAATCCAATTTGTCTCCAATGTTTAAATTATACATATTTCTCCTGAGATTTAAAATCTGGATGGTCCATTGTACAGATTTGCCCCTACAGACATTTCTGTTAAGCAAATTTCCCCTATCTCCGAAATTTTTTACGTTGTACAGATTTTATGTTATACAAACCATTTGTTATACAAGGATCCACTGTATATATTTACTACGTCCATTTTTCCATTACTTTCTATTTCAATACACTCAGGGTTTTTTTCTGTTTGTATAAATTTAGTGATTTGATTTATTTGTAAAGCTTCATAATATTTTTTCAAATGTGGTATTCCTAGTCCTCCTTTTTCATCTTGACCATACTTAACACTTATAGTCTTTCCCTTTCCTCCAATAAATTTTTCTAAATTTTTTGCCATAATTTTATTTTATTTAATTTCTGGTTGTAGTGGTATAGTGTGGAATAAAAATATAAATTTTAGTTATATATGAGCATTGACTAAAACTATTCTCCCCAACATTGCTAAATTCAAATTGGCCCAATTTGTCATTTTTTACTTTATATATTTAAACATTTTTTATAATTTCTATATGCTAATTGATTTAGATTCTTTGTAACCCATATTCCTAAATATTTAAAGCTTGAAGAGCATAATTCTAAGTGAGATATTCTCTTCATAACTCAGCCCTCTTACCCCCAAATCTTTCCAGATTTCAGAGGGTTCCCTAAAATTGCTCTCTGAAGGTACTCCTGCTACTTTGGAGTCCCAAGGTACATACATTTTGTTTGCATATTTTTAAAATAATTTACCTTACCCCTCAAAATCTACTTACCTTGGGACTCCAAAGTAGCATGGGTACCTTTCTGAAGTGATTTTAGGGAACCCTCTGAAATCTGGAAAGATTTAGGGGTAAGGGGACTTAGTTATGAAGCTCGAAAGGGATGGGGGTTAGTATTGGCAACTGTGCAGGGACTGTGGAGGAAATCAGGGAGTGTATGTATTAACTCCCTAATTGCCTCTACACTCTCAGCACACATTGTCAATTACTACACCCAGCCCCTTTAGAGCTCGGCCAGTATACGGTATATACTTGAGTATGACCAAAAAAAAAAATGCCCTTGGCTTATACTCAAGTCAATAAGTTTTCCCAGTTTGGGGGGTAAAATTAGGCCCTCGGCTGATACTCGGGTCAGCTTATACTTAAGTATATACAGTAATTCTTTTAACACCTTAATATAATTTTTACCCATATTCATTTTTTCCATGAGAGCAAACATATAGCACCATTCCACCCAGTCAAAGGCCTTAATGAATCTAGTGAGAGTATTGCCACCTTATGTTTTTCCTTATTAGCTGAATATATAATGTTCAGGTACAAACATCTCAAGACTGTCAAAGTTATTATTCAGGAAATCAGCAATAAGGGCAAACAATGACCCATCACCCTACTCTGCACTTTTTCTTGCTACAGTTCTAGATAATCTCCCCAGGGGTCATAGACGGATTCTCTGCTATGGCAGAATGTCAAAAATTACTGGGGCCAAATAAGTAAAATTCCCAAGTAATCAGCATGTCAGAAGAGGCATGGAAATGTGCATAGAAAAGTAAAGATGGAAGTCTTCATATGTCTCATCCTGGCATGGAAGGATGAGGAACCACTAGGGGACAAAATATTCTGGGGTGGTCTTGGAAAAAGATAATAAGGAACAAGAGCTCTGTTTTGCTCAAATTAAGCACTGCACAAATAATTATTTCATGCAAATAATGCATGGTGTGGGAAATGAGTGTGGTTGTTCTTTAGTTACCTGGTCTTTTAAAGATAGAAAACAACAGCTGCATCTCTTTTAACAATCAACTAGTCTTTGTATACTTGCTGCTTGGGTGTGCTTTGCTTCTCAAGAAGATCAGAAAACAAGAAGAGATGAGTGAGTGTCAGTACATATTAGTACTCAGAAGAATTTTTAGTGACTGCTAACATGAATAATGATAACATTAATGTCATCAGCTATGCTAAGGTCCTACCAAGTCAAAGGATGAAGGTATTGTCTAGACTTTGAGATATTCATATCTAAGAGTTGTCTACATCAGGCAGCAGGAACAATAAGCTTTGATAAATATGTTTTATACACAATTGTAATTGCTTTTGAAAATCACAAAATAGTCTATAAGTCAATAAAATATGTTTTTAGATAGCTAACACATTTCCTGGCTTGCAGTGCTTATTTACCAGCGTGGCTTGGTTTTAACAACTTCTACTACCTCCACACTCATATTGTGTTGAACAGATTTTCTGATCCTAGTTGGAGGTTGCATGTAACACATTTGTCACCTTCACAATAAAGCAACACAAAGCAAAGTGTTCTGCTTTTATACTGCCCCATAAGACTTAAAGCACTCTCTGAGCGGTTTACAATTTAATTATGCAGGCTACACATTGATTCCCCCCCCCCAAAGCTGGGTACTAATTTTACTGACCTTGGGAGGATAGAAGACTGAACCAATTATGAGCCGGCTACTTGGGGTTGAACCCCAGGTCGCGAGCACAGTTTTAGCTGCAGTGCAGACATTTAGCCACTGTGTCATGAGGCTCCTATAAATAACAGTACTGATTTATTTTATGTTTTCTACATTGTTGTGTATGATATATTGAATATGGTTTCAGTTTTAGATAAATAAAGAAAT
The DNA here is from genome assembly GCA_037367245.1 of Phrynocephalus guinanensis. NCBI lineage: Eukaryota > Metazoa > Chordata > Lepidosauria > Squamata > Agamidae > Phrynocephalus > Phrynocephalus guinanensis. The sequence goes on along the minus strand of CM074741.1, from coordinate 62,149,011 downwards.
GCAGATATTCCATAAAAAAGTAAAGGTAAAGGTTTTCCCACACATGCGTGCTAGTTGTGTCTGACTCTAGGGGCGGTGCTCATCTCTGCTTTTAAGCCAAAGATCCAGTGTTGTGCAAGTCTGTGGCCATGTGGCCGGCATGGCTGAATGCAATTCTGCGCACGGAACACTGTTTACCTTTCCACTGTTTACAGCAGTACCTATTTATCTACTTGCATTCACATGCTTTTGAACTTTTAGGTTGGCAAGAGGTGGGGTTAACAGGGGTAGCTTGCTCCACTGTGTGGCACCCAGGATTCGAATTGCCAAGCTGCCAAATTTGCAGCTGACAGTTCTTCTTCGAGACAACTGTGAATTCACATGCTGGGTCTTTTGTGCCTGCACAGAAGTCACCGGAATGTTCCAAACTTCTGCAGTATAGGACCTCCCCGTCCTCGCTGCGCATGGTCCTCCTTTCCTGTGCTGGAATAGACAGTTCCTTTCTTTCCTCCACTGCTGCCTGTCATCTTCCTGCTGATTGAAAACAAAATGTATTGTTACTACAAATTTTCTTCCAAATTCTACTGTTTTTCATCATTGTATCCGGACCTCCTTCTCCTCATTAATTTTTCTCAGTTAGTGAGTGCTCTTTTTATTTTACCACTCCTCAGAAAATTCCTTCCCTCCTGATCCCATGCCATTTTTATGGCCTCCGCCAGCCTCTTTAAGAGGTTTGTGGCCTATCCAAACAAGATCCCTCTTGCTGACGGCCACAATAAGTGCTTGTTCTGCTTGGGCGAGGCTCATCAGTCCTCTCAGTGCTTGGACTGCAAAAAGCTAACCAACCAACCACTGTCTTGGGCCTCTTAGAGCCCAGCTCTGAGAGAAATCCCTTTCTCCAATGGAACATCAGAATATCTCGAATCATTCAGCCCCATAGACTTTTCCCCTATCTAATTGCCCTCAGAAGCAAAAATCAGGGGCTAAATCTATACCACCTTCGGCTTCAGTCCAAGATAAGGAAAAGAGGAAGAAAAAACAATCCTCCTCAACCCTGAAGCCTGATTCGAGGCCCTTAAATGCCTCTTTAAGCCTGTCTCGCTCGATGCCGAGGGACACCAGCCCGGGCCCATTGAGCATAAGCAATATGGAGGAAGATGTCATTCCCTCCAGGCAGGCAGATGTGCTGTCTCCACAGCCCATCCACTCGTTTAGCTGGGGAGACAGCTCTAACAAGCACACCACGTGATTGAGGTGCCTCTTACAAGCCCTGGTGTATCTCAGGACTCAGTGGCTGAGGCAGCTGCCAAATCGACATCTGACCATATCACTCACCAACCTTTAACTTCATCTCAGAATCCATCAGATACTGACATTGGCCTCAATATCGAGGAGGCTTAGGAGACCATTCTCTCCTGGCAGCTCTCGGGGCGAGGAAAAAGAGTTCGACTTTAGCCTGAGGTTGCGGACTGATCCCCAACCCCGTTCTGAATGCTTTGCCCTCGACATCAAGAGACCAGGCATGAATCTTACTATGTGTGCTGCTGTTTTCCTTCTCTGTCTTTTCTGGCTTTTCTGGCATATGTGAGCATAGGCAGTTGTCTTAGACTGAGTCACAACATCAGTCCATCTAGCTCATAGCTGACAATTCTTTCTGTCAGTGGCTATCCAAGCCGACAATCCCTGGTATTTCCTTGTGGTTTCCAATCTAAATTCTAACCATGCCTGGCCTTGCTTACCTTCCCAAATAAGGTGATCTCTCATGTTAAAGGGGAGTGTGATTTTGGCTGATAGAAAGGGTAATAAGATTTGAGGAGTTGATGCAGGAAATATGTCATACTGCCTAGCAGCTTTGCTCAGTCCTTTGCTTTGTTTATGACCGGTGGTTTTAGAAGCACTAAAGTCTTTAACATTTTATGTCAATTTAGGTTCCTAAAGTGTGAAGTAAAGAATATCTTCAGTTCACAAGAGACTTCCTTCATGGTCTTTTGCATATTGCCTATATAAGAGCATGATTACAATTCCTGCCATCTCAGATGGTGCTATTTAATATGGATTATGAATGTTGCAGTCATAATGACAGATAAACCCAAAAAGTCTACTGTCAACAGCAAACAGAATTTAAACAAATAAAACAATGAATATATTGATATCAAAAGCAATGAATGCCAGTTGGAGGCACATTGCATCTAAAACTGCTATACACTCTTCCAGCATCTAAAACTGCTCTTCCAATGTTGTGTGTGACCTTTAAAATTCTCTTCTGGAAGATGCCTAAATGTGATTCACACTGATATCTTCAAGATGTCACTTTAGAAAAAGGAAAGGAAAGGAAAGGAAAGATACTCTCTAAATGATGGCTAATCATGAATGGAATAGCCAGAGCATGCTACAGATCCCAAAAGCTGCCTTCAAAACTCTCTAGCCATTTTAACACAGAAAATCCCATGTGGGATTGGGAGGAAAAACAGCTTTGGGTTGACATTAATCTATGAACATATCAGCTTCATACTGTGATAACTATCAATGGGAGAACACAATCAAATGTTTTGAACACCTATACATTTCCGATGCTTTCGATGTGTGCATTCTTGTGTGTCAAGAACATTACAAGGACATTTAAAAATATGCATAAGTAAGATTGATATATTTGAAAAATACTCACAGCTATGCCTTAATCAAAGAGGTAAATGTGCATATCCATTGCATACATTCTGAGGGTGAGGACAATATCCAAATGTAGGAATGATATAAAATTATTATATTATAACCCCTCCTATCAAAAGAGAAGGATGGGAGCCATTGGGGAGTCCTCAAAAATGGTACAAAATCTAGACTAACAAGTTTTCATGTGTCTGCTCCTAACCTATAACATCGTGTGTTGTAGGTTAGGAGCATCAAAAGATCCAGCATGAGCAAAAGCAACTCCCACAGAGCTCTCCCAAGGATGATTCTTATATTAAGCATTTTTGATCAAAGTAGCTTTCAAATTTATAGAGAAAACTTTGCATTTCCACTGTTTGTATTAAGGGAATTGCACACATGTAGATAGTTATTTATCTTAAATAATTAATGATTTATCTCCACACTGGTAGAAAAATAAACTCAGTTAACAAACGAACAACAAACAAAACACTATATGGATTCTTATTCCAAATACAGATATATATTTTTTCTGAAGCAAAGGGCAGTGTGTGTTATTATTCCAGGGGAATTATTAACAGGAGCAGAAACTGTGCCTAAGACCCACAATCCGATTCATAGCCCTCTTCTGCTTTACTTGGCTCAGATCCTGTGACTGTTACACATGAAGCAGAAAGTGCTTTGCTTGGAAGTCAGAATCTATTTTACCAGAGACTGGCGAAAATAAGCATTGCTTTACATGCTTAGGATCCTTCTGTTTTCAAATTTGTCTCGGTTTGCCTGTAGAAAACGTAAAATCTTCAGTAAAATTGAGCAATAAAAATCACTATCAATTCAAGGGCCTTATAATGACTGCATAATTTCAGAGGCAGATTTCATTTTACAGGGCTCGATGCAGAGATACGAGGGCAGCCCTTGAATGCTATTTTTGGAATGGATTTTTAATTTCACAGCTGTGCTATCCTGTCTTGTCAACCTTCAAGATAAGGCGCTTCAAAGAAAAGAGTGAGCCCTCCACTTCACCAACACAGATATGGTTTGAAGACACAGGGATCCAAAAACAGATGTCAAAGAGCTAAGCACTCAAAACCTTCTACCATGTTTCCCCGAAAATAACACACTGTCTTATATTTATTTTTTCTCAAGAAGACACACTAGGGCTTATTTTCAGGGGATGTCTTACATTTATTAAGTATAATATGCTTGAATGTCAGCCCTCCACACAACCCTAGCCACACCCATCACTAGGTTTTATTATCAGGGTAGGGCTTATATTTAACAAATGCATAGAAATCCTGCTATGGCTTATTTTGGGGGGAGGTCTCATTTTCAGGGAAACAGGGTACCTGAGTGGATGAAGCTACCAGTTCTGTTTTCTCCAGTTTATTTATTTATTTATTTGATGTTCCTCCCATCTATTACAGAAACAAATATGTTAATTTTGGTAGATCCTTTTCCCAAACTAGCCAACAAACCAAAGAAAACTAAACAAATACACATTTCTACTTGTAGTCTCTCAGTGATGGACTGCGTCAGAGAGTATGTGGCCTGTGAGAGAAGTAGACTGTGAGCACTTGAGTAAACCAGCAAGCAAGGACACAGGCAAGTCTTTGTGTTTGAGTCCCAAGTCCGAAACTTTGGCATCAACTCCTGAGTCCCAAGTCCCAAGTCCAAGTCCCTATTAACCACAAGCCCTTTTCCTCAGAAAAAAAAGGAGGGAATGGATTCCAAGTTTTATTTTTAGAAACCAAGGTGAGTCCAAGTTAAGTTTCCAGCATGGTCTAAGGTCCAACTTGAAAATGAGTCCCGTGACTCAAATACCCATCCCTGCCAGCAAGATCCTGTGGTGAACAATCTTTATAAAAGTAGTTCTTTGATGCTTCAGTAGGGCCTTTGGTTCCTGCAGAAATCAGATGTGGAACAGTTTCCCACTATGAATCTCTCAACTATTAAAAAGCAAATCTGAAGCACATTTCTCCCTACAGAGTGCCCACAGAATTATCCTGGGATCTGAAAAATGAGGAGCCCCCCCCCCCAAAATAAAACAGTTTTTAGTGCAAAATAAAAACAAAAAAACAACATACACACAAACACACAAAGAGTCCATGCCATTAGTTAAGAAACTTGCCATACTGCATTTATTTTATTGAAAGGATATCAATAAAAACTGGCATACAGAATGAGGCCTGCCAGAATATTTCATGCTGATGCTTGCATCTGTTCAGTCATGCAGTTTTGAATGCTAAACTCTGAAAATCTGGGTTAAAATATCTGTTTAATCCATATTAGTGATGAATTAAATAATATTTATAACTCTTCAAGGGAGACAAGCCGGCAAAGACCATACTGTCCAGAATAGGGATAGCTCTACTGATGTTGGTTCAGAGGAGAAGATTTTTTCCTAGTGGTTTTGGGGGGGATATTAAAAACATAAACATATTCAACTTTTCAAAGCAAAGCTACATATTCTGCCCCATAGTGATTAAAGCACTCTCTGGGCAGTTTACAGTTTAATTATGCAGGCAACATATTGCCTCCTCCCCCAGCAAACCAAGCGGGTACTCATTTTACCAACCTTGGAAGGATAGAAGGCTAAGTCAACCATGAGCCAGCTATCTAGGATTGAATTCAGAGTGATGAGCACAGTTTTAGCTGCAGTATAGGAGTTTAACCACTGTGACATGAGGCAAAGCAAAAATGTCAGCTTTCCCCCTCCTTTAACTGGCAAATAACAAAGTAGCTGAAAATTGGACTACCACAACTAAAGAAATGACCATGAGGCCTTCATGCTGAAGCTGCTCCATGTTTATCGATATAAACAACCTATAACTGCTTTGTAATACAAAAGGTAGAAAAATGACAGATAAAACAATATGGTCTCTCATCAGTTGTTGCACACTTGGTTGCTAGATATGTGCTTAAAGCTTTTTGTAGTGCTTCATGCCGACTCAGGAACATAACTTTACAGGACCCTGGCACTATGCTGACAAAGATGAGTGGGCCTTCCTGAAGTGAGCAGAGGTTATGACACACTCCATACTAGGGATGAACATGAAATGGAAAAATTGAGATTTGTTTCATTTCGTTTCATCCCCCCATGATTCCTTTCATTTCATTAGATTTTTGTTTAAAAATGTACAAAATGAACCAGCAATGAACTGGTCCCCTGGGTCATAGAGACACCAGATTTGGTGTGAACCTTCCTTGGACTCTCCCCTTTAAGCCCTCCAAATTTGGAGAGATTTGGGGTTCAGGGGGCCAAGTTATTCAACTTCAAAAGGGGTGCCCTCAGAAAAAACATTTCTAATTGCAGTACTTGAAAATATCCAGCTAGCAGCATAAAAATTACAGCAGAGCTTTCTCAAGCTCTTCCCTGTAACCCCTTGAAATTTGGAAAGATTTTTTTAAAAAAATATATTTTATTTTAAAAAAATATTCAATGGAAAATTACTGATCCCAGGCATGTGAATGGCATGCTTAGTTTCCCCAAGCGATTTTAGGGAACCCCTTGAAACTTGGAAAGTTTTGGCTTTCAGGGAATTGAGTTATTAAGTTCCAAAGGAGATGTGGAGGTGCTTAATGGAAGGAGTGTGTCCGTCATGCTTTACCAATGATAGGGTTAATTTACAGCTTCCCCTCAGTGCGCCAATCCACACTCCTTCAATTTACAACCACCACAGCTCCTTTGGAGCTTAATAACTCTGTACTCTGAAAGCCAAAAGTTTCCAAATTTCAAGAGGTTACAGGGGAGAGATTGAGGAAGCTCCAATGTAATTTTCACACTGCTAGTTGCGTGGGATCACTATTTTCAAGCACATATTGCAATTCTAGTTTTTTTCTGGGGGCACCCCCCTTTGAAGTTGAATAACTTGGCCTCCTGAAACCTAAATCTCTCCAAATTTGGAGAGATTAAAGGGGAGAATCAACGGAAGTTTTATACCAAATCTGGTGCCTCTAGGACCCAAGGGAGCCATTTTACAGAGAAATGATTCTGTTTGTTTTAAACAAAAAACCTCCAGTTCGTTACATTACTAATGAAACGCTGCTAACCTGGTTCATTTCATTTCGTTTTTTTACATAACAAACTGACAGATCAGCATTTTCTTTTTTGTTTGGTTCCCATCCCTACTCCATACCCATCTCTCTTGGCTATTTGTCTTGGCTAGTCAAGCTATATTTTATGTTAATAGAGACTTTGCATTACATTTATGTGCAGTACCACTATGACACTTTTTAAAGGAAGCAAAGTACTATCATATTATGTTTGCGCTTTCATCAAAATCTCCCCCACTCTTCAGCTGTTCATTTTCTAATTTCAGGGTCTTTTTTCCATTTTGATATTTCATCTGTTCATTTTTGACGAGGCTAGGCTGAATTTGATGCTTCAGGAAAAATGGCAGATTGAGCCTTAAGCAGTTTTGTTCAGCAAGTGGGAGGTCTGTAATGTAGCAAGTGGGCTGTCTGTAATCGTTCCATTTCCCAAATGATGCCAGGCCATTTCTGCATACTGAACTTTGAAAAATCTTGAGACTAGCAGATTAATAATAAATAGAAATTAATAATGGTTACAGTTATGAATAATCAAACAAAAGGCTGAGATAAAATGATAGTTGCCTCAGTATCCCTCTCTCATTAAGTATCAATTTAAACTTTATATGAATAAAGACTAATCCTATTTACTCCATTGCCTCTATTTGCATAAATTGGAAATTAGTTAAATCAAGAGTTAGGACCCCGTAGGGTGATTTGCTGGCAGAATTGTTTCCTGTGCTGAAAATGGATGAAGGCTCCACATCCCCCTCCCTCCAAGATGCTACAGTCTGTCCCTCATCTGCCCTAAAAACACCACTAGAAGGCTATTTCCAAGTGGGACAAAGGAGGATTTTCTGAGTAAAATGAAGAGCCGGGGGAAAGTGCCATCATGTCCAAAAATTCCATCATGCTAACATGAATCAGGAGAGTATGCTTTTTGGCAAGATGTCTATCTTGTACTTTCTCACAAGGAGCATTCTGTTCTATGTCACAGCAAAGGATGTGTGCCATTTTAAAGTTTTTAAAATATATATAAAACCCTATAAACTTAGCAAGTCTGTTTGGCGGTCCAACCTCCTCCCCGAAACATAATCAAACCCTACTTGGTCCTTAACCAGGTGAGCTTACACTTTGAGTTGAAGGTGGGTCGATTTTAAATTTGTTCTCTGTTGGGTTGCACCAACACAACAGGCACCTGCAAGCCATATGCACCCACATGACATACCAACCTACACACCATCTGGGAATATAAAGAAGTGTACTTTTTTTTTTGAAAAGCATAGGGTTCTGACTTAAGCTGTGCTTTCTTTTGATCAACTACTTTGTTATTTGTATTTCTATTTTTGTTTGTTGTTGATTTATTTGGTTATAATTTGTTTCTTTATGGTTTTTTGCACTTTTGTTATTTAACACTTATTATTATGTTGAGATTTTATGTTGTAAACTGCCCAGAGTAGCCCTAGGGCTAGATGGGCAGTATAAAAGTTAAATAAATAAATAAATAAATTTTCAGTTTATGCAATTAGCTAGATTAAGTAATCAGTTAGTGGCTTTGAAATTAACCAGTTTAATTAGCAGCTTAATACCGATTGACTAATCAATCAAACATAAGGAAAATATGCTGCTTAGAATCTATTTGGGGTTGGTAGCAGCATTAAGTAAACATCAGTATAATGAGACAGTCCAATGCATGCTGGTCACACAAAGAAAAATCCCATGTGGTCCTTGGCATCTCCAAGGATGGGGGGGAAACCTCATACAATGCCACTCCCAAGACTACAATTACATTCCATAACACACAGCTTTGAATTTCTTCTTTCATGGCCAGTTCTCACAGTCCATTTTTTCTTAATAGGTTTTCTATCATGGGAGAAGGGGGAAATATATTCACTTTATTTTCTGAAGAGAATGTTCCAAAATTCAGAAATGTCTCCATTGAAATGAGGGAACCAATTTTTAAAACATAGGATGTAGGAGAATGTGTTCTGACACTTTTCTCCATCTAGGTAGAGAAGAGATGGGAACTGTTCTGAGTTTGCTTTTTGGTTGAACCACAGTTCCCAGAGTCTCCCAGTCAGTACAAATACTAGCAATGCTCATTGCGAGTTTCTGGGAGTTATAGTAAAAAACATAATATTTTCCCTTTTCTGAGACACAGCTCTAGAGTGTTTAAGTCAGTGGTTCTCAACCTGTGGGTCCCCAGATGCTCCTGGACTGCAATGCCCAGAAACTCCTTCCAGCACAGAGAGTGGTGGAGGCTTCTGGGAGCTGCAGCCCAGGAACATCTGGGGACCCACGGGTTGAGAACCAGTGGTTTAAGTCTTAAAAGTCTGGGTTGGAATTTCCAGCCCTATGTATGCTTGTTCATAAGTGCTTACAAGAAGCATGTGAGAAAGGGGAGAATGCTGACCCCTCCTCTCTCCTCTCAGACTCCATCCTCCTCCTCTATGTGCAGGGTGATGAGTCTGAAAGGCAGAGTCCTCTGTATTTCTAACAACAGATCAAGGGAAAGGTAAGCAGAAACAAAGGATAATGGATGCAGTATATGTAATTCATGACAATCCATTCCTTTCCCCATCAAGCACTCAAAGCATGGCTCTCTGTCTGTTTAGGAGTAATTCTCCGGTGCAACAGCTTTCATGCTTACAAAGCCCAACTCAGTTCTATGCAGGGCATTTAAAGTACTGTATAATTTTTTCCAATCCTTACTGGCATCCTCCCAAGCTATGATAATTGGTTAAAAAAAAAGAAGTTTGCAAACTACGAAAGAAACATCCACATCCACATCCACCTCATGGGGTGAAGCTTCCCCAAATCTGCAATTGTACTAATTCAACAGAAGCATTATGGATGGCTATAAATGTCAGTAAAGTTATTTTCTTAAATGGGATGGAAGAAACTTGAGATCTTAAACAATTGAATATACCAATTAGCCATGAGAGATTAGACAATTGGGGGGGGGCATTTTAAGGAACTGCACAATGATTTTAGCATTCAAAACAGATTGTCTCTCTTCCATCATGGACTTAAAAGTGTTTAGACAAGATACTGAATAATTCCGCATACTGGCATAATTTGTCTTTTCACTATACTCAGCAGGAAGTAAATGGGATGTTGGCCTTAGGTGTTCTATACATCAAGAAGATGTTAGTATTCATTGGCACATAGGCAGATCAAGTTTTTACATATCAATGCTGGCTTTCTCCTTCTTCAACCTTCATCCAGTGGGTAAAACAATAGGAACATCTTAATTTGCAAATTGTCCAACTAGACATGTACACACACCTAATCCTAACCTATGTCTGTCTAGAAACATGCATCTGTATAAAGATAGATGCAGAAAGATGTACACAAAATGTTAAGACCATTTATACGTATACCCTCTGTCCCCTGCAGCATGATTCTTGATTGCATTTGTGCCAGAGTAGCTCCATTGACTTCAAGTCTGGAAAGATTTATTTGCTTGATTTTTCTGTGAATGGGAACTGCATAATAAAGAGCCCAAAGTAGATAATATATGTGAAAGCATAATTGCCCTGAAATAACTTTCCTCACACTGCAATATACTGCTCATTTAAGTATATTTTTAAAAATGAATATAAAAATATTTTTTTAAAAAATACCATTAATCTTTGTTGCAAAAGATTGTTCTGTAGAAATTTGCATGGGCAAATAAATTATTTGGAAAGATAAGGGGAAATAGTTATAGTGACGTTGTATAAATCATGAAGTTGCACTGACAAAAGGTCCTGAAGGTAATATAATTTTATTTCTCATCAGAAAAAAATAGTACTCACATTAGCCTGTGTTACATGAAGGACGGGGAACATAACTTTCCCACTGAAGTTTTCCAGCCAGTAAATTCAGCCCCATGAGGCAGCCATGAGATAACACATGCCACTTCAGAATTAAAGAGGGCTGTTATTTTCCAGGAAGAAAGTGCAATAGAGGGCTCTTTCATATAGAGCATTAGTTTAGCCGTCTCCTCTGTTGCTCCTGTTTAAACCCCAATTTTCTGGAAGAAAACTTTAAAAAATCTGTCTCCATACTGGGATTACACGTGCCCACCCTCCACCTTGTGCCTGGGGGATGTTGCCGTTGTAGTACGTGTGAGCATCCTTGTTGCGTGATAAGGAGGAGGAGACAGCAGTGGTTCTTGTACCACTGCTGCTCCCATAGGCAGGTTGGCAGGCATGCAGGAAACAGAGGTGGATTGCTAGAAAGCCAGAGGAGAAGAACTAAGAGATAGAATAAGAAAGTTAAAGCATTGCTGAAAATTCCTGCATGTGCTTCTTGACATGTACCAGTAGCGGGCAACAGTGTATACTCACCCAGGCAAAAAAGGAGAAGGAGGTACACCACCAAAAACACTAACTGCCCCAACTGCTTCAATGCATTCCTATGGCAAAACAAAAAAAATGAAGTGAACGAAATGGAAATTTCGGTTTTGTTTCATTTTATTTTTCTTTGATTTGTCTCTTTGCTATTTGTTTCATTCCATAACAAAATGCATAACGAATAATGAAACGAATTAAAAATTCATTTTGTGCCCATCTCTACTGGATTATTTTCAAACAAAAAGTGAGTGGGGCCAACTATTTTCTTTCAAGAGAAGCAAGAATGGTATTTTTGATTTATTTGATCTGTTTTAAATCTGGTGATATTTCTGCACAGAGTAGTAAAACAGTTTTACTTTTTAAAACTCATAACTAAAAAAACCCTTTTGCCCAAACTCCCCCAAATTTGGCACAGAGCATGAGTAGACTGTCTATTACAACTGTTTCAAATTTGGTTCTATAATGTTTTGTTTAGGCTGCCCCTCCCTTTTGAGAATTGTCTTGTAGAATGTTGATTTGCACAACAACAACCCAATATGGTTTACAACGATTGTCAGAGCTTGTCCGATTTATGTAGATTTCTTCTCAGTCCTAGTAGGAAATATAATGGCCAAGCCCAGATATTTTGTCTATAATGCACGGGTGTTGTCTTCCCTGATCCTTTGGGTGTTCTTTTTAAAGAAAAACATTTTATTATATACAAACATGATTTTCATAGGAAAAAAATTCAATATTATCTAATAAAATATTATTCAGAATACTTTAAATAAAAGTACTAAAATGAAATAAATTATTTTATTTAAATAAATACTAGTATAAAAGGCAATTTTATCTTAATCAAATGGCATCAAGGAAAAAACTATACCAATTTACTCACTGAGCTTTGTCCACCTCCAATTGAGCTCTGCTTTGTAGACTGGAAAGTTATGTTTGAAATGGGTTTGGTACCTGAGGAGCTACTGCATAGAATTGTCCTTTATTTCATGGCCCAGACAGATGTTGCGTCACTCCTTGTTTCTCTGAATGGAATGAAGCCAGGCTTTATATCTCAAAGTTATTATATTGGGTCTTACTGCTGCATGGATATGAATAAGACTGAACGTTGCTGTATACTTGGTGAGAAAAAGCTCTAAGTGATCCACTCTGTGGACTTATGGCCCATCTTCCTTTGTAATCCTGTCCCTAAACTACAGTTCAGTTTCTGGTGTGAAAAGGCTCCTTTGATATGATGAAGTTGTGATGTAAAGAATACTCTCTCACACGCACACACATCCCAATCCCAGCAATTTTTAACAATTTGATTCAGTGGGGATTCCCTCCAGAACACCCACGACAACAGTGAGGTGTCCTAGAACAGTGGCGGGGGTAAACTACTAAGCAATTGTTTTTTTTTTCACGTTCTCAATGATGGGAAAAGTAGTAGTGAACAATAAAGCAAAATCCCATGCAGAAGGTATCCCTCATATTTCTGAAAGAGCTAGTGTAAAAAACAGCTGATTTGATACTGATTTTAGGATAGCATTGACCCTGCAGAGGATGGCATTGATACATGTGCAGGAGGTCAAGAGCCTTGTGCAGGATTTTGTGGAAAGAAATACAAAACTGTTTGCTGAAGGGAAATCCCAGGGAGGGAAAGAGGAGTGGGGGGACAACAAAACATTCTCAGAGATTGTTACAGGATCAAGAAACATAGATTCACAAAAATGTACTGCAGGGATATAGGTATGCACAGTTGTCTGGGAAGTGATCATAGGTCCATTGCAGGGCACACAGTTTGTCTGCCAAAGGTCTGGGCCAGTGACAAAATGTGTTTCCTCAGATGTTGGTGGATGTGAGGCTTCTGTGTGAGTGTACCTCGGTTCCGAGTGCAAATGACCACTGTCCATTCCTTGTGTACAAGTTTCTAATAAAGTTTTATTTTCAAGAACATAGACTTCTTTATTTCACACAACAGGTGCATTCAATCCCACACATTCCATATTAACATTAACTGGCTCTTCAAATGTAAACGGGTTTAAACTCAAGGGTTCTTCAAATAATGAGGGAGGCTGTTCCTCTGGGGAGCTCAGTGATAGTCCGGTGACCCTCTCCCGAAGCACTGGCTCCCACAGCAGGGATGATGCACCCACTGTGCCACAGGTTTTCCCGAGAAGGTTGACAGAACCTCTCCCTTATGTGTTCGGAGTTCCCTGGCCATAATAGAGGCTTCACTTGGACCGACCATGACAGGGGCTCCATGGGTCTCTGCTCCTGCTTCTCCCATCTTTTCCCCTCATGTCCACCACAGGTCTGAGTCCCCGCATCCACCACTAATGGTTTTTCCTCCCTCTCTTATAGTCGCTCTCCCAACTGCCAACCCCGTCACATGCATAACTCCCCTCCTCTTCTCCTTCGTCCGAGACCCAATAGGCCTCCTCAATAATTTGACACACACACCCGTTCGGTCCTTTTCTTTTTCTATAGCTTCCTCCTTCTTATTCTCCCCTGTCATCTCTTCCTTGACAGATGGCACACCACTGTCTCTTTCATCTTGCTCCGGTCCACTCTCACAGTGGATAATGGAGTCTATAGTCCAACAATATCTGGACAGCTTCTCTTTGCCCACCCCTCAAGTAGACCATATCCATAGCTTATTTAACTGAAGTGTCTGTGAGTGGCTGCATTGGCCATTTCCCTCACCATTCATGTTGGACTGGGCACAAATGATTTTGGATTGAAATCTGGTAACCACATGTTGTAAAGCTCAATGCAAGGAAGCCTATTGTGGAATTCTCTTATTTGAGCAAGGAACTATTATTATTTTTGATTCAGCCAACAGGGGTGGATTAAATTTCTTCTATCAGTTTCACATCACTCTTGCTATTGGATCAGGTTCGCACCCTTTCTTCCCAGTGTGCTAACCTGATCCAATACAAAGAAGTGATTGCAGTGGTATTAGTTCCTCTCAACTGACTGCCTCATCTCCACAGTTTAAAATATATGTTTCATGCCAGGATTGCAAAACACATTTTAAAACAAACAAACAGATCACTGGAAATTGTCAATTAGCACCCTCTTAGCATTCAGCTTCTGCTGTTGGAGTCTTGTACAGACCTAGCTCTCTGCCTTGCTGACTTCTGCAAAATGTCATCTGGATGGCTCCAGCAATCCACCTAGGGAAACCCAATTTGAAAAACTGCAGATACACCCTGTTTTTCTCATTGTGTAATTGGATTCCAAGTTAGCTTTCTGTATTTGATGGGAAATTATAAGGCAGTGTTGAGGATGAGATTTCTTTGCTTCCTGCAAAATGAGATTTTGATTCCATTTTTCTTGTCAATTCCTTGTCTCCATTTTCCTTGGTTTTCTTCTCTTTTCCTCCCTTTGGTGGTAGAGGTGTGCTGTTGGTTTATGGCAGAAACTGCCACTCAATATTCTCTCCAGGGAATTTTGCACAGGAGGGACGACATACAGCAAGAACCATACTAGAAACCACTGGTTTGCAACTTGTAAGAGTTTGGAGTCCTCAATAAATATGGAGAAAGCAAATTATTTCCTTCAATTTGAGACCTTCCCTATCACTGGGATCAAAAGAACTCACTATCCATTTTAATGAAATAGAAACAAATAAATAATTTGTTGCTGGTTAAACATATTCTAATTTATTATAATTTTCTACTCATGATGGTTCAAATACAGTATAACTCTTTCTGATGAACCAAAGTCACATTGATTGGGGTCACATAATGATGTAACTAGAGAACCAGGAGGGGAAAAAATACTTGAAAAGCATTAGTTAGCTCCAACTGAAGCAGGAAATATGGTTGGGCAGATCTTCTATTAAGCATTTAGTGTGCAATTTTCTCCCATCACAAACTCAAGCAATATACTCTTGTATATAGATCCTGTGATGGGCCCTGTAATGTTAGTGAAGCACAAAATGTACAGATGCTATTAGGAGGCATCCAATCTACGCAGAGCTAGTAAAGTGGCAATTAAATAACTTACATCTGCATAAGCTAAAATAGGCAAGAGCTGTTAATTACAAAATTTCCGGGCTTGCCTGAAAGTAAGAAAAATTATCCTCCTGAGTTCCCTCTCCAACCTGCTTTGAATTTATTTGAATGATGTCGGGGAACATTGAGAATGAGAGGCAACCGTGCTTTAGAAGCTGAACTAGGTAGAGAATTTCATTTTTGATTAATATTAAGATCTACATGGCACAAATTCAAAACAGAGTTTTTTTCAGTTTGCGTGAAACCATTTAGTTATGCCGTTTTGGAAAGGACTATTTTAAACTATGGGTGCAGTCCCATACATAAAGGATAGTCAAGATGAATCGACATCCTGTTGATGGTACCTCAGTTTTAAGGAGGTATAAAACGTTGGCTACCACAGAAATATGGTAGAGAATATTTACATACATTGTATAATTTGGTATTTTTTATCTCTGCTAGAGTTGGGTCATGGGGAAGAAAAAGAAAAAAAATCTAAGCAATATTCCCATAAAACTGTATTCTGTAACCATTTTAGCTGAAACTTCTTTTGAGCACCAACAGTAACAACAGGAAGAACAAAAATAATAAACGCACCCCTTCCAGTAATTGAAGAGGTTTTTCTTTCTTTCTAAACTTACGGTAGGTACTCCACACTTCTTTCTAGTCTTTTCCTGCAGGTGTGGGAGTCCACTCTTCAGATCCTGAAACACCATTTTCCTCATCAACCATGTCATTGTTCTTATTGACAGTGTCCTGTCATCGCTCTCTCTCTCTCTTTTTTTTTTGGTTGCCCCTGTGACCACCAGCCATTGATTTTCAGATGCTAAACAGTTTTGGCAATGGTGGAAGGTGCTGCTCTGAGGACATGCCTGCACCAGCGAGGCTAATTTTTCTCTCATCTTTACTGTAAACTGATATTGCACCTAGTTGCTGTCAGATGGTATCAATTTATACGATTGGGTTTAACAAAATACCAATTTTCTGAACCAATTTTTAAAAACACAGTTAGGAAGTGATAAACCAGGTCACTTCCTGGTTCAGGTATAGGGGTGTCTACAGCCAGATATCTGGTTGCGGAACCAAAGGATGGGAGTTCAATACCCCATATGCCATTACTCTGAAATATCTTCTGGTTCTGCAGCCATATATATAGACAGGTGTGTGTGTGTGTGTGTGTGTGTGTGACTGTGTGTGTGTTCCTCTGAAATAAGTGTGTGTATACACACTCTCTCTCATATCTGCCTATATATCTGGCTTCCAGTTGTGTGGATCGATGCTATCTGATAGCAACTAGGTGCAATATCAGTGTATTTCCACTTAAATTATACTAATAATTTCTAATTGTGATATTTGGATATATTGGTTTAAACTGGCATATGTAAATTTAATGAAAAATTATCTTCTTTTTTTTGGTGTTCTTTGTACTCCATCTCCTTGTTTGGTGATGTCTGACCTCCTTTTCAGTGGTGTATCAGTGGCCACTAGAGATGGGCACGACTTGAAAAAATTTTTTTTCGAGTTGTCGTTAGTCGGGCCGGTTCCGTTTTGGGTCGTTTCCGTTTTTCGTGAAAATTTGCAAAAATTAGTCAGTTTGTTTTTTTGTTTTTTCGTTTTCGTTAGTACTGGTTTTTTTGGGGGGGGAGCGGGCTCCTGGAGGCACCTCTGTGGGGTGGGTGCCTCCTCTGGCCCGCTATAAAGGGAAAGCGGGCTCCTGGAGGCACCCGTGGGTGCCTCCTATCC
The DNA here is from genome assembly GCA_037367245.1 of Phrynocephalus guinanensis. Lineage (NCBI taxonomy): Eukaryota > Metazoa > Chordata > Lepidosauria > Squamata > Agamidae > Phrynocephalus > Phrynocephalus guinanensis. The sequence continues at coordinate 62,132,303 of CM074741.1, read as the reverse complement.
TCACCCACTAGGAAGGGGAAGCAGGCTCCAAGAGACCCCTCAACATGGGGGTCTCCCCTCCTCACCTGCTGCTGCTGCAAAATGGTATGCAATAGCCATATGGATATTGCATAACAAAATGTGCAGACAGTGACTGTGAAGACTAGTGGATGGCACTGAACCCAGAGCCATAGTGAGATGCCTAACTAAGGCTCTCGCACCACCATGTCTCACACAGAAGGGAATTGTACTTGCGTGTAGTGCAATGCAAGTACATCTGGCTTAGGGTTAAGGTGGGTTAGGGTTAGGGCTAGGGTTAGGCTAGTGACGGGTAAGGTTACGGTGGGCTAGTGGGTTGCACCTCTGGGTAACTCTCTGACCCACTAAGAAGACAGTCTGTGACATATGGGTACGGAGTCAAGGGTTAGGGTTAGGGTTAGGGCGCTAGGGCAGGTTTTAGGGGGCTTTTTGGCACATCCCATAAGTCTCCATGGCCAAGTGGCCATGCGATTGGTGGGATGGCTCCAAAAATTTGCATGGTCGTCCACTCCCACATGGCTGGCCACTCGGCCAGCCCATCATTCCGCAGGTGTAAATAAAATAAAATAAAATAAAATCAATGGAGGACAGAGGAGGAGAGGAGAGACATTTTGTTGCAAGAAAAAACCCACTGCTACTGTGAAAAATCTGGCAGTTTATAAATTTTTGCGTGTTTCTGTTGTGCTTGTGTGTTTTTGGACCATGATTTCAAAAACAATATTGCATTCGCCGCCCCATTTTGGATCCCCCGCCCGCACCGCATGGCATGGCGACTCGAGTCCGGCTGCCTAGGACGGGGGGGAGGCGGGACCCCCCCTCTAGAAACCACCCCTCCGGTAGGTGCCCTGCGCCCTTAGTCAAGCAGGCATTTTTCCGCCTGCTTTTTTGGCCCGGGAATGGGTGGGGGGAGAGTTTAAAAGTTTTTTCCTGTGCCGTCCGTGCCGCTTGCTCGCGCTTTAATTGCGGCGGCCGGCGGCCGGCGAGACTGGGCTTTTTGCTGGCTGGCTGCGAGCCTGCGGCGACTGGCGAGTCCCACCAGAGCAGCCCAGGATGGGGGATGGGGGGGAGGCTGGGGACCTCCAGAAACAACCCCTCTGGTAGGTGCCCTGAGGCACGGCAGGCATTTTTCCGCCTGCTTTTCGGCCGGGAACCGGTTTTTTTTAAGTTTTAAAAACTTTTTTTCTGTGCTGCTTGGCATCGCGCGATCGCGCGATGCAAGGAACGAGCACGACAAATCAGACCAAAATTGTTTGTTCGTCGGTTCGAGCTCGAAGTCTGGCGGAGTAATTCCCGTTACCGTTTCCGTAGAGTAACGGAAACGAGTAACGGAAACGGAAACAGGAATACCGCTAAGTCGTGCCCATCTCTAGTGGCCACCCTATTTGAAGTAGACCTGTATTTCTAGGCTTTCAGTGTTTATTCATCTTTTCTTGTTTGTTTTGGTTTTCTGTCTGGGGCTGTTCTGCTGCCAGAAATTTGTTCTTTGCTTTTTTTGCTTATCTGGGATTTCTTTTATTTGAATCCTGCGATTTCTTGATCTTCTTTGCTATATGATCTTTTTTCATTCTAGTCTTTTTAACAATGTGGGTTAAATCCTATTGGATTTTATAGGTTAGTCCCAAGTAGCTATAGACCTTTTGAATCAAAAGTCAGCATTTGTAGAAGGTCCTCAAGAAGCCTACTATAGGACAGCTTGTGGTTTAGTTATCTAGCTGTGGAACCAGAGGATGGGAGTTCAATACCCCGCTGTGTCTTCTTGTAGCAGACGCTGGACCTTGTGATCCATAGATGTACTCCCAGCTCTGTGGATTGTTGTTGTTGTTGTTGTTGTTGTTGTTGTTGTTGTTGTTGTTGTTGTTGTTGTTGTTGTTGATGATGATGATGATGATGATGATGATGATGATGATGATGATGATGATGATGATGATGATGATGATGATGATGATGATCTTGGAACTAAGAACTGGATTTATGCTTGACTACCTGGAGTGGCTACACCTTCATTAGTGATCCCTCTGAAGCACTAGCTAAGGGCCTAACTATGGATAATTGTGGCAGTTTCTTGCATGCAAACATGGAAATACTCAGATTAGGTGGAAACCAGGGATTCAGTCTTATTTGAATTAAAAAGGGGAACAAGAGTAATGATGTGTCTGTGAGGATTCTCAGTCATCCAGGTGAGTTTAGCTAGAAGTTAACTCATGGCAACTGGACTTGTTTTTCTTGAGAGATTGAAATGTTTCACTGGTCAGTCCATTTGCAGCTTGGTCAGTCTGAACAAAGCTAGTTGTGAGTCCTTCATTTTATAGTTCACAATGGCCTGAATAGGCTCATTAGGTAGACAAATCTCAATAGCCTTAAGGTGAACAATGGCCTAAAGTGCTGAAACCCATCAAGTATGGGTCGTTAGCTATGGCCTTGGTGGTGAAGGCATGAAGTATTCTTGATTTATCTAGGTATTGTTGAAGTCACAGCCTGATAAGTAGCAGATAGACTATGCCTGAGCCCCCCACCTCTTTTGAGAGAGAGATTTAGGGTTATTGTTTCAGTGAATGGCTTCCCTGACCCCTCTCTCAGACCATATCTCATCTCTGTCTAATATGTGTACATCCTCATCTTTGAATGAGTGCCCTTTGTCCTTCAAGTGGAGGTGTACTGCTGATTCTGGTCCTGAGCTGTTGCCCCTGCTATGTTGGACCATCCTTCTGTTTAATGGCTGTTTAGTTTCTCCGATGTAGAGGTCTGCAGACTCCTCACTGCATTGGACCGCATATACTATATTGCTCCTTTTGTGTTTTGGTATTGGGTCTTCTGAGTGGACAAGTCTCTGCCTTAGTGTGTTTGTGGGGTTGAAATAAACAGGGACATAGTGTTTGTCAAAATCCTTTTAAGCTTCTCAGACACTCCAGCCATGTACGCAATGACCAGGTTCTTCCGTTGGCTCTGGGTCTCAGGCTGATCCATTGTTATTCTGGGTCGGCACACTGCTTTGTTGAAAGCCCACTTTGGATATCCACAGGCCTTAAGTGCTGTCTTCAAGTGCCTGTCTTCCTTCTTCTGTGGAGGTGTGGATGCTCTCTGCTCTTTGGTTTAGGATCTTGATGACTCCTAATTTGTGTTGTAATGGATGGTGGAAGCCAAACAGTAAGTACTGATCTATGTGGGTGGGTTTCCTGTAAACATCTACTTCCAGGCAAGGGTCAGGTTTGATGATGACTGTGCCAATTCAGGAAAGCCAGCCTGTTTTCTTGAGTGTCTTCCCTAGTGAACTTAATATTAGGGTCCACCACATTGATGTGGTCTGTAAAGGCCTGTACTTCCTGAGTTTTGATTTTCAACCAGATATCATCTACATACTGAACCAGTGGGATGGCGTTGTCCTTGGGAAGGTGTTGAGTGCCTTCTTCTCGACTTCTTCCATGTATAGGTTAGCAACAATTGGTGATACTGGGGAATCCATGGCACAGCCATGCTTCTCTCTGTAGAAGTGGTGTTCAAACACAGGTATAGGAGCCGACATATCTGGTCTGGATTGAGCCTGCTTCTGGACCATACTTTATGGGTTTCAGAACGTTATGCAATTGTCCACCTTAAGGTTATTGAGACTGTTGTCCACCTAATGAGCCTATTCAGGCCATTATTTACCTTATGAGCCTATTTCAGACCAGAGTGACAAGAGGTCAACGTGGACTATAAGATAGAGGACTCACAACTAGCTTTCTTCAGACTGATGAATCTGCTAGGATGAGCAGCAAAACGTTTCAGTCTCTCAAGAAAAAGAGGTCCAGTTGCCACAACTCAACTTTTAGATAAAGAGTAATGATGCAGAAATCATACTCACAAATCCACAGTAGGGTCTCTGTAGATTAATGCCTGCACAGCCTTGCTTTTCATCATAAATCAAAGTACTAGAAAAAGCATTTGATAGAGAATCACCAGGTAAATGAGCCATGAGCAGTGGCATCTGAACCTTTTGCTCCTTGCATGCACACCACTCAGTTAAATGCATCTTTTATACAACCCATCTTGGTTGTATTAAAAAAAATCACATCCTGCAATTTTGTATTTGTGCATGAAAATGTTGCTGCTACTACTACTACATTCTGTTTAGTCCCAACTTAATAGCAAAGATATGCAGACGGAGAGAGCTGCAGGAAGGGACTATGATGCCATGTCTATTCTGTATGAGGCTTATATGTAAGGGTTATAAATACTATTTAAGCAATGGGCCATTAGGGCAGCATGGTTATTATGCAATAATCTTAGTCCCATTGTGATAACTACATACCAGACACAGCAATGCCTCTAATCACCCCAGGGGTAGTTATCATGATAATAACACCTGCTGTGTTATCCTAACTGCCACCATGAAGTGTCCTGTATTTCTTTCTAGTGCTGACATAACATAGCACTTAAGTATATTATTTTGACCACAGGAAATTGCCAATTATTGCTACAGTGGTTACGCACTTTATGTGCTGAGGCTAGTGTAAAGTCCCACACATAATACAGTACTCTATTAACATGCAGAACAGTTAGCAATGTTCTTAGATGCAGCATCACAGATGTGTGCTGCCTTTAAAAAAACAAGTGGGAATGTCTTTGTAAGAGGTTGAAAACTAAAATTCTGACTTCCATTTATGGCTGACACAATTAGAATACATGGAAGAGGCAAATGGTTAAAAAATGTTGTCCTGGGTTCCCCCAGACTGTGTCAAGTGGAAGGCGAAAACAAGAATAGTGGGCCACACCACCAAAAAAAGAAGGATTAGGTACAGCAAATGGGACCATGAAACAATTTAAGGACAACATTTCCTTGTATTCCTGACTTTTAATGCCATATATACTTAGGTGGTAAGTTGAGGATGTTGATTGAAAAACTAACATTAAATTAGCTGGAAGTTGGGTCATGGCAACTGGACTTCTTTTTCCTGAGAGATAGAAATGTTTTGCTGCTCCTCCAAACAGCTTCATCAGTCTGAAAAAGAAGAAAAAGAAGTCCAGCTGCCATGACTCAACTCCCAGATAAACTCACCCTGACTAAGAATATTCACAGACATTAAATTAGGCACCAGTACTGTAACTATGTTCAAAATGAACTGAAAAACTATAGGGCCTTTTCACACGACCCCTAAGATCCGCTGGCCACTTAAATTCGGACCAGAGATCTTGGGGGTTCGTTGCTCTTCCTGCGTCCCCACCCCTCCGCACTTCCTTGATCCTGTCTGCGTGAGGAGAGGGAGAAAAAAAGGGGACAAAAGAATGCAGGCTCACCTCCGTTTGCCGGTCCAAGCCTCCCCCAGCCCCGTCGTCGTCCTGATTCCTTCTCTTAAAGGGGCAGGAGGCAAAAACAAACAAACAAACAAACAGAAGCGAGGAGAGCCGAGCACTCACTCCTTTACATCCGGATCTGGAATTTTTCACCCTCCAAGAGCAGGTACCTGAAAAGTGCGCTGGGACGCGCTTAGGTGGGCGTGGCCGCACTTAATTTTCTGTAAACTCCGGAGCTGGTGGGGAAACAATTTTAAGCTCCGGAGCTGGGAGCCATTTGTGGCGGAGTTTAGGGGTCGTGTACAAATACCCATAGTGGATGAGCATTTAGTTGATTTAAGTTTGAGCAACCTTAGATAGAAGTGTCTGAAGAAGCCAGGAATGTAATGTTAATGCCATTGTGTTCCAAGCTTACAGAAAGTTTGATATAAATATTGAAGACTAAATTGATGTATCTGAATGAAGCACAATGTAAGTGGACCCAGAAGAGTGACCTACAATCCCTGCTATTTAATAGCCAATGAGTAGTGGAATCATAGTGTTGGAGGGCTGCCTGTTCATATTTCTGACATGTCAAGTAAAAATGATTGACAGTACTGAAAACTATTAATCAACCAAGGAACATCAAATAGTTTGCTCCCACCATCTACCTCCTAACTGAAGGTTATAGGGCATTCAAGATTATTTCTGCTCCAAAATCTGTCCCAGGTTATCAAAGACTGTCTGATATTGGGCTGCCACTGCCCTCCACTGTGTCCTGTTCAAAAAACAAATTTTAGGAACTACCTCATAACGTGGCCTCACCTCCTCTTCATTATCTTTCTAGTTCTCTCATGCAGCCTACGTTACTAAACCTTCTTTTTGCAAAATCAAAGGTAAATGATTGAGTACAACTAGATTTCAAATCGGCCTGAGGCAATAGATTGTCCTATATGAGACTGCTAAATATATTTAGTAGTGGGGAGGTGATGGCATATAATTTACAAGAGGGGAGGTGATGGCCCAGTCAGAACCAGGGATCCTCCTTGTGCCAACTGGGCCAAATTTAAAGGGGTCCAGCTGATGACAGCTGGGCAGGAGCCCTCTGAAAATGGCCAGGTGGGCAGTTTAAACTTATTTTTGCTGCCCCAAGCCCAGGCTACAGCTGATTAGCACTTGGAGCCACCAGAAAAAAAAGTTTTTAAATCCATCCTTTTCCTCCACCCAATCAGGCACAGGAAAGGCAGATTTTTAAAAACTTTTATTTTTGCTGACTTGGGGTGGCCCCCCCAAAAATAAAAAATCCAGCATTTTACCACGCCCATCAGGTGGGGGGAAAGGCAGGATTTTAAAACATTTGTTGCAGCCCCAAGCCCTTGCTACAGCTGATCAGTGCTTGGGGCAGCGGAAAAAAAAGCTTTAAAATCCCCGGTTTCCCCCACCTGATTGGTGCGGGGAAAGTTAAACAAGCAACACACAGACACACACAGACACACACACACACACACACACACACACACACACACACACACAGAGAGAGAGAGAGAGAGAGAGAGAGAGAGATGAAACAAAAAAATGAAATGAAACAAAAAGCATTTTAAAAAAATGTTTCAAACAAAATGGAATGAAACAAAATGAGAAATTAAATTAAATGCTATTTTCGCGTTTCGTGCCCATCTCTAGATAGAACCACATTTGAACACTTTTTGCCAATGCTTCTAGAGTATGTGCTATGTTCAGTTTTTATTGTGACGAAAGTGTTCTTATTTGGAATCATTTGTTAAAGATTTATTTTGTTTGTATTGTTCTTTATAGAACGAAGTGAAAAAGGTTCTGTGGCTCATACATTCTTCCAGTCTGCCAAAAATAAATGGCTACTGACACTAAGGTTATCAGTGCATCTGGCAAATCTGAAAGCACCTAAACATCTGCAGACCGACTCAAGCAGGACAAGTGACTGAAAACTGTGTTATATAATAGCCCTATGCAGGCACTAATCTTGAATGTGTGCAGAGTCGTAAACATAATGGAGAATACAGGCAAGCCTGTAAGCTCATTTCCCCACCTTTTACATCTTCACCACAAAGATCTGTCAATAGGCTTGCTAGCATATACAGCATGATTTGCTTACAGTGCTCTGTGAACAGATTTACCTGGATGCTTCTGTCACAACCAAAATTAGATTCCCACACACTTAATTCCAGCATAGGGCCAATATGTTACAAAAATATACTAAATATAGGTCTAGCTCCATGTAGCTCTAGAAGCCATACAAGTATATTGTGTGCCTACACCATCAATGCACTACAGATTCTGAATTTATGTATTAGGAAAACCAAACACTTTGTTTCCAAAATAATTTGAAGCAAAGAAAACCCAAATGGTGCTTGGGTTGAATCAATCCTTGCTGAGGTGGTGGATGTTGCTTTAGCGCTTTGTATGGTAGGAATGCTAGGGGGAATTTGAAGGGAGGGGGCTTGCCATCTGTGAATCTCAAATGGAAAATGAAAGTAATTACTGGAACAGAGCTTGGAAGCCCAAATTAGAAGGGGACTAAGAACTAATGTGTCAACGGAAAGGCCAAGCTGTCCTAGAAACTCAACTCATAGAGCTCCTAGGAGGGCTCAGATTGACCAGATAGATTCTCCTGTGCATGTGATGGGCGAGCATTTTGCATCTGGGTTGGGCAAGAGAAAGATTTCAGTGTGTTATAGATTTCATATTGCTTTAACTTTCAATAGATTGATTGTGCACTGGAGATTCTACAACCCCCCAAATGCAACTGCAGATCTCCATCCAAACAGGTGAAGGCCTGGGTATGTGAAAACACTGTGCAAGCCAGAGAACCTTTCAGTCTCGTGCATGCAATTTATGTGGCCGTACCATTAGAAATAAGATCAAAGTCATCTCTCTTCCACACCTCTCATTTTGTACTTTAATGTTTTCATGTCTGGTACTGGATTTTATTTTTGAAGCACTTCCCCTCCTCCCTTCCATGCTAAATGTGCCTGCATTCCAGATGGAACAGTCATCAAGCTTTCCTTTCTGCAGGAAAAGACCCTGAAGGTCTTTTTAAGATTCCCCTGGGGACTGAAGTAATGCCCCTTTTCTAACTCAGCACCAAACCTAGGTTACCTCACTGGGTTTCATCCCTTACCTTTCCCTGCTGGACAAACAGTTCTATCTGTTACTCCTTTCAGAGCTGTTTCAATAAATAAATAAATCATCTTGGTCCCTATAAGAATATTTATGGATTTTTTTCTGAATATGCTTCCCCCACCCCACCCCTTAGCTTTCCTCTCCATCCCAGTGGTTTCAACAGGCCTTCGGAATGCACTGCCCTCGAAGGCCAGGTTGGCACCCTCCCTTTTGTCCTTCCGTCCTCAGGCAAAATTTTTCCTCTTCAGGAGGCCTTTAAGCAGTGACTTGCCCCAGGAATGCTTTTTTCCTTAACATAATTAGAGATGGGCATGAAACACACTTTTACTTCATTTCGTTATTTGTTATTCATTTCGTTATGTAATGAAATGAATAACAATCCTCAGAGTAGATTTAGAATGAAACGAACCGAACAAAAAAAAATGGTTCATTTTGGTTCGTTTTGTTAATGGCGGCACAGAGATTTCTCCTGCCTGGTGCTGGTCCTTCCTGGAGGTCTGGTCTTCCTGGCTGCAGGGAGAGGGCGACCAGGAAAAAAAAAGCCGACCAGCCACACTACAGCTGGTAGGTGGCTGTGGTCAGCAATAGATAGATAGATAGATAGATAGATAGATAGATAGATAGATAGATAGATAGATAGATAGATAGATAGATAGATAGAATATACTAAATCCAGCACGTGAGCACCAGACCCGGCCCACAGGTCACAGAACTGGCCCACAAGCCGGCAAATGAAACAATTTTAAAAATTCCAGCGCACAGGCCACGTGGTCGGCAGTAAAAAAAATACAATAAAAATAAAATAAATAAATAAAAAAAGAATCACCAACCTGGCCCCAGCGGCTGTGTGATCAGTGCATGAAAACAAAAAAAAAAAAAAAACAACAAGGCACTGGCTCCAAGCCAGCACCTCAAAAAGCCCCTGCCACAGGGGCCAGGATTGCCCTGCCACCGCCTGGTAAGGATGATGTGTGAAGACGATGATGTGGATGAGGATGAGGAGGATGAGCATGCTGCCAGTCCAGTTTGTGCAGTTTTTGTCAACGTCTTTTTTTAAAAAAAATTAAATGTTTTTCCCCGCCTGCACGCTGTCAAATTGATTAAATCTTGCAAAGCGTGGAAAAACAAATAATGAACAAAACAAACCAACAAAATGAATATTAGGAAAAAAAATGGTTAAAAACAAAACAAAACAAACCGTAAAACAAACCGAACCAAAATGACTCACCATTTTTTTCGGTTTGTGCCCATATCTAAACATAATACAGGATTTTAAATAATTTTGAATTGTTTTAAATTGTGGTTTTTAATTTTAATATATGTTTAATTCTTTTTCAAAAAATGTAATACTTATATAATGTCTTTAAAACTGTTTTATATCTTCTAAGCTGCCTGGGCCCCCCTATGAGGAGAAAGGCAGCATGTAAATAATTTAAATGAATGATTCATTAATAAATCCCAGTTTTCTTTACTACTGGATCTTTTTGAATTGGATCTTTTTAACTGCAAGCTGGCACACACACTTTTAAACTAATCATATGTATTCTCTCCTACCACTCCAGTATTCCTGCCAAGAAAACTCCATGGACATGGAGTCACGAAGAGTCAGTCACAACTGTAATGATACAACACACCCACAAATTCTCTCCTGAGAGAAATTCTTAACCCGCTATAAATTAATTTTGATTGTGGTGTTCTTTACTAGGGTGATAAATTCAAATGACCTAGAGCTCCTTGTCTGCAAAGGCTTACAAAAGACAACATATGTGTGTGAAGCAATTCAACAAAGCAGGTTCTCTAGTATGTATAATAGCTCTATGGTACAGGGGCAGGGTCAAGCAGGAATGGCCCATCAGCCTTACCTTTTTCAGATGTCTAGTTATCCTCAGTAGATTACTAGCATGTTTACCTAAAGCCCAAGTTCAACAGAGCTTTCTGTTAAAGATCCTTACTGCAGGTTAACCTGAGTTTTGTCTGGGTAATCCTATACATTACATCTATTAAAGTAACAGTCTTCAGGCTTTCTTCTGTTCCACTGAAGTGGGAACAAACCAGATGAAGAGGCAGAAGAAATTCCATACTCAAGCTCCATTACCTTTTACTTAACAATACTAATAAAAGTAAGAGTTCTCTCAGCAACATGAAGCCCACATGTGAAACCCAGACAGGAGTTCAAACACACACAGAGACAGACAGACAGACAGACAGACAGACAGACAGACAGACAGACACACACACACACACACACACACACACACACACACACGATAAATTGCATACAACATAATATACAATGAATAAAAGGCCTTTAGTACCATTAGATACTTCTCCTCTGAAATGTTTCCTTAAATGTACTACTATTGTTACATATTACATTTACTACAAGGCCAATAGGAATGCATTTCTGGTTGTGAAAGTATGTGTTTTGTTTTATATACCGCATTTTTTGCCCCATAAGATGCACTTTCCCCCATCAACAGTAAGGGGAAATGTCTGTGCATTTTATGGGGTGAATGCATCCCTACCAAGAGCCTCCAGAGTGGCTGCTGTAGAGGCCTCCGGCACTCATGTAGGTCCGAGCCCCAGCTGCAACTCCCACAGAGGCTTCCCACCTATCGGTTTTTAAAAATTTACCTTGCATGATTGATTTGTTCCATATAATAGGAGATGGAGAGAAAGCAGCCTTACTGGAGACTAGACATGGGCACGACCAGAAAAAAATGACGTTTCGAGTTTTCGTTTGTCGGAATGGGTCCGTTTTGGGTCGTTTCCGTTTGTCGCGAAATTTTTCAAAAATTTGTAGTTTCCGTTTGTCGCTTGTTGTTTCCACCGCGATTTAGCATGATTTGACTTCCCAGAGCATAGGGGCGTACTGCAATCAGGGCCGGCGCTAGGTGTTTTTGCACCCTAGGCGGCTGGCGGTGCGGGGGGGCGGGCGAGTGGGCAGGCGGCGGCACGGGCCGCAGGCGGGTGGCGGCGCGGGTGGATGGGCGAGTGGGCAGTTAGGATATCACTTAGGATAGAGGTTCTGTTCTTGGCTTGCACCCCAAATGTGTGTGTGTGCAAGCAAACTGAAGTTGGGAAAATAGAAAATAAATGGTAGTATATAATATATATTTAAAATAAATCCACACCTCCCACTCCCATTCGAACCTCCCCCTTTATCCAATATCAGAAAAAAATCCTCACAAACTGCCAGAGAAGAAATAAAGAATAAGGGCCTTTTTACACGACCCCTAAGATCCGCTGGCCACTTAAATTCAGACCAGAGATCTTAGGGGTTCCTCGCTCTTCCTCTGTCCCCACCCCCCTCCGCACTTCCTGGTTGCTGGCTGTCTGAGGGAGGGAGAAAAAAGAAAGAAAAGAATGCCTTCGTACCTCTGTTTTGTTCCGGGCAGCATTCAGATCTCTTAAAGGGGCGGGGCACAAAAAAAGAACAAACGGAAGCCAGGAGAGCCCCGCACTCACTATCCTTACACCGGATCAAATATTTGTCACCTCCAAAAAGCAGGTACAAGAAAACTGCTGTTTGGTCTTGCTAAAGTGGGCGGGGTAGCACTTAATTGTCTGCAAAGTCCGGAGCTGGTGGGTAAACATTTTTAAGGTCCGGACCTTGCAGCCATTTGCGGCGGAGCTTAGGGGTCGTGTATAAACGCCCTAAACTGCTATTCCCTTCAGCAGACAAAGCTGCAGGGAATCAAAGAAATTATTTTCTAAATTCAATTCCCTCCCTGCCTGCCTAACTTAAATCCTAAAGCCTCCAGCCTCCCTCCTCAATCTCGATCGGATCACACCAGCACCAGCAGCCAGCCCTCCTCCCTCAACCACATCCATACACCCAACTGCGATTTCTGGAAGGTGCCTCGGCGTTTTATGCCCTCCGAGACATCCAGAAGTGTCAGTCAAAAACCTGGCGATGCCATTGGTGGAATGGTTCAAACAATTTGCATGGTCCCATCCCATGCCCAGCCCAAATGGGCAGGTCTAAAAAAATAAAAAATAAAATAAAATAAAATAAAATCAATACGACGTTTTATTGCTATAAAAAACCCCACTGCTACTACTATTAAAATTCAGGCATGTAAAATAAATAAATTTCACATGTTTCTGTGGTGATTTGGTGTGGTTTTTTTTACCACGATTTCAAAAGAAAAATTGTGGTCGCCATTTTGGATCCCCCCCACCGCATGGCATGGCGAGACTACGATGATGACCCCCCCCAGCCTGGTGCAAGCAGCCCAGGACAGGAGAAGAGGGAGGGAAAGGCCGGGGACCCCCCAGAAACCACCCCTCTGGTAGGTGGCAAAGCCTCAGGCAGGCATATTTTCGCCTGCTTTTTTGGCCGGGAGTTGCAGTTTTTTAAAAAACTTTTAGAAACTTTTTCTGTGCTTCGCATTGCACGATCGCCACGATGCCACAAACGGAAATGAAAAACCCGACCAAATTTTTCTTTTTTCGGTTTGAGTTCGGGTTCTGATGGCTTAATTATCATTACCGTTTCCGTTACGTAACGGAAACGATAACCGAAAACGGAAATGACAATTTCGCCGAGTCGTGCCCATGTCTACTGGAGACCATAGAGATAAGAAACGGGTTAGAGAGTAACCACCCACCATGATGACCATGGAGCTGCATCTCTATGTTCATTATGGTGGGCGGTTACTCTCTAGTTGCAGCTCTATGATAATCATGGTGGGTGGTCACTTTCTAGCCCATTTCTCATCTCTATTGTCTCCAATTGGGCTGATTTATCTCCATCTCCTATTATATGGAACAAATCAATCATGCAAGGTGATTTTAAAAAAAACAGCCTGGCTGGTAAGCCTCTGTGAGGGTTGCAGCTGGGGCTGGGACCTGCACCAGGTCTGGAGGCCTCTGCAAGGGCCCAAGGCTTCCCAGAATAGAGACCCAGGTGCAGGGGAGGCTTGGGGGGAGAGGCTTGTCTTTGAATTTATCTCTCCAGCCATGTCTCTCCGGGCCTCCCAAGAGCACCATGGCTGGAGAGTAAACTGGGTTGGAGATGGACCTGGATTGCAGTATGTATGAGTGAATATTTTTTATTTTGGATTTTTATACCTGTTAACTGCCTTGAGTTCCCTTATGGGAAAATCTGGTGGGATATGAATATAAAAACAAAAAAAAACAAACAAACAAACAAACAAACAAACAAACAAACAAACAAACAAATAAATAAATAAATAAATAAATAAATAAATAAATAAATAAATAAATACCTCTAAAAACTATGGTCCTATGGTCCGGTGCGTCTTACGGGGTGAAAAATATGTTATATTGTGCATTACAGGATAACTGATTGTGTGTTACAGAACAATTGGCAAAAGCACGTAAAGAAGAATCAGTTAACGAAAGTGCAGTGATTACAAAAGCTAGAGGTGAGAAGATAAAGGAGTTACTGGATAATTTCCTAGAAAGGTTAATGTAAGCAATGGACTGTTCCCACACTCAAAACAAGAAAAAGGGTACTGTTCTTTACTCACCATATCACTCAACAGTGTCTAAACTTAAGGATGAAGAAGGATAAGAAGAATTGCCAAACAGGCTATAAAGAAGAGGAAAAGGGAAATAGGAACTAGCCTCGGCTTCCACCTATGAAAAACAAAAAGTGATAATGATGTTTTCACAAAGTACTTTTTATTCAATTAGCTAAATCAATATTTTATTTAAGAGATGGGAAGCCACAAGATCTTTGTTAATTAATCGTGAGATCTCTAAGGGCAGTTGAAAGGCATGCCATAAGAACGAGTAAAGCTATTTATATCTGTTTTATTGCACATTTTATCATGACATTCTTGCACTTATTGCTATGCTGGGACACAGTCTGTCTGCAAGGTCAACACAGAGCCATTTATTATTATTATTATTATTATTATTATTATTATTATTATTATTATTATTATTATTATTATTATTATTATTATTATTAGTAGTAGTAGTAGTAGTAGTAGTAGTAGTAGTAGTAGTAGTAGTAGTAGTAGTAGTAATGAAGTACACAGATATTCCAATCAAATTTGACCGGAGTGCTTGTTCCACACCCTGCATATGTGGAACCCTATTCCTCTCCTCTTCCCTTTACAGTTCTTCTGGGGTTTTTGACAAATAAGACAAAATTCTGCAAATAACACAAAAATGGACAATCTGATGGGTGTTTGCTACTTTGTTGCACAGACCGTTCAGGATTAGAAGCAACAAAGTGGTGCATTCTGTTTGTCTTGAGAATAAAGAATTATCAAGGGATTTGTTTTTCTTTGACAACCCTGCTCAAGTTGATAATGCTTCAACAATAGCTAATGGCCAAAGGAGATTATCTAAGATCATGTTTTCCCTTCAGGCCATTGAAGATCAGCAAAGCTGGATCTTATTGGTCCCAAGTTTGGAAATAACATGGGAACCACTTGTATTGCCGTATTTTCCCATCTATAAGATGCCCCATGTATAAGACGACCCCCCCCCCAAGCCTGAAATAATAGTTTCTCTACTGTGTAGGTCTTGTAGTTCTCTCATTGGCTTACTTCCCTATATAAGACGACCCTACATTTTTAGTTATTTATTTATTTATTATTTATTATTTATTTAGTTATTATTATTTGTTTTTATCTGTGTATTCTTGTAATTTGTGTGGCTATTGAAGCCTTGAAGCCTTGTAAGCCGCTTAGAGTACACAATGTAGATAAGCGGGGTATAAATGCAACAAATAAATAAATAAATAAATAAATAAATAAATAAATAAATAAATAAATAAATAAATAGTCTAACAGTTTTAGTAAAAACTATAGTCTTATACATGGAAGAATACAGTATGTCCTGAGTTTCATGATGAAAAGTGTTAAAGAGGAAGGAATGAAGGAAGAGTGAAAGAACTTCAGTAAAATAACTGTTAGGAAGAGATATAGTAGCATTGCTTGAAATATGAAGCATATTCTTTACAAATGTCTGACATGTAACTAGATCTAAGAACATCTGAATGAGCTATAAGCAGCTGAGTTCAAGGCTATCTGTAACCACCCACTTATTGACTTATTTAGAAACCATTATACTTTCAATAAAATGTACATTTATGTTTCAACAAAAATTTCACTTATTTTTATTTAATTAGGCTTAAGGAAAGCCAAAGTAAAATAAAGGGATTATGGTGGTAATGGTTATCTTTGTGGCTAGCCAGGGTAGGAGTAGTTACAATGGGGTCTCTTTTTATGAACACGGGAATTGTCGAGACAGCTAAGGAACTTACTAAGATATGTGTTCCATTGCTTTAAAAATAACTTTTTTTGCATCACAAAATATTGTTTAGTCCGGGAAGAGGTTAATGATGCAATTAAATATCACCCACATGTCTTTATGGGCTATATATATGAAATTGGCATATGTCATAATGTCCTTCACAAAATAATCCGAGAGCGGCAATTGGCTCTGGCATAAGCCTCAATGATGGCTTCAAATACAGTGCAAAGAAGTGGCAACCTCATACCCACCTTAACTATTATCTCCCCACCAGGGACTTTTCCTCTTTGGATTGCTGATAGATCTTAGCACCACAATCCATAATGCCAGGGTTCCATTTGCCTTGGACTTATAAGAATCCATGAACTTTGTTTCCAAGGCTGGCTTTAAAGAAATTGATTACCCAACCCTATTTAAAGTAGCTAAAGTAGGTTAATTGCAAAGGAACATTTACAGATGAAAAGGAATATATAATATGTGAAAGATTTCTTTCCCAAAAAATTATGAGAAGGCATTCTGATATTTTGGGACATTCCAACAAGCAACATATTTCTCTGATTTAATTTCCTTTTTCTTGAAGGAGGACGTTAGTCCATATTTGTGACATTCTGACAGACTTGCTCTGTAACGGTGAAACCACTGAGCACTTTGTTCTAGGTCTTCTGAATTTATCGATTTCCTAAAGGTCGATACACAGGACTAACAATTTATCAGCCATGGCATGTCATGTTGGATGGATGGCATGAGTTTATAAAGTCATTGACAACAGGACTGGTCAAACAAAGTTTGATTACTCAGCTCAGGCTGCCAATTTGTATCGATCAACTTATTTGAACAAATAACTCAACCTGATAGAAAAGAATGATGACAAGCAAAGCCCTATGTCTCTGTATAGGCAACTTCTATGTTCTTTTGCTTCCAAATCTGTCTTAGGAGTCCTTTATAGTTATTTTTTAATTTTATTTCATTTTTTCCTTTTTTGGCAGAGCAAAAAAAAAAAAAAAAGGTCCTCAATGGAATTATTGCTAATCAAAACAACATGCCAAGTGCTTCGTCATTGTGATGCTACAAAAAGCATCAGCATATACATGCAAAGTGTAAGTTCTTCATTTGTCTGATCGTTTGTTCTTGAGTCTTTTTTTTTTAAAAGCTTTTTTATTGAGGAAGTAACAACATATATTTCAATCTTACAATTTTCCAAAACATTACATCATTGTTTAGTCTCTTCCTCATTGACCCCCCTCCCCCCAGCAAGCCGAAATCACTATCCTTTCATGTTGAACATTATTAAGGCATGATGGAATAGTCTAGCCCATTTCTCGTTCTCAGGCTTCCCTTTTATCCAATTTATATATTTCTCCCACTCCTTTAGAATTCTATGTTTCCCTTCTATGTTTTCTTCTTGCATACTTTGTATCCAATTATTTTGAAAAAATTCATGTATATAATCTTTCCATTTATCATATTTCCATTTCTTTTGGTCCTTCCATCCACCCATTAGTACCATTATAGCTGCTGCTATTCCGTAGTAGACAATCTTTTTTACGCTTCTCCATTGTTTTTCTCTATCTACTAAGCCTAAGAAAATATAGTCTATTTTTAGCTCAATCCTTTTCTTTGTAATTTCTGATAACCAATTTTCTACTTTCCTCCAATATGTTTGTATTTTCTCGCAGTTCCATATCATATGTACAAAAGTACCTTTTTCTTTTTTACAATGCCAACAATTTTGTGATATATTATTATTTATTCTATTTAATTTCTGTGGGGTATAATACCATTTATGCAATATCTTCAATTGCATATCCTTAATTTTTTCCAATTTTACCTCTCTTATCCCCCGTAATATAGCCTGAATCTTTTCTGTATTTAAGTCCATATCTCCCTCCCAATTATATTTAATTAAATTCTCATTCTGATTTCCCAGTCTAACCAAATATCTATAGATCTCTCCTGCTCCAACCTTTTTTTCTTCATATTTCTTATATACCACTTCCCATTGTCTATCTTCTTTTCCCTTAAGAGAAAGGAACCATTGATCATATCTCCTTTTCATACTTTCTGCCATCATCCATTTTTGATTCCCTAATAACCCTTTTAATTTATTTATTGCCCCTCCTGTTGACATTAATTCATGCATATCTTTGATTTTGTAATATCCTTTCTCTTTTAGATTCTTTATATCTTTTTGTGACAAAATCTTCCCCTCTTTATTAAACTGTTCTAAAGGGCCCCAATTCGATACTCCACCTATTTTCGTCCTTTTTATTAAAATTTCCATTGTTACTTGCCTTGGTCCCTTAACTTCTTTCAGTATTCTTTTATCTCTATCAAATATCCCTAAGTAACCTGCTGAGTTGTTTATTACATCTTCTACTCTTTTCCATTTGGGTGTGGGGTATTCCTCCACCTTCATTGCCCATTTTAATTGGAAGGCTATATAATACTTTTCCAAAGAGGGCATACTCCATCCTCCTTCTTCTTTTATTGCATATAGGATTTTATGTTTAATTCTTTGATTTTTCTTGCCAAAAGCCCATTTCCTTAATGATGTGTCCCATTTCTTTAAAATCTTTTCTGAGAGTAATATTGGGAGAACCTGAAATAGATATAACAATTTTGAAACTATAAAGATTTTCAAAGCCCTAATTTTTGACAGTATACCCATTTTTTTATCTTTCCAGCCCTTTATTATTTTCTGGATCTTTCTCCAAGTTTTATTATAATTTTCCTTACCTAAATTTTCCCAATTTTTTGTTAATACCACTCCTAAATAAGTCATTTTTTTAACACCATTTCCCATTTTCATTTGTAATCTTATTTGATCTTGCTCCTTCCTAGGAACATTTAACAACATAATTTCTGATTTTTGTAAATTTACTTCTAGTCCTGATATTTTTTCAAATTTCTTTAATATATTAAACAGGGGACCTGCCGCTTCTAATGGGTTAGTCAATATTAAAATTAAGTCATCCGCAAACATGTTTAACTTTATTTCCTCTTTTCCTACTTTATATCCTTTTATTTGAGCACATTCTCTCAAATTTTGGGCCAGTGGTTCCATCGCTAATGCAAATAATGGGGGAGATAGGGGGCATCCCTGCTTTGTACCTCTTTCCACTTTAAACTTTCCTGTTAATGATCCATTTATTCTTACCCTTGCAAAATTTTCTTTATAAATTTCCTTTACTGCATTTGCATAGGGGCCTATTATATCCATCTGTTTTAATAACTTTAATAAATACTCTCTTCCTACCGAGTCAAAAGCTTGTTTAATATCCAATTTTACCATTGTTACTTTACTTTGTTTCCTTTTGGCATCTGCCATTATATTCATTACTATTCTTATTGGATCACCTATATATCTTCCCTTGACAAACCCATATTGATCCTCCTGTGTTAGATCTGGAATTGCGTCCTCTAATCTTTTAGCTAATATTTTTGTAAAAATTTTGTAATCTTGATTAGCCAATGTGATTGGTCTATATGAAGCTACTTGTTCTTCTGCTTTACCTTGCTTTTTAATAAGGATAATTTCTGTCTCCTTCCATGTTTCTGGGATTCCTTTCCCTTGCATTATATCATTAAAATTAATTTCTCCATTCTTTCCCCTAACCCCTCTTGAAACTGCCGGTAAAACAGAGTCGTAAAAACCATCTAGGCCTGGAGCCTTCCCCATTTTTAATGTTCCAATTACCTCCTTAATTTCATCTACTGTAATCTTATCATTTAGCCTCTTCTTTTGTATTTCAGAGATTTTACTTCTGACTTGTAAATCTTCTTCACCTTGTCTTTTCTTTTGGAACGCTTCCTTAAAATATTCAGTTATAATTCTTTTTTTCTCCTCTTCTTCATATTTACATTCCCCTTTTTTTATTTTTTAATCTCCTAATGAAGTTTTTACTTTTCTGTATTTTTAAATAAGATATGAATCTTTTCCCTGCCTGAATTGTCGTCCTTTGAAATTCATTTTTAACCAGGGCTTGTTTCTTCCATAGAAGTAAATTATTTATTTCATCTAATTTTCCTCTTTGTTCCCTTATTTGCTTTTCTATCTTTTTTGAATAATTATTTTGTAATTTTTTCTGTAATTCTAATAATTCCTCCATACGTTTATCTTTTTTCTCCCTCAATTCCTTCTTATATCTCCTCTCTTCCTCTAGACACAACCCCCTTATGACCGATTTTGAGGCGTCCCATAGAAGAGATGACTTAATTTCTTCTACATCATTTTCCCTAAATACTCTTTTTATCTTATTTTCCATTTCCCTTTTCTTATCTTCTGAAGAGATTATTCTTGGGTCAAATCTCCATTTCCAATCCTTTTTTGGAAGGTTTGAATCTAATTGCATTAACAAATGAGCATGATCTGATAGAAATATACCCCCCACTTGAAATTTTGAAATTGTTTCTTTAAGTTCCTCCCTCACCAGTATAAAGTCTATTACGCTAAACTTTTTGTGCCTGTTTGAATAAAACGTTGGATCCCCCTGTTTGCCTTCTAAGCTAGCCACATTACTCCATAAATGAGATCTACAATACAGTTGAGTTTCCTTATTTTCCTGTATATTCAAATTAAAATCTCCAGCCACTATCACCAACCCCTCAGAGGCTTGTTCAATTTTACTTAAGGATTTTTTCAAGAATCTAACTTGACCTTTATTGGGAGCATAAATCGAGGCTAAAGTATATTTTTGACCCCAAATTAAACATTTGACCATTATAAATCTTCCTTGAGTATCAATCCTTATTTCTTTCACTTGAACATCCAGGTCATTTCTAAATAATATTCCAACTCCTCTTGATTTTTTCGTTCCATTTGATCGAAACTGCCATTTGGTAGGCCATGCTGGATGAGAGAATAACACTCTATTTTCTATTTTATCCATATGAGTTTCCTGTAGAAATAGAACCTTCACCTTTTCTTTATTTAACAGCTGTGCTAATTTCGTTCGTTTTGCCTGAGAAGACATTCCATTAATGTTTAATGAGAGGAATCTCATATCCCCTCCCATTGATCTTTCTCGTCACCTATTTTGGCCTTACCATTCCACCATAATTCGCTTTTATTTGCTTGCTTCTTATTTCTTACCCCCCCTACTTTGCACCCCCACCCCCCTGCTTTGCATCCCCACCCCTTCCATGGGCTTACTACCCATTCTGAGCACCATGCAAAGCTTGGACTTCCCGTTGCCGCTCCCCTTTGCCCCTGTAGACAATATTTAACATATTTGTAATAACTGCTCAGCCTCCTTTCTTTCCCTAAACATTTCATTATTTATGTGTTCTCCTTACAAAATTATCACGACCTATAACTTACTTCTTTCTTCTCCCCTCCCTTAATTCAGTACTCCTTATCTGCTCCACCTCCCTTTTACCTTGAAACATACCCATGGCAACCCTCCCCCGGCATCATGTAGTTTCTGTTCTCCCTCCCTTCACCTCCCTCCTCCCTTCTCCCTTATTAATGCTTTTCATATCTTATTCTTTTCATCCCTGTAGTTCATATGAATTCAAGTCCTGTAACAATATTCTTTTTACATCTTTATGTCCTATATCTCTATTCCTATACCATATCCTATTCCCATTTAAGCTATTTTTCTCTCATTCACAGTTAACTCTGCTATTCTCTGTTTACACAAACAGTTATTTATTCTTCATCACGAGGCTCTCGTTCTCCTTGCAATTCTCCTTCTTCTTCTTCTTTAGACCTTTCTGGCGAAGTAATCCCCAGGCTTTGTAGCATCAGTTCTGCCTCACTTGGATTTCTTGCTTTAAACTGTTTGTTGTTTTTAATTACCAATATTGTAGCTGGGTAGATCCATGTAAATCTGCAGTTGGCAGCAGTCAGTTCTCTTGTATACGGGCGCATTTCCTGTCTTCTCCTTGAAGTTTCCAGAGATAAGTCCGGGAAAAATCTCATTGTAGCCCCCTTATAATTTAAAGATCCTTTTTTTCTCGTCTCTTTCAATAGCTGATCAGCCAGTCTCTCCTTACCCAGTGCAACTATAACATCTCTCGGGCGTGCAGAATCTTTAGGTTTGGGTCTAAGTTCTCTGTGAGCTCTTTCTATATCATTTTGTGATATTACTCCCACATTGTTAGCAGCCAAAAGAGATAAAAGTTCAGGAATAATGTCCTTACCATTAATCAATTCCGATAAACCAACAAGTCTGACGTTTTTACGACGTTGCCTGTCCTCGGCTTGGATAGCCCGATTCTCCATCTTCTTTAATCTCAGTTCTGTTTGATCAACCCTTTTTTCAAGCGCTGTGACATCAACACTTAAATCGCTTACATTTTCCACCAGTTTTTTTATGCTGTCATTTAATTTCCTGTTTTCTTGCTGGATTAATTCTGTGAGGTCCTCCTGGATCACTCGTCGTAACTCTGCTCGAACTGTTTTAGAAATCTCCTCCTTCACTGCCTGTACAGTTTTGCTTATCAAGAGGTCTTCTTGGCGTTTGGTGAAAGCAGCCATTTCGTTTGACTCTCCTCTCCTTTGATCCTCTGATCTCGAAAGACCTCCAGACCGGAGGGAGATATCAATCACTGACTGGAGGGGATTAGAGGGAGGGCTCCCCTTCCTTTCCCACAAGTTTCAGCTTCTCTCCTTTATGACTGAGCCATTTAAAGTTATAAAATACTTATCATCTCAGGGAGCTCGTCCGGAGGCGACTCACCCCTCTCGGCGCATGCGTGAAAGTCCGTTTGTTCTTGAGTCTTGATCCATTTTTCTTTGGAGAGAAACTAACCATGACAATTATGCTTGATGTATAATGGGGTGAAGAATAAGATGTATATCTAGTACATTGCATTAAAAAAGATTTTGTTCTATGTGAATTCTAATGTTGACTTAACTGATAAACACCTAAGGTTTGTTCTAGTCAAGTATTTACTTCAGAGTTCAACATGACCATGAAAGAGAGCATGCCACTCCCAGACTCATCATATATTGAGGATGACCTTCTGCAGCAGAGAAGTGTGGATTGTGACTCCATTAATTTTCAAAATTCCCTAATGTTGCTTCCAGAGGCAGCCATATGAGGGTCAATAGGGTGGATTTCCACGATCATACCTGCTGGTCCTCTTCCCAATCACAAACAACAAGGAAAAAACCACCAATTTACAATTTTATAAATTACTTACAGCAGGGGTGTTCAAACTTTTTGCAAGGAGGGCCAAATTTGGTAAAGTGAAAATGTGTGTGGGCCGACCATTCAGCCACATTTGGCCCCCGGGCCGGACTTTGGACAAGTCTCTATAACATAGACAAACCATAAAACTGCAAGCTAACACCTCCATCCTGTATGGGGAGGGGCCAGCTGGCAGGGATGCATGACAGGCTGAGTAGGTGGGTAGAAGCCACAGCGGGCTGCTCAGAATTTGAAAATGGGCCATATTTGGCCCCCGGGCCTGACTTTGGACATGCCTGACTTACAGTCAAACTTCCTGTCAGATGGATGCTACTTAGAAACACTGAAGGTAAATTTCTAGTCAGCTGGTTAAGTGGTAGGCAGCCATGTACTGCTGTAAATGTATATGTGCATTTTGAGCAAGTTCCCTCAAATGTACTAATCATTAATTTTATCAAGCCAGCAGCTAAAGAGCGTTTTTCTGGGAGTGACCAACTTTGAGGAGTTGTAACAGATATACCAAATAAAAACTTCTCCAAACTTGGGAAAAGGGGACAACAGAGACAGCTGAAGACATGCTGCATCTATAACTTGTAAGGGGGCATTCTATCACTCCTGGAAATCTCAAAGCACACAAACTACAATACAGCTTTTTTTTCATCAGAAAATTCACGAAAGCTTGTGGCTCATGTTTCATGACTAGGGAAGAACCACAATCCATCAAGAATCTCCATATTCCCAGTATGTGCCCATTTCTAATGTAGACCCTTTAAAAGGGGACTCTATCAATATTCCATGGAAATGCAATTGCTCTCTGAAAAAAATAGATATTTTCAATTTAGTGAGCTCTCTAAATGCTTGCAAATGTATGCTTATTTTTTTCCCTCTAGCATGCCCACTCATGAGCACATTTGCCCACCCAGACTGGAATAAAGAGGTAAGACAAAGTTTGCAGTTAATAAGGGCCACAATTTATTTATAACAAGAATTAACTGTTATCTTAACTAAATACTAAGGAGGACCTGTGCCATAGTGCAAGTGGAAGCTCTACTAAGTGTTGAAGTTCTCCCTCCCTCCTGTATAAGAGAGATTCCTGTGGCATGTGTAATGATGCCTCAGGTAAGATGCAGTCCAGGTACTTAGGCATGCTTACCCTGCTGAATCTCTACAACCATTGGAAGCCCTCCATTAACTTACTGGGCCTAACGTTTAGCTCCACCTATTCCTAATTCATGTGTTTATTTACTTATATGTGAGGGCTGCCAAGCACCATGAAGATGGGTCATAAGGAGGGACATACTGAGTTAAAGGGCCACTTGCGCTACCTGAATTGTGACCGTTTAGGTGTAAACATATAACTATACCTGACTGCACCTTGAGGATGGTGGGATGAGCGAAAACGCACTGTCACTCAAGGCCAATCTGAGTGACAACCAAAAATTCCCATCTGGCTCCGTAGCGACCAGCTAAGCATCACCATCCGCAATATAGGACAGGGGTCGGTGGGGGCAAAAGGGTTGAGCAGGGAAGAGGCTCGGAGCACACTGGGCTTTGACTTTAATAAGCACACTCCCTGCCCCCGCAGCTTATGTGCGGGTGTGCCACTTTGTACACCTCATCTGGCTGGGCGGCAAAGGAAGGGTCCCGGGCGGATCGCCCATTGTATTTATACCTTTAATATAATGCAAAATTTCCCCCTCTAAAAAAACTCCTTGATAATTATGACACAGTTGTTCAATTCACCTCCCCTCAAATCTCTTCTTACCCCTGTATGCTCATTTTCTGTTATATCTGAAAACATGATATGCAAACTAATACAAATATTATAGGCATATTACGCACATTCACACATACTTTGCTGTCAGCCATTTGCTACAGATGCAGAAGAATCTCTCTCTCCTCACTCCCCCAATTTATTTACTGTCTTCTACTTCAGTTCCGTAGAGAACAGGTTGAAGGTATTGTTCATTTCTTTATTTTTCAACCACTAAGCACATTTGTGTAACACTTTTTTACTATCATTATTATTAGTGGTGAGTCAAACCCATTCTTCAGAGATCCTGGAAATCAATTTTGGACTTAGTCATTCTAATCAATACAGTTGATTAGGGGGGGGGTGTTCCCATCATCCTTTATAACAACAAAAATTCAGAGGTTTTCAGGCTAAGAGCATAAAGCTGCAGCTCAACGCACATAGCAGGGAGCATAAAATATAACAATTCCCTGGGAACTTCTTTCTTATGCAACATTGTCCTATTTAAATATTGCTTGATGTAATGAATACATTCTAACAATATGTCCAACAATGGATGTGTTAAATTTTCTATTAAATAGATAAACAATACAACAACAGAAGGCATATTCAGACCTGCAAAAATGACAGTTTTGGAAGTGTGGAGAGAAAGAAATTGCATGTGAAGTAAACATGGAATAAAGATAATTGCTAGATGCAGGGAAAAGTCTCAAACAGTTAAAAACAAGTGGTGAAGGGAATGGTACTTATCCTGTGCGGTAACAAATGAACAAATACTTTAAAAGCAATACATACATTTATAAAATTGCCTTTGACAGTTCATGAGATCTGATTATGTGGCAGAATGCTTTCTCAAAAGATTTGATTATGTGGTGCACTGAGCTGAGGGTAGTAAATAATAACTGCCTCTGCTTCTGCTTCTGCATGCTTTTGTTGGAGAAGGGGTAACATATTGAGAATTAAGAAACACTGTATACAAATTTGCCATTTGTAAGACATTTTCAAGAAGTTAAAAATAAAATAAAATACAAAATCACACTTGTTAAGCTATTCTACCTACTATTAGGGGGGAAAGATTGCTTTATTTGTTATATTTTAAATCAGCACACTAGCTGCCTAGATGCTCTAAGCATATCTGATCTCGCCCGATTTCGGAAGCTAAGCAGGGCTGCCCCTGGTTAGTACTTGGATGGGAGACCACCAGGGAATACCAGATGCTGTAGGCACCTGGAGTAGGAACTGGCAAACCACTCCAGTATTCCTGCCAAGAAAACTCCATGGTCATGGGGTAACGAAGAGTCGGATCACGATTGTAACGACACAACACACACACAAATCAGCCCAGGTCCTTATGACAAGACTAAATTCATATCCCATTTTATTGCTTGGGTTATTAATTGATTAACTTAGATACCATATATACTTGAGTATAAGTCAACCCGAGTCTAAGTCGAAGCCCCTAATTTAACCCCCCAAAACTGGGGAAACTTTTTGAGTCAAGTATAAGTCTAGGGTGGGAAATGCAGCAGCGCCTGGCAGCTCCTCCTTTGTGAGCTGGGGGAGCGGTGTGTGATGTTTAAAATGACTTTTAGCCACCGAGGCAAATGCCTCAGTGGCTAAAAATCATTTTAAACATTGCATGCCACTCCCCCGCAACACCGGGGGGGGGGGTCAGGAGAAGCAGTGCACAATGTTTAAAATGACTTTTAGCTACCGACCCATGCACTTGCATCAGTGGCTAAAATTATTGACCCGAATATAAGTTAAGGGCCCCTTTTTTCAGCCCAAAATTAGGGCTGAAACACTAGACTTATATTCAAGTATATATAGTACTGTATATTGTTAGATTTAATTATGTTTTACTGTTTGTTATTATTGGACTGTTGCCAAATGAGTGTCAAATAAATAAATAAATAAATAAATAAATAAATAAATAAATAAATAAATAAATCCCTGCCTCATGTTCATCTTCCAATTGCACTTTATCAGTGGAAAGAGGTACCCCAGTGGATAAGCACAAAGTGAATTCCTATTTAGTGTAGGAGGTCACCTTAGGCCCATTGCAACAGTGTGGATCTGAAGGTTCCATTGATTTCAACTCCGATTATGACTTACTACAATAAGGAATATGATTTCAGCCACTGAATTGCACCCCACAATGCCTCTTTATCTTTGCTGTGGCTGGCCTTAGGCAAGCCATAGCATCAACACAACTGTCCATTACCAAAACTATGTGGAATACTAATCCTACAGTGATATTAGTTCTAATTAAAGTAGAACCATAGTTTAAATAACCCACAAATAAGTCTGGGTAAGTCAATTTCCTATTGATTCACTCGATCTTCTCTACTTGGGATTGATAATTGTTTTGAGACCAGAGCACTGACCAAACTTAATGGCTTTGGGGGATACTATGGGACATATATTGTGCTGTCATCAACAAGAATGTCATCATAATCACTGCTATAATTACTGCCATAGCATCATTATATCTGCTTCATAGGCTCAGCCAATTGCATTGTACACTGGTTGTACAATGACAATAAAGGTTTATTATTATTATGAAAATAATAGTCCCCACTTTTGGTTCATAAATAATTAGTTATTGTTTGAATGCTTTGAATACCTGGGTCTTCTAATAACAAAACACCAGCCTTCCCCTGCAGCCCCAATATGCCCTAAAAGCCTGCACTAGCTGGCTGGAAAAAAACTGGACCAAATTTTCAAACAACATAGAGGTTTGCAGAGTAGCAAAAGGAAGAATGTTGCATTAAGCTCCTAGTCAGGCACAGAAAGAACATAAGAACATAAGAAGAGCCATGCTGGATCAGGCCAAAGGCCCATCTAGTCCAGCTTCCTGTAACTCACAGTGGCCACACCAAATGTGTCTGGGAGCGCTCAAGACTAGATATCTGTTTCCTGATACCACTCCCCTGCATCTGGCCCTTGAAGTACCCCGGTTTTAAGCCTGGAGATTACACATCTCCATCATGGTTTGTAACCTATGATGGACTTTTCCTCCAGGAATCTGTCCAATCCCCTTTCAAAGGATCCAGGCCAGATGCCATCACCACGTCATGTGGCAGGGAGTTCCACAGATTAACAACATGGGGGGGGGGGGGAATTTCTTTGTCTGTTCTCACTCTCCCAACCCTCAATTTGAGTGTATGTCCCCTAGTTCTGGTATTTTGTGAGAGGGAGAATATCGTCCCTCTATCCACTTTACTCATGCCCTGCATTATTTTGTATGTCTCAATGATATCATTAACTACTATTTAAGTAGTTAAATAGTATCTTTAAAAAAACCTTATTCATATAGTGTAGGACTGGCTTCTCTGTTTTAATGCAAGCCACCCTGAACAGTCTGTCAAAAGTGAAGATATAAAAACAGAATAATTTTATACTGTATGTTTCAGTACTTATCTCTTTGTTAGATTTATATTCCTTTAGCTGTATTGAGGTGAAGAAAGCATTACCCTCCACACTTTATCCTTGAAACTGCTCTGTGAGGTAGATTAGCATGAGATACAACTCTGGGCAAAGGGTATCCAATGACTTGCATGGCACAGGGGAAAGTAGAGCTAGCATACCCAATTCCCAGGAAAAAATACCCTAAAGCCACGACACTATAAGGCAGTGATGGCACACCTATGGCACGGGTGCCAAAGATGGCACTCGGAACCCTTCTGTGGGAACCCATCACCCTTTCACAGCCACTTGTATTCAGGTTAAATTGCTGTATTGGCATTTTGCGAAAATAGTAGTGGGTTTTGAATCTCAGTTTGGGAACACAGTCTCTAAAAGTGTTCGCCATTGCTGCTATAGGGGCTCAAATCTTTTTCAGCAGCTGTAAGGGATAATCTGATGAAGTCAAGTGCAATTTGAATTCTGGAAGTTGAGTCATGGCTACTGCACTTCTTTTTTGAGATGACTGAGAATCTTCACTGCAATTTGAATATAATTGCGATATTGATATGGGAGCACCCACAGCTCCAAGGTACAATTCCAAGCCGAATCATGTTCTATTCACAAAGGATTTTTGATCCAAGCACCTTCAAGGTGTAGATTGTTGAAGACTCTCTCGTCATGGGGGAACTAAGCCTAACTTTTGCATTAAAAAAAAGCCCAAATTTGGCATCCATTAGTTAGATGTGTATATATGTGCTTAAAGCACATTTTAGCTTACTGTTAGTTGTACAGAAGGGTTTTTCAGCAGTCTGTCATGAATTCATAAAATAAATGATGTAAAGTCATAAATTTTCATTATGTATCATCATGAATTCATAAAATATACAATCTACTGTCAAGTATATTTGAGGAATAACCTGCCCAAGCCAAATGAAGGAGTTTGAAGTGGTTTGACATTCAATGAAATCAGCACAGATTCAGGTATGCGGCAGCATAAATGTTCACTTGCTCAGATTTCTGAACAGCAATTATAAATGAAAGGTGGTGGTGGGGGAGCAAAAACCAAATTATGCTGCTTATGTACTTCCCCATATTGTTTAGAGCATTCTCGGAGTGGTTTGCCATTTAATTACACAGGTTACACCATCCCAGTCCCACCCCCTAGCCATCTGGATATTCATCCCTGGGGGTGAACTTCAGAAGGTGGTACTCTCCTGTAACACATTGGGTGAACTTCAGGGTGGGTGGTACTCTCCTGTAACACATTTGGGTGAACTTCAGAAGGTGGTACTCTCCTGTAACACATTCTTGGCTTACTCTGTTCCACAGAAAACAATGGTCCCAAGTGCAGGTGAGCGTCATTGAAGAGCATATTATGCTGTGTTCAGAAAGGACCTTGTCTGTTTCCTCTCTGAATCCTAATCATAGTTATCTGGAGAGGCAATTACTGAGATGAAGAGTAGTGGTGCTTATGCAGTTGTAATTTATTTGGTAGATGGGATTGGACAGTTCCCTTAGACAGGAAAGCGGAAGCTTTGGGAGCAGCCAGTTACCCCCTTGATAAGTGCTGCCTTGGTTAAGATCCCAGGAAAGAGAATTCCATCCCAGTGTAATCACTGCAAGGCTATCTCAGGAAGACATATTTTCAATAGGTTTAACCTCAGCTAAATCTGCTGCTTCAAGAGAGCACCTTTGCTTAATTTTTTTATTTTGTTTTTTGACCCAAGGCACCTCTTTCTACAGAACATCCAAGGTCTTGCCAGTGTGAAGGAATGCCTGAATTTGTGAACACAGCAGAGTCTACCATTCCAAAATAATACTTGATTAAGCTTTAGTTTCATATCTATCATCATAGCTATTAATATAATAATAGTAATCCTTAGTATAATAAGCAAAATGTGCTCTCTCTGACTCTGACAGCCAAAACAGAAATACAGGAGTTGTATTGTGGCTACATGGTACGGCAGTGGTGTTTTTGTGCAGCGGAACAAGTCAACATTCTACAAAGCAATGATAAAAATGGAGGCAACCCAAACAAAATTTTATACAGTAAGTTTGAAACTGACCTCAGGTCAGCACTGACTTTGACACAGATATAGCAGATACCCAGCTCTTTTTCTCTGTCAATTTGGTGAGGTTTCAGCAAAGGATATTTGAGTTGCGATTTTAAAAGTAAAACTATGTCCCCAGATTTAAAAGAGCTCATACTAATTGAAAAGACCAATGTTGCTTATCTTGAAAGAGAATGGTCGTGCCACCAACCATATGTTTTATCTCATATGTTTAAATATGTGGTTCCTAAACCAAAATCCTCCATCCATTCTTTCTGAAAATTGGCACACTTTTCGCCCTCAAAAGAGGCTGTTTTGCTTAAAACTTCAACCAAATTCTGTCAGAAAATTGAGAGATGTTACAGTCATGTTGTAGAATATCAGTACCTTTGCAAAACAAGAAAAGATGTCTTTTTTCTTTCCATGATGTTCAGATGATCCACCAGCCTGTGGAAATCCTTGACCTGAACCAATGAGTCAAGTTTCAAGGAGATTTTTTAAAACTTCCAACAACCTTTTCCCTTCTTGCACAACCTTATTAATCTGCCTTCAAGGAAGACCTAAGTCAGTGATGGCAAACATTCAGCACTCCAGAAGTTTGGTTGATAACTCCCAGAATTCCAAGCCTAGAAAGCCAATGAGAAAGGACTGTGGGAGTTGTGGTCCAAAACATTTGGAGTACTGAAGGTTCGCTACCACTAATCTAGGTGATATCTATCAGTATGTGAGTTGCTAGACATGTCATTCTTCAGTTATCAGCATTTTTCTGCAAATATTCCAGACTTGAAATCTCCAAGTAATGGAAATACATGCATGGAAAACACAGGAAAGTCCCCATACAGTGCACCACCTGTCATTTGTCACCTTAGCACCAAGGATGTGCATGTGGAGTCAAAGTGAAGGAAGACTAATACAGACATAAATGTATTGCTGTACTCAAAATGGCTTTGCTGGCTGTAGCTTTGGTGTCTTGGCAAAGTATATGATAATCGATGCATACATCAAGATTATCCAATTGCCAGCCAACGAGCAGTCACCCGAGCTGCAGTGACAGCATATGGGAACCAACATAGTTGTATCTGGTTCTCCCAGCAACCGGGAACCATACTCTCTCTCTCTCTCTCTCTCTCTCTCTCTCTCTCTCTCTCTCTCTCTCTCTCTCTCTCTCTCTCTCTCTCTCTCTATCTCTATATATATATATATATATATATATATATATATATATATATATATATATATATATATATATATATATGTTTTCGTAGATTTTCACGGGTATAGGTATGCATGTTAGGGTGGATTCGGGTTTCTTCCCGTGTAGAAATCTGGTTGTTTTGGCGACGTTTCGACGAGGTCTCACTCGTCATCTTCAGGCTGGTGTTCTGGCTTCTTTCTTCTTGAAGCAAAGCGTGATCTCAGTTGAAGTCCTTCTATAAATACTGCTGGGGGTGTGTGGTTTGCTTGCTCTGTTGCTGATTGTAGGTTCGTTTGTTCTTTTGTGATCTGCTGTGTGGCTGAGGCGATCGTTAAGGGCTTAACTGCTGGTGGGTTAGATGGCTGTTTAGAGACATCATGTGTGGGTGAGGTGCTGGATGTGTGTCTATTAGCCTTTTGTTTCTTAACGACCTTGGTGATGGGTGTTCTGGCAGCATCCTGGGCTTTGGTGGAGTGGGGTCCTGTGTCTTGTGGATTCATTTTGGTCTGGCTGCGTGTCTGTGGTCTCCCAATGTTTTTTTGGCGTGTGTAAGTGTGCTCCATGTGGTGGCTGGAGTGGGGAGTAGCGGTAGATGGTGCAGTCGTGGTTTTGTTATTGGATGGTGGTTTCGTTTCATCTGTGGGAAGGGTCTGGGTTTGTGTTTGGTGTGGATGGAAGGTGGTGGCATCTTGTGTCCTTTTGGACCTGGTGTCAGTCTTTGTGACAGAGGCTCGTCTGTTGACCAGGGCTAGTTTCCAGATGTCAGGCAAGCGGGAGGTGTCATCACGTTTATTCATGTTGTTTGGGTGTTTCTCTATTTCAATGGCTTCCATGATTATTCGACTGTTGAAGTGTTCAGTTTTGGAGATGAGTTTGGTTCTTTTAAAATCAATTTCATGTCCTGTTGTTTTTATGTGCTGGAAGAGAGAGGAAGATTTTTCTTCTTTTTTGACTGCGTTCTTGTGTTCTGCGATGTGTGCGCTTATTCTCCTGTTTGTCTGTCCGATGTATGTGGCTGGGCAGACTTTGCATGGTATTTCGTAGACTCCTTGGTTTCCTAGCTCAATCTTGTCTTTGGGGTTTCTTAAAATGTTGGCTATTTTTTGTTCGGTGCAAAAGGCTGTCTTGATATTGTGTTTGTGGAGAATTTTGCTTATTTTGTCTGTGGTGCCTTTGATGTAAGGGAGGAGGGCAGTGCCGTTGTTCTCTTCTGTTTCTTGGTTCTTGGGGGGTGTTTCTTTTTGGATTAGTTTGGTGATGGTGTTTTTTTGGAATCCGTTTGCAATTAAAGCATTCGAGAGAGTGTGTAATTCAGTTTTTAGGTGGTCTTTGTCTGTCTCCAGAACCAAACGCCTCGCTGACAAAGACCACCTAAAAACTGAATTACACACTCTCTCGAATGCTTTAATTGCGAACGGATTCCAAAAAAACACCATCACCAAACTAATCCAAAAAGAAACACCCCCCAAGAACCAAGAAACAGAAGAGAACAACGGCACTGCCCTCCTCCCTTACATCAAAGGCACCACAGACAAAATAAGCAAAATTCTCCACAAACACAATATCAAGACAGCCTTTTGCACCGAACAAAAAATAGCCAACATTTTAAGAAACCCCAAAGACAAGATTGAGCTAGAAAACCAAGGAGTCTACGAAATACCATGCAAAGTCTCCCCAGCCACATACATCGGACAGACAAGCAGGAGAATAAGCGCACGCATTGCAGAACACAAGAACGCAGTCAAAAAAGAAGAAAAATCTTCCTCTCTCTTCCAGCACATAAAAACAACAGGACATGAAATTGATTTTAAAAGAACCAAACTCATCTCCAAAACTGAACACTTCAACAGTCGAATAATCATGGAAGCCATTGAAATAGAGAAACACCCAAACAACATGAATAAACGTGATGACACCTCCCGCTTGCCTGACATCTGGAAACTAGCCCTGGTCAACAGACGAGCCTCTGTCACAAAGACTGACACCAGGTCCGAAAGGACACAAGATGCCACCACCTTCCATCCACACCAAACACAAACCCAGACCCTTCCCACAGATGAAACGAAACCACCATCCAATAACAAAACCACGACTGCACCATCTACCGCTACTCCCCACTCCAGCCACCACATGGAGCACACTTACACACGCCAAAAAAACATTGGGAGACCACAGACACGCAGCCAGACCAAAATGAATTCACAAGACACAGGACCCCACTCCACCAAAGCCCAGGATGCTGCCAGAACACCCATCACCAAGGTCGTTAAGAAACAAAAGGCTAATAGACACACATCCAGCACCTCACCCACACATGATGTCTCTAAACAGCCATCTAACCCACCAGCAGTTAAGCCCTTAACGATCGCCTCAGCCACACAGCAGATCACAAAAGAACAAACGAACCTACAATCAGCAACAGAGCAAGCAAACCACACCCCCCCAGCAGTATTTATAGAAGGACTTCAACTGAGATCACGCTTTGCTTCAAGAAGAAAGAAGCCAGAACACCAGCCTGAAGATGACGAGTGAGACCTCGTCGAAACGTCGCCAAAACAACCAGATTTCTACACGGGAAGAAACCCGAATCCACCCTAACATGCATACCTATACCCGTGAAAATCTACGAAAACAAATATCCGACCTCTACGGGGAGGAAACCTTCCAGCTGACCAGAACCTACGAGAAACTAGAAGTCCGAAGAGCCACCATCTTATGTGACATTGCATTCCTACGCAACTGCCGAGATAAAAATGTGATCCCCACAAGCTTCCAACTGAAATTCCACTCAAAAACCCCATCCAGCGAAAGGATCCTGAAAAGAACAGAACTAGCCCTAATCAGAAACGAACTACACAAGAAAAGATACCTACTAGATCAAACCAACAGAGACCTACTCACTCTCCACCTCAAACTCAGCAACAAAATCCACCCAACACTCTGGAACAAATCCAAGCAACTCGCCGCCTGGAGAGCTGAAACAGAGACCTCCCACAAGACAGACATACACACCAACAAACTCCACAAACTGGAAAAACGCCAGAAGCCCAACCCCCCACAGCAGCCCATGAAACAAACAGTTCACAATATATCAGACAGGACACTCACCATCGCAGAGACCAAAGTCCTGTCCAAAGGATTCAACTTTGCAGTCGCCCCCAGACACATCCCCACTGAAAACATCATATGCGGAGTGGAAGCCAGCCTAACCAAAATCAACCCAGATGAAGCCAACAAAATCAGACTCGAAGTCACCAATATCCTCTGCTCCAGCAAACCACCCAGAAGCAATTTACACAAAGAAGAACAAAAAGCCCTCACCAACCTGAGGAAAGACAACAACATAATCATTCTCCCAGCAGACAAAGGCAATGCCACAGTGGTGATGAACACATCTGACTACCAAGCCAAACTATCCAACCTACTACAAGACCCTGCTTACATACCTTTGAACACAGACCCCACCACCTACCTGGAAAAAAACCACCAAAGCCAAAATAAAAGCCTCACCCTTAAGTGAAGAAATCAAGCCAAGCATCATCCCCAGAGAGAAATCATCCAGATGCCCCAAGCTCTACGGCCTCCCCAAGATTCACAAAGAAGGAACACCTCTCAGACCCATAGTCAGCTCCATAGGCTCACCCCTACAAAACCTCGCCAAATTTCTTGCCAAACAACTCCAGCCCTATGCAGAATCCATCTCTTCATACGTACAAAACTCGTTCCACTTCATAGAAATTATAAAGAAACAAGACCTACAACCCAATGACCTACTCGTGAGCTTCGATGTTGTTTCGCTGTTCACACAAGTGCCCATTCAAGAAGCCTTGACAGCTATCCACAACAAATACAACCCCCCCAAGCACATCCTAGATCTGACCAACCACTGCCTAACCAACACATACTTCATCCACAATGGACAAAGATACAAACAGATAGAAGGAGCACCCATGGGATCACCCCTCTCACCGGTCATCGCAAACCTATATATGGAACACTTTGAAACCAACGCGTTACAGAAGTCCGAACATAAACCCAAAAACTCTGGCTCAGATATGTTGACGACACCTTTGTTATCTGGCCACACGGGAAAGACAAACTGAACAACTTCCTCACACATCTCAACAGCCTACACCCCAAAATACAATTCACTATGGAAATAGAAGCCAACAACCAACTTCCCTTCCTGGACGTCCTAATCTACAAAAAACCCAACGGCTCCTTAGGACATACCATCTACCGGAAAAAAACACATACAAACCGCTACTTAAATGCACAATCACACCACCACCCTGCACAGATCAACTCCATAGCAAAAACCCTCATCTCCAGAACCAAACGCCTCGCTGACAAAGACCACCTAAAAACTGAATTACACACTCTCTCGAATGCTTTAATTGCGAACGGATTCCAAAAAAACACCATCACCAAACTAATCCAAAAAGAAACACCCCCCAAGAACCAAGAAACAGAAGAGAACAACGGCACTGCCCTCCTCCCTTACATCAAAGGCACCACAGACAAAATAAGCAAAATTCTCCACAAACACAATATCAAGACAGCCTTTTGCACCGAACAAAAAATAGCCAACATTTTAAGAAACCCCAAAGACAAGATTGAGCTAGAAAACCAAGGAGTCTACGAAATACCATGCAAAGTCTGCCCAGCCACATACATCGGACAGACAAACAGGAGAATAAGCGCACGCATCGCAGAACACAAGAACGCAGTCAAAAAAGAAGAAAAATCTTCCTCTCTCTTCCAGCACATAAAAACAACAGGTCATGAAATTGATTTTAAAAGAACCAAACTCATCTCCAAAACTGAACACTTCAACAGTCGAATAATCATGGAAGCCATTGAAATAGAGAAACACCCAAACAACATGAATAAACGTGATGACACCTCCCGCTTGCCTGACATCTGGAAACTAGCCCTGGTCAACAGACGAGCCTCTGTCACAAAGACTGACACCAGGTCCAAAAGGACACAAGATGCCACCACCTTCCATCCACACCAAACACAAACCCAGACCCTTCCCACAGATGAAACGAAACCACCATCCAATAACAAAACCACGACTGCACCATCTACCGCTACTCCCCACTCCAGCCACCACATGGAGCACACTTACACACGCCAAAAAAACATTGGGAGACCACAGACACGCAGCCAGACCAAAATGAATTCACAAGACACAGGACCCCACTCCACCAAAGCCCAGGATGCTGCCAGAACACCCATCACCAAGGTCGTTAAGAAACAAAAGGCTAATAGACACACATCCAGCACCTCACCCACACATGATGTCTCTAAACAGCCATCTAACCCACCAGCAGTTAAGCCCTTAACGATCGCCTCAGCCACACAGCAGATCACAAAAGAACAAACGAACCTACAATCAGCAACAGAGCAAGCAAACCACACCCCCCCAGCAGTATTTATAGAAGGACTTCAACTGAGATCACACTTTGCTTCAAGAAGAAAGAAGCCAGAACACCAGCCTGAAGATGACGAGTGAGACCTCGTCGAAACGTCGCCAAAACAACCAGATTTCTACACGGGAAGAAACCCGAATCCACCCTAACATGCATACCTATACCCGTGAAAATCTACGAAAACATATATATATATATATATATATATATATATATATATATATATATATATATATATATATATATATATAAAAGCAACAATTCCCAGAGAGTTCACATGAATGCACCAACTAGTCATCATGCAGTCATGCCCCAACATTCCATCGTCATCCACCAATCAAACACCCTGCTTATGCATGCTTATCAATCATGCATCTACACCTGCTATTATTTTTATATATATATATATATATATATATATATATATATATATATATATATATATATATATATATATATATATATATATATATATATATATATATATATATATATATATATATATATATATATATATATATATATATATATATATATATACTACCATCCTTCTTCCCCTGCAAATTTTGACAAAATTTCTCCTCCTTCTCATGGTCTTTTAAGAAATGGATGCCATTAAGAGAGCATGATAAATTCATTTCTCTTTATTTTATGAGTTCCAGTTTGCACTCCCTAAAATCAAATGCATAACTTGGGGAATATGCATCATAAATCTGTATATTTAGAACAAGTGCACACAAGCATATGCATCAGAGGGGGGAAATGTGGACCATTGTTAAAGACATACAAATTGTAATAGGAAGAAAGCCTGGCTGGTGGGAAGAAGGGGGCAGGATGGGGAATTGGCTATCAAGCCAATATAGATCTGAGCTGGAATGAACTTCACCCCGGAAATCAGAGAATCTCAATGAGGTCTAGTTTACTGGATTCTTCTCTTTAGTTATTTTGTCTCCAAAGAATACTCAAACAAAGATTTACCCCCCTGGCGGAAAAAAATCAGCCCAATTTTACTTAACATGAAAGTTAAATAAAATGTTCTAGGACTATTTTCAAACTCTTCCAACTCCATTTGAGTGAGATTTTTGAGGCATCTCTCCTTATACATTATAGAACAGTTCTATTTTCTAGATGTGTTTACAGCCAAAAGAGCAAGGGCCCTCATTGTTTTTATATCAGTACAGGATAGACTGTTGTGAAGTAAATGAATGAATACAGAGAGCAGAGAAGAGCCTTCAGCAATATGGGTAATAATAATGTACAAAAGAAAGATACCTCAGGCAGCATAGATATGACAGGCATGAAAAAATAAGGTGTTGCGAGTATAGAAGGGCATACTTATTTTCATCTGAGAAAACTAAGATGACTGTGGCAAATGAATCCTGTACATGTTGATTAGGGCATACTGTACCTCCACCAAGATAAAGCAAGTTTTCCTCTATCTGGTCTGACTATCCTCTTAACAGTAGGAACTCCATCTTATCTGGATTTAGTTTCAATTTATCCAATCCACTGTTGATGCTGGCCAGTGCTCAAGGACCTGTACAAAGCTAGAGGTACATGCCATTGCCGTACTGCTGACAGCGAGCCCCAAATATCCATTTCTCCTAGCAGCTCCATGCAGTTATTACAAAGCATTGAGGAAATTATCAGTCCCTATGGGATCTCATAGCAGAGGTCACAAAGGGTGGAGGTGGCATCGCGGATGTGCACAATCTGGGATCAGCCCTCAAGGAAGAGCCAGAACCAGCAAAGAACAGGGCACCTGATCCCTAAACATGATAACCCTCCCAGAAGGATACTGTGATTGGTATCAGAAAGATCTAGGACGACTAAAAGGGTTCCACTCCCTTTGTCTGCCTACCTTAGGAAATAGTGTTGCAGAGTGACCAGTGCAGTTTCAGCATCATGCTGTTGCCTAAGCCCTGACTGAAATGGATCCAGACTATGAGTTTCTTTCAAGAATCCCTGTGACTGGTCAGCTGCAAAGCAAAACGTGCTGCTTATATACCATCCCATACTGCATAGATCTCTCTCCGGGCTCTTCACATTTTAATTATGCAGCCCACAACCCCTTCCTCCTTCCCCCAGTGATTTGAGAAGTCAGTTCACTGACCTCTGAAGTATGAAATGCTGGGTCAACCATCAGCCAGCTATGTGGATCTGTTGTGAGCAGTGTTGTTGACTGTAGTTCTGCAGACTAACCACTGTGCTCACTGAGCTATCACTCTCTCTATTAACTTGCCTAAAAATGAATATTTGAGATGGAGCTATGCTAGTTCAAATCAACAACCAATTAGTTTCCTTAAGAACGAGCCTTATACTGTACTAGTTTTCTTTTTAAAAACATGATGGCATATGACTTTCCTGAAGAGAACCATGCATGGATTGTGGCCTATTCTACTGTTGTATCCTTGGAATATTTAATGGCCAATATACTGTAAGCAAGGAGAGAGAGAGAGAGAGAGAGAGAGAGAGAGAGAGAGAGAGAGAGAGAGAGAGAGAGAGAGAGAGAGAGACTGATCCAATAAAACTGACTAAATTGTGCATTTTACAACTCATTCTGATCTACTGGGATAAATAAGGAGTCCTGACAGAGAGATTTAATCTTGCATCTGAAATGGGATGCCAGTCCATTGCTATTATCTATACTTGCTTGTAATGTTTGCATCTGCCCAGCATTTGTTAGGCGACAGACAACTCAAGAGTTCTGCCGGTTGACTGGAGATTGTGCTAATCAGTTTGCTGTTATAGCCTCTTTGGGCTTCCATAAGCAAAGCAAAGCAAAGTGTTCCACTTAGATACCAACCCACTGCACTTAAAGTACCCTCTGGGTGGTATACAATTTAATTATCCCTCCCCAGCATGCTGGGTACTCATTTTACTGACCTTGGAAGGATGGAAGGCTAAGTGAACCTTGAGCTTGCTACCTGGAATTGAACCCCAGGTTGTGAGCACAGTTTTAGCTGCAGTACAGCAATTTAACCACTGTGCCACAAGGCTCCTGTAAGCCAAGCTGCATTCCAAGGAAGCTTTCCTCCATCTGCTCACTACAATCTTCTGGGTTGCTTTGTCATCCTCAACTCTTTAGTAAACCCTCATGAAAATTTGGCACTGCTATAAAGAGGGAATGATTGTGTCTGCTGCTCTGGTCACTTCTGAATATCAGTGGGCAACCTAGGTTTCAATGTAGGTGCTAATTGAATCACATGGAATTCCCCTAAATGTGTTGGGGAAACCAATTGAATCAATTCATATGGAGCAGATCATTCTAATAGATCAATCTACTCCAAAGAGAGACATTATTATATAAAGTCCAGATCTCAGCAGGACATTATCTGACCTGGATAAGGCAGAACGCTCAAGGTTTATCACCTTCATATCACCTTCTCTTTGCATAAATGTAAACATCTGGTCCAGAGTGGGTTGACTCTGTCACACGTGCAGGACCTGCGAGATGTTAGGACATGGATGCCATGATATCCATGAACTCCCAAGCCTCTGTGGTAACCTATATCTCCACATAGATTTTAAAGTCACCCAAAAGTAAAAGTCTAGGGGGCTTCAATAGTGCACCAGAAATTAGGTCCGTCAATCCTGGTAGGGAAAGTGTTGGGTTGCAGGAGAGAGGGTATCCCAACATAATTTGCAATCTGTCCTGTTGGACCAACATCAGGTGAAGATGCTCTAAGCCTGGGACGGAATAGGCAGAAATTCTTCAAACCTTGATAGACTTTCTATGAATACCCCCTCCCTGACCCCTTGATCTGCCATGGTGTTGGATGGAATATTCCAAAGGCATATCTGGTAAAGGGTAGCTCCACCTTCCACCTCACACAGGTTCCACTTATACAAACCACAGCAGCCTGTTCTTCTACTATACAATCACAAATTCATTCAGATTTATTTTAGACCAACCTGGCATTTAGCAGTGGGATGAAAAGACTGTACAGTCAGCAGGTAAGGTTACTGGCAAAGTTCTGGCAACTGAGAAGACCAGAGCATGAGACAGATAATGAACATATGGATCATGCTTACTTGTAACATATTGCCCTCCTCTTAACATCTTATATTCCTCTACCCATTACTGTTGATAAGAACTTACTTCTGATCCCCTCATCCATAATTAGCTAACAATCAGCACTCCCCCACCCTCATGAAGCTGCCAAGTTTATCAGTGTAATTTCCACACCATATGTGAGAACATTAAAAAGTACACACACACACACACACACACACACACACACACACACACACACACACACACACACACAGAGAGAGAGAGAGAGAGAGAGAGAGAGAGAGAGAGAGAGAGAGAGAGAGAGAGAGAGAAATAAGACAGAAGACATATACAGCTGTATCTCCTATTTAGCTATGTCTGATTCTCTCTAATTCAATTACAGCCATTTAATTTAAAATTAAAAGCACTGACTAATCAACCTAATCAATAATAACTACTGTGAGTTATAAATAAATTCACGTGACACAAACTATAGACTATATCCCCCCTCAACTATCCTTATCCACCCCAACATTCAACTCAGAAAAAGCCCCCTAAAGCAAAATAGACCCATTCAAAATTAGAAATTAAAGGAGAAAAATATGTTAAATAATTTAAATTAAATTAGATGAATAAGGCAATGAGACCCTATCAGCCAAATCAGTTAGTAATGAAGGGACAAGCCTATTAACCCAACAAAAACAATTTTTTTTAATTAAGTAATTTTATTGGGTTTTTTAGGGGGGGGACAAGGGGGCAGGGGTATGGGGGGAAAGGAATACAGTTTAAAAATTACATTGAATACATCAAGCCAAAAATAACGATTTAACCTATTAACAAATCACAAAATAATATCACAATGCTAGTAGGTTTTTTACTTCTTGCCATCTTTTCCGAGAAATCTCATCGTAGTCTCCCTTTAGAAAGCAGGAGAGTCTGTTGATTTCAATGCATTCTCTTATCTTTTCGTGAAATTTTCTCTCTGTTGGCACATCTGGTTGTTTCCAGGATTTTGCATACAATATCCTTGCAGCAACAATTACATGGTGAAGTACATATCTCTGGTCATAGGGAATATTAATATCTACTATATTTAATAAAAAAAATTCTGGTCTAAGCTCTAACTTAGTCTTCAAATATCTTTCCAAAAATAATTTCACCATTATCCAGTATGCCCTTGCCTCTTTACATGTCCACCACATATGGTAAAAAGTACCACAGTCATGTTTACATTTCCAACATTTAGGTGAGCAGTTATACATCTTAGATAAACGGTGTGGTGAGAAATGCCATCTATAGAACATCTTATAACAATTTTCCTTAAAGGCTATAGATTTGAAGATTTTGACTGTATTCCACAAGGAGTCCCATTTGTTTAGGTCAGGGGTCTGCAACCTTTAAGACATAAAGAGCCACTTGGACCCGTTTCCGACGGAAAAACAACAACTGGGAGCCGCAAAACCAT
This sequence comes from Phrynocephalus guinanensis, assembly GCA_037367245.1. Classification (NCBI taxonomy): domain Eukaryota; kingdom Metazoa; phylum Chordata; class Lepidosauria; order Squamata; family Agamidae; genus Phrynocephalus; species Phrynocephalus guinanensis. The sequence continues at coordinate 62,090,194 of CM074741.1, read as the reverse complement.
TGCGACATTTAAAACAAATATAACACTGCATATATAGGCATTATTCTGAAAAGATGAGTACCATAGGCACAAATATCTAGCTATCTGTAATCTCTGCCATTCCTTTTCCATGGCAGAGAATTGTCCCCATTAGTTGCACCTTCAAGACTATGCAATCCTGACAATTTTATCCGAAGTGACAGATCTTAACACTGACAAGCACTTTTGCCTTAGCACCATGTACTATATCTGCATACAAACCTCTTTTTTAAAGGATCAGGGGTTTGTGGGGGGTGGGGAGAGAAAATAAAATAAGTTGGAAACCTTTTCATATAAAATACAGGTAAAAACACGCCTTGAAATCGATAAACATTTGAGATGGCTTGCCCACAGGCTACCTTAGGTAACTGACAGGCCAAGAGTCTGGATGGCAATTACCAGCTTCTGACAAAAACCCTTTTGCAAGTCCAGTAAGAGCAAACTTTGAAATTTGTTCCCAGAAACCAGGCTGCCTCTGAAGGGGAAGTACTGTACCGTACAAGGATTCAACAGGACACGCCTTTGCGCAGGGAAAACAGAAGCTGACATATGGCGAAATGACCCAGAGGCCTGGCCAGAAAGAGGGATAACTGGCAAGGAGGGCATGATAAATGAAGAGTTAAAATGAAGAAGCAAAAAAAAAAAAAGGAGGCTAACGAGAGAGGGGCACCACGGAGTCGAGGCAACATTTTATGATCCGGGGAGGAGGAGGAGGAGGAGGAAGTCAAGTTTTCTTATTGCAGTCAGTCAGCCCTTCCACATTTCCCTCAGGATTCGACTCTCTTCCACAACCAGGCCCGCCCGCCCACGCCACGACCCCCACCCCTCATTTTCTTTCCCGCTCTCAGCGCATGGGTGGCCGACGGGCCCCGTTACAGCCAGCGCGCTCCAGCTTCCACCCCGTAACGGTCGCCGCTGACGGCCCTTTCCGTCGCGAGCTGCTCTCAAGCGGGCGGGCGGGTGGGCAGGCGGGCGGGGAGCTGTCTCGCGCCTCTCGCGTGGCAGGACTCTTCTCAGCTGCCGGCCTGGTTGGTTTGTGGTTGGGCTACCAGGCTCGTTGGCGCATGCACTCTTCCCCCCACCCCGGCCCGGTTCGCGTGACAGCCCCGGCGCGCGCGCTCAGCCTTTTCACTCACCTTTTAAATTTTCCGCCATCTTGAGCTTTACTTATTTTTTTTCACTTTCCCTCCAGCCACTGAGGCCGCCGGAAAGTTTTCATCCCATGCCAACAGGGAGAAGGAGTAAGGGCGGGGCCAGAACGACCTCGGCGGCTCCTAACAGCTCACCCATTGAGCCTCGGCCGTTGGAGGAACAGGAGAGCTGGCCAATAGGAAGTTCGGGAGTTTTTTAGAAGCTGCTTCACCCAGCCCAACCTGTCACAGTCACCTCCCGGAGCCGCGGCAAAGGTTCCAAAGAGCCGCATGCGGCTCCGGAGCTGCGGGTTGCCGACCCCCGGTTTAGGTGAATAGAATAACCAAAATTTTCTGCCCATCTTATCATAGTGTCTTTAACCAGTGTATCAATCATTTTTTCATTTAACAACATACTATAAAATTTACTAAGGAGCTTTACTAAGAGGATAGTATTTTGTCAAGTGGAGTATCATTAGTCATAAATCCCCCCTCTTCAGTAAGATCTTTGAACTGTGAGTATATTTGTTGGTACTTCCACCAGTCTAACTTATAACCTTCTGATACTAATTTTTCTAAACCAACGAAAACAAAATTAAAATAACAAATATTGGTGCTGCACTTCTTAATTAAAAACTTAATTAAAAACGGACTTAATTAAAAACTTCTTAATTAAAAACAGCAGCAGAAAAAAGATCAGGAAATATCAGCTAAAAAAATACAGATGAAAATCAAAATTGCAAGTAAGATAGCCAAACAGAACTACAATCCTCTTGTTCTGACAACATTTTACACTATTTTAAATCACTGGCTCTAATGCACAGTTTAACTGCCATATTTCAGGTTTACTGATATTCCAGGAGTACTTTGAAAAGCAGCCCCATATGTAACTGATTGCTGTAATCCCAATGAAAGATAGCTGGACCAGGAATAACAAGTCTATTGATGCAATGATGTCTCTGCCTAGGTAGAAGGAATTTACTATATTAGCTGAAACTTGACAGTGTGCTGGGAGAACTTACTATTTCTTGAAGTCTGAGACATAGATGGTTAATGTCATGGACCTGATGCCAGCACAAACAAGGTAGGGACTTGTGATAGGAAGGGAAAAGAGCCCCACTCTGGGATTCATTTCTCTGTACAAGTACAGAGTGCTCTGGATCTAAACTCCAATCCTACCCAACTACTTCTGGCCTCCCTGTGTTGCTGGGAAAGGATTGAAAAGGAGCTGTAGCAGCAGTCAAGTGAATATGACTACAGATCCTTACACAGTTGGAAGCCCTGTCTTATTTCCAAGTGGGCAAAGCAGCAGAGATATGTTCCTCATCAGTCCAGCCCAGTCCTAAGAGAAATGCACATTTTCCAATTACAGATGTGCGAATTTGTCAAGTTCCATCTTGCCAAGTTCTCCTCTCCCCCCCCCCCCGCCCCAAGCTGCCAAGCTCGTTGGACAGAAAATATACAGTGGATGGTGAATCTTTTCTTTTCTGCATTGGAATCTGAATATATTTCTGTGTACATTTTTCAATATGTACCTTTTTATGTTCACATTTTTCTCCAAAATGTACTAATGTTACATACAATCTCCCATGAGCTAAAGCCTGTTTAGGTGCGTTTGTGGAATGTACATTTTCAACATTTTCAACTTATGGGCTTGTACAAATTACCTATGAAAATGTGCAGATTTCCAACCATAAGTTGAGTAGTCATTTAGTAAAACATCAGTCCAATGAGTTTCTCAAATATCCCAACTCTGTATTGTTGAAATGCATCTTTTGCTGTCTGTTTTACAGTTCATGACATTGAACTGACAGTTCATGACACTGAACATTGACGTTGATATAGCAGTCAGAACAAAAACCTGGTAGAATGCAGAGAACTAGTGGGATACCACAATCCTGGGCTATAAACTATATAGGGTGTATAGAGAGGGGTGGGTTGGAGGTGGAATTACCATCTATGTCAAAGAATGTGTAAAATCCAGCAGAGTGGAGATTGACGGTGGGTCTGACTCCACCGTAGAATCACTGTGGGTTAAACTACCAGGTCCAAGGAGCTATGTGATAGTGAGGGTGTGCTATACTCCACCAGAGCAAAAACTTGAGGGGAACCTTGAAATGAGGAGACAAATCATGGAGTTGTCTAAAAGGAAAAGGAAAGTAATCATGGGTGACTTCACTTATCCCCACATTGACTGAGCTAATGCGAGCTCATGGCAAGAAAGAGAAACTGGATTTCTTGACATGCTGAATGACTGTGCCTTAGAACAACTTGTCATGGAGCCTACCTGAGAGCAGGCAACTCTGGATCTAATACTGTGTGATACTCAGGACCTGGTCACGGATGTGAATGTCACTGAGCTGCTGGGGAACCATGACCATGCTGCAATCTCCTTTGCCATGTATGTCAGGGGAAGAGTGTCAAGCAAATCAGACACAAAAACCCTTGATTTCTGAAGGGCAGACTTCCCTCAGATGGGGAAACTAGTTAGAAAGAAATGGAAAGGGAAGGTAAAAAAGAATCCAGTCTTTCCAGAGTGCATGGTGCTTGTTTAAAACAACGGTAATAGAGGCCCAACAGAAGTGCATACCACAAAGAAGGAAGAGCTCATCTAAGTCCAAGAGGGCACCACTATGGTTAACGGGCAGAGTTAGAGAGACTCTAAAGGGCAAGGAGAAGTCTTTCCATAAATGGAAATCCTTCCTAAATGACGAAAATAAAAAGGAACACAAACTCTGGCAAAAGAAATATAAGAAGATGATAAGAGAGGCAAAGAAAGACTTTGGGGAACACATGGCTAGCAATATAAAGGGAAATAATAAAAGCTTCTTTAAATATGTTAGAAGTAGAAAACCTGCCAGAGAACTAGTTGGCCCTGTGGATGGTGAGGGAAGAAAAGGGGAGGTTAAGGAGGACTTGGAAATTGCAGAGAAATTAAATGATTTCTTTGCATCTGACTTCACAACAGAAGACCTTGGGCAGACTCCGCTTCCCAAACAGTCCCTCTTGGCTAAAGAATTAAATCAAATACAGATTAAAAGAGAGGATGTTTTAGGTTTAATTGATAAATTGAAAATTCACAAATCACTGGGCCCAGATTGCATCCACCCAAGGGTTATTAAGGAACTGGGAAATGAAATTGCAGATCTCTTAATGTTTTGTTACCTTCAGCACTGTGACCTGTACACTGTGACAGCTGGCCCATGGGCCAGGTCGGCATAGTTTTCTTTTTTAATTTTCATGTATATATTCAAGCGCTGACAAGCTGGCCTTTGGGCTGGGTGGGTAGTGTTTTTAATTTTTTATTTATTTATTCAAGCACCAACCAGCTGGCCCACAGGCTGGGTTGACACTTTTTAATTTATTGTTATTAATTTTTTTTACTCAAGTGCCAATCAGTTGTAGTGCGGGCTGATTGGTGCTTCCCCCCCCCCCCAGAGGGAGGCCTCCTGGCCACAGGGGCTGGTTGAGGGCAGTGGCGAGTCTCAGCCCAGCATTCAGGTAGGAGAAGACGCCAGATGGGGGTACAAAAAATGAAACGAAATGAAACAAAAATTTCCATTTTGTTCTGTTTTGTTTTTCTTTGAGGGGATGGTTTGTTATTCATTTCATTACCTAATGAAATGAATAACAAATAACAAAATGAATTTTAATTAGTTTCATGCCCATCTCTGCAAATGGTATATATAGATGCAATTTCAAGAAGCATTTTAGACAGCAGAAGTGTCCATTTTGTCCATGCTTTCTAAAAGAATAAATTCATGTATTCAATCCTTCTGTACCTGTGCATTTTGCACTGTGTGTTATTTACCCATAATGAAAGACTGATTCTTATTCATCACGAGCTTTCAATCAAAACGTGTCGACAAAAAAGTACTGCACTGGGAGCATTGCACCTATGAAATGACTATAAACATCCAATCTGTTGACACAAACACATAGTGATATTGTTCATTACATACAGAAACTTCCCTACACAATTCTGTGGTTAGGAATGAACATGCAAACTTGTTTCTCCTTCTTTAGCCAACTCCCTTTTGCCTTCCTATACTCTCATCATGACCTCATTCCACAGATAGCTGATGTATCATAGTGGCTAAGAATGTGCAATGGGAAGTTTGCAATTCAAATCTCATATCAGCCAGAAACTTTCTATATGGGTTTTGTAAGTCTGTATTCTGTCACTTTTCAGCAGCAACATTGCTGATGGTGAGGCACTGGCTTAACTTATTGCTGGGATAATATATGTGAACAAGCTGAATGACTGTTCTGCTTTCTTCCTGTTCAATCTCCATATTGTCCCTCTTATATACTCTAACCCCCCGTCTATCATGGGGGTTAAGGACCCACCCAACCCGCAATGATTGAAAATCCGCAGGATCCGCGGATGCAGGTTGGGTGGGGCCGGGGGGCAGCGTGTGAATTTTAAAATACCTTTAAGCAATGGAGCCAAGCACTTTTAAAACCTCCCCCCTTCCCCAAGCCCTGGACTCCAGCTGATTGGCACTGGGGTGGGGAAATAGAGGTTTTTCTCCCCCACCCCAGCGCTAATCAGCTGGAGCATGGCATGCTACTCCCCACACGAGTTGCACTGTACTGCGGTCCCATGATATAGGGGGACCGTGAAAGCATGGTGGACCACTGTAGTTATTCTACTGTCAATATATTTATGTGTTTTCATACCTCAATGTGCTTGTCATGATAAACCCTGTAGTCACAAAGAGTCCAAAATCTAGAGGAAGCTATGCTGATTCATATCAACAAAGAGTTATATCCAGTCCACTCCTCACTTAAAAACCTACCTGTTTAATGATTGCTCAGGCTTATGACCACCACATGCAGCAGCCAGAGCCATGGATTGGTGGGGGAGGCACACAAAGTCCCAGACAGGAAGGGCGAGAGGGAGACAGGAGCTGCCCACATTTGTTGTGGTGCCATGCATAGTATGGCCCAACCAACTCCTCATTAAGCCCCTCAAAGTAGGGGTAGTGGAAAGGCCACATTTGCCTTCATTCTAGGTGTGGTTGGAGAGTGGACTCTGAGGGTGTATGGGGCTGTGGGGTGAGAAATGGGGGGGGAGAAGAAAGAGGTGAGTTCCAGGGTAATGCAATGCCTGTGGGGGGGAGCAGTACTAATCCAAAGTTACATCAGCCAGTGCCAGTCTGAGTTTGAAGCCAGCACATTCACCACACAAGAAGCAAAAGCAGCAGCAGTCCAGAAGGAGTGCATGAGGAGCTGGCTTGCTGGTTGTAGGGCAAAGAGGTACGGGAGAGACCAAAACCCTGAGGGTCCAACAGGAGGAATGAAACAGCTCATTGCATGTCCTATGTAGGATCTTGGCAAGAGGTGATGAGAAACAAAACTTCATTGTAAGAGATGGGGGGAGGTGAGAGTTTGGGCCACTGATTTATATTTGTGTGGCATGGTTCTGATTTTCTCTCTCTTTGTGTGTGTCGCACTGTGGACCGGGGGGGGGGGGTTGTTGGCTGTGGGATGGAGCAAGATGTCAGAAAAATCTCTCCAACAGGCTCCATGGGTCTGTTTGAAATACAGGGAGAGTTGGGAATCAGCATTGTCCGATAGAAGAATCATGTCTTCCAAAGCACTTTCCATTGCTCTAGTCATGACAACAAAATGTGTAATCATGTTCAGAGTTTCAGAAGAGAGGGCAATTCTGGAGGAAGAATAAAAGAGATGTGTGGGGATGGGGGAGGAGAGGCTGTGTCAGTATTTTGTATTCCTCTTCCTTCCTGAGTGACAAGGCATGGGTGTTGCTATAAGTGCGCATCACAGTGCATCCACCAGGGATGACCTGAGTAGGGTGGAGCATTTCCTACCCCCATCCCCTCTATTTGCCCCAACCTCTTTCAACTTCTCCTGAGGCCTCCCAGAGGGCCTCTCCAATCTGGCCTGCCTGCAAGGAGCATAGCCTCAACACACTGTAAGACATTGCCGTTTAAGCTGCTCACTTAATGACCAATTCACTTAACAACCTAGCCTTAGGGACAGATTGCTGCAGAGGACAGAAGGAACAAGCAGGCTGGATGGGAAGAGCAAATTATGTTGTTGTTCCTGCCAATCAAGAAGTCATGTTGCTTCAAGCCTGAGAGCTCTAGTTGACAAAAGCCCTGATCAGCATTTCTAGCTTGATCCAAAAGTTGTCTCAGAACTAGGGATGGACATGAAATGGAAAAAAATAGAGTTTCCTTTCATTTCGTTTCTACTAGCGGTTTGTTTCATTTAATTTTCAAATGAATTTTTGTAAAAAAAATCATAACAAAACGAAACAATAACAAAACGATTTGTTACTCTATAAAATGGCTCCCCTGGGTCCTAGAGACACCGAATTTGGTGGGTAGCTTTTTACAAGGGAGCCATTTTACATAGAAATGAAACATTTCATTTTCAAAGGGAAAAAGATGAGTTTCGTTTCATTACAAAACGCTGTTTCCTGATTTTTTTCATTTTGTAACATTTTGAAAGCTTACAAAACGATGAAACAGTGTGTCATTTTTTGTAAGGTGCCCATCTCTAGTAAGGACTTATTATGTATATTTGTGCACATAAGTGATGTCTTTGATGTTGATCAACTGCAGGAAAACTGCACACTTTAACATTTCCTTTTGCCCCAGTATTCCCTTCTTTGGAAGGGGAGGGAAGTGAAAATGAGTGAACCTCATTTGTCCATAGAAGAAAATGACATTTCATAATGGCTGGCAAGATCTAAGAGGCATTAACTGAGAAATTAACCCTAAGTTAACACTAATTTCAAATGAGGCAAAGGAATTTCGCAGTACAGAGCTATCTAATACTTGTTACTTACCAGCAGCATCTTTTAGGAGAGGAACACACAGTTCCACAGATTATTTATCAAGGAACTGAACTGAAAATTCATAGGTCGCTGTTGCATAGGAAAGAAGGTTCATGCTTTGCTCCAAGAGGGAAATGAGAGTAGAAATGATCCATGCACTGGGGATCCGAATAATCCTTCAGGACAGCAGAGAGATTTTAGTAAAAGACAGAAGCCATTGGGAGCCACAGCTACTGTGCGTCTGTGTTTAGACTCACAAACAAGTCCCTCTAGAATTCCTTAGAAGCATTTGTGAGCTCATTACCATTCCCCAGGTAGAGATGGGATGAAAGTGTACTCTGAAGCCTGCAGTATTCATATAATTGATACATTTGTTTTCTTTCAGACTGAAGCCAGTCAAGCAATCATTTTTGAAATTGAATCTGAAATAAAAACATGCAAAGTTGATTTCTCCCGACTTTTTTGAGTCCTTGTCAACTTTAATTGAACTCCCACCACCACCCAGGGTTTGGGGACATCTAGTATAAAACAAACAGAAAATCTAGAAGAACTTGAGATTATCCCATAGCATTGAAAACAAAGCTGCATCCCCTTTTTAGAAGACCTATTTCTTCTAGAATATGTAGCATAATGGGAATCCATAGGTTTTCAATATAAGATATTCTTCATTTGACTCCATTTTTAACAATATGAAAAATGGTAAAATATGAATTAGAGATTTAAAAAAGACATCCAGAGCATCATGGAGAGACCACCTCCCTCCAATCAAAAAGGCTTGTTTTTAGTCATCTGTTCTTAGATTTTCACCCATAATAGTGAATCAAAAATTAATGTCTTGCAAGAATTTGTCAGTGATTAACTGAAAAGGAGACTGCCTAGTTTAAAAGGCAACCTATGGTGTGTGTGTGTGTGTGTGTGTGTGTGTGTGTGTGTGTGTGTGTGTGTGTGTGTGTGTGTGTGTGTGTGTGTGTGTGTGTGTGAGAGAGAGAGAGAGAGAGAGAGAGAGAGAGAGAGAGATTACTAGTAGAGATGGGCACGAAACAAGCAATTTTTCGTTTTTGTTTTCATTTTTTTGTTTCATTATGCAACGAAAACAAAACAACATTTTTAAAAAAACAAAATGAAAATGAAAACGAAATGACCAAATTTGCCGTGTTTTTCGTTTTCGTTGCAGCAGATGCATTGAACTAAAAAGAATGCTAACGAAACAGCAATTTTTTGTTTTCGTTTTCATTTTTCATTTCGTTACCTAATGAAACGAAAATGAATTTTTTTGCAAAAAAGTCACGAAAACGAACCGAAACGGACCCCTGAACGACCAAACGACAAACGAAACACCATTTTTTTTTAGTCGTGCCCATCTCTAATTACTAGTACATGTTAACTATTACCCATCCAGTTCTATTCCAATTCCAGATCACTAACACAATTGTTAGCACTACAGGAACATCTCATATTGAGCCTCTTATGTGAGGATAGCAACAAGGTGAGGAGGTAAGGCTGGCTACCACTCTGATTCTAGATTTCTGAATGGTCAAAAATCCTATTAGTAAATTGCACTAGAGCAATTGCACTAAATCCTCAATAAGGATTTGCTGAGTCAGCTTCTTTGGTAAACTCCATTAATTCAGTGTCTTGTTCTAGTGTGATTCATTATGCTAGGCAGCACGATATTGACCACTGAGTCAACTGGACTGTTATCTAAGCATATGTCACTGACTGTGCTAGGATTTACCAGTATATATACTGAAGAATTTATGTAACAAATCTGTGAAACAAATTGTATACGGTGAAGAGGCATTTTACAAAGCTATTTCTTTGTGAAGCACAAGGTCAATTTCACAAATTTTGATGGTGTCATTAACACTTATTAACTAGGGAATAGAATATTGTAAGCAGTTTTGGAGTCAGGAGGCATTTCCTTCCTCCAGGAATGGGATTCTAGCTCATTAGCAATGGCTGAGGTGTGTTGGGGAGTGCGCAACCAATCTGAGAATAATTTACACTTTCCTAAGAGTTGCAATGTTTTTCAGAGCAGCACAAGTGACAGGACAAGACTATAACTTCAGTGTCAACCATTTCAATATATTCATGTTGCCACCTGAATAAGGGTTGACAGCCCATAACATGTATTCAGATGGACATGTGGACAGCTAACACTGCTGGTGGGAGGCTTCTGAACTGGCATCTTAGGATGTTGACATTGGATGTATCCTGTTTCAGACATTTTTCTTTCTCATCATCCACCAGGGGGTTGAAGAATTTAGAAAATAAACAGTGGAGTGATGGCATCTTGTCAACACAGAGAGAGAACATTGTGATGGAAACTTTTCTTGCATACAGATGCAGAGTGCTTAGAAATGCACCCATGTGGAATAAGTCTGTTGTCCTTTTCCCCACTCCATCCCCAACATTACTTTGAACGTATACATTTCAGAGAGGGTTGAAAGTATACGTTTAAGTAAGGGAAGGTATCAATCAAAAGATTTGAGGGTTTGGTTGAGTCTGCTTGCTTACACAGTTTTGTGGTAGCTGCTCAAAAATGAGAGAGTAAAATAAAAAGAGTGAAAGGGGAAATCTACATTTTAAATTTAATGGATTTATGTTACTGAACAAGCTGCACACAGTCTTCCAATGACAATATTGTGTGTGTACGTGCTTAAAATACAGTAGGCAAGTTCTAGTTAGTTGCCTCTCTGTGTGTGTCTACTGAAGCACATCATGAAAAAGAAACTTCTTCTCAAGTGTAGGTGTGAAAGTGAATCCAAATGAACTGATACGCCTCTGTGAAGCTTATAGGGCTGGAGATGAGGGATCTTATTATAATCATCTAGCTAGAATTATTCCTAACTAATTTCGACCCTCTAGTCTTCCCAGCACAGAGATCTGTATTAATAAAATCTGAATATCAAAAAGATGCACATTTATTTATAACCTATGAATTAGATTTATTTATCTATTTTAACCAATGAAGGAGAAAAAGTCTTGAAACAAAGAAAAGTATGATAGCAAAAACATACATATAAAATATGCTATTCATTTTATTCTTCAACATATTTTAAATAAGTACGGCTTTTTCATGATCTTGTCAATTGCAATTAAGTGGGTTTGTTGGTCTTAGGTGGTCAACCCTGATAGACCTAGTGCCAAAAAAAGTTAGATCTGGTGTTTTGGAACAACTTTATCCTACCCACCACTTCTCAACTTGGCTTCCAGCCACCCTGAATATCCCAAGGGCAACTCTCCATTGTCTGATTACATACAGCTTATATCAGATAGCTTGTTACTCAACTGAAATTTGCAAAACTTGTTAACTAAATTCACCACTGTGACAAGTAAAACATTTCATACTTCTCACAGTACGAAATTTAGTGGGAATGGTTTTCCAGCTTTAAATCATTCAAACCAAATCTTCAAAAGTTTTGGTGGAAGGAGAAGTTTAAAGTTCAGAATGAACTGGGACTTCAGTTCTGATAACCAGCGCTGAAAAAAGTTCTTAGTCTCCCTAAAGCTCTGATTTCAAGTCTCAACTGCATTTCTAATTATGCTTAGGCTAACATTGTAACTAGGGCCCATTCATCCACACATGCACAAGGAACAACATTCTTAGCATGATTGGATAAAGTGAGGGCTTTAACTACATCCATTGTTGTCGAGACTCGTGTGCAGTCATTTAGTCCCCACCCTGGAAGCCTCAGCATCCTCAAATTATTATTTTTTAAAAATGTGTACAGAAATACCCTGGTATCCTCTAGAAGGGCTAGAAGGCATTTTTGCCATATTCAGAGCTCCCGGTATCCATCCTGTCCAACATTCCCCCAAAGTTTCTAAATTATTTTAAAAACTTACCACTGCGAACATAGGGGACATTCTAAAAGTATTTTGGAATGGATTTGGCACAGGAGTGTGTGGAACTGTCCAAGGACCAGTATGTCTGCTGTGCAGTCCTCAAATTTCTGGAGCTTGCCCAGCCCAGCCCAGCCCAGCCCTACTTACTTACTTACTTACTTACTTACTTACTTACTTACTTACTTACTTACTTACTTACTTACTTACTTACTTACTTACTTACTTATGCATTTCTAGACCACCCGATTTTCCAATCTACTTTGCTCTTAGCTTTTTGCTTAGGGAAAAATCAGTGCAGTTCCAGTTTAGAGGGAGAAACGGGGTGCAACAAAGGCATTAAGGACAGACAATTGTATCTCAGCACAGGGTCATGTTGGCCCTTATGTATCAATTGTTATGTGTTGCCTTTTTTCTTAAGAAGTGCCCATTATGTGTAGCCTTCTCAGTACAGAGTCCGCAGTAATTAGAGAAATGGTTCTGAAGCCATGCAGAGAATAAATCTCTCCAGGAACTTGAAAGACTTCATCACGACAGGCAGCACAGCTACTTGGACTATTCTTTGGCCTCTGGGTTCAGTGCCTCATCCAAGAGCAGTCCATACATTACTGAGAGTGTGCTATTTTTCATTATAAATGCTCAGAGGAGGACTGTGGACTAAATGTCATGATCATCCTTCAGGGATGCAGGGTGAGTTGGAGAGGAACCTGGGCGAGAGCCCAATTACAAATGGTCAACATTCTGAAGTCTTTAAAGGCCACATCTCTACCTGTGAGACCATTTTGGGCAAATTAATGGGTTATTTCCTATAATCCATTAAAATAATTGGCCACCAGGGTGAAACAGGATGCTAAAGAAGGTCTGCTTCACTTTGGATTGGCTTTGCACTTCTGTCAAAAGTTTGAAGCAAATTCCTGTGTTTTTCGATTGCAAGGATGACCATTTCAGAGTTTGCTAACTTGTTTTAAGCATCTATCACACTGTGGCATTTTTATGCAATCAGGGCAGGTGTCAAAAGCTCTTCCTTGTCTTTGTAACATTATCTCAGTGGGGCACAACTCAGATATAGGAACCTGCTCACCAACCCTGTGAGCACTGTAAATCTATCTTGGCCAGCTTTTATGATACCCAGTAGGAAATGCCTCAAAGGTATTTTCTGCATACAGAGAAGGCAGATAAAATCATGCTGATTATTACAAATGATACAATGATGACTTTCTACTTAGAGCCGAGGGACCCAGTTTATCATCTTCTGGTACCCTAGTCCATTATTATCTGCAGGGATTGCTATTGGTACCAGAGTCTGAGTCAAAAATTATTCATAGCCTAAAACACTGCTTTAGGGAAGATGCTAATTTTCATTCTAACAAGCCATCAAGTCAAGAAAGCAACTAGTAGTTAGTGTTACAAGCAAGGCATCAACTAACATGATTGATAAGTAGATTGAATATCTAAACTGCAAAGGTATTCATCCCTACTCAGAAATAAAGTCCTATAATTTCCAATGGGACTTAGAGTAATAATTATGTGCCATTAAGTTGATTCTGATTGAGGGTGCTCAAGGAATCTGCAGCTCATCCAGAATGACACAGTGAGTCTCTCCACTTTTAAAAGCACAGATGGAATCAGACCCCCATCGTCTGGCACCACAGCCAGGGACCTTGCAACTTGGTCCCAGTTAAATGGCTATTTATTAATAATTCAGGGTCATGTTTTCTCAGGAAATCAAATATGAATCTGCACAGAATGACTAAAAATTTTGTGCCAGATGGCAATATTCCTGCCCATGCCTTCCTTTAAAGGGCATGAAGTTGTGCAGAACTTGCCAGTTTCTTTTGAAACAGAGGAATAGGGGAGAGCAAAATGGATAGGGGAAAAAGACTAGGATCCTCTTATCATGGAAAATGAGAAATCTCACTGGTACAGAAGTGAATTCTGAGAAGATATCTTGGCATGGTATGGCAAGGCTTAGAAAATCACTGATAACAAGATCCCCCCGCCCCCATGTATTCTTCACAACCCCAGTACCAAGATTCTTAGCACATTTTTCCCAACATGTAAATACCTAAATGGGGTTCCTTTTCTCCTCCAGATAGTGAAAAGAAAGGCTGCACCATTACTAGTCTCTAGATGAAAATGGAGCTACTTGTAGTAAGCTAGGTACGCCCCACTCCTGCAGATCCAAGCAAAGAGTTCCAGTCTGGATCAGGACCATTGTGAATCACTTAGAAACATTTGCCATATGGAGAATCACTAGGAAACATTCAGCATCTGTTAAGAGGCACATGGATAAATGGTTCCAGTGAAACAGTTATGGTACCATAGATGGCAGCCATTGAAGTAGGGTGAAATGATGGAAAAGGGTAATGAACCGGGCTTCCCTGATTGATAGCTTCTCTCTCTCTCTCTCTCTCTCTCTCTCTCTCTCTCTCTCTCACACACACACACACACACACACACACACACACACACACACACACACAGACAGGGGGAGGAAGGGAGGGACGGAGGGAGAGAGAGAGAGAACAGTGATGACAACAAACCTGTCCCACACTCTCCAATCACAGAATGTGTGTGTGTGTGTGTGTGTGTGTGTGTGTGTGTGTGTGTGTGTGTGTGTGTGTGTGTGTGTTTATACCATATTGTCTTGAACACTGTAAGTCTTAGTTTGCATAGTTGATTAGAGATAGGTCCTAGACAGGCTAGAAGAGTTTCACATTGTTTTTTGCTTGTGTGTGTGTGTGTGTGTGTGTGTGTGTGTGTGTGTGAGAGAGAGAGAGAGAGAGAGGGGGGGGGGGAGACTGCAGAGACTGCTTTCTTGTTTGAGCTTCAAGTGATTAGGGTTCAGTCACTTTTAGCACAAGCTTTCTTTCCTCTCTGATTTTTCTTTCTTTATGGGTTTCAGAATTTCTTTTTTCCTACTTAGCACTTCCCTTGCTTTACCTTGCTTTGGCACTTGCTGCCTCTGATGCATGGACAGAACCATTTTTCTAACCCAGATTGAACCTCCCATTCATGAACTGGTAGTACTGAGCCGCTAAATGCAGCAACGTAAATAAAAAATAGAAAGACAAGCAAACTTTGGAGATGGCTTGCCCCAAACTAGAAAAAGCTGCCTTGCTGTAATTTTACCCAGCGTCCCTTTCTTTGTGACCTACCACCTTGATAGATTTCATGAATGACAATGTAATAATTCTAAATTTAAAGATAACTCTAAGTGTACTGTATTTAAGTGGTGGCTGGTTTGGGGACATGGAAGGCACATCCCCAAAGAATGTGAGAACTGTGAATGCTGTACATTTGGGCATTCTTGGGCAATGACAGCATCCTGTTGGCTGATCCTTATGCTTTAGTAGCATTGCTGGATCGCTTTCAACATGATCATACAATATGCTATGCTTCTAACACAATGTGGGTTTCATCCAATAATTTCTTCCTCAGTGCTGGATAGAATCATCCAATGACTCAGCTGAAAAGAGAATGATCCACTGGGAACAACTCAACCACTTGGCAATCTGTTCTGGAGAGTCAGCAGTGCAGCATCTGGGAACCTACTTGCAGAGTGAGGAACAACAGTGGCAGGATAATTGTGGCTTTGTTAACTACTGAAGAACATACGGAACCCCTTATCTAGTCACTGTTTTAGAAGTCCTGACAGCACATTCAGGCTGCACTCTCAACTATCCTGGCATGAATGACCTACCACATAGAGGGTAAGAACAGTCAGGCTTCTAAACTACCACCTGGATTGCCACACTACTTGATGGCAGTTTAGGAGATTGAAGGCGGTGAAGAGGAAAGAAGTTATTCCTACCATTCTGACCATTCTGACATTGCCAACCCAGGCTGAAATAACGAGGCGGCACCAAAGTTTAGGTTAATATGGGCCACAATTTATTGAATAATAACAGTAATGAAGTTTAACGATGAACCTTTAACTGGAAGTAAAAGAGAGGACCTGTGCCGTAGCACAAGTGGATAACATCTGTAGATGTTATAAACAGCTGTCCCACCAAGGTTAGGTCAGATTGCACTGGATAGGGGAGGACCGTGTTAAAGTAATTAGGCATGCTCCCCTCCTGCATCGTGTAATAGGAACTGCAGCCCTCATTTGCCTGACCTGTTTTTATAGGGGCACCTATGCCTATCAATTGATTATTACTTTTATATGAGGGCTGCCGAGCACCCTAAAGTGCCCTGTAAAGGAGGGGCTTGACATGATGACTATGCCACTTGCGCTACCCGCCAAATTGTGACCAATGGTTGTGGTTACTTGGCCCAACCCGGATGTTCTTGATGATGGAATGGGCAAAAACTTGCTGTCACCTCAGGGTCAATAAGAGTGAGAGCCAAAAATTCCCATCTGGCCCAGAAGTGACCAGCTAAGCATCACCATCAACAATTTTGGGGCAGGCGGGCAGGGGCGCGGTCAATGGTGGTGAAGAGGTGGGGAGCTAGTCAGCCCTGGCTTTTATCAGTGCGCTCCCTGCCGGCGTAAATTACACAAATAGCATAACTTATGCAAATGGCGCAACTTTTACGCCTCTTCAGCAGAGCAGCAAAGACGCCCCACCTCTTAACGGTAAGTGCAGAGCACACTTCTCCTTAACTTATCTTGTGATAAGGAAATACTCATATTTGTACTATTGATGTATGTGTGTGGTATCACTAATCATCCTGTCTGTGTCAAACAGAGGCTTCAGTTGGTGCGTTTCTCAGGAAAGTAAGAAATCTCTTTCACAATATATAAACCTGGCCTTTGATGACGACTTTAATGCAAATCAAATAAGATTTGATTTGGGATGGGAATATCTAAAATACAAACGTTCCAACCCTCCAATGTGTACTGATTTCCCAATGATATATTTTGAGTCAAAGCAGACTTTGTAGATTCTCCTGGAGCTTAGAATGTTGCACTGAAACATGCAAATGACACCATTCAAAACAGTAGTTAATCACATCTAAACTGCTACTATCATGCACTGGGGAATATCTGATCTTAAACATTTGCACTACTTAAAACTGATTAAAGCTTTCATACTTAAAATGCAGAATTAAATGACTTGGGTAAAGGCAATACATTGTTGTCATTTACATATTATTATTAGCACAAGGAAGAAAGATATCTTGACAAATCTCATCTACTTCAAAGCAGACCACAGATACTCATGTAAAACATCAGGGAATTTACTCTCTTTATGCTTTCATGTGAATCTTTCTTAAACTCTGATCTGTTTTTCCCCCCAAGCTGCCAGTAAGAATTCAGATCATCTAATGTTTGGAAAAGTCACAGTACATCCTCTTTAAATACCAGCAATCTTTTGTGATTGTCAGCTTTTAAATGCTTCCTCCTCTCTTAGGTCGTTATGGCACTTCTGGTTAACATTTTATGTGCTGATATGGCTTCATTCTGGCATTTAGAATAGCTCAAAAATGCTGCTCTTATCAAAAGAATAAAAAAAAACTCTCCAGCACAGCTGCTTTTTCAAAGTCTAGATAGTGTGACACTACAGTCACTGGTAACCTAAAAACCATATTGTGATATTTATGGATCTGATTAGAATGTAAATGAAGACTAAGGCATAACCATTTGGGCAAGTTGGAAGGACCTTCCTACTATCTTGCACAACTAGGATGGCAAAGAATATCATTTGCCTGTTGCTCCCTTCATATCTTTGAAGGGACATAAAGAAGAATATAAATCCTCACTCATCTTGCCTTCACACACAGGAACAAGGAGCTGCAACATTCATCTGACCACATGAAATCCTATGAAATCCCATTTTATAGGATTTTTGGTAAGCGAGGAGAGAGAGCTTTTCCCCCCCATTTTGAACACAGAGCAAAATTATCCCAAGAAGACTATTGCATGAATTGTGCAAACAAACAGGCAGCCAAACAAAAGCAAACAAACAAAAAACAGTGGTGGCTGCCTCGTCTCATGGACCGATGTTCACACAAGAGGAGTATGCAAATTATAGAGACCTCGAGGAGAAAACAGTACCCTAACCTTCTCTCTTGCTCGGCCTGAGGTGAGGAATCACATGGGGTTTGGAAAGTCCTTGTTAAGATGTCGTCTTCAGTCAAGGCAGGAAAGCAATTCATTCTAAAGATGGCTGTAATAGTGCTGCAATGAGGAGAACCTTTGTGGTGGCACTACTGCTTTAGTGTTGCCAAAATCCCCTTGTTGGCAAAATGTTCGCACTGAAGCAGCGAGTCTGCCGCCCGGAGCTTCTTTGCCCTTTCCCCAGCGAATATTGTGAGTTCCCGGATGATGGGCAGGGCTGCTCTATAAAAGCAGCTCCCACCCGTAGCACAGCTCTTTGGTGGCTTGGCGTGTTCCCCACCCACCCAGCACAGTTGCAAGGTGCTAGCGTGAGTCTGACTGGTTGCTGTTGAATGGCCGGATAGGAATTTTTTGGACTCACCCCAGGATTGGCACTGAGGGGTGGGTGTTTTTTCGCCTATCCCATGCTGGTATCTGGGGGTGGTATCCCAGTTGTGGAGTTTGTCATTATAGTCACACTGGCGGATGGAAGAGGAAATGGAGCAGGTGGGTACAATTCAAAGAGCCCCTCCATTGACATTCAACCCGATATGCTGCTGATCTGATCACAGCCCCGGAGGCATGGCAGCGGAGGCCCCGTCTGGGTCAGGAGCCACGAGCAATGTGGCTTGGGACCCGGGCATGGGGGTGGGAATTGGATGGCCCTGGTGAACTGAGGGATCATCAGTCCTCCAGGGGGTAGAACTCGCCCAAAAAGCTCAGCAGTCGGAGGGGTGCCGGGAGACCCCGTGTACCCGACTTGAACCTGTGCGGCGGCAGGCCCCTCTTGAAGTTTCCAGGTAGCTGAGACTTGTGTTATAATGTTTAATAAAGTGTGGCCCAGTTGATCCCCAACATTGTTGTCTCACATATTTATTTGCCGTGGGAGGGCAAAGGGATTTCTTCCTATTTTTAATCCCCTACAGCCAGTACAGCTTTGATTAGTTTAGCATTCCAACCCATTTAGATTTACACCTGAGTGGATACACCTACCTCTGTGTTTGGCCTAAGATTTGATCAATCTTAACTGATTAACTTTGGGCTGATTTGGGTTGTAAATATAGCAATACCACACAACTGAAAGGAATCAATGGGCTTATGAATGCAAATGTATTTAGCGACTTGACCAGAAATGCATGGTTTCTAAGTTTTGTTTGTTGCTTCTAAAATATAGTACTAATAAAACACTCCCTGATTTGCAAACAACAGCTGTTCTTAGCTTGTGGAACTGTTTGGCCTTCACCTTTTCGAGACAGATACATATTTTACTGCCTGTACCATGCTGTCATAGTATTATTGCTTAACTGCTCATATGCACTGACATTTACAACCTTATCCAAAAATTATGGGACATTTCAAATAATGTCAAATTTAGAGAGCACATTCTTCACGATAATGTACTGCAACATCTAGCCCCAGAAAGTTATACTCTTCTGCAGTAGATTAAAAAAAAAGTTCTTTCTTTCTTTCGCTTGATTCTCCACTTCAACCCGTCCCCAAGTTGTCCTCATGAGTGGAGGCAGCAAAGTGCTAAATAAATATTGGCTGAGAGATACTGCCTAAAGTTGAGTGGGATGGACATCCTTTTCTGAGGACTGAAGGCAGCTTGTAAACACTCTAGGAAGTCTTGCTACCCTGTTACTCAGTGCAATCTTCTAAACAATGCTGCAATTTTCTTAAATCTTTTGTCACCCATTAGTGTGAAAGAAAATATGTAGTTTCTTCCAGGGAATTAGGTTTTGTCAGAATAATATAGATGACATAGGACACATGTGAAATGGAATAGGATGGGCCCCTCACCCCCCAAATTAAGGGGTGGTGCCCCCTGCTGTGGTCATGAGTCTTTACTGCAAAGACAAAGGGAGAAAGGAGACACTTCTGTTATGTTCTACCACTTGTTGCCTTTCTCTTCTCTCATATTTTGCTTTACTTCTGAAGAATTCCTCTTTGCTGTTGTCTGATCCATGAAGAAACAAACAAATTGCATTAATTGTATTAATTCAGTTTGAAAAATATTTATTTACCAATAGCAATTCATTCTTTTGGAGCTGATCTGTAGTCTGTCTACTTAGATATGTATCTGAATATCTCAAAGAATTTTCATGTCATTTTATGGGTCTGAATCATGAAGAAACATGAAAATGGGGGAAATAAAGGGCTCTAATCTAGGATGGGGTGGCAAGAAGATTTTGTGCCCTCAACTGCTCCTTGACTACCAGCACACAAGCAAAGCTGCCACCAGTTTACCTCTTCTCACTTTCCTTCTCTCTCTTCCACTTTCTCATGCTCCCCTCCCCAGGAATCACACAAGTTATTTAAATGTGCTCAACAAAAATATTTGTTGAGAGAGAAATGTCCCCAGTTGGCAGTCTCACTACTCCATCAGGTACAGTATCTAGACACTGCCTAATATGGTATGTTTCTCATTGTTGCATGTGGAACACAAATGTAAAGAGTGAAAAAAGAAAGAAAATGGCCATGTTTTTCAACAAAACAAAACACAGCAGTAGATTTTATAAAAGTGAAGTACAAAATGGGTGTGGTGGTAGAAGCACCTATCAGTTAGATTCTAAAGTGATAAGAATGTGATGTGATCAGAAGAATGCACGCACCTATCATAATGGTGGTGATGGTGGTGGGAAGCAATTATAACACACTAGGATATTTCCCCATCCTATTGAGATGAGAAATGGCCCCTAACCACGGGAAATAAGGGAATTTTTCTGGTCCACTTGAACCCTCTGGGAGATCTAAATTTGAGATACATAGGAGAGTTTGCACTTTTCATTGGTGCTTGAGCTTTGAATGCGCTTAATATTTCTTTATATTATTTATTTATGTATTGATTTATTTATGTATTGATTAATATTATCATCATTATTATTTATATTTATTATTTATACTTATAGTAATAGTGGGTGGCACTGAGAAGAGCCTGCCTGCTTTTAACTACTTATAGTAATGGCAGGTGGCATCAAAGGAGCCTGCCCACCCTTCGCTATACTCTGTAGGTGTGCCTAAACGCACCCACCTTGCCTCACCCCGCAACTCACCCCCCAACCCAGCAACAATCAACAAAGGAAAGCTGGGGGGGGGAAGTAAGGCTTTTTTTTTTAAGCAAAGCCAGGTGGCACTAAAAAGAGCCTGCCCACTCTTCATGAGCCCAGGAACTTGCACCAATGCATGCCCCTGTTGCCTGCCCCCTCAACTCCCAACCTCCCAACCCAAAAGAAAAACAAGGTGAGCTTGTTGGGGGTTCATTGCTGGGGTGGTAAGGGTTTCGATCACCTCGCAAGGACTCCTTGGCTCCTTGCGGGGTGATAAACGGCAGCAAAGAGACTGCTCAATGGAGGCTGGGAGCTTTTAAACGCTCCCAGACCCGGGCTCCCGGGGAGCATCATGTGGGTACTGTTTCGCGCCATCCCTGGAGCCAGGTTGCAAAGCGTCCTGGCAGCAAACTGGCTGCTGCCGAGACTACCTTCTTTCTATCTGAACACCAAGGGGAAGATGCATCATTTGCATTACTTGTACTTTGGGTGTAAGCCTTTGGTACACTCCTCAAATCCTGCATGCCCCATGTTAATTTAGGATGAACATTTATGCTTACTTACCTGAGAATAAACTATGGATAGAATCCCTACATGTTAGGTACACCAGCATAAGTGTAGCAGCAGAATCTGCAGTGGCAAATTCCTCCTAGAATTGTCACCTATATTTCACATTGCATGGCAGTCAAATGAATTGGTGTGTGATGAAAGGTAGAGGTGGTAAACTGTTAACTAGAGGTAATTTACTGGTGCAATTTATGCAATTACACTCATGCCACTGTAGATAAAATTTAGGATTCTGAGCTGACATGCATAGTCCCTAAAACCATGCAGATACACACACATATATGGAAATGAGGTAATTAAACAGTCTTCTTCTGTATTGAGTTTTAGATTGCTATCTCCTTAGCACACAGGCCTATCGTCCTGAATACTATAACACAATTTATATGCTGCTGCTGCTGCATAAATAAGAAATAAAAATAGTACTTACAAAATGGGGAGATTCTCTAAAGCCAGGTTAAGCCCACAACTTTAGGAAAAATAAGCACTGAATTATGACAACATAACAGGAAATTCTTAATTGTCTGTGAATGGTAATATATCTAAGATAACATATTGTAACATTCCTCTTTTGGATGACAGTATTTCACCCTAAGGAGCATTTTATTTGATATATGGTTTTGACAGGAATTCTATATTCTGTATTTCTATGTGTGGCTTACTTTCCCCCTCTCTTTTGTTCACCATACATAATGTCAACAGTGTATGTCAATTTTTTACATTAAAAGAAGGTCACATTTTTTATTTCCTCTTAGCATACTGATTGTGTGTACTGCTCTTTGCTCAAGGAAAAAAAGAAGCAGGGAAGGAGAGAGAAAAGATTCCAAATGACTTGGATGAAATTTTACTTATCCTGTTTCCTAAGGCCTTGCTTTTTCACTTCCCTCTTTCTCCTTTTAACACTTCAGTGGCTACAATCCTGTTGGTTTGTTTAGTAAGTCACAACTAGAGTAGGCCTGTTGAATCAAATCTCTGTTGGGCCTTTTTCAGCATCTTTCCAGTTCAAATTCTCCTCAATGTGGACAAAGCTAAATTTTAATACAAAACTAACACTGCTATCATCTTAATTGACAACAAGTAATAGCCATCTATTACCTGACAGTTAGAGCTGTTCAGCAGTGGAATATGCTGCCACAGAGGGTGGTGGAATCTTCTTCTTTGGAGGTTTTTAAGCAGAGGCTGGATGGCTATCTGTTAGGGGTAGTTTGATGGGGGTTCCTACAGGGCAGGGGGTTGGAGTGGATGGCCCCTGAGATCTCTTCCAACTCTATGATTCTGTGATTCTATGATCTTTTCCACAAACTCCATGCTACTTTCCTTTTAGTAATAGAAGGCATATTGTGTTTCTATACAAATGAGAAAGGATAAGAAGGTTTTGTCTACCCAGCCCAAAAATGAAGAGACGAGACAAGTTTCTGGGCTTAATCCTTGACCACAACTTATTAGCATTATGTTCAACTATTTATACTGCTGTCAAATCTTACAAGGAGGACCAGAAAGTACAAGTGGCTATTTGGTATTGGCCAATCATGTGAATGGGGTGCTAGCAGGTGAGCTAGTGCCCCTGCCAATGGGCACCTGGAAGGCAGCCCCCCCCCAAGCCCTCTACAGTAAAGGTCATAAATTATTGTTATATGTTATTTATCATTCTACATCTAGTGTGGGGCTTTGAGGGCTGCCCATGTACCAGAACCCATTTTGTATGTTACCCTATTGGGGTTTAGCCACTTGCACTTAACACCACAGGAAGAGGGGCTACTCAGTATACCCCCTCCCCTGCCCCATCTAACCTCACACCCCCATCCAAAGTGGCAGAGAATCAATAAAAGAAGCAATAAAACTGTACAATACCCAAGAGCCCAGCCATGGCTGGGCTTGTAAATGAAGGAAGGTAGAATCAGAGGCAATCAGCTGTTAGTCAGTTGATCTCCGAGGTACTCTTCAGTGTGCCAGCTGCAACTGGCTGAGAAGGTGCTCTGGAGCTTTGCGGTCGCAAGAACCCCAAGAAGCAGCTGGCGATGAGCCAAGCCAACACAGTGACTGTTAGCAGGTGACAGAGAGCTGCAGCTGACCAGGGTGCTTCACAGGCAAGTGGACAGGGGCCAAAGAAATATTCTCGATCGCCGTGCACTGCCGTGCATGGTGAGTTTGCCAAGCATAAGGTAAGGTAAGGTAAGGTGGGAGAATCATGGAGTCACCGTGCGAAGCCAGCTCAAGAAAAAGAAAAGAAGGGCAGCCTGAGCAGGTTCCTGCACATGGCCAAAATGGCTCTGTGTGAGTGCCGCAGAGCCACAGAGTTCCAGCCCAGTGAGCTGCTGGTGAACAAAGAGGCTGATGACCCCAATGCCACCCTATACAAAGGGGTCTGGTTGCCAGGTCAGCTGACCAATCAGTCAACAGCTGGCCACATTCCCCACTAGTGTTGGCAAAGATCCATTGGCTGGCGATGGCCAATCACCCATTTGTCTCATGCGGGTGCACGGACAAAAGGTCCCCTCCCAGCACAGGGCTGGTTGGAGCCCCCCATGTGTAGCTTTGACAGTGATGGCTAACCAAGTTGACATGGTTAGGATCCATTGGTGTAAAGTCCGGACTGAGGTAGAATGACCAGATACCAGGGTAAAGCAAAGCAAAAGGATCTGAAGTGCTTTGTCATTGCTTTGTGAGGTTTAGCAGTTTTGATAGCAGTGAGATCAAGAATATGGTTGTGCTGTAGTTTGAGCATAACATGAGACATCTGCTTACCTTTTGTCTCGCTAATATGATTCCAATAACCAATATGATTCCATTGGTGTATCCTGGATTAGAATGCCTTTATCTATTGGTGGGACAGCGGGACAGGTTTGGTGTTGTGCTGGGGTACCGTGCTCCCCGCAACCCTGCACAATCCCTACCAGGTGGCATTGTTGAGGTCCCCCAGTCTTTTGGTGGTTAGGGACTTCAACATGCATGCTGAAGATGGGTTGTCAGGAGCAGCTCTGGAGTTCATGGAGTCCATGGCTTCCATGAATCTGTCCCAGCGTGTTGCTTGTCCCAACCGTAGAGCAGGGCACCCCTTGGACCTGGTCCCCCCCTCCACATTGGCGGACTATAATCTGATGGTTGGGGACAATATTCCTCAAACCGTGTCATGGTCAGATCATCATATGCTGATCTTCGGCCCCTGAAGGCTTCTTCTTTTTCTCTCTCTTAGCTTTCTTTGCTATCCAGCTTTCACATCCATACACAGTAAAGGGGAATACAATGGTGTGGATGATCTTGGTCTCCGTCTCCCTCAATTTTCTGCCCTGTATTTTCAGTGAACAGCAGATGAAGCCGCATTTCCCTTTTGCCTTCAACACCCCAACAATTTAAGTGCAATACAAAGACTATTTAAACAAACACACAGGAGACTATTCTGCTATATGTCTACTTCTGTTTCTCCCATAGCAGTTTGCTTCCATTTGGCTGCTGCCAGAAATAACATGAAAAGCAATCATTGACTTGAACATAAGTCCCACAGTGACTTCAATCAGCACGTACACTGTGCAAATATTTTAAATACACTGACTAGTGCCCGTATTTGACAGAGTTCAAAAAAAATTCATATTCTACTATAATACCAATTTTAAACAAGTCATGTTTTCATAGTATAACATAAGGCTAACTCAAAGAGTAGTTTGTTTTCAGTAAAAGTACTTGAGGTATATTTTTAAAGTACTTGAGAATTTTCATTATATGTCATAGTAATACATTTAGGGTAGAGATGAGCACGACTTAGCGGTATTCCCGTTTCCGTTTCCGTTACTCGTATCCGTTACTCTACAGAAACGGTAACGGGAATTACTCCGCCAGATTTCGAGCTCAAACCGACAAATGAACAATTTGGTCTGATTTGTCGTGCTCGTTACTTGCATCGCGCAATGCCAAGCGGCACAGAAAAAAAGTTTTTAAAAGTTAAAAAAAACCGATTCCCGGCCCTAAAAGTAGGCGAAAACTGTCTGAGGGCACCTACCAGGCCAGAAGGGTGTTTTATTTGGGGGGGTTTCCCCGCCCCCCTCTCCTTGGCTATTGCTACTGCTGCACTGCTGGTACCAGGCTGGGAGGGCGCATCCATTTGCCATGCAGTGCGGGGGATCCAAAATGGCGACCGCAATATTTTTTTTGAAATCGTTGCCCAAAACCCCACCAAAGCACCACAGAAACATGCGAAAATTAGCTATTTTAAATGCTTGAATTTTTACAGTAGCAGCAGTGGATTTTTCTTGCAAAAAAAAAGTCTCCGTTGATTTTATTTTATTTTATTTTATTTTATTTTATTTTATTTTATTTTATTTTATTTTATTTTTTTACACCTGCACATTCGCAATGATGGGCTCGCCCATGGGAGTGGACCATGCAAATTTTCCACCAATCGCATGGCCACTTGGCCAGGTTGACCACAGAGACTTCTGGGATGTGCCAATCGGGCATAAACAGCCCACTAATCGTAGCCCAAACACGAACCCTAAGCCTAACCCATACGCCAGTACACTGTCCTTCTAAGTGGGTCAGAGAGGCACCCAGAGGTGCACCCCAATACTCACCCTAACCTCACCCGTAACTAGCCTAACCCTAGCCCTTGCGCTAACCCGTCTTAACCCTAAGCCAGATCTACTTGCATTGCACTACATGCAAGTACGTGAGACACAGCGGGTGCAAAGAGTCTGCCAGTCCGTCACTTGTGGCTCTGGCTGACTCCTGCAGCTCCCTCCAGGAGCCCGCTACCTGCCCAACCAGTACTAACGACAATGAAAAAACAAAAAAATGAACTGACTAATTTTTGCTAAATTTCGCAAAAAACGGAAACGAGCCGAAATGGACTGCCTCCGACACACGACAACTCGAAAATGTCATTTTCCCTAGTCGTGCCCATCTCTAATTTAGGGAAGCGAGCAATGCCTGCTGAATTCCTGTCTGTACATAACAAGATGCCTCAGTAATGTTCCAGAAAGATTTCTTGTCTCCAGCAGAAAAACAAGACAAGTATTTCCCTCTTCAGGGTTTCATCAATTCATTTAAACAGTTTCTGCAGAAAACTACACTCTTCTCCCTTTCTAAAGCTAAGCACACCTACTGCCCATCATCCATACTTACTGCTTGGTTAGAAACAGACAAAAAACCAAAAACAAACAAGCAAGCAAACCCCCCACTTCCATTCATCTAAACTTTACAATAGACATGGGCACGGAGAGGTGAAATTCTCGTTTCCGTTTTTGGTTCTCGTTATCATTACGTAACGGGTAACGGTAACGAGAATTACTCCGCTTCAGCTCGAACCCCAACCGAAAAAGAAAAATTGGGTCTGATTTTTCGTTGTCATTCATGGCATTGCGGCGATCGCGCGATGCCAAGCAGCACAGAAAAAAAGTTTTTAAAAAAACCCCGATTCCTGGCCAAAAAAGCAGGCAAAAATATACCTGCCTCAGTGAGGGCACCTACCAGAGAGGGGTGGTTTCTGGGGGGGGGGGTCCCTGGCCTTCCCCCCTCTCCTGTCCTGGGCTGCTGGCAGCAGGCGGGGGGGCATCCTCGTCGTCTCCATTTGCCATGCGGTGGAGGGGATCCAAAATGGTGACCGCAATATTTATTTTTAAATCGTGGTCCAAAAACCCACCAAAGCACCACAGAAACATTTGAAAATTAGGTATTTTAAATGCCTGATTTTTTATAGTAGCAGCAGTGGGTTTTTCTTCCAATAAAACATCTCCATTGATTTTATTTTATTTTATTTTATTTTAATTTTTTTACACCTGCGCAATGATGGGCTGGCCATGGGATGGGACCATGCAGATTTTTTGACCCATTCCACCAATCGCATGGGCAGGTTTTGACTGAGACTTCTGGATGTGCCAGAGGGCATAAAAAGCCCACTAACCCTAACCCTAACCCTAAACCTAACCCTAACCCTAACCCTAACCCATATGCCAGTACACTGTCCTTCTTAGTGGGTCAGAGGCACCCAGAGGTGCAGCCCACTAACCCACCCTAACCTTAACCGTAACCCTAAGCCTAGCCCTTTCCCTAACCCCAACCCTAACCCAGATCCGTACACAAGTACACTTTCCTTCTTAGTGGGTCACAGGCACCCAGAGAGGTGCCTCCCACAGCCCACTAGACCCTACCCCTATCCCATTCCCTAACTTGTGCGTCAGTACGCTAGTACGCTCCCCTACTTAGTGAGTCAGAGGCACCCAGAGAGAGAGGTGTCTCTGCCACTTACCCCCCCCACCCTAACATAATGTAATGTATGGTACGCAGCGGCTTCACGTTACGCTTCCCTTCCCTTCCCTTCTTAGTGGGTCAGACGTCAGAGGCACCCAGAGAAGTGCCTCCCAGAGCCCGCTTACCCCAACCCTAACCCTAACCCCAACACCAACCCAAACGACAAACGGAAACGACAAATTTTTGAAAATTATCCTGACAAATGGAAACGACCCGAAACGGACAACTTGAAATGTCATTTTTCTGGTCGTGCCCATCTCTACTTTACAAGTTCTAGAGATGGGCACGACTCAAAAAAATGGTGTTTCGTTTGTCGTTTGGTCGTTTAGGGGTCCGTTTCGGTTCGTTTTCGTTTTCGTGACGTTTTTTGCAAAAAATTTCATTTTCATTTCGTTAGGTAACAAAATGAAAAAACGAAAATGAAAACAAAAAATTGCTGTTCCATTAGCATTCTTTTTAGTTCAATGCATCTGCTGCAACGAAAACGAAAAACATGGCAAATTTGGTCGTTTTGTTTTTGTTTTTGTTTTGTTTAAAAACAAATTTTCATTTCGTTTTCGTTGCATAACGAAACGAAAAAACAAAAACGAAAACGAAAAATCGCTCATTTCATGCCCATCTCTAACAAGTTCATGTGTGACAAGACACCAGGTATCACAGTTTTGTGCCATTGCATTATTTGCACAAAAAGAGTTCTTTTAAATACGTCTGTGAAGATTCTCAGTCATCCAGGTTCGTTTAACTGGGAGTTGAGTCATGGCTACTGGACTTCTTCTTCTTCGTTTTTTTTTTTTTTGAGAGAGAGATAGAAATGTTTCGCTGTTCATCCAAACAACTTCATCGGTCTGAATACAGCTAGTGCAAGAGACCTTCTTATAGTCAGCTTGACCTCTTGTCCCCTGGTCTGATTGGCTCATAAGATGAACAAAGCCTGAATAGGCTCGTTAGGGAGACATTAGTGTCCATGGCCTTAAGGTAAACAATGGCCTAAGGTGCTGAAACCCATCAAGAATGGGTTCTTTTAAATGTGAAAGCCGTAATTGTAACATAAAGCATAAACTGTTTATTTCCTTAGGATTTCAAATCTACTCTTCCAAAATTTTTACATACAAGTTACTTTTACATTCTCTGATCCCTTTTTACTACAGTAAAAAGCCAATCATGAAGATGCCAAATTCTTTCTTCCAAAACAACTTAAAATGCTAAAGAATTCACCTTCATATTCCTTGATATTTCTCTCTGTTGATGAAAACAGATTCTGAAGTGATTTTGTTTATTCTACTGATTTTGTTTCTTCCAAAACCCTGTTGTCTACAACATTTTAAAATAGGGATAATTCATTAAATTCAATTTACTCTAGAGTTTATATTTTATTGAAATATTTCAAGTTAGAAATTGACCCTCAACAATTCAGGAAAGCAAGATGAAAAAATAATCTCCCATTTATGTCTGACAGTTGCTGTATTTAATTGGCTACTTCTGTATCTTGAACAAACTTTATAGGATGAATTAGATCCGAAAACAAGGTGTTTGCTGCAAAAGAATATCCCTTTCAGAACAGTGATAACAAAGTTGTCAGTTATTTGTACACTCTACCTCTGTATTAATTTGCAAGGTCATAACAAACAAACCTATTATTTATTGTTTACAGATTGCTGACAATCCTTTCACTAAAGAACAGAACAAAGTTTAGGAAACAACATTCAGATTATTGCAAGAGTCTGAATGTAATAAGAAAAAAAAGAGCATATAAGAACATAAGAAGAGCCATGCTGGATCAGGCCAAAAGCCCATCTAGCCCAGCTTCCTGTATCTCACAGTGGCCCCACCAGAAACGTTTGGGAGCGCACGAGACTAGATATCTCTCTCCTGCAACTACTCCCTTGCATCTGGCCCTTGAAGTCCCCTGGTTTTAAGCCTGGAAATTACACATCTCCATCATGGTAAGGGGCCTTATGAATGGATTCAAAGGATAGACTGAATTATAATGAATGTGATCAAGTCAAATTATTGATGTAGTAGTAGTAGTAGTAGTAGTAGTAGTAGTAGTAGTAGTAGTAGTAGTAGTAGTAGAAGAAGAAGAAGAAGAAGAAGAAGAAGAAGAAGAAGAAGAAGAAGAAGAAGAAGATCTTAAACACTGTCCTTACTTTATGTTTGGTGGGTTAATATATTTCTCAACTACATAAAACTGTATTGCTGATTCAGGGACACCTGAGCATTCAATTTTTGATCAGTAGAATAAACAATTACCATATATATTTGAGTCTTATATTTTGCTGAAAAAAATGCCCTCGGCTTATACTCAAGTCTATAAGTTTCCAAGAAGAAGAAGAATACCCCCCCCAGCATAATTAGTGCATGCAGTGGATCAGATGGTCAAACCTAAATATTTGGAACCTATTTCTAGAATTTGCAGGTAAAATGACATGTTTGCAAAAACATTTTTTTAAAAAATTAAGGAAGCCAATTTGCCACTATTGACCTATGCTATGCTTGTATAGGGTAAGCAAAGAATTGAACAAGTCTGGTTGCTGAAATTAATATGGAGAATCACCAAATTTGGCTTCAATGTTCTTTTAATCTCTTGCTTATGCGATATGTATCATTTGGCCTGCTGATTATGAGCTTTTCTGAAATCATTTCTTTGATTTTGGTTTTTTGGCAGGAAAGTCATCAATGACCTATATTCAGCTGTGTTCCTCTGCCAGCTGAGAAATGGGCTGAATTGCCTTGTTGACCCCAGATCTGCTCCTTATACCCAACATGGATGAGAAACTGCTGGGATTCACAATCCATAGACCAAGCCCACACACACATCCTCCAATGCCGTTTCTAGGTAAAAACCTTTTATGAGAAGAGACTTCCTCATGTGTAGGGTTTTTCTTTCAGGGAAAGCACTCCCAAGGAAATCATCTGGCCAAACACCTGCAGCTAAGCTCTATATGTGGGTTCCAATGGTTCAACTTGGGATTGTGAGTTTGTTCCTCTTTTAGTTTGAACCTGCATGGGTTGTATATCGTGACCCTGGTGGTTTATCATCCTGGCTATGTATGACTCTTTGAATGGTCTTGACCATATTTCACGGGATTTTCTTGTTTGATTTCCCTGACTTCTGGCCTGGCTTATTTTTGAACTGTTCTTCGATGTTGGCTTTGGATCTTCCACATATCTTCAATGATTGTACCAAGGCTTGGATTGCTATACCTCTGCCTATTCCTACATTTAACATATGATCTAGTGTAAATGAGTAAAATGTGTATCTGTTAAAAACCCAATTGCTGGAGAATCAGAGTCTACTCTCATTTATGTGAGGGACTCTACTGACCTTTAATTCTGTACAGCAATACTTGGGATGACCAGGAATCATTTATATATTTGCAGACCTCTAGTATTGCTTTTGAAGACTTTTTCTCACAGTCCCAAACTTTTCCTATAATTAGATACTTATGTTTACAGCCAAAAACATATTTAATGATTTGTTCGTTTTACAACATCCTTACTAAACAAGAACATCTGTTTCACATTGCCTTTCTGCTTTCAAGGTGAGCTACTGTCATTAAATTTCCAAATGTCACACTCTCTGAAGAATAATGATAAACAAAGTAAGTCTGAAGGGTAAAAGTATGAATCACTCAAGGTTACGGGAGTTTCACCTCTTTCTCTCTTCAAATGTGAGGGATTCCAATTCTTTTTTCTAGCCAGCCACCTGAAATCTTGTTATGATCAAGCAATATTTGTGGAAAACTATCATGGTCTGTCAAGCTGTCATCTGCAGTTGCACCTGGAAACTTGAGTCGGCCAGAGCTGTCCTATTAAAGAACAGGTGCAGCCACCCTGTGTTTTGGTAAGTGTCTGCAAAATATTTTTATACAAAATACTGGATTTCTTATCTGATTTTCCCATACCTTCAAAAGCAATGGGAATTCTTAATATTCAGAGCTTTGGAACCAATGTTGACTGGTGCCCATTGCACTGAGTGGGGCAGAAGGCACAACAATCGATGGGGTTAGTTGAGACAGATCCATTTTTCTCCCCCACACACATACACACAGGCAAGCAAGAAAACACATATACAGGCCTATGGTGAGAAGACGGGTAGGAGCGGACTGGCTAGGACAATCTGTGACTGAGGTGTGTGGTCAGCATCTCACCTGCCCTAATGAGTTGCTAGTGTTTAAATCAGCAGTCAGATGTTTCTTTTTACATGGAGTTCTTAGCAAGTATTGGCAGTTTCCTTTTTACAGAGAACTAGATCCAGGCTTGATCTGGCACTTGAAGCCTTCCAGTCAAGCTTTTCTCTAGGGGAACACAATTTGGAGTCAACAACAACAGCAACACAATTTATACACCCCTACCAAACTGCTTGACAATGAACCAAATCAAATGTTACTGTGATTTTCCCTCAGGTAAATCTCTTCCGTCAGTTTGGAAGAAGGAAAGGCATGGGAAAATCTCTCGTGCAAGGCATGGTTTCTCCAGTTTCCAAAGTACTGAGGAATCCAAATCACAAATGTCCTTTACTTTGATACTACTGGATAGGCTCTTGGAGATTGGGATTTGGGGTCTAGCATTGATGTCCTTCCATGTTATGAGATCAGTTGATGGGTTGTCAGCCCCCTGGACCAATTGTATCCCCAAACTGGATGGTATTGCCTTCCTGTTCAGGGATTACATTTGTAACTGGATCAATCTCCTGAACCTGACTCTTTCTTGGGACTCTCAGATTGCAACCTCATCCAGATCTTGCTTTAAACAGTTTAGGATTTTCCCCCAACACCATTCTATCTAGACAAGGATTCTCACAGGACATTTGATCATATCCTGGATCAACTGTTGCAATGATCTCTATGAAGGGCTTCCTCAGAGGCTGACCCAGAGAATACAGCAGGTCCAGAACATGGTGGCCAGAGTGGTGACTGGCATAAGCAAATTTAATCTCATCATCCCAGTTTTGGCTTGCTTCCATTGGTTGCCAATTATGTCCTGGATCAGCTTTAAGGTTTTGATGCAGATATGTAATACCTCCATGCTTTTGGAACCACATGGATTGTCAGAACATCTCTCTGCAATGTCACCTGCCCAGCCTAACAGATCCTCACAGGCAATGATCCTCTGAGCTGTTACTCCGAAGAAGGCTCAGAAGTCTTCTAAGAGGGGTCTGATGTTCTTTGTGGTTGCATTGACTTTGTGCCTTGATGTTACACCTATTGCCCTGCTATTATAGAGATTATGTGCTTTTTTCTCCTTGCTTTTAATTTTCTTACAGTTTTAATTCCTTTTAATGTTTAGTTATATGTTTATTGTTATATGCTTGTTTGTTTTATTATGTTGTAAACTCTCCAGAATAGTGCATTGCACTAATTGGGTGGTTGGTAAATAAATAAATAAATAAATAAATAAATAAATAAATAAATAAATAAATAAAATAAGCTTCACTCCACTTCTTGGAATAGGGATAATAACTCTGGATAGCAATTGATGTCAAAGGCCACCAGAAAAATAAAAACAAATTGTTTCTTTAGTTACTTTTGTCAGATCATGCAAGGCAAGGCAATACATTGGATTAAAATGGTGGCTGATATAGATTTCCCCAAAACATGTTTATTCAGGATATACTGCATTTGGAGACTATTTTCTCCCCCTTTCAACCCCTTCCCTGCCTTTTTTTACAACCCCTTGATACCTTCCCCCAATCTCCCACCCCCATGTTTTCCCCCTCCTGTACGTTTCCAATGACACATGCACATGAGTAATTGCATCTGGAGGTTGAGTCATGGCTACTGGACTTCTTTTTCTTGAGAGATAGAAACTTTTCACTGCTCATCCAAACAGCTTCATCAGTCTGAATACAGCTACTGCAAGTCCTCCATCTTATAGTCAGCTTTGACCTCTTGGCACCCTGATTTGAAATAGGCTCATAACTTAGACGAACAATGGCCTGAATAGGCTTGTTAGGTAAACAATAGTATCCATAGCCTTAAGGTGAACAATGGCCTAAGGTGCTGAAACCTATCAAGAATGCGTCGTTAGCTATGGCCTTGGTGGTGAAGGCTTTTTGATTTGTCTGGGTACTTTGGAAAGCACACCCTCTTAAGTAGCAGATAGACTATGCCTGAGGCCGCCACCTCTGTTGAGGGAGGGGGTTTCAATGCTCACATGAATGGCTTCCCTGACTCCTCTCTCAAACTACCTATCTTCTCTGTCTAATATGTGTACATCCTCATCTTTGAATGAGTGCCCTTTGTCCTTCAAACGGAGGTGTACTGCTGATTCTGGTCCTGAGCTGTTACCCCTCCTATGTTGGGCCATCCTGTTTTGTTTCTCCAATGTAGAGGTCTGCACACTCCTCACTGCATTGGACCGCATATACTATATTGCTCCTTTTTTGTTTTGTTATCGGATCCTTTGGGCGGACAAGTCTCTGCCTTAGTGTGTTTGTGGGTCTGAAATAAACAGGGATGTCGTATTTGCCAAAATACCACATCCCTGTTTAAGATTCTCAGACACTCCAGCCATGTAAGGAAAGACCAGGTTCTTCCATCGGGTCTGGGTCTCAGACTGATCCCTTGTTCTTCTGGGTTGGGACACTGCTTTGTTGAAGGCCAACTTTGGATATCCACAGGTCTTAAGTGCTGTCTTCAGGTGCCTTCCTTCCTTCTTCTTGGCTTCTGTGGAGGTGGGGATGCTCTCTACTCTGTGGCTTAGGGTGGGCCTTCAACAAAGCATCCTTTGCTATAAACCAGAGATTTTTAAAAAAGAGTTTATTTAATTGACAGTCCCCAAGTACTGGAGAGATTATTTTTTTCTTTACAATGGTTAATACTATGCCATCAGTGAGGGTGGAGTAGATCCTCCAATGCATATCTCATGACCAAAGATTAATACTGATGCAGTACTGGAGTTGTAGATTCAATTGCACCTTTATTCTAGAACCCTAAGTGGTCTTGTACTGTAATTTTCACATGGGTACAAGGGCTACAATATAGCACCTGATTCTGCTACAGTCTCCTGGTAGAACGCAGCTTCTGGAAATATGTTCAAATGGAAATAGCCCTTTTGTTTTCAAGGTTGTAAAAATTTTATATATTATAACTATTAGATAAAAGCTGGTGCAAAAACATCCAGTCTAAGCAGTCTTTGGTTATGCAATGATGCTTTTGAGTTTGTTGTCTGAGTAGGTATGTTCTTGATTACCTATTGTACGATACCCATTTATAGATTTGGAAGTTAAAAAGAAAAAAATACCTGCTTCTGTCTTCCACAGGAAGAAAAATCGTAACTATCACCATTCTGATGCATTGGAACATTAATCAAGACGAGCAATGCACATCTGCTCCTACAGTACCTGTATATCTATGTGTCTATGAAGAACTGACCACCCTTTGCAAATAAGAGTGTATCTACATGGCATAGTTTGAGCAAGCTAAGTAGGGTCAATTTAAGGGCAGTATAGTATCATCACATCCAAATTGCTTACGGAACTCAAACCATCCTTGTTTGGTCCTTAGCAGTCTTTGCCAATATTGTGAAGTGACTTAATAAGGCAGCCAATTCAGAATATTGGTGAATTAATCACTTCTTCAGCTCTGTGGAGAGGCCAAGGAAGGGGAAAAAATTAAATGTGCATTTGACAGTGAACATTCACTACATCACTTCAGGAGGCTTTTGTTTGTTTTGCTTTTTAAGCTCGGGTAGAGAACATGACTGTATCAAAATGTACACAAACTGTATTTTTCTGGCTTGTTTATTTCTTTCATTAAAACAACATTTGACCAATTATACCTATTCAGTAACATACCGGACTTCCATTGAGCAAATAAACAGGAATTGGAAGATGTGTTATAACTAGCTTGCATAGAGTCTACTGTTGTTGTTTTTTTTTGGGGGGGGGGTTATAGGGTTCTTATTTCTCTTAGCATTTTCAAAGTGTTATTTATTGACATTGGCTTCAGGCTGAGGCCCCAACCACTGACACATCTCGTCTGGTGCTGTACAGAACTTAGCCCTGAAGCTAAGATATTCCTGAAACTGAGTTAATGAAAGTATTGACAGTCTCAACAGCGGCATCCTAAACAAGATGCTGAAATGATAACACTGCCTCCCTACCAGAGGCTAGTCAGAAAATTGGACACTATTCACTGGTTTAAAGAAAAACAGCCTGACACTGAAATGTGCTCATATAATGAAGACTTTTTTTTAAAAAAAAATGCAGAGTGAGTTTGAGGAAGGTAGTCACAGGGGACCAGAAGCTGGTGAGCCAGGATAGTTGAGAAAGAGTTGGATCTATTAATCACAAAATTAAGCAGGTATAGGCTGCCGACTTCTGTCTGGTGACAGCCTTTTCTCTGCTTTTGCAGAAGTTTGTTTCTCTCATCTACCCACCTGCACATCATTTTAAAAATTAATTGCTTTGAAATTACTCTGCCTTGTGACACATCAAAGCAGCTTCCCATTGTTTGAAATTCATAGGAGTTCAGTATTAAAATATCATCAGGAAAACCAACAAATGGGGCAGTACTATAAGTATAATCAACTTGGGAAAGCAAATGTCTCTATAAATAAAATGTGATGGGGCTTTTTTTGGACTTAAAACCCTTTCTACATAAAAGATGTGAAGCATCTTACCTTAACAGGACACATAATTTCGGCACAGGGGCCCTAATCAATACTATGGTACTCTCCAAACAAGATGTGGCCAGCCCCATTCCACTCCACTGCTTTCTTCAAGTAACAGGAATTACCAGTAAAGAGATGTCCCTTTTTGCAGGGAGACTTTCTGCACAGGCAAATCCATTAGAATTCCAGTATTTGTGCTTACGTGGCAACTTCCCATGTCCACTACAACCTCTCCCCTCCATACATGGTCCTTCTACATTACATAAGAACATAAGAACACAAGAACAGCCTCCCTGGAATAGGCCACAGCCCATCCAGTCCAGCATTCTGTCTCATGCAGTGGCTCACCATTTGCTTCAGGGTATTCCCA
The DNA here is from genome assembly GCA_037367245.1 of Phrynocephalus guinanensis. Classification (NCBI taxonomy): domain Eukaryota; kingdom Metazoa; phylum Chordata; class Lepidosauria; order Squamata; family Agamidae; genus Phrynocephalus; species Phrynocephalus guinanensis. Next base: position 62,053,506 of record CM074741.1, on the reverse strand, counting down.
AGTGGATGTCTTCACCTGCTTATGATTCCCCGCAAATGGCATTGAGAGATAGCTTGCATGTCTCTCCAACACTTAGGCATCCATAATGATAGCCAACAATACCTCTGTTCTCCATGAATTTGTCTAATCCTTTCTTAAAGCTGTCAAGGCTGACAACTGTCACCACATCACATCTTCCATAGACCAGTGATCCTCTGGGTGAAAAGGTACTTTGTTTGAGATCTATCACATCAAAAGTTTCATGGAGTGCCTCCTAGTTCTAGTGTTGTGAGATAGGGAAAACAGGTTTTCCTCATTTGCTTTGTACACACCATGTATGATTTTACAAACTTCAATCAGGTCACCTCTTAGATGTTGTTGTTCAAGGGTGAAGAGGGCCAGCTGTTGCAGCCTCAGATAGTAAGGAAGGCGGTTCCAGTCCCCTAATCATTCTGGTTGCCTTCCTCTGAACTTTTCCAATTTCCATAATATCCTTCTGGAGCTGTAGTGACCATAACTGTACACAATACTCCAGATAGGGCCTCACCATAGATTTATAAAAAGGCAAAACAACACTTGCTGACTTATATTCTATACCCTTCCTAATGATCCCAAGTAGACATGGGCACGACCAGAAAAAATGACGTTTTGAGTTTTCGTTTGTCAGAACGGGTCCGTTTTGGGTCGTTTCCGTTTGTTGCAAAATTTTTCAAAAATTTGTCGTTTCCGTTTGTCGTTTGTCATTTCCACCGCGATTTAGCGTGATTTGACTTCCCAGAGCATAGGTGCGTCCCGCAATCAGGGCCGGCGCTAGGTGTTTTTGTGCCCTAGGCGGGGGGCGGGGCGGGGGGCAGGCGGGCGGGTGGCGGCACAGGCGGACGGGCGAGTGGGCAGTTAGGATATCACTTAGGATAGAGGTTCTGTTCTTGGCTTGCACCCCAAATGTGTGTGTGTGCAAGCAAATTGAAGTTGGGAAAATAGAAAATAAATGGTAGTATATAATATATTTTAAAATAAATCCACACCTCCCACTCCCAGTCGAACCTCCCCCTTTATCCAATATCAGAAAAAAAATCCTCACAAACTGCCAGAGAAGAAATAAAGAATAAAATGCTATTCCCTTCAGCAGACAAAGCAGCAGGGAATCAACGAAATTATTTTCTAAATTCAATTCCCTCCCTGCCTGCCTAACTTAAATCCTAAAGCCTCCAGCCTCCCTCCTCAATCTCGATCGGATCACACCAGCACCAGCAGCCAGCCCTCCTCCCTCAACCACATCCATACACCCGACTGCGATTTCTGGAAGGTGCCTCGGCTTTTTATGCCCTCCGAGACATCCAGAAATGTCAGTCAAAAACCTGGCGATGCCATTGGTGGAATGGTTCAAAAAAATTGCATGGTCCCATCCCATGCCCAGCCCAAATGGGCAAGTCTAAAAAAAAATAAAAAATAAAATAAAAAAAATAAAATCAATATGTTTTATTGCTATAAAAAAAAACCACTGCTGCTACTATTAAAATTCAGGCATTTAAAATAAATAAATTTCACATGTTTCTGTGGTGATTTGGTGTGTTTTTTGATCACGATTTCAAAAGAAAAATTGTGGTCACCATTTTGGATCTCCCCCCCACCGCATGGCATGGCGAGACTACGAGGATGACCCCCCGCCAGCCTGGTGCAAGCAGCCCAGGACAGGAGAAGGGGGGGAAAGGCCGGGGACCCCCCAGAAACCACCCCTCTGGTAGGTGGCAAAGCCTCAGGCAGGCATATTTTCGCCTGCTTTTTCGACCGGGAGTCGGGTTTTTTTAAATAAAACTTTTAAAAACTTTTTCTGTGCTTCACATTGTATGATCGCCACGATGCCACAAACGGAAATGAAAAACCTGACCAAATTTATCTCTTTTCGGTTCGAGTTCAAGTTCTGATGGCTTAATTATCATTACCGTTTCCGTTACGTAATGGAAACGATAACCGAAAACGGAAACAACAATTTTGCCGAGTCGTGCCCATGTCTAATCCCTAGCATTGAGGTTGCTTTTTTCACTGCTGCTGAACACTGGGTTGACACCTTCAGTGAACTATCCATCAGGACACCAAGATCCTTTTCCTGGTGCGCTGCACAGAGTTCAGACCCCATCAGCTTATAAATGTAATGGGAGTTTTTTTTTCCAGCCTCAACACGCATCACTCTGCATTTACTAATGTTGAAGCTCATTTGCCACTGGTTTGCCCACTCTCCCAGTGTCAAGAAATCACTCTGGAGCTCCTCACAACCTCTCTCAGTTTTTACTACCCTTTATAATTTAGTGTCGTAGGCAAATTTGGCTACCTTTTCATTTACTTCCAGATCATTTTATAAAGAGGTTGAAAAGCAGTGTCCCAGTACTCTTTACCTCCCTCCACTTGGAGTAGTGTCCATTTAATGCTACCCTCTGTTTCCTGTCCCTTAGCCAGTTGATGAGCCAGACCAAGCCTTCCTGTTAAATCCATGACTGGCAGGTGTATTCAAGAGCCTTTGGTGTGGAACCTTGTCAAAAGTCTCCTGAAAGTCCAGATAAACAATGTCAACTCCCGAATCCACATGCTTGTGGATTCCAACAGATTAGTGAGGCATGATTTGCCCTTGCAAAAGCTATGTTGGCTCTCCTTCAGCAGCACCTTCTCTCCTATGTGCCTATTAATTTTATTTTTTAGGATGGTTTCCATCACTTTACCTGGGACACACATCAAACTGACTGGTCAATAATTTCCTGGATCACCTTTGAATCATGTTTTGAATATTGGTGTTACATTTGCTACCTCCACTCATCAGGCACAAAGCCTGATCTGAGGGAAAGATTATTTATTTATTTTGTCTAGGACATTAGCAATTTTGTCTTTAAGTCCCTTGAGAATTTGTGGATGGATGCCATCTCATCCTGGTGATTTGTTAGCATTTAATTTAACAAGACATGCAAGGACCTTCTCCCTGGTTATTTCTACCTGGCTTAATTCTTTGATTTTCCTCCCTATGAAGATAGATTCTGTTTTGGGCATGTGGTCTCTGTCTTCTTCAGTGAATACTGAAGCAAAGAATTCTTTAAGTCTCTCTGCAATCTCTGTTTCCTCTTTAATAATCCCTTGCCTTCCATTGTCTTCCTGATGGTCCAATGGCCTAGCTATATGTTCCTCAAAGTCTTGCTTTGCTTTCCTGATTGGTCCCTTGCATTTGTCCTGCCAAAATTTATGTTTCTGCCTGTTGTCCTCATTCAGACAAACCTCATCTTCTAAATGAGCTTTTCTTGTTTCTGATCACTTCCCAAACAGCTCCTGTAAGCCACATCAGAGTCCTCTTGGACCTGGCAGTGCCCTTTTTCTTTTTGGGTATGCATTCCAATTGGGCCTCTGTTATTGTTTTTGTGAGCAGCCTCTATGCCTCTTGGAGTGTTTGGACCCTCTCAATTTTCCCTTCCAGCAACTTTTTTACTAGTTTCCTCATATTTGGGAAATTTCCGTTTTGAACATTTAAGGTCTCTGTGTTAGATTTTATCAGTGATTTGCAGTCTATGATTAAGTTAAAAATAATTGTGTTGTGGTCACTGATGCCTGTTGGATCAGTCACATTAACATTTTGCACCAGATCCTGTATATTATTCAGGATCAAGTCAAGGATTCTTGTACCTCTAGCTGGATATTCAACCAACTGTTCCAGAGACCAATCATTTAGCGTATCTAGGAACTGTATCTGTTTCTCATGTGCTGAACAACAGTTCACCCAGTCTATGTGAGGGTAATTTAAGTCCCCCATTATAACCTGGCTTCTCTCCTTGGATACCTCCTTTACAACATTCTCCAACTGCCAGTCTTCCTCAGGGGCTTGGGTTGGAGGCTGATTGCATATGCCTACTGTTAGACCCTCCTTGTGGCCTGATACTCTTACTCACAGAGTTTCTAATAGTGACTCCAAATCACTTAGATATTCCAATTCACAGGATTTTATTAACTAAGCAATGATATGCATTGACTGGAGTGTTGTGATTAACACATAAAGCAAAGCAAAGCAAAGCGTTCTGCTTATATAGCACCCCATACCACTTCAGGCGGTCTCTGGGTGGTTTACAGTGTGATTACAGCATGCAGGCTACACATTCCACCCCAGCAAGCTGGGTACTCATTTTACCAACCTTGGAAGGATGGAAGGCTGAGTCAACCTTGAGTCTGCTACCTAGGATTGAACCCCTGGTCGTGAGCACAATTTTACCTGAAGTACAGGAATTTAACCACTGTGCCCACAGTGGCTCCTGCCCCCACAGGAGTTAAGGGACTCTGAATGACTAAGCACTAGGCCAGATATGTCCAAACTTCAGTACTCCAGTCCAGATGTTTTGGACCACAACTCCCACAGTCCTTTGTCAATGGCAATCTAAGCTTAGATTTCTGGGAGTTGTAGTCCAAAACATCAGGATTCAGGAGGGCTGAAGTTTGGACATGCATGCACTAGGCACTTCATAGGCAGGCACTCTGTAAATTAGCAGTAGGGAAAATAGACTTTCAATTTACATTGATTTCGATTCTCATCCTCCCTCACTGCTGACTATGCTTAGGTCCAACAAGAGCTGAGGTGCGGTATCTGGAAAGCCTCTTGTTACCCACCTGATTTCGAGAGAAAACATGGCAATTTTATTGGTCCATATGTTCCATCAAGTAGTAGTTGCACTTCCCTCAGGATTGTTCCTTCAATAACTTTCCAATAAACCAGTTCTATTAACAGCTCGGCTGCCACATTCTGCATTCGGAAGCTGAACCTTCCACTTGACAGTGGCAGCTACATGCAAAGCACATCCTCATAATTAATCCTTGAGTTCCAAAAGCACTGACAAGAATGATTAAGCCTCTACCCAATGTTTTCCCCAATACACACACACAAGAGTGATTGTACCAATGTTGCCATTATCAATCATCTTCTTATCATCATATATTAACAGAGTTTAAAATGTATGTTTACTGATGCACCAGATTTGAAGTCTTGAAAAGGTGCCACTAAAAAGACCAACTGTGAAAAGGGTTATGCTGCAATCCTGTCTTTCTGTCTTCACACACACACACACACACACACACACACAGAGAGAGAGAGAGAGAGAGAGAGAGAGAGAGAGAGAGAGAGAGAGAGAGAGAGAGAGAGAGAGAGAGAGAGAGATTTTTAAAAAAATATGTTGACACAATCAAACCAGTAAGAAGAGAGGGGGGATCTAAGATATGGCATTGACATTCAGTTCCTATCCATGTAAACAAGACACTCAAGCTTACCTGATGATTTGTTTTTGCTATTCTCTCTTTGTTATAAAGGCTATTAACTTTCCAAGTGACACTCTCCATTTGTAACTGTACCCTGCCAAGTCCTATTTCTTCTTATCCCAAATGTTTCCAATTGGAATTAACCATTTCATAGATTAAGACTGTTCCATGAGTGGAAGGATTCCTTCTGTTTACAAAACTGTGATCCTCTTGGAGGAAGCAGAGGGAGGCCATATAAGAACAAGCAGGGGTCAAACCTGCATTCCCAGACTCTCTTTTACAAGCCATGCACTTTTGTTGATGTCTGGGTTCAGAATCTCATGGTTATGTATCCCAAAGATGGAAAACCCCCCCCAGGAAAGTGCCCCACCAGGCATCTAGATAACGCTAATATTGCAGAGAAGCTTCTCCTAACTCTTCACTACTATCCTTCCAAGTTCTGTGAAGACTGGATTTCAGACCTCTTGAGTTATACACACCCAAAGAATTCTCCCTTCTTAGGAAAGTACCTTTTACAACTGGCTTGGGGAAACCCAGCCTTCACCAAACTTGGAGGGACTGTAGAGGGAAATCAATGGGAATTCAATTTCTGTATGTTTGCTATTGCTAGGTATCTGCGGAACACTTTCCTGGGGGTCCCTATATTGGGGGGTGCATAACTCAGACATCAGAAATCCAGTCTCCACCAATCTTGGAGGGATTGTAGAGGAGAGTCAGATGGAACATCTGTCCAAATTTGGTGTCTTTAGGTACCTTGGGAACCGTTTTATCTCCCAACTAATTAAATCAAAAATGGCTAATAATTAATCAATGTGTATTTATTGGTGGGGTTTCTGTTCATATGAATGTGAATAAACGAATTAATGAATTCTGAATGAATTTTGCAATTTATTGCTAAATTCATGCCAATCTCTAATAAGCAACCATGAAACAGATAGACCAAAGTTGCCCTCCCCTGCCCCCTCTAATTCTCCCTTCCATTTTTTGTCTGTTACATCATAGGCATATTATTTATCACTGCAAAATTATATATCTCACACTCCTTTTTTCATTTTTTTCTGGAAGAAAACCAAACAAAAAATAGCTTTGGGGAAAATATGGGAAAAATTCTCTTCCCTCCCAATTTTTTCGAGTTTGCCTTTTCTGCAGGCCACCCCACCTTTAGTTCCAGTTGAGGTCACCTTAAAAACATTAACTCTCTAATGACTCGAATGTTGATTTTACTATCTCCAAATAGTTTGTCCTTATATACCTATAACCATGAACATATTTTATAGAGTACTTGTAGGTAATTTATGTAGAATAAGTTGGGGAGGATACAGCTGAGGAGTCAAAGGAAGCTGTAGTCAAAGAAGCACATACTTGTTTACTTTAAAAAGTAAACACAATTATCTGAAAAGAACACTGCCTGAATTCTACAACTTGAAATTGCACTCCTCTGTGAGGAATATTAACACTCTGTGAGATTCCTTTCATCCAGGCAAGAGCAAAATGAAGGCTGCCATTTTTTATAGTCCATGGGCTCAGCAATTTGACTACACAGTCTCTGCATAAAACAAACACATTTTTCCTTGTGAGAATAAAAGTACATAGGCACACAAAGCAAAGAAGATGCAGAGAGTAGAAAAAAGAGGAAAGTTCCCCTTCCCAAGCTTCGATTCCATAAAAGTGGGTGCAGCAAAACAGCAGTCATTCTCATTTTGCATAATGTGCATTCTTTGCATTGTGTGTATGTGTTTTTTTTTCCTGAGGAAAATTATTCAAACTCTCTTCATAAGAGCATGACAAAATGCCTCATCCTTTCAAGCAGGAAGGAAAATAGCATCACTCGTCCCTCTTGCTTGTGAGGGTGAGGTTTGTACAGATTGTGATTCTTAGGCAATAAGGGTACTGGGACAAATAGGATTGTTTTAGTGCCAGTGTCCACACAGGCCCTTCCACGTGATGGGGTATAATTTGTGCCCACACTCTCCCTTCCTAGATACCATCCTCCTACTGATGGGTTTTCTTTTACACTCTGTTGATGAGTGTGTTGGACTGTTTAGGGTTACACAGCAGTGCGGGAGAAAGGGACAGTTTTCCAAAATTCTTGATGCATGTAGATTTCTACACATATAACATGGAAACACTGTTATGTGTGTAGAAATAGCTAGAATTAGGTAGCTAGAATTGCTTTCATGTGATGATGATGATGATGATGATGATGATGATGATGATGATGATGATGATGATGATGGTGGTGGTGGTGGTGGTGGTGGTCTATGCAGATGTGATTTAGTGCTAAAATGAAGTAGCAGTGTTACTGAAGTTGTAGTGTTAGACTCAATAATTTATTTTTTTAAAAACAAACAAATATACTTTGGGGTGGCTGTAGAGATAGTGTGCAGTGGGGTGGATGTTTCTGTTGTCTCCAGGAAACTGTGTCACCAGAAATCAACCCAAAGATGTATACCTCTATCCTTTTTTTTTAGAATAAAAGGTATCATACAAGCAAAACATTTTGAATTGTGGTGACTAGTGCACACACATAAAAACCCAGCAGAGTGGGGGAAATTTGGATTAAACAGAAAAAAGTATGAGCTGATTTACATTGGCCATTACACAGTGTGAAAAATACATCAAATTCACCTGTATAGTTAATTTTGGACCAGATCATTTCAGATTATGTTGGAAACTTTGACCACTGCTAACGAGTTATTTTGTGGGCTGGCCCATTTCATGGATTTCATAGGTCAACTGTTTTCATAAAATAACCAGACGAACAACCTGCTGGGAAAGAAGTTGTCAATAGTTCAATTTACCCCTATTATGAATTTTAATTTTAACTGGGGAAGAGAACCAAATGTGACTGTTCTCGTGTTGTTTAAACTGGGACAGAAAAAGCAATTACTTTGTACCTGCATTGCTTTTTTCCTTGGAAGATACAAAAGTTATTTATTATCATCCCCCCTCCCAGCAAGATAGCACAATCAATCAACTCTATCATGTGTAACATGTCTGAGTCTTATTTCATTATAACATTGAAATATGGGCACCACCAAATAAAACTAAGGGAGGAGGCCTCCATGACCAGCAGAATTAATCACTTCTTTGGGTCCCCTGTGTCCACTTATGAACAGATCATTAAAAAATAAACAGATGTCGAGATGATATATCTACTTGCATTTTAAAAGCATAGCCCTCTCCCCCCCCCACACACACACACACACACACACACACACACACACACACACACACACACACTGTGTGCTGGATTTCAGTTGCTTCTAGCCTGTATGCTTTGATTTCCATGGACTTATCATTAAATTAAAGCATCCAAAAAGTGCTTGAGAGAAAGGCTATGGAGAATATTTGTGCTCCCACGGGGAAAATGTATCCATATCTTGAGAAAGAGGGAATCACACCGAGGTGAAAAAGAAATGATAGCAATTTTTCCTTCATGTTTTTCCAATCTTAAAACAAATCCTACCAACATAATGTAAAATATTTATTTCATCTTATTCCTTGATGATTTTTTTTATTATATATATCTGAATGATTCTCCTTTATCTATTGCTTCTGGCATAGATACAGGGCTGGCACTTCCATTAAGGTGAACTAGGCAGCTGCCTAGGGCACCAAAATGGAGAGGGGGCACTGGCCAGCCTGCAGCCCCTTCGTTGCCCCCCACTGCTGGCCACTGCCATCCATCCCCCCACCACCCGCCAGCTGCCTGTCGCTGTCCGCCCATCGCTGCCCATCACCGTCCGCCCGCCCTCCACCGCCCGCCACCCCCGCACCCATCGCTGCCCACCCCCCATCCCGGCGCTGTCCACTCCCCACACCCATCGCCTTCCCCCAACATCCGCTGCCCTGCCGCCACCCCGCCCCGCCTGCTGCCACCACCACCGCCCCACTCCCTGCCCCACCCACTCACCACCCACCCCACCACCCACCGCCATCCCCTGCCCCACCCACCCACCCCCTGCCCCCTACCACCGCCCACCCCACCTACCCACCCTCACCTAGGGCACAAATAAAAACTATCACCGGCCCTGCATAGATAGATAGATAGATAGATAGATAGATAGATAGATAGATAGATAGATAGATAGATAGATAGATAGATAGATAGATAGATAGATAGATAATCCTTCACAGTTACTACACATTAAATCATTTGCTCTCCTACTAGTGTCATGCTCCATTCCAGCTTCTATTTCTTGGAGGTTTTCTTGCAAACATGACATTCAATGCAAGTTGATCTTTGTTTAGTTTTCCCTGACACTGCAGTGATTAACAGTCACCAAGAGACAATTGAATTTAGCTCGAAGGTTAACTGATATAAAACACACATGAAGCCAGAGTTAAACGTAAAGCCAAGGGATCATTCTTACCAGATCATCTATAGAAGGAAGTTTCAGGATTTTGATTCTCCACTCCACCCACCCCCAGGTAACTCGCAATTCAAATGAGACTACTCTAACTGTGACTTAGTATGCTAAAGTAGAATAGGCCCATTTGAATCAATAAATGTTATAGAAGGTTTGACTCACCAAAAACCCTATTGATTCAATGGGCCTTCTCTAATTTAATTCATTATGCTAAGCATCAGTATGTTGTCCAATACATAACTCATCGAAGGTGCAATACCTACTTGATGAAATGCAAAGTGTGCATTTATGAGCTGTAGTGACTTTAGCCAGCACCACTGTGTAATTCAAAATTTTCTAATTAATACATACTGTATCAGCCATTGAATTGCTCCAAGCATGATCACCTCTTCCACTGACATCTAAGAAAATGGAGTTAAGTCAGTGCTAAATACCATTCTTTGCATGAAACTTACCAGTTTATTTCTCCACAATAGAAGCATCCAGTGAGTCAAACAACACTCTTGCTGCTTCATTCTGCAGTGAAATGAATGTGTCACGTTATCCGTGAGTGCAGAATTTGGCCTTCTGAGCACAAAATTAAAGACATTCCAAAACATCATATTAGTTAAGAGACCAGCTGTGTGGTGGTTTGCCGTTAAACCAAACCATGGCTTTGTGGCACCCAGCCTTTTAATAGCTTGTTTGAAATCTGTGCCAGTTTTCTCACCAAGTTAAGTGGAACAAGGAGCAAACTCCATCGTCATTACACTGTAAGTCAAAAGGTTGGTACAAAAACAGTGGTTAAAATGTAAAGCAATCTAATTATGAACTCATAAAAGGGCGTGGCAGGCAATGTAACCATCACAATGTACTAGAACAATATGATTCACATTCAAAGCAATAAACATGCCACATCAACCTTTGTTATTTCATGAATAAGCTTAGTTACAAACAAGTGGACTGCAGCAAATCAATATGTTTCATTACTCAAGACACAGATATGGGAGACAACCCAATTTATTATGCACATAACTCAGAAGAGTTCCCATAAAGCCAATACAGGAGGTCCAGAGGATCACTGCATGTTATTGTCTGGCATCTACAAACAAACGTTCAGCTGCTGAGAGGTGGACTGATGCTGCTGAGGTCTCAGAGAGGATGAAAATGCTTCTGTAAATGTTGACAAAAGCGGCATGCCCTCCCTCCATTATTCGAAAAATTGCTGCATCTGAAACTACTCTTTTAGCTAAAGGGAAAATTAAAATGTGTAGATTGCTAAACAGGCTATTAAAATGGGTTCCATTCAACCTGATAATCATGTATCAAGTCTGGAAGATGACATAGCCTCTCTCGGTTGCTTACAATTATTCTAAACACTGCATGTCAAATATTTTCGATATTATTGAAAGCAGCTGTCATGAGCAATGGGAAAGGATTGCACATTCATTCAGTGTGGCCTTATTGTCTGAATGCCTGCCTCTGTATGCCGTCTGACAAAATTGCCAGCCTGTCAGTGTGTAAAGGACAGATCATTCCATCTCTTTAGTGATGAAGTTTCAAATCCACAAAGCAAGAGCTATCCGTCCTTTGAGGTGATTAGGAGGCCTCAAGCCTGACAGCTCGGGATAACAGCTTTGAAGAATTCTGGAGATGAAGTCCTTTGGATGTCTAGAGAGAGAGAAAAGGCAGGTACACACAAAGCTGAAATGGACAGTGAGAAACATAAGGCAGGAGTGATCTTTATCAGCAGCATAATCATTCAAAGTATAAATTTTAGAAGAGGAGGTAGGGTTTTTGATTTTGATTTTATTCACAGTAGACACAGATGAGGGCACAAATAACCCATATGGGGGCAAGGTTTGCCAAGCAAGGAAAACTGTAGCAAACAGATGGCAGGGCCATTACCATATGGCTCATTGGAAACCAAACCTGGCCATGGCATTTTGCCAGGTGAAAGAGCCAGTTTATATTTTGTACTGCTATTTTAAGCAGCATAACTGAGCACTCGAAAGCAATTTATGCTCGCTTATATTATACCAGGATAGAACAAGGGGGCCTACATGTTAGTGTCTAGGTGAAGGCACAGAATGGTTTATTATTTGCATTGGCTTTATCTTCTTTTAATCTGTTAAAAAAAGCTGTGCCCACATAATCATCATTTATTTTCAGTTACATATCATAGAACCTCCACAACACCAACTCTACCTTAGATAGAAATTGAAGGCCTCATTTCCAGATACTATATATATAGTAGTGATATTAAGGCAGTATATTGACACAGGGCTCCTTCCCTGAGCATAGCTCAAATGAGCCTGTAACCAAAGGGTAAAATTACTTTTGGTTCGGGATAATGCACAGTGAGTGGCAGGGCAGAATCAGCTGGGTAGCCATTATAATAGATAAACTTCTGCAAATAATTTTAAGGATAGCAAACCTATTCATTTTGGCCTATACAACTTTCGTATGTTTTGCATTATACTTATTTACTTTATTTAAAGCATTTCCCTCCCACCTTTCCCTTTTAAAGGATCCATGCTGTAAAGCAGGCATCGTTCAAGTCATATTTTGTTCCAGCAGTTTTGTGGCATCCTGATGGCTACAAGCAATGAAACCCATTTGTCAATCCCAAATAGAGAAGATCCATTGAATCCATGTAAAAGTAAGGTAAAGGTTCCCCCACACATGCATGCTAGCTGTGTCCCACTCTAGGAGCAGTGCTTATCTCCGTATTCAAGTTGAAGAGCCAGTGTTGTGCAAGTCCATGGTCATGTGGCCAGCATGGCTGCAAGGAAACACTGTTTTACCTTCCCGCTTTTTACAGCAGTACCTATTTATCTACTTGCATTTACATGCTTTTGAACTGCTAGGTTGGCAGGAGCTGGGGTTATCAGCGGGAGCTCGCTCTGCTGTGTGGCACCCGGGATTCGAACTGCTGAGCTGCCGACTTTGCACTCTACAGATTCGGTGCCTTAGTCCGCTGAGCCAACACACCCTATTGAATCCATTAGGCTTTGATAATTTAACACTTACATAGCTTCCATTGATTCAGTGGGTCTATTGTAGTTGGGAATAGAGATGGGCATGAACTATTGCTTCAGCAATTTGTGCCTCTTTTTTGCCAACCAAATGGGTTTCAGTGCTTCAAAACCCCACATTCTCCCGTGACTGCCTACGCAGAGGCAGCAGCCTCAGTTCTCTGCCTCATCTCCTCTGAGCACTCCCTCTGAGTGAGCATCTGCCAGAGGAGGTGACACTCTGAAGCATCAAACACCTGCTCGGTCAATAAGTAAATAATCACAAACTGCCAAATCAGTGTCCATCTATAGTTGAGACTAGAGATGGGCATGAAACAAATTAAAATTTTGTTTCATTATTAGTTATTCATTTTGTTATGTAATGAAATAAATAACGAAGTGCCCCCTCAAAGAAAAACTAAACAAAATGAAATGGAAATTTTCATTTCGTTTCATTTTGCATTCCCCCATCCAGCATCTTCTCCTAACTGAATGTTGCTGGGCCCTGGGACTCGCTGCTGCTGCCAACCATCCCTCGAGGGGAGGACTTCTGAGGTGGTCAGGAGGCCTCCCTCCGTCAAAAAAAAAAAAAAAAAGAAAAAGAAAAAGTGCTGATCAGCCTGTGCTACAGCTGATTGGTGCTTGAGTAAAAATATTTAAAAATTAAAAAATAAAAATAAAAAAGTGCTGACCCAGCCTGTGAGCCAGCTGGCCAACGCTTGAATATCTAAATAAAAAAAAAATAAAAAAGCGCCAACCTGGCCCGCCATTTTGGCATTTTGTGCCCATCTCTAGTTGAGACTAATAAATGCCATGACAAGAAGGGCATACATGGGTAAAACCTACAGTCTAGCCACCCCAGCCCAACATACTGTTTCCAGCTGTGGTCAACTAGTTTTTCCAGAAGGCCCTTGTTAGGTCACTTCTTCCTGTGAACCTGGTAGTCCATTGAGCTATTATGACTCATACTTTTTCACAGACCCATACTTGGTGAACTTTTCTAATCTGATTTGCAATTTTGTGCTACATCTGCATTTATTTATTTGTTTTCTATCCCACCTGTCTGACAAAAAAAAAAACTGAAGACAAGAGCTTGTGCCTGATATGCAGCAGAACAAATACAGTGGTGCCTTGTATAAAGGAATTAATTCGTTCCAAATGAAGTTATCTTAAGCAAGTTTTCCTTTATACAAATATCCCATAGGAATGCATTGAAAATGGTGTGATCCCATTTTTATGTTGTACGGATTTGCTCCATAGGTGATTCTGATAAGCAAATTTCCCCTATCTCTGGAATATTTTATGTTGTACAAATTTTATGTTATACAAACTGAGAGACGGCCCACATCAGAAATTGAGTTGCCTCTCTTGAGTTGCCCACAACCATTTATATTTTATTCCATATCAGCTTTTGGGAAACTATAGAACCAGACAGAAATCAAGAGAGTCCATCTTTTAAAAAATATGGACTTAACCCAACAACAACTATATTATGACTGACAGCCTTAAAGAACGGATCACCCAGGATATTGCCACAAAGCTGTAGATGATCAAGGTGCCATATTTCAGTTTTTTTACTTTAAATTTCATTGCAATGTAACTTGAAGGCACAAGGTGGTTTTCAATGTTTTGCACTTAAAGGCATGAGAATAATCTATACACTCTATCAAGCATAACTTCAGCCCCAGCAACAATATGGATTTATATATATTATCTTCATGGAAAAATGAGAATTGGATGTATGAAGACATTACTGTTTTAAAGTACTGCCTGAAATATTGTATTTTTAAGTTTGGAAAAACACCTGGAGAAAGGAAGAGAGAAAGAAATGTTTGGGGTAGAGAGCAAGTGAAGGTAAGTTTCTTCAGTGAGAATATACTGGTATATAATATTTTGGTAACCAGAAATCGTTTTATAAGAGTAAGATTTATTATCCAATATCTAAAAATATTTTGAACATGCCCTTAAGAACATTTATAGTGTAGCATCACTATTTATAATAAGTATCATGGTCCTGTCCTGCTACTTCAGAAGACAAATATATAGAGAGGCTAAGAACAACTTAAGCCTACTAGAATTCTTAAATTGGGAATGTAGAACATGTTTCCTAAGAATTGTGGTCATTGCGCAAAGTGTCATGGCTTCCTTGTAGAAAGACAAAATCCTATAATAATAATAATAATAATTTATTGTCATTGTGTGTATATACACAGTATACACATACAACGAAATTCAGACACCCAGAGACCAGATTCAACACACACACACACACACACACACACACACACACACACACACACACACACACACACACACACACACACACACAGAGTTTTTCAGGTTGAATGCAAAACCAGTTTAATTATTTCTTGTGCTTCCATTTCCCACAAAAATTATTGCTAATGCTATCCAGAAATACACAGTACTAAATTTCTGGATTACGACTTTGAGAATTCAACAGGCAATATAGTCACTTGTCCTACTGGCAGGCAATTAAGAAAAATTCAGTCCCCAAAGTACTTTTTGACATCTCTCACTCTGTCTTCAAAATAATCCAGAAGAAACATCTGCATCATTAAATAAGAATTCAGATTAGGGCTTGGTTGTCTCTTTCAAATGTCTTGTTTAGGCAAAATACTGCCAAAATGCTCTTAAATTCCAGTGTGTGTGATGTGGCTGAAGACAGGGATGGCTCTAACCAGGGGATGAAGGCTGCAACAGTGTTCATGTTTTACAAGAGGTTCATACTCGGGTCTAATGATTAGGAAAACAGCCCAGTTTCCCAAGTATCAGGCTTCTTAGTTTGCTTGAGTCAATTCAGATGTTTCTTCAGATCTTCATAGTCCAGTGGTTCCTTAAAGAATAACATATTTTACTTTGAATAAGCTTTTGAAGACTCTACAGACCTTCATGAGGTGCATCTTGTTAGTAATTAAGGTGCCATTAAATGTTTATTTGTTGGTTTTCTTGTGACAGACTAACAAAGCTATCCCTTTAGGTTTTCTTCTCAAATCTCTGTTAACGGCAAATGAGCAGGGGTTCTTTGTTCATTTCATCAGTGTTGGGTGAAATGTGCTGCCCTTAATAAAAGTTATGCATTTCAGATAAATGTATGTAAGGGCCTTTGCCCTATGCACCTTTAATTCAAAGCCTGTTCGGTTTGTTAATAGAACTAGCCATAATATTTCAGATGCATAGAGAGTGTAGATTTGTTTCTTGTAGTGAGTCAGCATTAAAGCAAAATTAAGTGAGCACTTAGATATCCAGTATAGAAGGACATGAACAACCAGCTTTTTTCCAAGTGAGCTAGCATCCAGTGCTATAGCTTCCCAGGTCTTACAGACTCAACTAAAACACCTTCAGCATTAGAGATGGACACGAAACGAACAATTTTTCATTTCCGTTATTCATTTGTCATTTCATTATGTAATGAAACGGCAAACGAAAATTGTGATGAAAATGAAACAAAATGAACAGAACCACGAAAATTGTGTTCGTTACGTTTTGTTTCCGTTAATGACGGCGTGCAATGAAATGAGCTGTTTTAAATGTTAAAAACCGCCCTGGACATCCATAAAAACACAGCGATAATTATTTATACTGTCTGATAATACCTACCGGGGGGGGTTCCTTAAAACGTGCATTTATGTCTTTTCTCAGATCGCTGTATTTTTTTCCTTTAAGGGGAGTTAGGGGACATCGACCCAAAATGGATCCCAGATGCCTAATATTGATTTCTTGGGTATTAAAACACCTGGGACATCCATAAAAATGCAGTGATAATGCGATAATTATTTGAAATTATTACCCACCAGGGCAGGGGTGGCGAACACGAGGCTCTCGAGCCGCATGCGGCTCCCGGCCAAAATGAATGCGGCTCTTTGCCTCTTATCATTATTTTGTATACTGTGGCTCTTTGCCAAGTTTGGATTTTGTTATGCTGCTTCTGAGGAGGGACCTCTGAGGAGAGATCTCCGAGCGCGTAGTCCCGCCCCCAGGCTGCGTCATCACGTCTCCCATCTCCCGGAAACAACTGCACGGGCCAGAGAGCGGGGGGACCCGTGTGTCACATGTTGTGTCACATCTTGCCGTTAGTTCTTAGTGTGGAGGACGCAGCACACCCTCACCATCACTGCAGGATTTTTACCCTCACTCAAAATGGCAAAATGCAAAGCTAAACGAAAATATGAAGATGAACACAGGACATTTTTGGAAGAATGGGAAGATGCTTTCTTCTTTATTGAATGGAATGGGAAAGCGCTGTTTAATATGCAATACTATGATCTCACATTTCAAGGCTTCAAATCTTCAGCGTCATTTTAGAACTCTCCATGCTAATATTGACAAGGAATTACCCAAAGGTACTGAACTACGCAAGCAAAAATTGAGCACCTTGAAAAGCCAGGTAAAAAGACAGTCTCAAATGTTTCAGCAATTAACCAAGCATGGAGAAACTGTGACCCTTGCATCCTATAAAGTGGCGTGGAACATTGCCCGTGCTAAAAAACCATACAATGAGGGGGAGTTTCTAAAACAGTGTTTTGTGTATGTAATTGAAACCTTGGCTCCAGACAATAAAAAACTCAAAGATTCCATCAATGATCTACAGCTGTCACGGCACACAGTTGAAACCAGAATAGCAGACATAAATAATGTGATTGAGTCAGATCTACATGCTGACTTGAACGCATGTGCTTATTTTAGTGTTGCATTAGATGAGTCATGCGACATACAAGACAAGCCACAGTTGGCAATATTTGTGCGAATGGTTTCTGAGGACTGCGTGATTAAAGAAAAGCTTCTCGACATTGTCGCATTAAAAGACAGAACTCGTGGTACTGACATAAAAGAGGCAATGACTGCCGTTTTTTAAAAAGCGAATATGTCTTTTGAAAAACTCACCGCAATAGTCACGGATGGAGCACCGTCAATGATTGGCTCAGTAAATGGACTTGTGGGTCTTTGTAAAGGTGATGACGCCTTTCCTGAATTTTGGAACTTCCACTGCATCATCCATCGTGAGCAACTTGTGTCCAAAACACTGACTTTAGACCACGTTATGAAGCCTGTGATGGAGATTGTGAACTACATCCGTACGCACGCCTCTAATTACCAGCAATTCAAGAACCTCATTGCAGAACTTGACACAGACTTGCCCGATGACCTGCCACTGCACAGCGCAGTGAGATGGCTCTCAAGAGGCAAAGTAGTTTCGTGCTTTTTTGAGCTTTTGGAAACAGTAAAATTGTTTATGGCAGAGAAGAACAAAACGTATCCTCTGCTTTCAGACCCCGAGTGGCTTATGGATTTGGCATTTTTAGTGGACATACTTTCACACTTGGATAAACTAAACGTGGACCTGCAGGGGAAATTAAAAACTCTTCCTGAGCTGACACAAAGTGTATTCTCCTTTGTAAACAAGTTGAAGCTTTTTAAAGCACACATTCAAAACAGCAATCTATCCCATTTTCCTTCTTTGCGCAGCACCCTGCAGAAGACCGGTGTTAAAACAGATATAGCTGGATACGTGAAACAACTTACACAACTGCAAGAGAAGTTTACTTTCCGGTTTGAGGACTTGGACCAAAAAAGACCACAGATCACTTTTCTCATCGACCCGTTTAATGCTGACACCGACTGCCTGAAAACCCCACTGTTGTTACTGATGAGGCAGCGAGTGAACTAGAAATGATTGAGCTACGCGAGGACGATAGACTGAAATCTCTTTTGAAGGAAGGCCATGTTACGTTTTGGAGAGCTGTGCCAACTGAAAAATACCCATGTGTAAAAAGAGCCGCTCTCAAGCTGCTGTCTATGTTCTCGTCAACATACGTCTGTAAGAAGCTGTTTTCTACTTTGAAACACGTGAAATCAAAGCACCGGTCCATTCTGACTGACACTCATGTAAAGGAACTGCTCCGAGTGGCTACAACTGAATACAAACCTGATTTGCAGAAGATTACTGAAAACAAAAGATGCCAGAAATCCCACTGAGATTATCATCCCATCACTCCAACAAGGTAACAAAAAACACCTGACTGAGCATGTTATATTATGTGTTTAATATATTATTGTTAAAATTATATGCTTTTGTGTGAGTGTTTGTCTGTTTTGGCAGGTCACTGCGTGGTGTGGCTCTCTGACTCTCACAGTTTACAATTTTTGCTCTTTTTGTCGAACTTGTTCACCACCCCTGCACCAGGGGGTAGGGGTCCTTAAAACATTTGTTTTTGTCTTCTCCCATCGCGATGTATTTTTCTTTTCCCTTTATGGATGACAAAATGGATGTCGCCACTCCAGCCACACCATGGAGGCAAGCCATGTGATGGGATCATGTAAATTCTTGGACAACTTCAACCAATAGCATGCCCAGGTGGCAGACTGGGCAGGTCTGGCAGCCACAGAGGGCATAAAAAGCTCTGGCAGCCCCCGTCCACCTTGTAGTCTCCAGTGGGAGTTAGGGTGGGATTGCTGTCTCTGCGACTCTAGCTTCAGTCCTGCAGCCTCCCTGTGTGCATGTGTGCGTACCTCTCAGTGAGTACCCTCCCCTGCCCTGCAGTGCAGTCACTCTGCGGCTGCCTTGCACCCTGGGCAACGCCCGCCGCTGCCTGCACTGTGTCTCTGCCAGCATCAATTTTTTTAGTGTTTTCCCTCTGGTCTGGGGAGTTGGGGGATGCCCACGCACAGAAATGCTTTAAAAATTGCGCAAAAAGTGGGTAGAAATGACAAAAAAACGAAAATGAAAAATTTCCAAAAAATTCATGAAAAACGGAAATGAAACAAAATGGATTTCTCAACAACAAACGACAAATGAAACACCATTTTTTATTTGTGCCCATTTGTATTCAGCATGTCTGCTCTTGGAAGAGAAAACTCTCAAGGTCTTTCTCATGAGGGAGAAAGCTGTTAAATTTCTTGCCCCTGCACGTGAGGATGAAATAAAGAACAGCATCTCTGCAGTTCATATCTAGAGTGGGTGATGGTCTGAGATTCAGAAGACTTGGATTCAAATCTCTGCTGAGCCATGGAAGCTCACTGGAGGGTGTGGCAGCACTAGTAAAACCATTCCTCAAATATTTCACTCAGTATTCAAGTATTGTGGTCACTGTAAGTCAGTTCCAACTTGATGGCACATATTACACACATGCACATAAACACATGGCCCTATTCACCGTTCTGTTAAAACCTCCCTCATTCACTTTGGGATTTACTTAAATTTAAAAAGGTACCATTACTTTATGATAAGATTTTTCTCCTCATAATAATAGAAGGATGTAATTTTTCCTTACTTTCTTCTTACAAGAACAAATGGAAGTTTTCAAATTAAACAGATTGTGGCACAGAACCATCAAGCCAAACTATTTTGGATTGTCTGTGACTTATCCAAAACTGATCACAATGTGAGGTCTCACAGTAATATCTCGTGTGGTCAATTTACAGCACTTTTAAAATCTAAAATGGAGGCCATCTGCTAGGACTTCGACTGCCAACTTTTGTCATTACATCTGGTTGAGATGTCCAGTGGACCATGTTCTTTGACTTTAACACAGTTTCAGCCAGTAATATCACAGGAGGTAGACAGAGTGCTTGATCACTGCCACAACACCACAGCCTTCCTAGATCCGTGCCTGGCCTGGCTGAGAAAAGCTGTTAGGGCAACAACTATGCAACGGGTGACTGCTATGATTAATGGGTATTTTTGTAGGGACTGAGTACCTTGCTTCTCAAGGAAACAATCATTAGACCCATCCTTTAAAAACCTAGTTTATTGATAGATGGCATTAATAACTATAGGCCTATCACCAGTGTACAATATCTCAGCAAGCTAGTGGAGATGGTGGTGGAGGACCAGCTTTAGGCACTTCTGAAGGAGATCAGTGCCCTCAGTCCATCACAGTCCAGCTTCAGGCTGCATCGTGGCACAGAAATGGCATTAGCTGATCTGCAAGATGACCTGCTGAGATCCTTCCTGGAGGTCTGACCCCAGGGAGTCCAGCTTGGCAAGAAGATACTCACCCCTTGGACTCTTAATTGGGGTTGATAATCTTGGACTCTTAATTGGGGTTAATAATATTGGAAGGACAATTATATATAGTTTTAGAGCTTCTTGACATCAATATGCAGATGAAACACAGCTCTAACTTTCTTTCCCTCCTTCTGCAGATGATGCCATTCCATGCCTTGAAAATAGACCAAGACTGAATGTGGGGAAGATTAAAGTTCTTCAGGTTGGGGTTCTGGGTGTCTACAGATTGGGAACATCCCTCTCTTTTGGGCGGGGGGCTCTCTCCATGAAGGATGAAGTTTGCAGCATGGGCATTGTACTGGACACACATGTGGTGTCTTTAGTCTGGTCAGCCTGTTTCCATCTTAGTCGTATTGTCCAGCTGTATCCCTACCTGGACACTGGAAGACTTACCAACTTGGTTTATGTTCAGGTAGTTTCAAGACTCGATTACTGTAATGGTCTGTATGTGGAGCTACCTATGGGGCTAATGAAGAAGCTACAGAAAGTCCAGAATGCAGTAGCCAGATTGCTAACAGGGCTGAGAAAATATGATCACATTTCTCTCACTCTGGCTGCTTTGCACTGGTTGCTTGTCTGCTTCCACACTGGCTTCAAGGTTATGGCTCTAACATATAAAGCCGTAAATAGTTTGGGACCTCATTATGTGACCGAATGGCTTTGTCCATCAAGAACTGCCCACAGTACAGAATCATCTCAAACAAACTAGGCAATTAAGATTTGTGACACCAATAGAGACATGGAAGGAGAAAACTAGAAGCTGTGCCTCCTCGGTAATCACTCCAACATTACCGAATGACCTTCCACCTGAGATCAGACTGGGTCCCTCCCTGCAATCTTTTAAATGGTAATTGAACACTTGGCTTTTCTTGGCAGGCCTTTGCTGAGCTACTTCCATCATAAGCTGCAGATATTCAGCCAAAAATCACTATCCCACAGTCTTAACCTATGGTAATGTTATTTTTTAAAAAGTGATATCTATGTTTGTTGTTGCCTATTTGATTTTTTTTGTTTAAGGTTGATAATTTTTATATGTATTTACAAGCTGTTTTGCTCTTTGTCCCTTTATTGTTACGTATTAAATGTTCTTAGTTGCCCAGAATGGCTGTGAGGCCAGATAGGCAGCAAATCAACCAGCCAGCCAGCCAACAAACCAACCAACCAACCAACCAACCAATCAATCAGTATCAGAGTTTTTGTTATTTGTCAGTTCACAAGCAAATCCAGATAGTACATCCCTTAGCTGCTCTGTATTCTATTGGTTATTTGTGTCACGTGCCATATGACAACTTCCATCCTTACGAGCTTCAGTAACTTTCTTTGTTAACTAAAATTTTGAGACTGCTCAAGTCATGTATTGCAGCTTAAATCTACTTATATTAGTGAAACCTCTTTTTGATGTAAACACACTGAGGTTCATGGACATTCTGTACAAGCTGAAATAACATACTGCTCAATTCAATGTTGTCCCCCATTTCCATGTTAAATGCACTCAAGAATCTTGGTTTATTAATCACAAAAAAAAAAACATTTAGCCATTTTAGCCGAAAAAGAGCCACTGAAATAATTTGTGCTGTTTGATGTGTGTGATCATTTTAACAGCAACAAAAAACCCTCTTCTGTTCATTTAAAAACTTATTTGCAAAACAGTTCTGGTTAGTTATTATGCTTTAGAAAACACAAACAAACACAGGTCAAGGAACATAAACAACACAGAGATCTTAAGTGTAAAACAGACATGGATATTCTACTTCACATTTGCAGCTGAGAAAAAGCAGTAGACAGACACTTGCCAAAGAAGAAAAGAATGAGTCATCTTTTGGGCTTCTACTGTCAGAAATAATGTTCCCTAGCTGGCACATCATGCAATCTTATATCTAGTAAAAAAAAGTCTCTTTGGATTTAATGGGACTTGAAGGGGAAAAATATTATTAACAAAGGAAAATGGGTTATTTTTACATGTACAGATTTACAACTGAATTAGTGTTGTTACTACTAATTATACAGAAGTAGATGCTGTGGAAAATGAGATAAATAATATCTGGTTGTGTCAACTCATGATACCACACTCCCCACCATCTATGATGTTATATGCAACATCTTTACTGGAGCACTTATTTGCTTTACAAATAAGGAAATAAAATAAAATGGATATACTTTTTCAAATGAAAAAGTTGGTGAAAGGTGCAGCAGAATGAAAGGGTAACCATTGCAAAGAGTGAGAAAAACCTGCAGCATAAAACCCAAAATTTATCTGGAAGTCAAATCTGATGTAGGGCATCTATATTTAGGCCTTCCAGATTTATTTATGTTTTATTTAGGATGGAATCTCCACAGACTCTATGAAAAAGAGCCCACAAGGTAAAGAAAGCCTCTAGGACTCACACACACGTAGAATGAGCAAATTCTTCTTTTTGATCATTTTCTGTTATGCTACTTGAAAGAGATGGAGATGGATGATCTTTACTAATATTTCTTCTCTGAAATGCTATTTTGTATTAATAAAGTCATTTTGCATATATGTTATGTGCATGAGATAACAGAAATGTCTTTTCCCTGCAAATGCAAAGCAAAACCAAAAAATAAACTTGTATATCTTTAGCATCATCCTTGTCCGAATACCCTGCTAAGCAAATATGTTGCTAATTGCTATTGTTGTTGTTGTTGCTGCTGCTGCTGCTGCTTCTGTTATGCATCTTTTTGTTGGAACTGACTTATAGTGATCCTCATAGGGCTTTCAGGTAATTGAGATAGTTAAGGAGTGGTTTCACCAGGTCCATAGCTTCAATGAGTTTACATGGCTGAGTGCAGAGTCAAAACCTTGTCTCCAGAGTTCTGGCCTGTTACTCTATCTACTCCATCGCACTGGATCATTACCACATACATATAAAGCTTCCAATTCTCATTTATTTAGAGTGCCTGTACAACAGGGATATTGTGCCTGAAAATTACAGAATTATCTGTTTAAGAACACAAAAGAGAACAAATTGCTAGTTCTTGTCATTTCAGAAAGAATAATCTTAAATGTGTTTGCAATCTGACGTCATGCAGCAAGCAAAATGATATTAACATATGAAATGAGAAATTCTACCCCCTGCTTCTGTGGACAAAACTGAGCAGAGATCTTCCCTGCATCCTTCCTTGCATTCTGTCAGTAAGGAAGAAGCTGATATTACAGATAACTCATCACTAGAGCCGAAAGCACATTATTGTTAGAGAGGCATGATTCACACATAATTTCCTGTTTGAAAAAACAAACTCCAAAGGAGTCTCATGCTTAATTCCTGAAAACCAATCACAAAACAAAGCAAGCTATTTTTGAAAATTATTTGCAAACAATTTGGGAAATGAAAAGTGTTCCTGCTTATGATACTCACATGAGTATTATAAGCAGGGCCGGCACATCCATTAAGGCGAACTAGGCAGTTGCCTAGGGCGCCAAATTGAAGAGAGGGTGCTAGCTAGCCTGTCACCCCCCCGCCGCCATCCTGCCGCTGGCTACCACCATCCATCCCCCCACCACCCTCCAGCTGGCCGTCGCCGTCCGCCCATCGCTACCTGTTGCCCCCCCTGCTGCCCCCCGCCCATCACCACCCAACCCTCCCCCACCATCCCCTGCCCCCTACCACCTCTTGCCACCCACCCTCGCACACCCCCTGCCCCACCCACCTGCCACTCACCCCCCCCCCACCCCTCACCTAGGGCGCAAAAAACCCTAGCACCGGCCCTGATTATAAGAAGGATGTGGTGCAGGACCTTGAACTCTGGGAAGGTTGATTTTTCATGGAGAAAGGTGACACAAGCAGCAGGCTGCATAGTCACAGATGAATATGGAATGTGGATCCACTATTTGGATATTATGTATTCCTGTGCTGACATTTTCAGAGATGATAGGATCCACCTTTCAGACAGAGGGCAGGAGCAATAGTTAGCAGATATTAATCGTTCACTCTTATACTGACTGCAGCAGGAATAGACTGATGAGAGACAGTTGGGCCTGTAATTGCCTTGGCTCAACTCTTGTGGTGGTTTTGCACATGGGAGTTTATCTCTGGTAAAAAAAAAAAAAAGGATGGGCAGTCAGCCTTACTGTAGACAAGAGATCCCCTCCACTTGGTAGGTCCTGAGAAATGGGGTACTGATAGGGGTCATTTCCAGCTCAAGAGGGCTGCCTCGCTCCCTTACAAAAGGTGGTAAAGGTGGTCTTGCACTGGGGGTCTATACCCATCCTTGGTCCCAACATGAATCTGGGAGGTTGACATTGGCTGGAAAATGTCACCTAATGACAGGATTCACACCTTATGCTGTGCCAATGGTGTTCTCCTACAGCCAGCCAGTGCTATGGCCTTTTATCATCCATCTCACAAACTTGTAAGGATGACCACCATATGAAAAATGACACTCTGTTTCATTGTTTTGTAAGATTTTGAAATGCTTCAAAATGAAACAAAACGGCAGACAGTGTGTTGTCAAGAACCAAAAAGAAATGACGTTTTCTGTTTGGAGAAACTGAACCAGGGAAGCGCCGCCAGATCTCGCTTCAGACAAGGGGCTGCAGCAAAATTCTGGGCTGTTTCCCTGCTCCAAGCTGTCAAAACCAGCTCTGTGGCAATGGGGAGAACCAGAAAGTAGAGTAGGGAGGCTTTTGAATTTCCCATCCCAAAAGTCTCCCTACTGTGCTCTCCAGTTCACAGCAGGTTAGTGAGGGTGAGTGCTGACATCAGCGTTCGCCCTCTCAGACTGTTGCTGTTGTGTTGGAAGGCCAGGGCTTTATTCCCCTTTTTATGTGGGGTTTTTTGACAGGTTGAAGCATGGAGGGGGGCACTCTCCCTGCCAACCCCGACCTGTCAAAAAAACCACTTGGGAGGCAGGGGAAAGGGCAACATGGCCGAAGGCAGCAGGCAACAGTAAAAAAAACCCTGCTTCCTTTTGCTGTGTTGCCCCTCCCCCTGCCTACCAGCTGGGGCTTTTCGATAGGTCAGTGTGGGAGAAACAATTCGGAATCTGCCACCACCCAGGTGTTTTTTTTTTTTTTTTTTTTTTTTTGACAGGACGGGCTATCTCCCACCTGTTTTTTAAAAAAAACCACCTGGGTGACAGCACCTTCTGAATAGTTTTGTTACTCATTTCATTTCATTATGAAACTTCTATTAAAATGTTGTTTAGTAACAAAATGAAATGAGTAATGAAATGAAACGAAACACTAATTTTCCATTTCATGCCCATCTCTACTTGTAAGACATTCTGTTATGAAGTTATTTGTAACAATCAAGCTATGTTTTATTGGTGAGACATATGGAAGCACATTGGTGGGTCTGCAAGGAGCAAGGAGCAATACTAAAAGGCAAAGTAAGGATAAAATTCTTGGCAATCTCCATATCTACTTTTTCTTTGCAAGCCAACGGGGCATGGAGTTCTCCCCTTCAAGTTCCTGTCTTCCTTAATTCCAGTGGGTAGTCCCAATGTGTGGATGTAGAGAATCAATTGCTGATTGATGAATTAGCAGTTATGTAAATGGAATTGATTTAGTGGGTCTACTCTAGCTAAGACTATTGACTGGACCTGGATTTGTGTTGATCGTGCATATTTGTATACCTTTGATATTGTAAATTTATATACATGTTGGTCTTTGCATTTTAGTACATGACTTTTGAAACGTCATTAAAAGAATGTTTTTCAAAATGATGCTTTGGGAATAATTACAGATTCCTTTCATTGCTGGCTCCTCTTTCTGGAGTATAAATTAAAGGAGTTGTCACAAGGGCATCTGAGTGCTGATATTACATCCATGGCTGTTCTATTTTATTTCCTCCTATCAGTCTGTAACCAATGTACTTTTAGTAAAACAATGTTTGCAAAACCAAACTTTGGTGGGTCTAAGTAGGATTCATATCTAATAAACACAATTAGAGATGGGCACGACTTGAAAAATTTTTTTTTCGAGTTGTCGTTAGTCGGGCCGGTTCCGTTTCGGCTCGTTTCCGTTTTTCGTGAAAATTTGCAAAAATTAGTCGGTTTGTTTTTTTGTTTTTTCGTTGTCGTTAGTACTGGTTTGGGGAGGGGGCGGGCTCCTGGAGGGAGCTGCAGGAGTCAGCCAGAGCCACAAGTGACGGACTGGCAGACTCTTTGCACCCGCTGTGTCTCACGTACTTGCATGTAGTGCAATGCAAGTAGATCTGGCTTAGGGTTAAGATGGCTTAGCGCAACGGCTAGGGTTAGGCTAGTTACGGGTGAGGTTACGGTGAGTATTGGGGTGCATCTGGGTGCCTCTCTGACCCACTTAGAAGGACAGTGTACTGGCGTATGGGTTAGGCTTAGGGTTCGGGTTTGGGCTACGATTAGTGGGCTGTTTATGCCCGATTGGCACATCCCAGAAGTCTCTGTGGTCAACCTGGCCAAGTGGCCATGCAATTGGTGGAAAATTTGCATGGTCTACTCCCATGGGAGAGCCCATCATTGCGAATGCGCAGGTGTAAAAAAATAAAATAAAATAAAATAAAATAAAATCAACGGAGACTTTTTTTGCAAAGAAAAACCCACTGCTGCTACTGTAAAAATTCAAGCATTTAAAATAGCTAATTTCCGCATGTTTCTGTGGTGCTTTGGTGGGGTTTTGGGCAACAATTTCAAAAAAAATATTGCGGTCGCCATTTTGGATCCCCCCCCACCGCATGGCAAATGGATGCGCCCTCCCAGCCTGGTACAGTCAGCAAAACCTGGCCATGCGATTGGTGGAATGGCTCCAAAACTTTGCATGGTCCACTCCCATGGGCGAGCCCATCATTCCGAATGCGCAGGTGTAAAAAAATAAAATAAAATAAAATAAAATAAAATCAACGGAGACTTTTTTTGCAAGAAAAACCCACTGCTGCTACTGTAAAAATTCAAGCATTTAAAATAGCTAATTTTCGCATGTTTCTGTGGTGCTTTGGTGGGGTTTTGGGCAACGATTTCAAAAAAAATATTGCGGTCGCCATTTTGGATCCCCCGCACTGCATGGCAAATGGATGCGCCCTCCCAGCCTGGTACCAGCAGCGCAGCAGTAGCAATAGCCAAGGAGAGGGGGGCGGGGAACCCCCCCCCCAAATAAAACACCCTTCTGGCCTGTAGGTGCCCTCAGACAGTTTTTGCCTACTTTTAGGGCCGGGAATCCGGGGTTTTTTTTAACTTTTAAAAACTTTTTTTTCTGTGCCGCTTGGCATTGCGCGATGCAAGTAACGAGCACGACAAATCAGACCAAATTGTTCGTTCGTCGGTTCGAGCTCGAAGTCTGGGGCAGTGATTCCCGTTACCGTTTCCGTAGAGTAACGGAAACGAGTAACGGAAACGGAAACGGGAATACCGCTAAGTCGTGCCCATCTCTAAACACAATAAACAAATCAATAAGCTAACCCCTTACTATCCCCAAACAAATTTCAGTCACTACTTGAATTTATATTTTAATGGATAATGGGAATGAAGGGGGAACTTTTCCAAAGTCAATGCAAATATTGGCAAATTTTCCTTAATATGCAGCATGGTAGCTTTAAAACTATTTCTGCCTTTCACTATTTATTTGTCACATTTAATAGTATTCCACATGTAACCTAGTACTTCAGCATGCATTATGACCAGATTTTGTTCACATTATTAATTCTCTATATGCATGATTATTGTACCAACTGCATCTACAATCCAAAATTCATTAATTTAATAAGTCAACTAGAGAAGACAAATTAGATACGGGAACTAAGAGAAATACATTGAAAATTTGGAAGAAGCGGCAACCAAAATGACTAAAAGGAATATCCAGTTGGGCACCAATGGAAACATTAGAAAAGGACAATACAGATCCTGGATGGTGGGAATTACTTAGGCAAAAAAAAAGGATTTAGAAGAATAAAATAATGTATAATGGAGAAGTGCTGAAATCAATTCACGTTTTAGAAGAGGAAATAGGTCCACAATATTGGTTAAAAATAGCTGGCCTATATAAGCAGGTCAAAAAATTAACAGAAGAAAGGGATATCGGTATAGAAGAACCAATAGAAGAAATGTATAGAATAATGAAACAAAACAAAATAGAACTAGCAGGTGTCATATATAAGAAAATGATTGCGGATAAGGAACAAGCAATTATGCAATTACAAAAAAAATGGGAGCCAGAAATGCAAATATCAGAGCAAAAAGCTGTATACTTATGAATGGAATTACCAAAATAAAACTATACAAATTTAAGGAACTAGAATTGAAATGTTTTTACCAAATGGTATAGAACCCCAGCCATATTAGCTAATATGTTTTCAGGACTAAATTCCAATTGTTGGCATTGTAAGAAAACAAAAGGGTGGTAATCTCATATGTGGTGGGAATGCCCTGAAGTTAAAAAAAATTGGGAAAATATTGTTTAAAATTAAATAAATTATTCCCAGTAAATATAAAAATAGATGCTGAATTAATATGTATAAGTACAATGGAAATAGATACAATAGAGAAGAAGCATGTAGAATTATTAAAAGCAATGGTGTTGGCAGGTAAACCAGTCATAGCAGCAGACTGGAAAGATAAAAGTAAATGGACAGAAAAGAAATGGCACAATTATTTGTTTGAAATTATTCAATGAGATGTAATATCTGCTATTGATCAAGATACGCCGAGGGAAGACATAATAGAGAAAATCAAGGAGAAATGGACTGAGTATCGAAGATGGAGGGAAGAAGAAGAGAATGAAGACGTTCAGTGGAAGCTTCAAACTTTGTGCCCCTGGCTGGGAGAAAAATATTGAAAATAATAGACTGGGAGGGAGGGGGGATGATAAGAAGGAGAAATGTAATATTTAGGGAAGATGAATATTCATAACTGAAGAACTGTATCAATAAAAAGACTTTTAAAAAAGATTACTGCTGAAATTAGGCGCTCTTTGGAAGAATGGGTAAATATACTGTGGATGATATATAGAATATATATAGTTAGCTAAATGTATCCTTAATTGCTTAGTATCGAAGAGTTAAATAGTGAGATTGAATAGATCATGGGTGTCCAAACTTTTTGCAAGGAGGGCCAGATTTGGCAAGGTGAAAATGTGAGAGGGCCGACCATTCAGCTGCATTTGGCCCTTGGGCCGGACTTTGGACACGTCTCGATAACATGTAAGGAGGCAGGGAGGATGCTGCAGCAGAAGAGCTGGGGGGCGGGTAGGCTGGGCAAGTGACTGGGGGGAATGGACAGAGGCAGGGAGGGCAGGCAAAGCATAAAACTGCAAGCTGGTGTCTTCATCCGGTATGGGGAGGGGGCAGCTGGCGGGGATGCATGGCAGGCTGAGCTGGTGGGGAGAAGAGGCTGTTGGCCACTCAAAATTTGAAAACGGGCTGCATTTGCCCCCCGGGCCTGACTTTGGACATGCCTGGAATAGATTGTTGAGATTAGATAGGCTATATGCTTTGTATTAAAAATAGACGCAAGTTAGATAGAATAGGGATGAGATAGTAAGGATGTGTGTGTGTGTGTGTGTGTGTGTGTGTGTGTGTGTGTGTGTGTGTGTGTGTGTGTGTGTGTGTGTGTGTTGTGTTGTGTTGTTACAGTCGTATCCGACTCTTCGTGACCCCATGTCCTTGGAGTTCTCTTGGCAGGAATACTGGAGTGGTTTGCCAGTTGCTACTCCAGGCACCTACAGCACCCGGTATTCCCTGGTGGTCTCCCATCCAAGTACTAACCACCAGGACTGACCCTGCTTAGGTTCTGAAATCAGGTGAGATCGGATGTGCTTAGGGCATCTAGGCACCATATAGTAAGGATAGTAAGTATGAAAGCATTCTCATTTAAGCTGGGAAAGGAAATATAAATTATATTGGGCTCAAATGTTGGGAAATGTTGGGGGAAACTGGGATTGAATCAGTAACACAATGTTTTGTGTAATTTAGTGCAGAAAATAAATAAAAATATATTTTAAAAAACCCAATATGCCAGGCACTCTCTTCAGCACCTTTTAACAATGGATCTTTAAAAAAGTAGATGTCTGTTTTTCTGTCTTTGACTGTATATCTTGTATTTTACCATGCTTTTTTTGTCCTTTGTCGCTGAAAGGGAACATGGGCTTAATTTTCAAGCTTAATTGTCAAGGCATGTATGTCCCTCAGGAATTGCCCTTGGAGGAAAGAACATATGTAGGTCAGAGTAAATATACATTCCCCTCAAGGCCCTGGTTAAGCCAGAGGTTCAAAAGTAGTTTATGCTGTAGCTTTGGAAGAGAGAGAGTTTGACAAAAAAGAATGAGATGACCTTACTGAGTGCCAATAAGTCTTTGCACATTTGTCGGGAGGGAGAAATCAGTGAGATTTACTTTCTTTCATTTTCCAAAGTTTAAATCTTCAACTTCTCCCTGACTGAAATATGAAATATGTGAATTTTTATAAAGACTCCAGAATGGACTGAACTGAAATTCTGTCCCATCAGCACTAGCCAAATTGAAGCAGAACAGTTATCTAAGCATGAAGACACTCACATTATTCCTGCCTGATGTATAGGTGCTGAAGATGAAGAACATCCCGGGGAGGGGGGAGCTGGTGACCCATATTCATCATCACTAACTTGGCTGAATACATAGTGCTGCTGCAAAATACTAGGAATGGGATTTGCAGAATATAAGGATTCCCATAATTAGGTAGGAACCAGCCAGGCCAGGTTATGAGAGTGAGGGCCCTCTGTGTCCCACCATCCTCACAGATGTACTTGGTGGGGACACAAGAGAGGGCGTCCTCTGTCACTGCTCCCAGATTCTGGAACTGTCTCCCATGGGAATCCAGGCTAGCCTTATCTTTACTGTCAGTTTGCTCTAATAAATGCTGTATTAGCCCCCCCCCCACACCAATTCTCATCTGCACCCATTTATTGCCTAGCCCAGCGTTTTTCAACCACTGTTCCGCGGCACACTAGTGTGCCGCGAGATGTTGCCTGGTGTGCCATGGGAAAAATTGAAAAATTCTAAAGAAATTTAACCCAGCTTGGCTCCTCCCCCCCGAGGCCCGCGGCTGGATGGCCGGCCTTTAGGGTCCAGGAGGGGAAGAGCCGTCTCTGAGGGGCCGCGCGATGGGTTCCTTGAAGTCTTGCCCCTTTCTTTCTGTCTTGGGTCGCCCTCTTCTCTCTCTCTGTCTTTTCTTTCTTTTTTTCCCCACCTCTCTCTTTCCATTCGTACCCTTTCCCCTCTTTTTAGAGACTGATATAGGCACAGAGTTAAAATTTTTAACATTTTCTAATGGTGGTGTGCCTCGTGATTTTTTTCATGAAACAAGTGTGCCTTTGCCCAAAAAAGGTTGAAAAACACTGGCCTAGCCCACATCCATGTGCTGCATATTTGGCACCTAGTCAATGTGGAAAATACCGAGGAGCCCATAGTAGTAGGTCTACAAACTTTTCTCATCTTTTAAGCATACTTTTTAAACAAAAGTAAATTAGATAAGAGGTGGTGGTGTTTACAGTATTTTTATTTTGAGCTGCCCAATGTAACCCTAAAATGTCAGTCATCTACTTCACATTCTCTCTCCCTCTCCCTCTCCCTCTCCCTCTCCCTCTCCCTCTCTCTCTCCCTCCCTCTCTCTCCTCTCTCTCTCTCTCTCTCTCTCTCTCTCTCTCTCTCTCTCTCTCACACACTCTCTCTCACACACACACACACACACACACACACACACACACACACCATGTGTAATTCACACCTTCAAAAAACTGTCTAGTTTATGGAAGTGGAATATTGTTTCTGTATCCACTATTCAAAATATAAGGAAATGACCCAAGACTGCCTTTCAATATCATGCCCATGTTCCCTGAAGGAAAAAGTATGCCAAGTTTTGTTGACAACACCAATGGGAGCAGTCCAGATGGTCTACAAGATACCTCTTATGCTCACTACCATTCACAAAGAAACACCAAGCAAAGGAAAAGTCCGGAACCTGACTCCTTTCTTCATCAGTAAACCACTTTCACACAGACACAAAGTGGATTATCAAGGCTGTTTCTAAGGCTGTGGTCACACCTGGGTTTCGATCCTGATCTTCTGAAGGTCCGGCTTTTCCTCTTCGTCCCATCACGTGATTGAATAAGTGGGACAGGAGTTCACACATCAAAAGATTTTTTTTAATTTTAAAGTGCAGTTCAGCCCCCCCCCCCCCCCGGCCAGCAGGTCGTGCTAGCATTTGAAAAAAATGGACCACTTGGCTGGGGGAAAGGAAAACTTGTAGGACCGGATAGAGCTTCCTGTTTCTCCAAAGGTGAAAAGCAATTTACAAAAGCATAGCCCATCGGCCCCAGGAACAGCTGGTTGGTGCTCTGAAAAAGGAAAGAAAAAGAAACCCCGATCATCTGCGTGTTCCCACGGCGTCTGCCTCCTTAAAAGCTGGATTTTCAAAGCGAGGCAAAAATGTCCCTACCTCTTCGGTGTGAGTCACAGAAACCTCACTTCAAGGGGCATTACTGGGTTTTCTTTTTTCTTTTTTTTTCAAAAAGCCCAGTGGCCGTGGGGATGGCATTTTTAGACACGGGTTACCTGGTAATTTAAACTGCTTTTAAAGGGACGTGGGACCGAGGCCTAACAGAAATATGAAATTCTAGAATATGGGCAGGCTAAAAGGTTCTGCAACAACCTCTTTTCAGTGTAGAACAGTTGGTCAGTAAGATGGATGGGAAATAAATAGAACCTAGCGAAAACAATTTGAGCCTTCCTCAGGGTTCAGTGATTGGAGTTTTTTTGGAGATGTTTTGGCATTTCTGTCTTTCATTCAGCAACTGGGACCAAGCATTTTTTAATCCTCTGTCCCAAAAGCCAAAGCAAACTTCAATGATTTATACAGGCACCGTGTCACTGGGGGACTTCTTGAACCATCTTTGGTTTGCCATGTATTGACATTTTGTCTAAAATTGGTGCACATTCCAATGACGTGGCTTTGAAACCTATGAGTTTTAAGAGTTAAGTAGTGAAAGGCCAGGGCTTGATTAATCTGTCAGTTTTAGTTTGACTCATATTCAAATGTTCAAAATTTTGAAGTTCCTGCACACAACACGCAAATGTCAATCATTTACTGGTAATGCATGTTACTAAATTAGCAATATAATTCTACATTGGAATATGCTCCCAGCTGAGATATCTATTTCCTATCATGTCATTACAGAGAACACAGTTCAATGAACCAGAAAAACCTGTTATTAAAGTATTCTTCACATAGCTTCGCTTGTGCATATTCTATACAGAAAACATGCATATCTTTAATGAAGAGGAACTGTGGATATCAGCTCCTGCCTGCTTTTGAGTCATGCACATCAAACCCTCATTGTTGGATGTAGAAATTATGGACAGTTCATATTGGTATAGTACTTCTCCTGTATTATAGTGACTTGGCTTTTCCTACACCTGGCTGCCTTTGGAAGGAGGAGAATCATAAGTTGTACAACTCTTATTGTTGCCGTCTAAACCATCTTTCATCAATGTTTCATTTCCTTAACACAGTGGTAGAAATTGCAAAACATTAGTAGGTGGGAAAGGTGCCAGTAATGCACAATTATTGGGAAACTATCATCAGTATTCAGCCTTAATCCATCCTGTTGCAATGGAAATGTTTTCCCCTCGTTTTCATGTTATGTAAGTAACATGTTTGTTAAATCACCCTTTTAGGCCCTGGGGAACTGTTACCATTTATTAATATCTGTGCCTAGTTGAACAAAATAATATGATTGTAGGGATATTTAATCATCTCCTACAAAAATATGCTCACCGGGCTTCCAGGGGAGCACCTAATCTCTCTCTTTTCCATTGTTGATTTATATGAGTGACTGGTCTGCAAAGCTGACGCTCATGCTCCTGTGGGGACTTTGCACACAAGGAAGAATCCTGGAAAAATTAATTGACTTTCATTAGCTACCCTATGGTGGTCACCACAGGTAACTAAGTGCTGAGGGTTGAACAACCTGATGCTCCTTCTTACTGCCATGGCCACTGCCTCTCATGGGATGCTCCTACTGCTTTAAATTGCAGCCATTACTGCCATGTTGCCTGACCCCAGAGAGAGATGTGTCTAACCCCATTGGAGGTAGTGGTGCTTCCACACCCTTTCCTGCATGCTGCTGATGAAGAATAAAGAGGCAGCCTATGCAGCCTATGCTTAAGGAAGAGTTTGTTTTTGTTAATACTTTCCTCCAAGGTGTTTGTTAATACTTGCCTCTTGGAAATAAGGCAGATGGAAGTCCAGAGAATTCACCTGCGCCATCCTCTTATTTGTTGGAGACAAGTATACTTCAGAAGACTTTAACTTAGTTGGGTCGGTCATGAATGCAGAAGACTCTTCCTTTTAGAAAGTCTTCTATGAAGTCTTAAAAAAATGGAAGAACTCTATCTGCTGGTGCTTTAGGGGGAAGGAGTATTTGTCTGTATACAAATTCAAAACTTCTAATCAGGTGGCTCTCACTGGAATCTGCTTTTCAAAGGGGAACTACCCTAGCACTGATCTCTGCCCCAAAAAGAAAACAGCACTAAAAATACACTCTCCTTTCAGGAGGGACAAAAAGGTAAAAATGTCACAGAAAATGTCTGACTTCCAAGAGAGACAATAGGACTGTTATATGGATGCTGGAGGAAGAACCCTGTGTTTCTTTAATCAAGATGCAATGGCAAGAAGGATTGCTTTCAGATATGACGGAAGATCACACAAGAGTTGATGATATTGCTGGAATTTTAGTTGTTAGGTCTGCACTTGTGTACGATACTACACTGTTTTAAAGATAGTTCATAATTTTCACTTACCTTTCATTTAGAATAGGTATATGCTCAGAACTGTAAATTCAAAAGAACCAAGTTGGAATACTGGGGTTAAATAATGGTTTGTACAGCACCTTTGTAAATGTCAAGTAATGCTGAATGTGTGCTGAATTTTTAAATTGCTGGCAGTTTATTCTTACTGCTCACTGCATGAATTGTAAAGCAGGTTTGCTTTTCAGCTCAAAACGTACTCCCCTCTTTATTTCTCTGGGGAACACTAAATCCTCCCCCCCATCTCCAAAAATAACATTATAAAAACGATGTGTGTGAACAGAGATTTGTATTCTTTAGCATGCTGCACAGGAGTGAGGGAGGTAGCAGCATCAACTTCTACATAGCTCAGACAAAGAATTTGGATTCAAGGCACTCGTTTGAATGAGACTGACAACTTGCTCCTAAATGTAATAATTCTTATTCTAAATCCGTGTGTACAGAAATGTGCTGCATGTGAGGATATGTCCTCTTATACCTCTCTCCAACCGTCAGCCAAGGGTGAAATTATTGATTTCCATGTTTAAAAGGGAAAGGCAGGGAGGATATATTGAGTCACCATCCACCTCTCCAATAGGTGATTGGAGTTGTCAAAACAAATCGTAAACACACATAGAACTTTAGGCGCTAGGAATTGAGATACCATTTTTAACTCAATCTAATCCATAAAGAAATCTAGACAGGGCAATTTAATTGGGTTGGGAAATAATTCAGATATAACGTCCATTTACATGGGTGAATATTACTCATGTTCAAAGTTGGCTTATGACTGTAGCTTGATAACGCAACACCCAACAATAGAGAAGAGGAATAATTACATTTATTTTGAGGAAGAACTGCAGTTTACTACAGACAGAGAGCTCAGATATTCATTGAAAACAAAGCCATCTAGAAATGGCCCGTGCCACTTGTAGAGTAGAAATGATTGCCAGTGAAATAATCAAATTATATTCTACACACAGTCCGTCTCTGGTGACTTCAGAGGTCATAGTTGTGGTTGGATGTATGCTGCATAGCTAATGTTTATAGCATGTTTTACCTCACATGGCAAAACACAGAGGTCAAGAACTGAGCTTGTGCTAAACAGAAAATCCATGGTGGAAACCCCACTGATATATACTAAAGCACACTAGAGTAGGCCTCTTGAATCAGTGTGTATTTGGTGAGTTGGCCTTCCTGTAACTTCTGCAGATCCAAATCAGACTATTATAGCAGTGAATGAGTTACTTTAGCATCATGTTGAAATTAGAATATGACCATTTGAATCAGTGGAATGATTGGAAGACTTGACTGACCAAATCCCCACTAATTTAGCACCCTTACTTTAATGTAAGTTATTATACTAAGCTACAAGATTTTAGTCCATAGCTTCATCTTCTGCATCCAGTGGTTGTTTTCCCTTTCAAATTTTGTAGAATCATAGAATCACAGAGTTGGAAGAGACCTCAAGGGCCATCCAGTCCAACCCCCTGCCATGCAGGAACCCCCATCACAATATTTCTGACAGATGGCCATCCAGCATCTGCTTAAAAACCTCCAAAGAAGGAGACTCCACCACCCTCCGTGGCAGCATATTCCACTGTCATAAAGTTCTTCCTAATGTTCAAATGGATTTTTTCCCCTGTAGTTTGAAACCATTGCCTCGAGCCCTAGTCTCTGAAGCCATGGAAAACAAACCTGTTCCCTCTTCAATATGACATCCTTTCAAATATTTAAACATAGCTATCATATCCCCCCATACTTCTTTTTGAAAGACTAAACATTCCCAGCTCCCTAAGCCATTCCTCATAAGACATTTCCTGCAGACCTTCAACCATCCTGGTCACCCTCCTCTGCACCCGCTCGAGGTTGTCAACATCCTTTTTAAACTGAGGCGCACAGAACTGGACACAGTACTCCAGGTGGGGTCTGACCAGAGCAGAATAGAGTGGTACTATCACTTCCCTTGATCTAGACACTATGTCATTTCTTGTGCTTCCCCCCACTTAATTTTACCAGGTCTCCATCTGATTTTGTTGCTGGTTTGGAACGTGATCTCTTCAAATGTTCTTAATTTTAGTTTGCACCTGCAGTGATATTTTTCTTCCCCTTTAAAGAGAAAATAATGTTGAGCTCATACTTTCTGGGATCAATACTTATTTAGTAGGATAAAAGGTTGCCTTGTGGGACATTTTCTCCTCCCCACAACTCCCTGGTCAATTATCTGCTGTAGGATGAAGTGTTTCTGTTTATACTCCAGGCAATTAGCCATATTTTTCCTGGAGGATCCTCCACTCCCTTCCCTTCCCTGATGGCTTTCTCTTTCCCACCTAAAAGATCAATCAGCCTTTCATGGTGACTGAACATGCCTAGTCATCATTGTGCTGGTTTGGGGCTGTAATGCTTTATTTTGCATCATATTTGCTGCACTCCGACAGAGCTTGAGAGTTTGCCTTGCATGCTTATGCTTCATTTCAACCGTCATTATGTGCTCTAAGGTCAGACATAACTTACAGAGACATTGATAGGGCTTTCAAGATAAGTGAAATAGCTAAGCAATGGTTTTACCATTTCCATCTCCCAAGTGAGCATCCTTGGCTGAGGAAGGATTTGAACCTATGCCTTCTGAGTCCTAGACTGTCACTCTATGCACTATACAACACTGGTTACAAATATTGAGAGTCTGCCCAGCATACTGATACTTCCCATTTCAACAGTGACGTTTAAGCCATCACATATAGCTGGAACATTACAAAATAGTGGGCAGGATTACAATAAAGAGAGAAGAATCGAAATTTATGGATTTCCAGTGGCATATTTGCCTCTGACCATCTTTCCGAAAGGAAAGGAACTGTTAGAATTTCCAATGAAGAGGGCCTTTATTCAGCTAATCAGGCATGCACAGGCATCAAGCAGGTTAGAAATAATGTCAGTTATGCTGAATTTTTGTCACATTTTTACAAACAGTGATGGGGAATTTTATAGGTTAAGCCAATTTGTACAGCTGTATAACCATGAATGTAAATATAGGCTAACATTAGTCAGGTATTACTGAGGTTAAGAAAGGATTACTGATGGGAGTGGGGGGGAAGATGAATTACTAAGATCATCTTTCATTCCTTCAGAACCTGGCAGCTGTTCTTTATGATGAAAATCATGTATTAATCAACCCAGAGGTAGTGAGCAAGCATCCTTGGGCAGTAGCTAGGATGGGCTATTTGTTACTGATCTTGGCAAAAGCAAAACAAAATCCAAAACAAAGAAACAAAACATCCTAGGGCTATGAATGGGACTTCTCATTCTCAGCCCTTAAAATGCAGCATTATGCTCTGATTGGTCACCTCATTGTGAGGGGGGATTAACTGAGAAGCCTTCAGATAACTGCTCAGTAACAGACAGCTTCACGGAAAGGAATAAGATATTGTTAAGCAGGAGTTATAAGGGCTCCAAAATCTGCAATCCTTTGTACATATTCAGGCTCCACTGAGTACATCCGGACTTACTTCAGGGTGAATGTGCATGAATTGTGCTGATCTATAAGCTTTGATCTCTCTCACAATTAACTTTTATATGTTACGTTTTTCCATTAAATTTGTTCATAGAAAATTTTCCCCAATGGACAACTTGTTTAAGGAATTTCTGCAATTGAGAAATCTGTCATCGCACAAGCAAGTGGAATAAAATTATCGGTCATGTATAATGGCCAAAGTCCATTTCCAGTATGGAGAGGTAATTTGAGATACCCAGTCCCAACCTGGCAAGATCTTGCCATATGAATGTGAAACATGAGGAAGGGGTGTTCTGTTCAGGTGTGGGGCATCTGCTGTTTATTCTGAAGCCCCCAGCTTCAAAGTCTGGTGCCTTTAGATAGGGATGGGAAAAGCTGCTCCCTGAAATCTTGGAGAATAGCTGAAATCCTATTGCTTAATGTATTAGGTTGCACTAAAGTAAATCAGTTGAATCAGTAGGTAGAGATTTATTGAATCAACTCCTCTTGAATTCCCATTGATTCAAAATGGCCTACTGTTGTGACTGTTGCAACTAAAGGTATCTCATTTGAATTAATGCACTTCAAGAGGAGTTGGCTCACTAAGTCATCACTGGTTTGGTAGGCCTACTCTAGCACAGCTTACTACACTGAGCTATAGCATTTCAAATAACAATACTGGACTGTGGCGGCCGTGTCCAGGACTCCTTTTTTCCATTTTTGACAGATCGCCCAGATTCGTCCATACCTTGACAGGGGCTCCCTGAGAACGGTTGCGCAAGCGTTGGTGATCTCAAGAACAGATTACTGCAACATTATTTACATGGGGTTGCCCTTGACTCTCCTTCGGTGACTGCAGTGGATGCAAAATGCGGCAGCCAGACTGGTGGCGGGTGTGCATCGATATGACCACATCACCCCAGTGCTGGCTCGCCTGCACTGGTTACCCGTTGCGCCCCAAATTAGATTCAAGGTCTTGGTTTTAGTTTATAAAACCCTCCATGGCCTGGGACCTGATTAACTGGCAGAGCGGATCCCCCAGCGGTCAACTTCGGCCCAACCCACTAGGATGTTGCGGGCGCACTCGCTGCGGGTGGGCACACCCAGGGAGGCTTGGAAAACGTCCACTCATAACCGAGCCTTCTCTGTGGCTGGCCCAACACTATGGAACCATCTCCCTAGCGAAGTGCGCCTTGCAGAGTCCCTGCCTGCCTTCCGGAAGGCTTAAAAGACCGTGCTTTTCTGGGAGGCATTTGGTGGCTCCTGATTTTATATATATATAGTCCGCCATCTGCCTCCTTGCCTTTTTATTATTATGTCTTTGAACTGTTTGAACTGTTTTTATATTTGGTTTCGATTCTTTATTTTGTATTTAATTGTTTGTTATTTTGTTTGTTGATGTGAACCGCCCAGAGTTCCTTCGGGAAGACGGCACAGTATATAAGCCTCTAAATAAATAAATAAATAAATAAATAAATAAATAAATAAATAAATAAATAAATATGATCATCTGACAAATATAAGCAGTGGTAAGGCATGGTTTGCAAACACCCGGGGGCAAAGTAAGCTTCCTACCTGCTCCTGCCACCACCTTGCCTTCCAGCAGACAGTGGGCCTAGAAGGAAATATGAGCAAGCTATATCCCCTTGGCTGCCGCAATGACCTGATGAGATGAGAAAGTGGGTCTGAAAGAAAGTGCAGATAGATTGTGTAGATAGATATATATATATATATATATATATATATATATATATATACTAAGAAATCTGGTTGTTTTGGCGATACAGGTCTCAATTATTCTCCAAGCATATTAATAAATACTAGATTGATGGGCACGAACTGTTGGTGGGTTAGATGGCGAGAAAAAATGGCAATTAGTTTTGGTTCTTTGGTGGAGTGGGGTTGTGTTTTAAGGTTCAGTTTATGTTTTTTTCATTTCATTTATAATATTTAGAGTGGGGAGTAGTGGTAGATGGTGCAGTCGTGGTTTTGTTATTGCATGGTGGTTTCGTTTCATTTCGTTGGTTTGTTTTGATGTTATTCTTTTTCTTCTTTTCAAGCGCTGACTGCGCAGCCCCTACAGCCCAGTCGGTGTGTCTTCTTTCTTTTTTTCTTTCTTTTAGAGCACTGACCCAACCACTGCTGGGGCCAGGTCAGAGCTCCTTTTATTTATTTTGCTGATTTTGTCTGTGGTGCCTTTTTGTTCTCTTCTGTTTTTGGTTCTTGGGGGGTGTTTCTTTTATTATTAATTTTTTGTCTGTTTTTCAAGCACCGACCACGCGGACCACGGGGCCAGGTTGTCACTGTTTTTCTATTTTTTATTTATTTTATTTATTTTAGAGGGCTGA
Organism: Phrynocephalus guinanensis; assembly: GCA_037367245.1. Taxonomy (NCBI): domain Eukaryota; kingdom Metazoa; phylum Chordata; class Lepidosauria; order Squamata; family Agamidae; genus Phrynocephalus; species Phrynocephalus guinanensis. Next base: position 62,012,277 of record CM074741.1, on the reverse strand, counting down.
CCCAGCCATCCCTGGGGTCGGGTCAGCACTCCTTTTTTAAAAGTTTATTTGATTGTTTTTGTTTTTCATGCGCTGACTGCATGGCCCAAGGCTGCCCTCTTGAATGGGCCAGCGTCGGCGAGTAGGTCATTGGGTTGTAGGTCTTGTTTCTTTATAATTTCTATGAAGTGGAACGAGTTTTGTACGTATGAAGAGATGGATTCTGCATGGTTTTTGGCAAGGAATTTGGCGAGGGTTTTGTAGGGGTTTTTATGGGTTTTTTTCATTTTAGAGGGCCTGGAAGATTTCTCCTGATGCTTGGCATATATATATATATATATATATATATATATATATATATATATATATATATATATAGAGAGAGAGAGGGGCCAGGTCAGTGCTCATTTTTATGAGGTGCAGATAGATTTTTTATTATATTATATATTAAAATTTTATTTTTTACTGCCAGCCATGTGGCCTGCGCTACAGCTGTTGGCTTTTTTTAACCCTTTGCCAGCTACGGGCCAGTTCTGCGGCCCGCAGGCCGGTTTGGTGATCCATGGGTTTGGGGCAGTGCTCGCGGGCCGGTACCTGGCCCATGCACTGGATTGGGGTTAGTTTGGGGGGCTGGTGAATGGGTCGGTGCTTGCAGGCCGGTACCGGGGCCTGCACGCCGGATCTTTTATTTTATTTTATTTTTATTGTTTGTTTGTTTTTTTTTACTGCTGACCAGCCCCCTACCAACTGTAGCGTGGCCGGCTGGCTTTATTTTCCTGGACGCCCCCTCCCTGCAGCCAGGAGCACCCACAGAGCAGGAAGGACCATGAAAGCACAGCAGAACCAGCAAATATCCGTTTCATTTCATTTTATTTCTCTTAGAAGGGGTAGTTCGTTATTTGTGTTGTTACATAACAAAATGAATGACAAATAACAAAATGAACCAAAAGTTCTTTTCATGTCCATCTCTATTAATAACACACATAGAATAAATGCTCACTCAGTTACATAAATTAAAATCTGTGGAGGAAAATCCATGTTGATTGTTATTGCTCAGCATCTGGAAATGAAGCCCACTGTTGGGCAGTCACATATTTGTTGTTGGAATATGGTGCATATTTCTTTAGGTATTTTCCTTTCCTCCTAAGTATAAATAATTCCTGCATGTGTTAATGCTGGACATGAGAATATTCTCCGTTATTACACAGCACAAACATGTAGTTTGGGAGCACTGCGTGACCTTTTTCATTTTCAGTAGCCAAGTCATAGTGGGGACTGAGTAGGAATGCCTTTTTTTTCTACCTGGGCTAATCTACCTGGACTAGACAGCAATATTTTGTTTTGTTTTATCATGGAGAAGGCAGATCTAATAATGCCCATGTTGGGTTACTGCAATACACCATACTAGAGATTGGGATGAATTAAAAAATGAATCACATTTTCTGACAAATTTGGCTGATTTGTCAAAATGCATTGATTTGTACTAATCATAAATAAAGTCATCTGACAAATATGAATTGATACATTTTAATGATTTTTGATTCATCAGTTCATCAGGCCATATGATGATCCCCAAGGTACCTAGAGACATCAGCTTTCACTGACTCTCTCCTCTACAAGTCCTCCAAATTTGTAGAAGATTGGATTTTTGATGCCTGAGTTATGCACCCTCAAATAAGGTCCCCAGGAAAGTTCTCCCCAAATACCTAGAGATTTCAAACTTACAGAGAATCTTCCTCTGACCCTCCTCTACAATCTGTCCATGATTAGTGGAGGTTTCCCCAATCCAGTTGCTATATAGTACTTTTGGGGAGGTGCTTTGTGGGTGTATAACTCCAATGTCTAAAACCCAATCTTCACCAAACTTGGAGGGATTTTACAGGTAAGTTGAGAGAAGCTTCACTACAAGTTTGGTTTCACTAATTAGGTCCCATGTTGTACTTCAGTGAGGGGGGCTCTTTGGCAGTGCGTAGAGCAGAGGGTTGAATCCTAATGTCAGGGCTTGTATAGGAAAGTCAAGGACTTCTTCCTTTTAAATTTATGACTGTAGGTGCCTCGGGTGCCATTTTATAGCATTTTAAATCAGAGATTAATAGATCTATCAATCTGTTGATTCATCACTAGAAATTCATCAATTCAGTTTGTTAGCCCCAATGAATCACAAATCATGATGAATCACCTTTTTAAAAAATCACCATCTGTATACCATGCACTAATTCTGGGCTCAGGTAAAAGATATTCAATTCATATTTGAACCTATAAACATTCTGGACCACTTTCTCCTATACACACTACTTATAAAATGGGCATATAGAGTCTGATCAACACTTATGGCCTGCTACTAGGCATAGTCATTTCCACTGTGGCTTTGGCATGATAGAATTCTCTCTTTAGGGAAACCCTCCTGAACCTATCTGTATTTTTCTTTTGCCACCTAATTAGAACAAGGCTTTTTCTAAAAAGCAGCCCTCTGTAAGGCTGTGTCTTTGTACGCTCCATTGTGGTTGCCTTCAGTGATGGTTGCTTCACATCCATTCTCATCCCGGGTGGACGTTCATTGTGTGTTGATGTCGGTCGCGGTCACATGGTCTTCTTCTGGTTCTATCCCTGTTCCTGTGTACACACGGCCGTGATTGATGGTACCGGCATGACTGTTTTCGCACATCCACGTTCCGTGATGAGATGTGAAATTCCATGCCTTTGTTCTCCATTTTTTTCTGCTGACCTTCCGTTTTTTGATGTTTTGATTCTCTGAAGCCTTGCCTTCAATTCGTTACAGAGCTAAATTTGAGGCATTTGTCTTTTAATCTGTCTGCACTGCGTTGCTGAGTCCATTGGGAATGTACTGGCAAATGGCACTTCACACTCCTGCCACTAGATTGAGAATAGCACATTGTGTGACAAGTCTTACCTCATGGGCACTCGTCTCAGAATGAGAAGCCTGACGAGCAGATTCCTGAGGCCAGGGAGGGGAATCTCTCATCCCACTTAGATTGCAGTTCAGGGGCCGTGGTCAGGACAACTCCCCTCATCCCACAATGGACATGCAGTTAGATTACTTCGTACCAGTCCCAAGCAGGACCGCAAACAGCAATGAGATGGACGTGAAGTATCAGCCAGTGTTGTTTTTCACTAGTGCCTGCTTCATCACTGTTATTCCTTGTTTTCAGTTCTGTGACCAGCTGTTGAGTTTACTGTCTTATTTTTCATATGGCATTGTTTCAACTTGTACTTATATCTGTATATTTTACAATGATTTTAGAGATACAGTGGACCCTCGTATAACAAATGGTTTGTATAACATAAAATCTGTACAACATACAAAAATTCCAGAGATAGGGGAAATTTGCTTAACAGAATCGTCTATGGGGCAAATCCGTACAACATAAAAATAGTCGCAATTAGGGATTACTCTGTTTTCAATGCATTCCTATGGGAAATTTGTATAAAGGAAAATTTGCTTAACATAATTTCATTTGGAACGAATTAATTCCTTTATACAAGGTAACCACTGTAAGTGTTTTATTATTTTATGGTCAATGGCTACAGATTAAATCTAATTTTAATCTCAAATAGCAGGACAAAAATCCACAGGGAATTAAGAAAAGTCCCCTTTACTCAATCAGTTTACTATAATCTAGAGTAACAGCTCTCTATGTTTATACAATAAGCAACAGAATCTTGAAAAATAGAAGATAAATGAAAGCAAGAAAAGACATTCAAAAGTATCTGGATTGCAAGATAAAGATTAGAAAGTGATCACTCCTGGCAAAATTGAACATTCTTGGTAATGTGATAAGGATTCTACCATTACTGCTGAATTAAATTTATTTGCAGGTCCCAGACCCCTTCCTTTTTTGACTCAACTTTCTACAAGGCAGACCTCCATAAGCCTTATCTTCTTGTTTGTTTGATTTCCCTGAAATGAAAAGCACAGCTTGCATCTTCTTGCAGTCTTCTTTTTGAAAGTTTTCATTTTTAAAGAGTTGGTCCTTAAAAGACTCTGTTCCTCCTGTATATGAGAAGCTGAGCCCGGTGTTTGTTGGCTTTCAAACTATGAAGAGGATTATATTCCAGGTGGAAAGGTGATGTTGTTTATGAAGTCTATGTTTGTGCAGTAGGTTTGTGGTTGTTTTGTTTGTTTGTTTAGGTAAAAGAGCATATCTGTTCAGCTAGTACTTGAATGGACTGTGAGAGTTCACAGGGCTAATTGGATCTGGATGTGAGGAAGGAAGATCAGGCGAATTATATTAGAAGTTCTGATAATGAGAAGGTATTTGGATGTTAAAAGATGGATCTCCCACTAAGGGAGGGAAGTAAAAAAAATGCAAGGGTTTGTCAAAATCTGTTATATTGTGACTGCAATTATTAGTTACAAAGCATGGTAATAATTCTGTATGCTGAGCAGACAATACTTGAAGATAATGTCATGTGGTAGCACATCCCACTTCTTAAAGTTAATGAAATTTTACTTCTGAATCAACTTGTCTACACACTGCCTTAAATTCACTAGCTTATTTTCCTGCAACCTACTTGCTTGCTAATGTGTGTCCAATTCAATACCTAAAAAGTCAAGCATGTTGCAGGACCTTTCATCTTTTAATTGGCCAAGAGTGGACCTAACTCCTCTGTCAAATTTTAAACACAGCCATCATGTCCTCACATTGCAAAGTGCCTGCCCTGCCACAATCCAAGTAGTCATCACTCTAAAAATGTACTAAAATGCTCAAAAGCTGTGCAGGAAATCTCGCAGCCCATGGGCACATCCCTATCCATATAAAACCTGCCCTTGTATGCAAATCCTAACTGTCCAAAATCATCAGGATGAACTGTAAACAAATGAAATGCAGACTTGATGTCAGATTTCCCCATGCTGGCTCTGAAACTGCAATGCCTCTCATAGGAATGGCTGCATCAGAGGAAGTGTATCTAACTCTACACAATTCCTGAGGAATCATTTCATGCACAAACTTCCCTTCAGGATATGACAATGCATTGCCCCCCCCGACTCGGAATGACGAGGCGAGACAGTATGTTGGGGGTAACTGGGCCACACTTTATTAACATATAACAATACAACAACAACAGGAGGGGCCAGGCATCCATTCCTTGGTTGGAACCACGGGGTCTCCCGGGACCCCTCCAACCGGGCAGCCTCAGGCGAGCCATCAACCCCCAGGTGGTGCAGTCGTTCGACAGCACCCACCAGGCCAGTTAATTTGGTTTCCTCCTCCCTGCCCCTGTTATTCTCCAACCTGGGTAATTCCCAGCGCAGGGAGGCGTTTGCCCTCCCCCACCCCAGCCCCGAGACCTCCTGGCCGGCAGTGCTGTGGTGAAGGGGCGTTTGGGGTTTAGCTGTCAATTGTAGGCTCCCTGCTGCCCTCCCTCCGCTTTTAGCCGCCACTGCCGCGGGCCTAGCCTTGCTATGGCCCCGGCCACCCACAAGCAGCCAATTCCGCAGCCAGGCCCCTCCGCAAATCCTGCAGGAACAACTCGGTGCCCACATCCGTCAGGTGCACCCCGTCCGGCCTGTAGAGCTCCCTCCTGCGAACGTTAAACTCCGGGTGGCCCAGAACTGCCCCAAATTCCCTGCAGACCGCCCTACATACCTCCTGGTTCACGCCCTTCCTGGAGCGGTTCAGCTTTTGTGGGTCACAGTCCGCCCGCCACACTTGCCGTGGTATCAAAGTTGACCACAAGACTCTGGAGGCCAGGAACCGAGCCTTCCATGCCGCAAGGTCCCTCAGAATTTCCAAAATTAGTGATTTGCCAGTCTGGCCTGTCAGATCATTTCCCCCCCAAGTGAATCATGAGGAAATCCGGTGGCATGCCCTGGGCCGCAGTCATCGCCGCTCCAAGGAACTCCCGCCACTGCATTCCCCTTTTCCCCCACCATTCAATTGTAGCTCAACTACCCAGCCCCAAATTTGGTCCCCATCCCAATCTGCGGGCATATTTCTCTGCCCAGTATACATAACTGTGACCCACAATGATCACTCTCGCCCGGCAGGCACGGCCCTCCGGTCCTGATGAGACAGAAACAACAAGTTAAAGCGCCGGCAACGGCTGCACGTATCTCTTATAACATTGGGATGCCCACCTCCCTAGCCGGCGGACAGATCCCTCATCATATCCCACCGCTGCGGCCGTTGACGCCGCCCCAATACGAAATGAATGTGTCCCAAACTTGAGCGTCCCCAGCCCCAGGGTCCCCCAACCCCTACTGGTCATGGTTGCGAACTGGAATTTGGTTAAAGGACGGCCGTCCCGATGGATAAAGACGTACCCCCTACTCTGGCCCCGTTGGGTCAAGTATTCGCTCATGGCCGCCACAGGGCATATTTTGCCCACAGAGCACGGACCTAGTCCTATCTCGGCCCCCTTCCCCCTCTGATCCATCTTGGACCTCCTAATTCGCACCACCAGGTTCCCTTCTGCCAGACGGATGTCCGTCATGCAGAGTGCTGTGAATGACTTGTCCTGCCCGCTCGCCGCCACCAGCTTGCTGACGCGCAGGGCACCAAAGAAGGCCAACAGAGAGGCCGCCCTAAATAAGGACGCCTCGTAGCTATCTGCACACACTCCCGGCCAGCTGGCGCACATGCACTCCAGAAGCCGCAGCGAGAGCGGAAAGCGGGCGTCCGGGACTCTCCCCCTCATCTGGGACCAGCCTGCCACCATGCCCCGCACCCGGAAATCCTTAGTATTGTCAGGGTGTCCCCTGAGCCTGGAGAAGAACGCTAGGGCGGCCAGTTTCCCCTGCAGGGAACCAGGCGCCAATCCCTTGCGGTGCAGATATACTAGGAACCTCTGCAGGTGCTCGATGGGCAGGGGCCATAGTCGGGCCAGGCCCTGCACATCCCGAAAAGCTGTGAATTCCCCCATCACTGCTGCGTAACCCCGCTGCGTCCGGGGGGCGACGGAGCCGCGAAGAGCTCCGTCAGCCTCGGCGCGCCAACCTGCCATACCTCCGACGGGATCTCCACGGGCAGCATGGCCGCTTCTGGGGCGAGGGCCCGGAAATGCTCAGCCTGTCGGCGGGACAAAGCATCAGCGATCTCATTCTCAATCCCTGGCACATGACGAGCGTGCACCACGATGTTAAATTGCAACGCCCGCAAAACAAAAGCCCGGACCAGCCTCATCACCCGGGGGGAACGGGACGTTAAGCTATTGATGACATATACCACTGCCTGATTATCGCACCAAAAGTGCACCACCGAGTTGGCCCAGGCCTCTGACCAGATGTAAAGGGCAGCCCAGATAGGGAATAACTCAAGGAAGGTGAGATCCCATGTAACGCCCTCCGCCTGCCAATCCTGCGGCCAGGGCCCGCTGCACCATTCCCCACTCCAATAGATGCCAAACCCCAGGCCCCCAGCTGCATCCGTGTGGACCTGGAACTGGGCACCCAACCGGAGCTCGTCCCTCCAGAAGGAGACCCCATTAAATCCCTGCAGAAAAAGACCCCACACTGCCAGGTCCTCCCGCATGTCCGCCGTCACTCTAGTCCTATGAGTGGGCTTTCGCAGCCCGTTCATAGCCGCGCACAACCGGCGCAAGAATGCACGCCCCGGGGCCACCACTTTGCAAGCAAAGTTAAGGTGACCGACGAGCTCCTGCAATTCCCTAAGGGAAATCTTGCGGCGCTGGTGGGCCTGGCTCACTCTGGCCCGTAGGGCCAAGAGCTTATCTTGGGGCAGCCTGCAAGCCTGTTCCCTCGTGTCGATCTTGATCCCCAGGAAGGTGATTACCTGCTGGGCCCTTCTGTTTTTTCCTCCACCAGTGGTAGGCCCAATTCGCATGCCAATGCGCGGAAACTGCCCAACAAGTGCCGACACCTGTCCGTGCCCGCCGGGCCACAGAACAGGTAGTCGTCTAAGTAATGGGCCGTGCTGTCCCACCCCGTAACATGGCGAAGCCGCCACTCTACGAACGAGCTGAACGCCTCAAAAATGGCACAGGACACAGAGCACCCGAACAGGAGGACCCTATCCATATAAAACTGACCCTGGAACCTGAACCCCAAGAGGTCAAAATCTTGGGGGTGGACTGGGAGAAGGTGGAAGGCCGAATTAATGTCACATTTCGCCATCTCCACTGCCGGACCGCAGGTGCGCACCATGCGCACCGCGGCGTCGAAGGACATGTACCTAACTGAGCAAAGCTCAGGTGGTATGCCGGCGTTGATGGAAGCCCCAAAGGGATGGGATAAGTGATGTATCAGGCGGAACTCCCCCGGGGCCTTCTTGGGCACAAAACCAATCAGTGACACTCTCAGGTTAGGCACAGGCGGGTCTTAGAAAGGGCCGAGTACACTGCCCTCCCTGACCTCCTTATGTATCTTCTCCCTGGCCACCCCCTCTGCCAACTCCAGAGATCTCAAGTTCTCTGCCAATCGGGGAATACGAGCCCCACAGAACGGAATACAAAACCCCAACTCAAAACCGTTAACTAAGAAAACTGCGGCAGCTCTGTCAGGATACTCAGCCACCCAACGCCTCAGTACCTCCAGTATAATTGGGCTGGGCCCCTTTCGCAGGGGGGCCCCGGCCCTCCCCCATCCTGAGGTCTGCCCTGCTGTGGGCGAGCCCTACTACAGCTGGTGGCTGGGTGCTGGGCCCCACAGACCGAGCACTCATGCTTAAAATGGCAGGGCTTCCTATTGCATACACCCTGTCCATTGTAGTCCCAGCAGACCAGCTGGACTTGAACCGGCTGGCCCGCAGCACGGGCAGGTGTGGTGGATGATCCCCTCCTAATTGTATGACCACTGTCATACCTATCTCCGAGCATGGGCCTATTCGGTGTCATAAACTGCAGCCAGAGGGGCGGGAGAGGCTCATCCTAGCGGACGTACGGGTCCAGGGCCACCCTGTGACGAAACTACTCATCGTACAGCAGCCAGCAATGTCCCGGATAATATACAAACACCCTGTATATGATATCTAAGTACTTCAGTAGGGCCTGGGCCCTCCAAGGGTGGGCTTGTAATGTGAGGGACATGAATATTAGATACGCTGGCAACCAGGCTGCCCAGGAGCGTTCTGGCTTCTTCTTGAGCCTGCGCTCCTTATCCAGGGGGTCCTCCTTATCCAGCTCCTTGACATCCAGTTCTCTATTGAGCAAACTAAAGATGTCCACATCGTCGCCCCTCCATATCTTTCCCCTAGTCACCTGGGACAAATGATGTCTGAATGGGGATGCATAATCCCCGTAGGGCATAGCGGCCGCCGGCACCCCAGGGTAGCCCGGGGCGGCCACCGCGCCCATCCAGGGCGACCCTCCCCCTGCCATATACCCAGCTCCCGACCAGCCCGCCGGGTGGCCGGGTGGCCATTGTGGTGGGCCACCTGGGTGACCCGGCTGAAAGGGCCCCACCCCTCCCATAGCCGAGGTAGGCTGGCCTGGGGGCGCAGATCCAGGCATCCAGGCTGGGATCGGACCCCATGCGGGAGCACGGAAGCCGGGAACTGGGCTGGCCACGTGTGGGCCGCTCCGTGTGCAGGTGCTGCCGCCCCAGCCGGGGCAGGGCCCCCTGGCCAAGGCCATGTCACAGTGGGCGCAGGTGCAGGCGCGCATGCCAACTCACTGGGGGTCGCGTTCTCCACGGAAGGTAGGGGGGACTGGACCCCTTCCACCATGGCTGCTTCCATGCCCCCATCTTCTTCCGACTCCGGCGGCGCCGGTCGCGACCGCTTATCTGTGGCTGGCGCTGTGCTGGTTCCCGCAGATGTACCAGGTGTCGCCTCCAGTTGCTCCAGGGCTGTAAAGTGAGCAGACATATTAGCAATCCTCTCTTTCAACTGGGCTCGCTTACGCGACTTGGCTGGCCATGCACTGGTTCTAGGGGTCGGCTGCGGCTGGGTGTCCGGCTTCTCCACTCCCTTTGACGCTTCCAAGGCCTTGAGCCTCGCCTCCAGCTGTCGCCATATGGGCCACTGCTCCTCATCAGAGTCCTTGGCCGAGCCGTGCGCCTGCTGCTGTGGCTGGCGTACTGCTGGCTGCTTGCCTTTGCCAGCCCTCTTGCCCTTTCCAGGAGCCATGGCTCCTTTCCTTTCTCAGGCGTGGCCGGGCTCCCCCAGCAACAACCAGTCCCCAGCAATGGGCTGCCACTGCCGGGGCGCCGGGCCACCAGATGCAGGGGGGGGCAGGCAGGGGGGGCGTCGGGTTCAACTGGGAAAATGGGCGTAGGCCAGCTCCGTCGCCCAGAGGCCGCTGGGCAGGCCGCTCTCTGTCCCAGGCAGCAGGCCCTCAGCCTATGGCCAGTCGCCCACTCTCCAAACCCCAAGTCTCCCTAGCAGGGCCTGGTCGTCGGCGCCCCTGTCGGCCTACCCCACCCAGCACGCCCAGGCCAGCCGCCCTCTAGCCTATCAACTCACCCCCAGCCGGGGGGTCTTCCTGGGACCCACGTTGTTCCCCCACTACAGCCTAAGGGGTGGTGAGGGGTGCGACCCGCCCAGGTAGCCTGCGCCCCAACACCACCCACGTCCGTCCTCCCCCACGGCCCTCCCCCAGCGAGGCCTGGATACAACCACGCTCCTGGCGGCCCGGCGGCCGGCCTCACGCCGCCCCGCCCCGCCTACACCAGCTCTCTCACTCAGGGGGGGAGTGCCAATGCCTCTCCCCCAATCTGCCGCCCGGCTCCGGACGGGATCCGGCCTCGGCCGCCGCAGCCGCTGCGCCACCGCTGCTACCGCGCCGCTGCTGCGGCCTGCAAAAGCCGCCACGCCGCCGCCGCCGCCACCAAAGTCACCGCACCGCCGCCGCGCCGCCCCGATCCGATCCTGCTGCAGGTGGGCTCCTGGTGCGCTGCTCCTCGGTCTTCCTCCTCCTCTTCACGACCCTCCGGCCGCCAAACTCAGGACAGGCCACAAACACGGCCCCTCCAAAATGGCGCCTGCCACGTGGCTCTCTGGAGCCTCAAAATGGCGGCGCCCGTCGGCGTTCGGACGGAGCTGCTCCTCCGAACGCCGATCCAGACTGTCTGCTGTTTGGGGGGGGGAGCCACCCTTTATATGGCGCTCCTCCCTCTGCCCCGACAGGACCTCCGGGTCCTGCCTCGCCCCTTCACCCTCCTTGGGAGGGGCAAATTGGCTCCGCGGGAGGACAAGCCGCCCGCGGAGCCAGCATTAACCTAAATACCCCAGACACCTCCTTGGGCACAATTCCTAAAGGGGACACCTTAAAAGAACATGTGTGTGGTGCCTCAAAAGGACCCAATACCCTAGTAAAAATGGGCTGACTCTCTATCCCGGCAACATCTCAGCCAATCAGTTAAACCTGGAACTTCAATTGAGCTGGGGCCCTTCTGAAAGAATACCACCACCCTGTGTGTTATTTTTGCCTCCAGCATCCTTGCTCCCTGATACTCCACTTCGCCCTTTGGAGCATGAATTGGCTCCATGCAGGCCACTGCATACTGAACAGATGTGTTTGCATTTGCAAGGCTTCCTGCTGCCACAGGCTTTTCCTTAAAGTCCCAGCAGACCAGGTGGGAATAAACTGCCTGGCCTGCAGCAGTGCGGTCATAATTAACTCATCCTATACACTGAATAAAATGCCCACTGTCAAAACACTCACCAATAGAGATGGGCACGACTTGAAAAAAATTTTTTTTGAGTTGTCATTAGTCGGGCCGGTTCCGTTTCGGGTCGTCTCCGTTTTTCGCGAAAATTCGCAAAAATTAGTCGGTTCGTTTTTTCATTTTTTCGTTTCCGTTAGTACTGGGTTTTGGGGGGGAGCGGGCTCCTGGAGGCACCTCTGTGGGGTGGGTGCCTCCTCTGGCCCGCTATAAGGCCCGCTGCTGCTGCAAAATGCTATGCAATAGCCATATGGATATTGCATAACTGAATGTGCAGACAGTGACTGTGAAGACTAGTGGATGGCACTGAACCCAGAGCCATAGTGAGATGCCTAACTAAGGGCCTTTATACACGACCCCTAAGCTCCGCAGGAAATGGCTGCAAGGTCCGGACCTTACAAGTGTTTTCCCACCAGCTCCGGACTTTGCAGACAATTAAGTGCGACCCCGCCCACCTAAGCGCGACCCAGCTGCACTTTCTTGTACCTGCTTGAGGTGGGTGAAAATCCCCAGGTCCGGATTTAATCTGGTCAGTGCAGGGCTCTCCTGGCTTCTGCTTGTGTTTTTTTGCCTCCTGCCCCTTTAAGAGAAGAGGTGGGAGGGAAAAAAGCAAGCAGAAGAGAAACGGAAGAGAAACGGAAGAGAAAGGGAGCTCCGGGAGGCTCCTCCAGGTGAGCTGCATTTTTTCCCCTCTTTCTCTGGTGGGGAGGAAGGAAGGGCAACGAACCCCTAAGATCTTTGGTCCGAATTTAAGGGACCAGCGGATCTTAGGGGTCATGTGAAAAGGCCCAAAGGCTCTCGCACCACCATGTCTCACACAGAAGGGAATTGTACTTGCTGCGTGTAGTGCAATGCAAGCAAGTAGATCTGGCTTAGGGTTAAGGTGGGTTAGTGCAAGGGCTAGGGTTAGGCTAGTGACGGGTAAGGTTACGGTGGGCTAGTGGGTTGCACCTCTGGGTGCCTCTCTGACCCACTAAGGAGACAGTCTGTGACGTATGGGTAAGGAGTCAAGGATTAGGGTTAGGGTTAGGGGGGCTGGGGCAGGTTTTAGGGGGCTTTTTGGCACATCCCAGAAGTCTCCATGGCCAAGTGGCCATGCGATTGGTGGGATGGCTCCAAAAATTTGCATGGTCATCCACTCCCACATGGCTGGCCACTCGGCCAGCCCATCATTGCGCAGGTGTAAAAAAATAAAAAAATAAAATCAATGGAGGACAGAGGAGGACAGGAGAGACATTTTGTTGCAAGAAAAAACCCACTGCTACTGTGAAAAATCTGGCAGTTTATAAATTTTCGCGTGTTTCTGTTGTGCTTGTGTGTGTTTGGAGCACGATTTCAAAAACAATATTGTGTTCGCCGCCCCATTTTGGATCCCCCGCCCGCACCGCATGGCATGGCGACTCGAGTCCGGCTGCCCAGGACGGGGGGGAGGCGGGACCCCCCCCCTCTAAAAACCACCCCTCCGGTAGGTGCCCTGTGCCCTTAGTCAAGCAGGCATTTTTCCGCCTGCTTTTTTGGCCCGGGAATGGGTGGGGGGAGAGTTTAAAAGTTTTTTTCCTGTGCCGTCCGTGCCGCTTGCTTGCGCTTTAATTGCGGCGGCTGGCGGCCGGCGAGACTGGGCTTTTTGCTGCCTGGCTGCGAGCCTGCGGCGAGTCCCACAGAGCAGCCCACTAGGACGGGGGATGGGGGGGAGGCCGGGGACCTCCAGAAACAACCCCTCTGGTAGGTGCCCTGAGGCACGGCAGGCATTTCCGCCTGCTTTTTGGCCGGGAACCGGGTTTTTTTAAGTTTTAAAAACTTTTTTTCTGTGCCGCGTGGCATCGCGCAATTGCGCGATGCAAGGAATGAGCACGACAAATCAGACCAAAATTGTTCGTTCGTCAGTTCGAGCTCGAAGTCTGGCGGAGTAATTCCCGTTACCGTTTCCATAGAGTAACGGAACCGAGTAACGGAAACGAAAACGGGAATACCGCTAAGTCGTGCCCATCTCTACTCACCAAGCATGGAATCTTTTTCTGTCCTCAAGCTTCTCAATATTTTGTTCTTTAATGTCCCTACCCGGTAGGTTGAAAACATTGACATAATCACTCTGCAACATCTTCTCAATTGTAGCTTGCGAAAGGTGACCGCCCAGTGGTAGGGATTCATCACCTTCCATTGAATCTTTCAATGGGACTGCAACAGTATTTTAGGTAGTTAACAGAGGTGGCTTGTATGCCATTGCTCTCAGTAACATCCTGTTAGCAATCCTATCTCCTACTGCCCCCTTCCAACAAAGGAAATCCAAGAAGCTGACTCCTTTATTTCATCAGTTAATCGCTTCTCAGGCAAGCAGGAAACAATTGTCAGGGCTGTTATTTGACTAGTGTGTATGGTAGTAAACAAAAAAGGGTATCTTGTAGACCAGGCATGTCCAAACTTCAGCCTTCCAGATGTTTTGGACCACAACTCCCACAGACCTTTGCCACTGGAAATACAGTCATGGAATTCTGGGAGTTGTGGTCCAAAACATCAGAAGGGCCGAAGTTTGCAAATGCCTGCTGTAGACCATTGTAACTGCTGCCATCAGTATTGTCAAGATTCAGAATGCCCTTTGCAGTCCGGGCAACCTTGTTTCTTTCTTGCAACACAGACACAATATTGTGCAGCAATATTGGGCCATGTCTCGGCATTATGAATCCTGGCTACAGAAGTACAATATCCCATGTTCATAAAGGTTGCTATTTTTAATTGAACAGACTAATACATAGAAATATGAAGCATGCTGTACTTCAGCCATAAGATTATTTTATTAAGACAGTGGCATTAGCTGCTTTTTTGTTGGCGGTTTCTTTATTGCAGGAGCGAGGGAATTGCAGATTATGTAAATACTTCAACAGCCTGTACATTTGGGACAACCTTGATAGGCAGACATGGTTCCCCCCTTTTCTTTGCATTCACAGAGATATGGGGAAAGAAAGAGTTCAGCATCTCCCTTCATGCCTAGCTTGGCAGAAATACAGAAGAAGGTGGTAAGAATCTTGCTGCTTCCAACTGTCTACAAAGCTCAGCATGAAATAAATAAAACACCCATTTCTTTCAACGTATTTGACAGGACTTGAGAAAAGAACAGGGAAATTATGACTAGATCTAGCAATAAGGAAGCTTGCTAGATTTCAAATGAACAGCAACATTCTACAAGGTTCCATGTAGTCAAATGCTCATCTTGCTAATTAATTAAGGGTCAAGTTATATGTTAAAGGGACTTGGTTGGGTTTCTAAAATATGAACATATTTTCCCACCCACAACAGGATTTCCATAGAGATATGTGTACTTTAAGCACTCAGACTTGAAAATTAAAAATGTTTTTATCTTCCAGTAGCTGATCAAGAAACAAAGCACACTAATGTGCTATAACAAAATTCTTTTACCACACGAGAGGGGAACTTCTTCTTTAAAATGTACAAAGTGCATAATCTAGATTGACCCTACATCTCTGCCCTCAGAGTGGGCTTCTAACATGAAAAGGAAGGTTCAATGATCATTAGAGTTTTGGATTTTCCAAGCCTGTGTGCTTGGCTCAGGGCCAATGGCAAACGATTCCCAAACCTACAACAAATTACAGCTTTTACTTTTACAGTTTGATGAGATTCTGCCCATTATCAAACCTGTACATACCCTATGGGTTTGTGTAGGTAAGTCAAACAAACCCTGTGTACCTCTGTAGTTGTACTACCTTTCATGCACCAGGAATATCAACAATACTGAACCTGTTGGATTTCCACCCAACTTTTGGGGGGGTGGTGGAAAAATCCCCCGTAATCTAACTATAGTCAAATTAGAAGTCCTTACAGATCTACCTCTTATTTAAAGCTATGAATGCAAACACACTACACTGAATAATTTTAGATTATTTCTTTATTTTTCCTATCCAAGCACCTTGGACACATATGCATACTACTATATGCAGGAGCAAGAAATCAAGCCGAAATAGGGTTCCATTCTCACCCTCCCTGTCACCAGTGCTAGAACAGGGATGGGGCAAGTACTTGCAAAATTTTCTCTTTCTTGGGTATTTTCAAAGTTTTGTCATGGTGAGACTTCCTCCTAAGACATCTGTCTGCATCAGTGTGGTTTTGTGGCTTTCTGTAAAAAATGAGATTGTACTTCCTTCCCTCTCTTTTTTTCTCCCATTTTCACCTGTTTTGTGCAGGAAACTGCCAAGCTCCCTGCAGCCTCATGAGCTTCCCAGTGAGTTCTTCCCGAGAAAGGTGCCATTCTGTGTGAGAATAGTAGCTATCCCACTGACTTGACATTTCCTTTGCCCCTTTCCGGTGAGTCCTGCAAGGAAACATGTCATTCTGCCCAGGAATTGGTAATACCCCTGCACAATCTGGCTTTGCCCACCAGCCGAACATTCACTGGAAACCAGCCGAATCCATACCCATGGCCTCTGCTGTTGAAGCCATCCCAATACGTAATGAATACATTCCAAAATGCCATCTGGATATGCCTGCATTATTCAATACACATAAAGTCATATGCCAAAACTGAAATTGTGTCAGTGGAACACCATCTCTGTGTTGAAACAGATAGCCACGTGCATTTCCAATCAAATAGATGGAGGACTTCCACAGGGCACATTTGGGTGAGATAGCAACTACACAGGGGACTCACCTGACCTTTGCCCGCTTGGTCTCTTTGATTTGTGTATAATCAGCACTAGATCAGATGTGCAGTCCTGTTTTGAGCACTAACTTGCTAACTAGAGATGGGCACGACTAATCGAAATTTTGTTTTCGTTTTTGTTTTTTTGTTTCTGCAAGGCAAAAATTTTTTCCAGGCCTGATCAGGTCTGAGTGAGCAACTAACTTGCTAACTCTTAATGCTGAGGAAAACGCCACCAATGACACTGCATGAAATTTTTTTCAGTCGTGCCCACACAACCTCGAAAACGCCACCAATGAAACTGTCCATACAACCTCGAACTATATCATATGTCTTCCAACCGTGGCAAGTTTACACAACATCTGTGGCAATATCGGTGTCCTGCAAACCCTCACTTGAACGCTCTCCTTAGGCCAGGCATGCCCAAACTTCGGCCCTCCAGATGTTTTGGACCACAACTCCCACAGTCCTTTGCCATTGGCAATCTAAGCTTAGAATTCTGGGAGTTGTGGTCCAAAACATCAGGAGGGCCGAAGTTTGGACATGCCTGCCTTAGGCCATCCCTCCAACATTTTTGAAATCCTGAACTCGCAGCTCGGGTGGTCATACCCTTGGGCTAATTATGTGCACCACTGCCAGGTTGTCACACCAGAATCTAATTGCTGAATTATCCCAAGATTTTGCCCAAAGCGACACAGAACCCACAACTGGAAAAAGCTCCAGAAACGTTAAATCATGGGTCAGCCTTCTCTCAGCCCACTCATCAGGCCAAGAGCCTGTGCACCAACAACCCCTGAAAAATGGGCCAAAACCCAGTGCTCCTGATGCATCAGTCTGCACCTGCAGTTCCACCCCCAATATTATCTCGGAGTGCCAGAAACAAACTCCATTTAAATTCAGATAAAATTGCAACCGCACCTTAATATCCTCCCTTATCTCACCAGACATTTGCCATTTATGGTGTGGGCTCATGAGTCCTGCCATACTATCACATAACTGCCATAAGAAAGCCCTGCCAGGAGTAACTACTTTAAATGCAAGATGTCTTTTTCATCCAGCTTGTCAAAGACTTCACTATCCAATTCCCTGTTCAGCATATCAAACACATCTACATATTCCCCCCCACACATTTTTTTATCATGGCTTCCGCTAAATGATCACCCAAAGGGTGAGACTCATCACCTTCAGACAGATCGAGGACAGCAGAAGTCACATTGCTATTATTAGTTTCAGCTACCTGCACTATGAAACTTGCTGGGTTGCTCCCACCTTCAGTCTGTGTGTAGGCAACCATAACTGATACCCTCAGCAGTGCCGCTGCTTTGTACCTGGGACTGCTACTTCTTAGGTTGTAAAAACCCTGAGTCTGAGCTACCAGATGCCTGTGTAGTGTCTGGCATGTGTTAGTGTCCCATGGCCACACTAAGGGCGTGGATGTAACTGGGTGTGGTGCAGTGGACTCACCTGATCTGGGCTGAACCATAGGTGAGGTGATTGACCTATTGGTGGGACCACCTGTGGAAAGATCCATCACTTGGGTCTGTTCCATGTCTCCTGGTGCCACAAGCGCCTGACTCTGTGCTGCCAAAATCTGCTGGCCTGCATGAGCCAATATGCCTGTCGCGGGTTGAGTCACAGGCTGTTCAGGTGGGCACAGCTGGCAAAGATGAGCTGGCAATCTCCCCTTCCAAAACAAAAAACAACAAAAAAAACAACAACAGTTTTGGACATCATAGATTGCTGATATATTTTAACAACTCAAGTGGAGGGTGTGAAGGGGCTTTCCTTTTGGGTGGTGCCTTGCTTTTGTCCTTGTTGGCACCCTTCTTAGGAGGTGTGTTACTATACTAAGTGTCATCCAAGCAACACAGAGAGATGAATGAATAATTCCTGAGCCAATAATAAAGTACTGTACTAAACTATTGTTAAGTCAAAATTAGGCCAAACCAGCTAAAGAAGAAAAAGGAGGGGATAAGGTGGGGGGTAAAAAGAATCAATGCAAGTCACAGCCTGAGCTGCTGCCTTGCAGTTTTGCTTTCCCCTAGCTCACAGAGCACAACGGTTGTTTGGCTATTTATTTATTTATTTATTTATTTATTTATTTATTTATTTATTTATTTTTTATTTATTTAATCACCGTGCTAAATTAACTGGACCGGAGCCCACTCTCCTGGAGAACAATTATCTCCCAATGGTTACCAAAGCTCTCAGACCTCAATAACTTCATGAACTTAAATATGTCTTAATGATTACTTGAATATGTCTTAATTGTGCTGGACTGTATATTGTCGCAAATAACTGTAAGCTGCCTTGGGTGCTTTCCCAAGGAGAAGGGCAGGTTAAAAATATTCTACAATAAAATTAAATAAATAAATAAAAATCAGGCACACAAGGAGTGATGAGTTCCCCCTTATATGAACTAAACTAATTAAAATTGATTATCTCCCAAACTGTGCATGAAATAAATTTGCTCAGAAAAAAACCCCTAACACACCTAATCCCTTATCCAACCTAATAAATAACTACAATAAGAATTTGGATCCCTAAACACACCCCTCCACCACCAGGCAGTCTCACAAGAGGCTAGCCTGGTGCCCTCCCTTCCCACCCTCACTAAGACCCTTTCCCCTAATTAAACTAAATAAACTATAAAGGTAAAATAACCGCACAAAGCAGTTGCCCGAAGGCACAAACCACACGGCTCAGCAGGGAGCAAGGGCAGAATCCACACAGCAGCAGCGGTGATGGTGCAGCAACCAGTGTTCCTGCTGGCAAAAAGAGCTGCAAGACAAGAGGCAGGGAGAAAGCTGGTGGAGCCTTAAACAGGAGTGCTCCCTGCCCTTGCAGCCACCATAGCAGGTGCGCAAAAATGCCCTGCAAAGGAACAAGTCCTCACAGAACCACCATTGTACTCTTCCACCCAAAATGAAAAATCTTGAAAGATTTCCTGAGGGAGGTTTGTCTGTCATGCAGCAAAATCTTGCTGCAAGGAGAAAAGAGAGATTCCACAACTGTACCCAATCGTTGTCCAAGAGCACGCAGCACTTCCCTCTACCACAACCCATACCTCCATAGCACACACTGGCTTAGTCAAACATGTTCTCCTACAACTGGCTTAGTCAAGCAGCCCCCAAAATATTTATACAGTTCTTTCGTTTACTGCTTTGCTCTGCTTGGCAATCCACTGCTGCCTCTAGTTCAGGGGTGAGGAACCTTCAGTCCTCCAGATGTTTTGGGCTGCAACTCCCAGAATTCTGTGTCCATATTGACATTAATCTCTAACTTGGCGAGTTGTGGTCCAAAAAATCTGCCAGGAATCCAAAGGTTCCCCACCCCTGCTCTAGGTACAGCCTGGTTTGTTCTTCTCTCCAATGACCCCCGTCTCTAATTAAATGCCTTGTGGCTATTTCCTTCCCCATGGCTTGCCTCACCAACTAAATTCGATACGATACTCTTGAGGTAAGTTAGCTAAGTGGCAGCTGCCACGACGTCACCTTGAGCGCATTCAGTCCTATCTAATTTCGGAAGCTATGCAAGGTCACTCCTGGTTTGCAGTTAAAGTAATGGCAAGGGTTGCCAGGCTGTACTAGGAAAGAATTCTGGCAGTCCTTTGAGAGTCACTGGAAATCCACACCGATAATGTGGAGTAAGATAGAACAATAGAGTGTAGGGCAGCATCAGAGATAGCCATGTGCCGTGGAATATCCTGTTCTTTACCTTTCTGTACACTGCCTTCCATCTCACTCAGGATATGTACTGAAAAGCACAAAAGTGTGTACTTCCTGCTTACAAGCACTTGCAAAATCCAATGTAAAGGGGAAGGGTTAATCCTCCCCCTTTCTTTTCCTTCAGGAATCCAGAAGAAAGATAGCATCTCACTTCTCCACCCAGCTTGAAGCGAGAGACCCTTCCCTCTTTTCAATTCTCTGGCAGGCCCCAGAAGACACAGGGGAAGTCTTGTGTCCTGTTGGGATTTTGTACTCAGTTGTTATCTTCTTTCTGATTTCCATGCATTTCCATCAGTGGATGTTGCTCCAGCTCATGCAGTGTATACGCATACGCCCTGTGTGTGAGTGCACATTTTCATTAATACAAAAAACTCCTTCCCTACTGCTCTTCAAGATTATGCCCAGTGTCTTTTCCAGTTCTGTGATTCATGAAACATCTTGAACCAAAGAAGAAAAGGAAAAGAAATAGGTATCCAAGTAAGAGTATGTTTCAGTCAACTAAAATTATGCACAATATCAAAACAAATGTTTAGCATACAGTATTTCATATGCTGATGAATGTCACCTTGCTACCTCAAACATCCATCAATGCATAATTCATCAACAGTTGCACAGGACGGATAAAAATATAAAAACACACAACAAATTGGCAAACACATATATAAAAATAGTGGGTGAAAATAAAATGAAACAGAGAAATAATTCAATCCACAAAATCTACCCCTTGAAAAAGAAAGAAGCCTTAAGCACATTTTAAATCAAATCACAGAATTTGTTTTCGATAATACTGGATTTATGTGTCTCATTTTGTTTGTGGAGGTAGTGGTTTCACTAAGAAGAAATGGGGGTTTCTGCTGCTCATGTTAAATCAAAGAACATTTATTTTGGTGAGTGCTTTAAAAAAAATCCAAATAGTGTGCATGGCTGTCACCAGCATGAGATCACTTTCACTTCAAAACAACTCCTAGAAACCGGTGCCGCAGGCACTGAGAACCTTTTTACCCAATAAATCATACAGGTGCTGCCAAGTCACTGGTAACCTGTCCATATAACAAAGATGAATGATGACTTGTGGCACGTTTATAAAAATATTTTTACAAGTATCCTTAAATAAAAGACATGGCAAGCATAAATGAAACATCACACATATAAAATACTGCTGGGGGCATATGTTGCTCTCTCTCTCTCTCTCTCGCTCGCTCTATTAACTAATATACTGCCACTACAGGAACCACAAAACAAATCAGTGACAGAGAATTGTGTGGTAACTTTATGTTTCTTTTCAAACATTGAACAACTGGCAGTATATACCTGAAGAACACCATTATTTTCCATCCCTTCCTACAATCACATGCATTCAACAGTATGCCTAACAGGACAAATCCCAAAGAGAAAGCACATGTGGGCTGGATTATTCTTCTGCATTATAAAAAAGAGAAACATAATTTGAATCCCTTCTTTCAAAGGTCCAAAAATCAGCTTAGTTGTTTCCAGACTAGTTATGAATATTATAATGCAGTGGTACCTTGTATAAAGGAATTAACTGGTTCCAAATAAAATTATTAGAGATGGGCACGAAACGAGCAATTTTTCATTTTCGTTTTCATTTTTTGTTTTGTTACGTAACGAAACGAAAAACGAATTTTGTCTCCAAAATGAAACGAAACGAAATGAAACAACAGAAATTATGTCGTGCGTTTCGTTTTTGTTGTGGCAAATACATTGAACTGTAATGAATGCTAACGAAACAGCAATTTTTCATTTTTGTTTTCATTTTTTGTTTCGTTACATAATAAAACAAAAATGAAATATTTTGCAAAAAATTCACAAAAAATGAAAACGAACCAAAACGGACCCCCTAAACAACAAACGACAAATGAAACACCATTTTTTTTTTAGTCGTGCCCATCTCTAGAAATTATGTTAAGCAAATTTTCCTTTATACAAATTTCCCATAGGAATGCATTGAAAATGGAGAAATCCCATTTTTATGTTGTATGGATTTGGTCCATAGGCGATTCTGTTAAGCAAATTTCCCTATCTCCGGAATATTTTATGTTGTACAAATTTTATGTTATACTCCAGTAAGGTGAAGAAACAACAGCATTTCTTGGTCTTTTCATACACAGCCATCTTCTAAAACCCCAGATGCAGAAAGCTGAGGATGCTCAGTTCCATATTCACACACACACACACACACACACACACACACACACACACACACACACACACACACACACACACACACACACACACATTTCTGGCTTCATGTCACTAGACAGCAAGTCAAAAACCAAATCTTACAAATATGACTTAGGAGACTTGTAGGTTTTGAGTTTCTGGAAATCATTGTGTTAAAGATAAACCTGATTCTAACAATGCACGTTATGTTGTTTATACAAAGCGCACACACACTACTGACAGCTCATTTCACAAGGAAAGATAACCAAAATGTAATATGGATCCACATGACAGCAGAATACTGTGACATAGTATTTGACTGTATTTTACGTACTAAGTCTTCTCTGAAACCAAGCCATCCGAATTTGGCATCAAATGCCAGCAATGGCAGATGGCGGAACAAATTTCTTCCCAGAAAGTTGCAAAGCTGTGATTCTGCAGCTGAAAATGCCAGGAGTTGTTTTGTCAACTTACCGCAATGACATGTGCTTCTTTTTTAACTTTATACTTTTCCTACACAGCAATACTGCCATGTGCTCTAAACACCAGTGTTCAATAACCTGTGTTCAATAACTACTCTCCCCGGAGATTAGCCTAGGCCCTAGATGCTCAAAATTAAACAATGCTTGGCATAACGTCTTCAAACCAGAACTACTTGAAATGCCCACCAGTACGATTCTGTCAGTGTAACTTTTAGGACAGATTAGGGATGGGCATTTCATTTTAGAACCAGTAGGTTATGATACATCCAGATCCAATTGCTTTACCTTTCTCTGTCTCACACAGGGTTACAATCCAATGAGGAAGCATGCTGTGATGTCATCTGTGCTAGATCTGTGATGCTGGCCAATCAGAAGCTGTGCAGGGACCGGCATCATCCTGCCTCCCTCTCTGATTGGCCAGCAGCACGAAGCAGGAAAGATGAAATTACAGCATGCTTCCTCGTTGGATTTTAACCCTGTGTGAGAAAGAGAAAGGTAAAGCAATTGGATCTGCATGTATCATCCGGTTCTAAGGACCACCTCAGGGCTCGCGTGGTTCGTTTCATAACCTACTGGTTCCAAAATGAAATGCCCATCCCTAGGATAGCTCATTGCAAGCTTAGAAGTCGGTGTAGGTGTTTCTTATGGAATTGTAGTTGTCTGATTTCTATGCTGATTTAATGTGGCAATTCCCTTCCAAAAGTTATACCAATATAAATATGCAATAGAACCCAGACATCTTTGCATATGCCTCTTTGTGCCACCCTAGAGAGCAGAAGGGATAAAGTAGGTCAGGATTTTGAAAAGAGAGAAGGGGAGAAAGGCACATATGTGCTGAGAAAAAAAGGTTGTCTTTGTATCAGAAGTTAGAACATATACTGTAGTATACACAGACAGAGTGTGTGTGTTACACATTGACAATTTATGATAGATCTGATACTCTCACAGATTCCAACCTCGAACAAAGACCAATATTTATTTAAATAACTCAACATTAAAAGGGAGGAAGGAAACGCCATCGAGCAGGGCTTTGCGGGAGAATACCTACTTTGTTTTTGTCAATTTGCAATTCTGCCTTTTGTTGCAGTGACTGATGGAAAGCACTCTGCTAAATCTACTGAAACCTTGTTATGGAAACCAGTGTTACGGATTTGCTTCAACAAGGTTTCAACATTAAGCACTGTTTGAACATTAGCACACTCAATATT
The DNA here is from genome assembly GCA_037367245.1 of Phrynocephalus guinanensis. NCBI lineage: Eukaryota > Metazoa > Chordata > Lepidosauria > Squamata > Agamidae > Phrynocephalus > Phrynocephalus guinanensis. Next base: position 61,988,467 of record CM074741.1, on the reverse strand, counting down.
TTACAGATACGCAAGGCTAGCAGCACTGAAGACAGCAGCGGGAAGGGTTGAAAACGTTTCAAAGAAGATAGTGGAGCTATCCTTTAAAATGAATGTATATATTAGATGAGGGGCGTGGTGGCTCAGTGGATTAGAGTGCTGAAATGGTTGGCTGCAAAGTCGGCAGCTCAGCAGTTCGAATCCCGGGTGCCATGCAATGGAGTGAGCTCCCACTGTTGACCCCAGTTCCAGCCAACCTAGCAGTTCAAAAGCATGTAAATGCAAGCAGATAAATAGGTACTGTCATAAAAAGCAGGAAGGTAAACTGTGTTCCATGCAGCCAATCCAGGCACATGGCCATGAACTTGCACAACACAGGCTTTTTGACTTAAAAATGGAGATGAGCACCACCCTTACAGTTGGACACGACTAACACACACGTGTATGTGTGTGTGGAACTTTTACCTTTACCTTTTTATATATTAGACAAGGATCGCTGAAGTAATTTGACTACCCATTTGATAGGAAGATGATAAAATTAGGCCTCAAGAACACAATTGTTCTCATTCATGATTCTGAATCATATACTGCTGCATAACTTAAATGTTTTCTGCCCAGATAGATGCAGAACTCTGCATCAATCCTGCTAGTTTATCCATGGCTGGACATATGGTCAGTCCATAACCGGTAACCTAGACTGTAGAGATTTCCTCCCCCTATTCCACATCTTTAAGTAGGCTTTGACCTATTGTGACCTTCACCTAGGGAGGATGCTGGGTGAAGTCAACCCTGAATAGGGTTAACATTTTCCCCCATTTTCCTATTCAGCACACCCCTAACTGTGGGTTGTTAATTGCTACTCTATTATATACACTGTTTCCTTTATTTAACATTACATTATGTATCATTAGTCAAGTAGCAAAAGCTTGATGGGAGGAAATCAAGAAAAGCAATGCTTTCACTCCATCTCTGACAATTATTGAGTGTGGGAGCATGTTAAAGTGTCTCTGATGAGTCACAGCCCACATCACATCACATTATTGTCATCTTCAGGATGCCACATGTTGACAGAAGAAGACATAATAAAACACAGTGCCTCAAAACTTTTTTTTAGTCTTGCACCAGAGGTGCAAAGGCAATTGCTGTCATCAGCCCTCACTGGCTTGTTTTATAAATCCAAGGGTCAGAAACGGGTGCACCTACTCAACCTGGCTTCAATATTTTTCAGCCGCAAGCTGTTGTAAGGTATAAATGAAAATCCCAGCTTAGTAGCATGATGTGGTGAAATACTGCTCAACATAAAAGAGAGATACAGTAAAAATTTAATAACACCAGTTGCTAAGAGGAACAATATCAGTGATATACAATTCTGGTTTCAACATTATACCTGTCTAGTATGCTCTTTGCTTGCACCTCTGTTAACAAACAGCACATTAAGCGTACAGGTTCGTTCTTATTTTCGCAGCAGTCTCTGAGCTATACATATCCACGAACAGACCATCTGTTCATTTCTAAAGCCCTAGTGGAAAGAAAGAGTAGCATCTGCTTCTTAGATTTCCCAGTATTTTTAGCTGATTTTAAATATGGCATTTTGCAGTGCTTGACTTGTTGGCTGCCTTTTTCTGCTCCCACAATATCTCAGAGTTTGTAAGTCCTAGTAAATGTTTGCATTACGCAGCAAAAGACAGAAAAAATAATGAAATCCACAAATTCTTCACAGCCACCAACTCCCACCAAATCTGGTCAAATGTGCCTTTTCACTGTTTCCAGGGTTTTTAAAAATGGAAGTGAATATCCTGGTAAGTCTTTGAGAATACACTGGTAAGAGCTTGGAAAGACTATTTTTTTAGTACAGTGGTACCTTATATAAAGGAATTAATTTGTTCCAAATGAAATTACGTTAAGCAAATTTTCCTTTATACAAACTTCCCATAGGAATGCATTGAAAACAGAGTAATCCCTAATCTCAACCATTTTTTGTGTTGTACAGATTCGCCCCATAGGTGATTCTGTTAAGCAAATTTCCCCTATCTCTGGAATTTTTTATGTTGTACAGATTTTATGTTATACAAACCATTTGTTATACAAGGGCCCACTGTATACACCTCCAGAATCAGCTGACTAGCACAGAGTAAGACTCATCATAGGGGCTTGTGATTTCTCACCAGCTTGCCTTAATGTATGAGATAGCCTGTGTTGGCTACGACCAAGAAATTGAGCAAGAGTGTGTCGCTTCTTTAGCAGAGACGAGGGAGAGACACGAGAAGGGAAGGTGCCAGGAACGTATACGTTGGTAGAGATGTAGAATGGACACGCGTTCACCAGAAGGGGACAGCCCATGAATGTGTGTGCTTTCTGTGATACTTAAATAATAGTTACAACAACAACAACAAAAGCTGCAGACACCATAGTTTGGAAAGATGCCTTGTACCTACTTCTTTTCCTGCAAGCTAAATTTTCCTATTCAAGCTAAATTGATCTAAGGGCAAAAAAAAAAAGACTTTCTTTTGTAATCCTAATTTAGAGCATGTTTTAAAAGAACACATTCTAAACTTTCAGAGATTCTGTGACTCATTGACCTAGAAATAATAGCATATGATAGAACTGGAGGAGGTTCCAGCACTATAGAGACCAACAACCCTGCTCCAGAGGGATTTCCAGTCACCGAAGCACAGTTTGGGGGGTAAATGTGATTCAGGATGGCAAAAGTGGTGAGAAATATGGGATCCAGCAGAAGTGCAGGAATAGATTCTGGTCATTCAATCTAGGCAACCGTTTCTTGAGAAAATATATCTTATTGTATATAAACAGCAAACAATATTTCCCTGTAAATAAATAGTTCATGATGGATGCACAAGTATACATCAAAAGACCAATGTAGTGATTTAGGTACTGAGAGAAATTGAAAGCTAGAAAGCTGTGCAAAAGCCCCAACTACTGCAAACTCAAAATCATCATCATGGGAAACTGCAGTGAATGATTTTATTAACAAACATGAGCCTTTAGCTTGGTTTGACCATCACAAGATCCCACAGAGATCTGATTTCCATTTTCACTAAGATCATGCCTATGACACACAGACAGATCATTGCAAAACTTGATATCCTTTCATATAAATATTTCAGATTTTGAAGCCAGTTTGTATGAGATGATTATTTCAATCTCCCAATATACTTAGACTGCACATTGTTGCTTACAAATAGATTGTTGGCTGTACTTGTGATGCTGCATCCACTTCTGCAAAATTTACTAAAAGGGCTCAAGTTCATGATATTGCCATTGGAATTTTCCTTCAGACTGTGGCATTGGATGAGAAAAATAATGTATGTTCTAATTCTTTTCACTTTTTCACTTCACAGTAATAACTTTTTGCATGACAAGACAGCTCATTAAGATAATGAGGCTGAACATTCATTTAAAATTGATTCTTTGAAACTAGTGTAAAAACAAGACCCCATGGAAAGTCTAAACCAATTTACATTCTCTACGGTATTTCAAATGTTAATATTATTGAGATTTTCTGATTAGTAATAAAAAAAATTCCATTGTTGAGGACTTGCATTTTATGATTTCAGAGATTGGAAGGACAATCCAAATTGGCTTTTAATTATCTATTTCTTTTACACTTTTAATACTTTTACTCTCCATAAATCTTAAGGTTTGAACATAAAGGAATGACATTCATTTTTAATGTAATTATTTGATAAGATTAGGAGTGCATGATTAATCAGATCTGTGCTATCATGTATAGGAAGAAATGCTTTCATACTTGTCATGGACAAATGGTGAAATTCTTAACAGTCTGACAAACATCCTTGCTGGAGATGTTCTACAACTGAGCCATATCACTATTGGTCCTTCACTTTGTCTTTGTTACCTTACAACAGCATATCACTGGAGATTAGTAAAACAAAGTTCATTCCTTATGGTATGACCATAAAAAGTTGTCAGTACATTTTGTAGCTCTTGCTTGTCTTCTTCTCTTCTTGAGAAGGTTCTTATACGATAATGCAACTAGAGATGGGCATGAATAAAAAAATGGTGTTTCATTTTGTTAAAGAGTTTGCTTCATTTTGTTTCATTTTTCATGAATTTTCAAGGGAAAATTCATTTTGTTGTTTCTTTAATTTGTTATTCGTTTTTACCCGCTTTTTTCCCAGTGCCCACTGCGCGGCCCCTGGGGCGTGGTCAGAGCTGGGGGTGCCTATGAACGGGCGTGGGAGGAATAAAAAGGAGCAGCAGTGTTAGAGCCGTGCTGCTCTGGCTGCCTAAGCATGGCCTCCTTATCTCCCCCCTTCCAATTGACCCCGCAATAACAGGGCACAGGAGGGAGATGCAAGGGGGAGGCTTTGAAGCTGCGCTGCTCTGGCCGCTTAAGCACGGCCTCCTTATCTCCCCTCCTGATAGGCCCTGCGATAACAGGCTGCGGGAGGGAGGTGCAAGGGGGCGGCTTCAAAGCCACGCTGCACTGGCTGCCTAAACGCGGCCTGCTTATCTCTCCTCCCAGGGCTGGGCTGAGGCTTGAGCCTGCTGAGTCCCTGGATGGCACCGACGAGGTGCGTGCTCCCTCCATGCAGCTTGGCGTGAAAGGACCTCTGGACCAGCACCAGGTAGGAGACATCTCTGCCCCTCCATTAACGAAATGAACAAAACCTAACCAATTTTTCTCGGTTTGGTCCATTTCGTGTTAAATTTGCCCCTAGGGTCGTTATTCATTTTGTTACGTAATGAAACAAATAACGAATAACAAAATGAAAAAAATTCATTTTGTGCCCATCTCTAAATGCAACTAATCTTTCCCTCTTTTTAACCCCCCCTCTAAACCCTTCATGTTTAATACTGATATTCCTAATGTATTAACCATAACTGATAACTGTTTGCCTCTGTTCATCTCTTCTCATCCCACACAGTGGCAGAAATAAAATAATAAGCAACCAACCACCACCACAATTGCCCTAATCATCCCTTCTTGCTTTCATATTTAATAGTGATGGGTACGAAATGAATTTTTAGTTCATTTTGTTATTCGTTATTCATTTTGTTATAGAACGAAATGAATAACGAACTTCACGAAATGAAAAAAAATTGTTTTGTTTCAGTTCATTTCATTAATGGTGGCAGAGATGTCTCTTACCTGGTGCTGGTCCTTCCTGGACAGTCCAGTCTTCCTGGCTACAGGGAGGGGGTGACCACAAAAAAACAAAACACTGACCGGCTGGGCTATAGCTGGTAGGCGGCCGTGTTTGGCAGTAAAAAAATTAAAAATAAAATAAAATAAAATAAAATAAAAGTCCCCCACAGAGGCTTTTTGAGGCACTAGCCCCAAGCGTCGACTGCATGGCCCCTGGGACCAGGTCGGTGCTCATTCTTTTTTTCTTCCTTTATTTTACAGTGCTGACCTGGCCACCCCTGGGGCTGGGTCGGTGCTCCTTTATTATTATTATTTCTTTGATAATTTTTCTACTCTGTGTGCCAAAATGATACTGACTTTGGATACTGTCTGAATTGAAAAAGGTAGCTCTGAACCCTGGCTTGTCCGGGGGTGGGGCACCTTTGCCTGCCATTCCCGGACTTTTGGTGCCAAACGCTGGCACATCTGGGACCTTTTGCCTGGGGATGGTAACCTTAATAAAGCAGCTCCCACCCTGCCCCTGCCTCATTAGGCAGCGAGACAGCCCCACCCACCCACCCTGGGGAAGGAGAATGAGTCTTAGTGGTCGCTATGGGGCCAGATGGGAATTTTTGGTGGCTACTTGATTGGCCGGTAGTAGCCACATGTTTTCACCCATCCCCTTCTCTTTTCGCATGGGACTGGGCATTAATTTCCCTCCCGGTGTTCACAATAACATTAGGCAGGTATGTTTAAGTAACTCATAAGCATAATTGTTCATGTTTGGGATTGTTAGCATTTAGCCTTTTGTTGAATTGTATTTTTTCCTTATGTTGTATGAGTCTTCTTTGCTCTTAAAACCAACAGGGGTATTTTGTTAAGGAAGTTTCAAGTCTTGCAAATTTGTGTCCTCTAGGGCAGCAGTTTAACAGCATTTCTTAATTACGGTACTCCCAATTAATTTCTTTGCTAACAAATGAAGCAGGAATGCACAAATGGAATGTTAATCCATTGTCCAAGCAGCATCACAAAGCTGAGTGTTATGTCTTGATTTTTTGTGTGTGGCATAGCAACATTTTGGAAGCCCGACTGAAAAGGTACCTTAATTAGAATTGTACTGCTATTGCAATATATAGAGTATATAGCAGAAACAATGGAGTGAACATAAAATTTAGAAGATTATTTCCAGGAACATACATTTATAAAAGGAGTTTGGAGCTGTGCAGCCATTAAAACAAACAAAATCAAAACAAGACTATGGATGATACCTTCATAGGCTGCTAGTAGAAAAATAAAACTTGTTGCTGAGCTTTCGAGAGCACAAGCCCTCTTTTTCAAAGCAGGTATAAAAGTCCAAACATGGCAAGGGATGTAATTTGCCAGGAGAGAGTTCTTAAAAGTTCACTTGGCAAGATGGATGCCAAGCTTCTTCTTGGAAGGCACAGGGCAGCATGGTCCAATGGGGCTGGACTTTACAGGCCAATTCAAACAAAGAGCTGCATGGTGTGGGCACCTCCCTCTTGCTTACAATCATAATCTCTATTGGCTCTTCGAAGCACAAGGCTCGTGGTTGGCCAGAGATGCGTTTGAAGTAGGAGGTTAATGCAAAAACACATGCCAAGTGAACTTTTGCAATATGCAAAAAGGTGGTGTTTTCATTGACTGAGCTACTTTTGCAGCAGTTTGTATTAAAGATACAGTTTGATAAAATGGTTAGAAGGCACAAAATGCATAAAATGCATATAATAATAATAATCAAAATATATTTGATGGAAAAAAACTTTTTTAAAGTTGTAATTCTCATATTTTTGTTGCCCGAAGAGCAACAGGAGTCTTTCTAAAAAACAAATTAAGCAACAGTTCATAACAGGTTCTAAATAATCTAGTAGTTATCAAAGAACCAATTGGCATATGATTATGTTTAAAGAGAGATCAACAACATTGCACAGATTTTTTTCTGGGTTTCATCTACATCACAGAACAGGAAATAATAAATGTACTGTGCATCCTAAGTATAACTGTAGTCTCTTGAACTATAATCCATAGAAGTAAATGATTACAGTATTTACTTTTCAGTTAGAAATCGGCAAAACTAAATGATATGGCTTGCACATCGGCTCAGTGATTTCTATAAGCAATGTAGCCACCTTTTAATTTTTACTATAAATTTATTTCCAATCGCTTCCCCCTTCAAAAAGTTTTCCTGCATTAGTATACCAAAATTTGACATAACTCCTTGCTTTCTCCTTATCCATTCCAAACAAAATTCATTTTAACTTATCAGAAATATCTCAAGATCTGAACCCTTGGCATGGCTTTGAAACTTACATTCTTCCTTTGGTTTAGCCTTTCCAACTTAACTATGATGAGCCCAGATAGCAACTCAGCAAACTTTCCTCACTTTTAGACCCAGTTGAGGGTTTCTACCTGATCAACGGAAATTACTGTGAAGCAAAACCATGAGTATGCCCTGCCACAGTTGCTCACCCTGGTGTGAAGTTTGGAGGGAGAATTATATATATTACTCAGAGAGAAAGGATGCCATTTAATGTTGGCTGAGCTCTGCCTGCTTCTATTTGCACATGACCACACCTGCACACACAGTATTGTAGCTGAATAATCATAATCATGTGCCATCAAGTCAATTCTGACTTATGCTACTGTCCCTTCTTCTGGGGGCATCCTGGGACTCTGCAGCTTGCCCAAGGCCACAAAGGCTGGCTATGCTTAGAAGAGGCGCAGTGGGGAATGTCTGTGAAGATTCTCAGTCATTCAGTTGAGTTTATCTGGCAAGCTGAGTTATGGCAACTGGACTTGCCACTAACTCTCCTCAGACTGACGAAGCTGCTCAGATGAGTAGCAAAACATTTCAATCTCTGAAGAAAAGAAGTCAAGTTGCCATGACTCAACTTCCAGAAACAGTGAAGAATCAAACTCCCAGCCTCTGGCTCTGGAACCAGATACCTAAACTATGGTTGTAGTAGAGTATATGGAGATACAAATCTATTAAACTCTCTTCCATTCAGGTTCTTATCTTTTCCAGCAAGTTCATTTCATTTCATCTTTTAATAAGATCTTGAGCTGTCTTCTTTCTGTACTGAAAATTCCTGCACATTTATGTATGGCTTTTCCCCTCCTTAAATTGATGCATTTGCATACATTTTTCAAAGTGTTTTTTCACATATATAGTTTTACAGGTGGTCCCCTCCCCCAAGAGGCACTTTTTTTTCCAAACACATTTTTCCCTAGTTGTGAAAAATGTAATAGAACTTTAGAGAGGTGTGGATTTCTGGCTGCAAATTGCATTTGATTCCACATTGGGCTGGAGAATGGAGAGGGGGAAAGAAATGGATAATAGTGAATTAAATTGTGAAACTACAATCTTTTCACATTGTTGGAGCAGGACAGGCTAGAAATCCAAATGAATTAAATATATGTCAAAAAGGGAAGGTGGCTGGCATGCTGGATTGGAGGAGTTTGGCTATGCAGTGGCTTGATTTGCCAATCTAATTTAATATGGCACAATAATATCTTACCTAATTTTGGTGAGCAGAGTACTAAGCCAATCTATTTTATAAGATGATGGATTTGATGTTTTAAATAGCTGTAGTGTCTTAGTCGAATACTCGATAGATAGAATCAAAGGACCCAAAAATTCTCTCACCTTTTGTTTCACAGAATGCATTCATAGAATTCAGTATTTAATTTTTTTAAAAAAATCTTCAGAGAGTGCTTTGTATGGAAGATGAGGATAAATGAATTAAATTCAAAAAGCAAGGGAAATTACTAATTTATAATATATCTCCAAAATGCAAATGTACTGAGCTTCAGTTATCTAGAAAAGTGAACAAATATTACTATGGGAAAACACCCCTAATTTTATAATGAATTTAAATATTAATGCTCAGGGTGTACTTTATTACAGTTCTTAGGCTTAAACAAAACGAGTGGTATATCTCCAATGCTATTTGCAGGAAAAACCGTTAGGCCTAATAATATTTTTACAGACTTAGGGGCAGATAAAGAAAATAGGTTGAATTAAAAAAAGTTTTAGTTTATAACCCTTTAAAATACAGCAGCATAAGCCAACAACAGTAACAAAGACACACATATGACAAAGAAGACAAAATTTGACCCGAGAATATTGGGGATCATTCCCACTGTGCTATTATAATGGACCGTTGTTGCCTTCTTTCTTGTCTTAAATAAAGGACTCATTGTTACGTACATACTATTTGTAATTTGTAATATTTGTAATATTTTTATACCGCCCATGTAATTTGTAATATTTGTAATATTTTTATACCGCCCACCTTCCGAAGCGGAACTCTACACAGTCTAATTCCATTTATGCTGGTTTCCTATCCCTTCTCCTCCTTGCTTCAGCTTTCAGATCTGCCTGAGTATCAGCTTGAATGTTTCCCAGACTTCCAGTAAAGGTTTGGGGGCTACACAGGAGACTGCAGCAGTAAGGGGAGATTGTGCATTACTGACTCTGTTCTCTAATCGCACTACCAGAAATCCAAGATTGGCTCTGATCACATTGTCAAAATGGCATAATCTGGGTTGAATACCATGACATTCTACAAGAGCCCTCAGCTGTATACTCTCTGAAGACTCAACAAGGTTAAGTTTCTTGACATGCCTCATAATAAGTATTGTTAGAGAAAAATATTCTACAAGATTATAAATTCGAAATGTGCTGCATTTGTACAGCAAATGCAACTTGTTTAGCCCAATCATAAATATATTATTTTCTATTTAGCATATTATGAAATTCTGTATTTAAAATCTATGTCATGTGAACATTACAATTAGAGATGGGCACAAACCAGAAAACCAGTGGAAAAAAAATGAACTGGTGAGTGGTTTGTTTTTTTCTGTTTTTTCCAACACTGTGTGTTCCTAACTGTTCCTGCCACTACCACCTCCACCACTGCCATGCCTACTTGCTCAGAGGCGGTGGCTGGCTCCTCTGAAGATGGCTCCCATGGTAGAGATGGTGGCAAGAGCAGGTAGGCCGAGGTGATGGGGCAGTGGGAAGGGTATGGGCAAAGAATAAAAGTGTTTGATTTTGCTTTGGCTAAATTGGGTCCCTAAACTGGGTCATGAAACGAACCACAAACTATTCCAGTTTGTCAGGTTTTTTTTGTGGTTCAATCCTTTCAAACGATTCTAAATTTCTCTGCAATGTTCTCACCACTTCGTTTACCTTACTTCTCTAGTAACAGAGGCCATCAGAAAGTTACGATACAGATAAATGTGATCTGCAACAACAACAAAATGCAGCATGAAGCACATCCTGGTTAGGTTTTCAAGCACATGTAGTCAAGAGTTAGTCAGCATGTCATGCCAAATGAGCATTGTTTGTTGTTGTCAGGTTTTCTTTCCATCTCATTCTCTTACTTTGTTTCTCACACATACAACTTTTCCTGTAGTGTGTGTGTCTGGAAAGTTTCTCTTCAAAGCAAAGCAAAAGCAAAGTGTTGTTCTACTATATCACCCCATACCACTTCATGTAGTATCAGGGCAGTTTACAATTTAATTACAGTATGCAGGCTACATATTGCCCCCCTCAAGCAAGCTGGGTACTCATTTTACTGTCCTCAGAAGGATGGAAGTTTTGAGTCAACCGTGAGCCTGCTACCTGGGATTGAACCCCAGGTCATGAGCACAGTTTAAGCAGCTGTACCGGCATTTAACCACCGTGCCACGATGTTCCTGTTCAGTCATGTACTCTTTAGTGATACTATGTTCTACACATCCAGATTCCATATAGTGACTGAAATCCTGTTTTGTTTTTTGTTTTGTTTTTTAGCATAGTAAGTCACAACTTAGAAGAGGTCCATTTAATCAGTGGAACTTATGGAGCTGTTAACCCACCAAACACCCACTGATTCAATATGCTTGCTCCAATTGTTCATTACTATAATAATGGATAGGATTTCAACCAGTGTCTCTGGTTTTCTTCAAGTCAGTTAGCATCCCATTGGAAGGAACATCTGCAAAGAATGTGAAAACTGTGAACAAATTCAAGCATCCCCTGAGAAATGACCAGAAGGATAGTGGGATTGCTTTTGTCACATACTAGAAAAACCATCCCGCTCAACTGCTGAATAGCTTAGTATCTTATGTATTTGGCTACAGCACAGAGGTTGGGAGTTTGATTTCTCACTGTGCCTCCTTAACAGGGGCTGGACTTGATGGTCAATAAGGTTCCTTCCAGTTCTGCAGTTCTAAGAGGAAGATGAAAATTATATCCCATTATCAATAGCCACTGAATAATGAATTGGCTACTTGTACCCCTCATTGTGCATCAACTTGTATGATCAGTGCATAATAAGGGATACAATACACATAAACCAGCAACAATTTATCATTGTAATTTATGTAACTGTATTACAGTCATCCAATGCAAGAGTTCCCAAACCCTGTGCTGTGGTTCCACGGAGTACTGCGAAACCCAGCCAGAGGTGCCATTGGGAAATGGAGGAAAAACAGAACTATGAAAGCTATAGACTGCTCCTCTATAGCCTCGTGGTGCAGTGGTTAAATGCCTGTACTGCAGGTAAAACTGTGTTCACGACCTGGGTTCAATCCCAGGTAGCAGGCTCAAGGTTCACTCAGCCTTCCATCCTTCCGAGGTCAGTAAAATGAGTACCCAGCTTGCTGGGGGGGGGGGCAATGTGTAGCCTGCACACTGTAATTAAAAAATTGTAAACCGCCCAGAGACTACTTGTAGTGGTATGGGGCGATATATAAGCAGAACACTTTGCTTTTTGCTTTGCTTTCATAGCTTTATGTCAAACAGGAACAGGAACTGGAAGTGGAAGCCTGCCTCTCCCTTTCCTACCTCTGTGGTCCCCAGTGGAAATGCTTGCTAGGTGGCTTCAGGAGTCTCCTGGATCAGGTCCTGGAAGAAGATTGGCTCTTGGGATATGGGATGGCTGAGGACTGGGGTGGGGGTGGGGGTAAATATCCTGCTCCTGGTGGGAGAGAAACCTCTCAAGGAAGGGGAACTATGAACAATGGTCAATAAATCAGAGGAGGCATGAGGGCCAAATGTTAGGGAACCACTGATATAATGTGTTCCTCTTGTAACATCAGTTAGAAGATGCATGCATTCTCCAGCCACCATAGGATTCTGTAGTAGGCAGTGTAACCCTGTGAAACATAGACTCCATGGGATGCCTGGAGTGTGATTCTTTGGCTCAGAGATCTAGCCTTATAAAACTGGAACTCTGAGCAGATTCTGAGTGTTTCCGATTAGAAGGGAAAACAACAAGACCATGGAGACTCTGGAAAAATGAATATGAGGAAACATTTTGAGTTGACTTAGGAAGATAGAACCACAGCCATCTGCCTTTACGTGACATTTATCCAGCAGTTTTATAGCCAGAGCCTTTCATTACAACTCTAAATTTAATCCAAGACTGCTTGGAAAAACTCATGTAAGCCCCATTCATTGAATGAGTCTATTCTCGTTGGGACTAAGATGTGGATTTTGGCCAGAATAAGTAAGTTCTCTGCATTCTACAAAATCATGACAAATACTGAATGGGTGCTTATTTCCCAATCCTCTTTATCTATCCCAAACCTTTTACAGTAGATAGTGCTATGCCAAATTCCATACCCCAACCTCCTGGAATTTCTTTTATTTGTTATTAACAAGGCTTCTGTTTTTCTACCTTACTCTCCCAAGGCTTCAGGGGGATTTATAGTGGTCTGCAGTTACCTTGTTACTGTTAAAGAGTATTTTCATGTTGTACACTTTTCAAGGGATTTGTAAAGACTCTGTGTTTCAGGATTTTAAAAATAATTCTGGGGGAGTTGGGAGTTAACCTCATCCCCCCCTTGACCTGTTTCCTAACAGCACCCCAGAAGTGATTCTAAAGAAAATGCAGGAATGTTCTTTCTTACACACATACCCTTATGATGAAATCCTTCTCTCCTATCCTTGAGAAGTTCATTCTCTTATATTTTTTTTTGGGGGGGGGGGTCAAAAGCAGTGTCTTTTGTATCAAATTGAATCGTTAGGAATAAAATCGCTAAAATAAAAATAAATAAAATAAAATAAAATAAAAATTGCTAGGAATAAAATGCAAAAGTGTTCTGATTATATAACACCCCATACCACTTCAAGGAATCTCTGGATGGTTTACAGTTTTAATAAAGAATGCAGGCTACACATTCCCCACCACCACCCCCGCAGCAAGCTGGGTACTCATTTTACTGACCTCGGAAGAATGGAAGGCTGAGTCAACCTTGAGCCTGCTACCTGGGATTGAACCTCAGTTCGTGAGCACAGTTTTACCTGCAGTACAGGCATTTAACTACTGCGCCATGTGGAAATGTTTTGATATACCAGTAAGTTATATAGGCACATGGTGTGGGCAATGCTAGCAAAGAATGTAGCTCTGGTTAGCTATCTCAATGTCATTCACCAGCAACGTATCAGCTGCTGTGTTATGTTATATAAATCCCTAAGAAACAGTAGTTACAGTTCAAGGCACACTGGACCAGACATTGCTTTCTTCATATAAATGAATTCCCAGCAATGTATGTTCCTCCACATAGATTTTAAGCATTTGAATTGACACAACATATATATTTTTAAAAAGCCATTCAAAATGCATCCCACTAGAAGGGTTGCCTTTATCTATAAACATGGTTGAGGAATTCTATATAGAAATGATGGAGAGGATTTGGGAATGCCAGCAGTGTTTGGCACATTCTGAGAGATATCTCAATGGCTCTATGTCCAATTAAAGTGAGCAACATTTTAATCTAATGAATCCTATTACCTGAAGCATTGGCGCTCCATGTATTTTTATAAGCTATTCACTACATTGCAATGAAAAGCTGTTCCCATCCGTAGAGCAATACAGTATCTGATTTCATGAAGCCGATTCAATGTATGATTTAAATGCCATGTGTTTCACAGTTCATAATTGTTTATTATAAACAAAACAAACCAACATAATTGGATGCACTGTAACACTTATGAGAAATGAGCATTTCAAATGCAAAACAGTTATGAATATGCTGATACTTCTTAATTCAAATTTGAGTCACACAAGAGGGTTAATAAGCAAACTCCTTTTCAGCAGTGAATTAAGCTGAAGAGCATTGCTGCAATGCTTTCTATTTACATTTGTGTGTGTGTGTGTGTGATGCTGAGCAGACCTTCAGAAATTTATTAATATGAAATGACCCTTAATTCATCTTTCTTGTCCACCACCGGCTTACACCCTTGCTCAGATTATGCCGTATAAAGTAGATGAACTCATTTCTACCCTCCTCTAGACAAATCTGATGCCATCTTTTCTTGCAAAATATTTTTTATTGCAAGTATGATTCTCTATGGGAAAACTCAGTAATTCCTTGAGAGGCTGAGCTAACTATAATAATACAAGCGAATGTTTTTAATTCAGTTGATTTCATATCCCCATTTTGTTTGTGTAGTCAAATCCCCCAGTGCTTCATGCCTTGTAAATCACTAGGGCTATGATTATCCTGTGATAACTACAAGCCCTGTTGAGCCTTACTCTCTAATTGATAGTGTACATAGAAAGTGTTTGTGCTGCTTTCAAGATTAGCACCCACTTTCTTAAGCTGCATGGATATTTGTTTGACATTCTCAGAATTGTCAATATTCTAGCACCTGTTCATACACAGTGGCACTCACCATGAAGACATTTCATATTTTAATGTGCATTTGTAGACCATAGGGGTTTGCTACTGAAAAGAAAAAGCTTAGGATTAGTTTGTTGATGATCTGCGTTTTATTTTACAATGCTCTTCTATCAGAAAATAGTACTCAAATAATAGAGATATACTTCAGTAAAGCAGTGGCATAGCAAGGTTTTGGGGTGCCTGGGGCCAAAGATGTTTTTTGCGCCCCTCTGGCCCTCACCAACTCCATCCTATCCACCCAGTATTCCCGTGTGTGGGGGGGGGGGCACACGTGCATGCATGTGGCAATGAAAAGTTGGAGGAGGAGGAAGAAGAGGGCGCCGCAGCCACTGCTCTCGCATGCCTGCCTGCCTGCAGCCGGACTTGGAGATGGTGGGTGGGGGGATGGTAGGCAATTTGTCACCAACCAATTGCTGCACCCGGGGCACCCCGCCCCCTTGCCCTCCCCACACCAGGCCCCTGCAGTAGATAACTGCCATGTGTCTGTACTGTCACAGTGGATGCTATCAAGGGTGATAGTAGCAGTACCACTTGTTGTAGAACCAAATAATGTCAGGAAAGGCTGAGGTTATTTGGACTTTGGACAAAATAATGCATTTCCAGTGCCACTTGTGGTCTAACCTTGGTGCCTAAGGCCTCTGAGGCCCCATTGAAGGCTGGGACCCTATGAAGATATTTGTGATCCCTTCAATTACATTACTGCTAGTGTACATGGCAATAGGATGGCAACTTGAATTAGGATGTCTGAATCCAAATAATCCAAGAGGAACATGTTTGTGCAATAATTATGTTTCCTCTAGAAGAAGGTCCTTCTCATTTGGCTCCCAAGTTGATTTGGTGCCAGAAAAATGGGCAAATCCCGGTACTATATCTTATGAGATTGTGCGCCCTATAGATTGGCCAATGTTGTAAGATTGGTTTCTGTCTTTTCCCGAGTCTTCATAGTAATATGACAAGTATAAGGGAGAAGGCATTGGCTGCAAATGCAAGCCAAGACTCACAAATGGTATAACATTAGAAGCAGTGTTCCTGCAGAAAATTATATCCAACATGTCCTGCTTGAAAACATGAGCTGAAATATTCTTGTTAGATTCACTGATTCCTCCTTGAATCTCAATTTATTGGATAAATATTGGACAGTCTCTAGCATTCCAATTTTGGACAAGGTTTCAGTGCATGTGTGGTGGTGTCCCAGCTCTAGTAGTTCCTGGTGGAGATGGGCACAAAATGCCAAAATGGCGTTTTGTGTTTGTTATTCGGGCCCTGGGGCCCGCTTTGTTCCATTTCCATTTTTTGCCCCCCTGGACCCGCTTCGTTTCCGTTTCTTCGTTTTTGGGGAGCGGCAAGCTGTGGCTGCAGGGAGCCCTCCCAGGGCTCGGGCGCCACCGGAGCTGGAGGCATGTGGGCTGGGAAAGCGTTCCCGCAGCCGCAGGGAGCCCTCCTGGGGCCGGGGCAAACCTCCTGGGAAAGCCATCCCGCAGCCACGGGGAGCCCTCCCAGGGCCGGGCGCCACTGGAGCCGGTGGCAAGCCTGCTGGGAGAGCAATCCCGTGGCCACGAGGAGCCCTCCCGGAGCCGGGCGCTGCTCCGGTCACCACCCAAAACAGACCGCCACCCCTGGAGCACTGCCGAGTGTTGCCCTCCCTTGGGCCCCCTCCCCAAGGACCGATCTGCTGCTCCGTCCACCACCCCCATCAGGTCGCTACCCCGGAGCCCCATGCAGCACCACCCTAACTGGGGATCTTCTCCCCGGGAACCACTCCGCCCCGGGAGCCGGCACCCCAGCAGACCGCAGTCCCCCACCCCCAGGCCTAGACTCGGGAAACCTGTGGGGGGTGCCGTTGCATTCCCCCTGTGCTCCAATCACACTCCGCTCCTGCTTCCGAGCCAGCTGCACCATCGCGGCTTCGCCATGTGGCCAAGATAGTGCCAGGTGCAGCCAAGCTCCAACATCCTCCCCTCCAAAGCCTTCTGAGTGCTGACAAAGAGGTCAAGATCCCGGAGCCCAGCCCTCATAAGGTCTTGGATCCCGCCTCTTCTTGTGAGACCGGCAAAGTCTCTCGTCGGCTCCGGCAGGGAGGGGGCAAAGAGGCTCCACCAGGCCCAGCCCCCTCTTGCCACCCTCCGCTTGTTGAATGACAGCCCAGTGGGCTGTCATTCACCAATCAGAGATGGCTGGACAGGGGGCTGGGATCCCAGCCTCCTCTCGCCGTCCTCCGCTGCTCCATTTTTCATCATGCGAGCGGCGTGACGCCAGTAATGGAAACAAACAGAACCGAAGAAAATTTTCTTGGTTCTGTTCGGTTCGAGCCTGCCCCATCGCAGTGGTCGTTATTTGTACTGTTACATAACAGAACGAATAACAGAGACCGTTATGGTCGTTTTGTGCCCATCTCTAGTTCCTGGATAGAATGGATTTTATAGATCCAATTAAATTTGGTCTTGTTGTGGATCCTACATGGATTTGCTTGCCTTGATAATAGGCAGTGGACAGGGTGTGCCTTCAGGGATGCCTTCTTGTAGTTCTGATCCTTCTTGGATAACTGAACTCAGAAGGCAGTTTGAAGGGAATCCTGTTTAACACTCTGACGTGTGGTGCCCCTCACAATTTGGTCATTTCACCAATATTATTCAACACTACATAAAGCTGCTGGGACAGGTTGTCCAGATTTTGGGGATTTGATGCCATCTCTATGCTGATGACACCCAACTCTAGTTCTTTCCGTCTGATTGAAAGGAAGCTGTTCATCTCTTGACCAGTGCCTGTTGTCAGTGATGGGCTATAAGATGTCTAATAAACTGAATCTCAACAAGACAGAGATCAGTCACAAGGAAAATCATGTGATAGGGAACCAGCCTGTACTGGATGGGTTATACATCTCCTGAAATTACGTGTATAGATCAGGTCTATGCTCTGAAATATGCTCTGCATGGGGCTGCCTTTGAAAAATATTTGGAAACTTCACCTAGTTCAAAATGCTGCAGCCAGACTGCTAGCTAGCACTGCCTATGGGAACCATGAAAATCCCTTATTTCAACAGTTTCACTGGCTGCCAATCTATTTCCAGAATCAAGTCAAACTGCTAGTTATTACTAGAGATGGGCACGACTTAGCGGTATTCCCGTTTCCGTTTCCGTTACTCGTTTCCGTTACTCTACGGAAACGGTAACGGGAATCACTGCCCCAGAATTCGAGCTCGAACCGACGAACGAACAATTTGGTCTGATTTGTCGTGCT
Organism: Phrynocephalus guinanensis; assembly: GCA_037367245.1. Classification (NCBI taxonomy): domain Eukaryota; kingdom Metazoa; phylum Chordata; class Lepidosauria; order Squamata; family Agamidae; genus Phrynocephalus; species Phrynocephalus guinanensis. Next base: position 61,970,445 of record CM074741.1, on the reverse strand, counting down.
CGTTACTTGCATCGCGCAATGCCAAGCGGCACAGAAAAAAAGTTTTTAAAAGTTAAAAAAAAACCCGATTCCCGGCCCTAAAAGTAGGCGAAAACTGTCTGAGGGCACCTACCAGGCCAGAAGGGTGTTTTATTTGGGGGGGGGGGTTCCCCGCCCCCCTCTCCTTGGCTATTGCTACTGCTGCGCTGCTGGTACCAGGCTGGGAAGGCGCATCCATTTGCCATGCAGTGCGGGGGATCCAAAATGGCGACCGCAATATTTTTTTTGAAATCGTTGCCCAAAACCCCACCAAAGCACCACAGAAACATGCGAAAATTAGCTATTTTAAATGCTTGAATTTTTACAGTAGCAGCAGTGGGTTTTTCTTGCAAAAAAAGTCTCCGTTGATTTTATTTTATTTTATTTTTATTTTATTTTTTTACACCTGCGCATTCGCAATGATGGGCTCGCCCATGGGAGTGGACTATGCAAAGTTTTGGAGCCATTCCACCAATCGCATGGCCAGGTTTTGCTGACTGTACCAGGCTGGGAGGGTGCATCCATTTGCCATGCGGTGGGGGGGGATCCAAAATGGCGACCGCAATATTTTTTTTGAAATTGTTGCCCAAAACCCCACCAAAGCACCACAGAAACATGCGAAAATTAGCTATTTTAAATGCTTGAATTTTTACAGTAGCAGCAGTGGGTTTTTCTTGCAAAAAAAAAGTCTCCGTTGATTTTATTTTATTTTATTTTATTTTATTTTATTTTTTTACACCTGCACATTTGCAATGATGGGCTCTCCCATGGGAGTAGACCATGCAAATTTTCCACCAATCGCATGGCCACTTGGCCAGGTTGACCACAGAGACTTCTGGGATGTGCCAATCGGGCATAAACAGCCCACTAATCGTAGCCCAAACCCGAACCCTAAGCCTAACCCATACGCCAGTACACTGTCCTTCTAAGTGGGTCAGAGAGGCACCCAGATGCACCCCAATACTCACCGTAACCTCACCCGTAACTAGCCTAACCCTAGCCGTTGCGCTATGCCGTCTTAACCCTAAGCCAGATCTACTTGCATTGCACTACATGCAAGTACGTGAGACACAGCGGGTGCAAAGAGTCTGCCAGTCCGTCACTTGTGGCTCTGGCTGACTCCTGCTGCTCCCTCCAGGAGCCCGCTACCCCCTCCCCAAACCAGTACTAACGACAATGAAAAAACGAAAAAACGAACCGACTAATTTTTGCAAATTTTCGCGAAAAACGGAAACGAGCCGAAACGGAACCGGCCCGACTAACGACAACTCGAAAAAATTTTTTTTCAAGTCGTGCCCATCTCTAGTTATTACATATAAAGCCCTACATAGGTTGAATATAAGCTATCTGAGGGAATCAAAATCACACCATTTGAAACGTTTTTAGATCTCCAGAGAAGATCCTCCTCTCAATTCTGCCATCGTCCCAAGCTCATTTGATGAGGACACAAGTGAAAGCTCTCTCAATGGCTAATTTGGCTTCTCAGGGCAGTGTGTTTGAAAAGCTGGGAGCAGCCCCTTACCTCTTGTCCTTCTATTAGTCAGGCAGACCTTTCAACAGTGACTTGTCTCAGGAATGCTGGGTTTCGACTTACAAGGTGTTTAAAAATGTTTCTATGCTCTATTTTTAAAATCTTGATGCGTGATTCTTTTCTTTTTTAATGTGATATTTATTTAGTGATTTTTAAATGTGATGGTTTGTCCTTCTGTGGTCCTTTTCAGGCAGCCTTTTAAGCAATAAATGGAGATCCACGGATTACTTTATTTGTGAAATTTAAATGTTTTTAATTGTTTTTGAAATGTTTTAGAATGTTTTCAATCTTGGTTAAATCATCATTAGTTGCTTTTAATGGCCGGATAACTCAGTCATTTTGGGTACCTGGCTGTGAAGCCAGAGATTGAGTTTTTGATCCCCCCCCCCGTTGAAAATCCCAGAAGAGTCATCCTGTGGGTTGTTGGGCAAACTACTCAGTCCCAGGATGCCCCCAGAAGAAGGAATTGATAAACCAATTCTGAATTCTCCCTAACTGGGAAACCCTGAGCCATAAGTCAAAAACTGACTTGATGGTACATCGTTATCACCATCATTATTATCACTGCAGGCGGAAACACTTTGACAGCCACCTTTGTAAAGCTCTCACATAGGATATATGTATGTAACTGTGGTTTCAAAATTCTGGGTCCCCAAAGGGCATAGTGCCACTTCCATCACACCCACCGACAATTAAGTAGGGATGTAAGTCTCACAGCATCCTTCTCTCAGCCAGAAAAAAGGGGGGTCTTCTTTTTCTCATGTTGAAATATCTGTGTAGAAGTCCTCCCATAAAGAACTCTCCCATAGTATCTTGTAGGATTCCTCAGAAGCTTCATGGATATATCTGATTGTAAGAAATATTGAACTGTGCAGGACTTCTATAATTCCTGCACAGGACAGCATGTTTAGTACACAGGATTCACCTTGAAGTGGCTGACAGAACACCAAGTTTTGCAGCATTGTAACAATCCTTGTTCAGAATTCCCACACAGGACCTATACAAAAGGATATTAAGGTTCACAAAGGGGCATTAAGCTTAGAAGAACAATAGGAATGGGAGGGAAATGAAACTAGATGCTCATGTTCATGGAAAGTTGGAGATTCTCACTGATGCAGGGGAGGTCTGATGGGGAGTCTCATCAAAACTGCTGAAAAATGAAAACTGTAGTAAGTTCTTATCACATCTCTACCATTATTCCTACTCTCTGGAACTAATGTGTGTTGTAATCCAATAATGTTCAGGGACCCCAGGCTGGGAATCACTGAATAACAGTCATGATGAAAACAGATGTTATGCCCAGATGAAGAACAGGAAAAGATACGATTGCTGTTAAAAGGATAGCAAAGTGCTTCTGAAAAAGGGAAATAGTATTTTCAAGATCATAGTTCCACTGTTCGGTTTGTCAAAGTCTCAGTTGTGATTTCATCCAATGTACTTCCAAGGTTCAAGCAAAACCCACCTTAAAAAAAATCAGAGTCTGCTTTGATGACTTTTCAAGTATATTATCTTCTGTAAGAACTGTCCAACGGGTAAGCAATGTTGATGGGAATTTGACAAACGTTAAGATAAATGGGATGAAATTTACTGTAGTCCAAACAGGGTAAACTTTCCATACCAGGAAAGCTTTATTTTGAAAAAGTTTGTCCACATCACTTAATTTTAATCTTTTCCATTTGTCACTGACACTACCAGCTGCTGAGCTATAATGTTTTCCAGACTGAAAACAAGTGGATAGGCAACCATGATTAATGCCCTTGAATCAGGTGATTGGACATTATTCTCTTTGACTGGTGCAGAATCCTCACTTACATCATTCCTTGTGTTAGGGAAAATTAGTTGGGGGAATTTGCACTTCTTTCATCACATGCTCATCTACTGTCTCCTTCAAGTAATTATAGAATCATCATGTACAGGCTACACTCAGGAGCCCAAGTAGTAGAGATGGGCAAAAAATGAACAATTTTTATTTCCATTTTCGTTTTTTCATTTCGTTACATAACAAAATGACAAACGAATTTTGTCTCCAAAATGAAACTAAACAAACAGAAACACCAGAAATTTTGTCATCTGTTTCGTTTCCGTTACTGCAATACAGTGAACTGCTTTAAATGCTAAAATAAATAAATAAATTGAAATTAATGGTAATGAAAAGGTAATGAAATGAATGAAAACAAAAACGATTTTTTGCTAAAAATTCACGAAAAATGGAAACAAACCGAAACGGACCCTCCACATGACAAATGACAAACGAAACTCTATTTTTTCTATTCGTGCCCATCTCTACCAAGTAGACAAGAAGTTATATGTGGAGTATTCATCTCTGCTTCCAGTGTACATCACAGCATCGTTGCTGCACGCATCACAGCAGAGTAAATGGGAAGGTTTGAATTCAGATGTAGTGCTCAGCCCATATGTTTTATTATATTTAAAGGGTCTTTGGGGATAAGTTAAAATTTAAGGGAGTGAACTGCAGCTGCCAACTGTAGCGGGGAGATTCCCACAAGGGCCATGCTCAGAGCCTTTCCTCCTTTCTGATATTTCTCCACTTTGTGCTTTGTCAGCTCGCTTGCCTATGGAATTTTGGTAACAGGCTTTTGCATTAGTAGATGTAAAAATGAGAATTGGTATCAAAGACAAGCCTGTTAACTTACAGAGTAGGAATTTATACGTTAAGGGAGTGGGACTGGTAGAAATACATGAGTCGGTCCAAAGGAAAAGCAGTCAGACAGACCGAGTAAGCCAAGGATTGAAGTATCTCTCATGGCATCTCTGAATATTTGCTAAGGTCAGAACCGAGAAAACTTGAAATGAAGAAAGAGGCAATAATTTATTACTTGTACCTGCACATCACCTGACATGTCAGCTTTAACATCTGATACAGATTCAAGATGGGATGCAACTAGTCTTGTATAATTTGATCATACAAGAAGTTGGGAGTTCTTAGATAAGGCTAGGTAATTTTTGTTCCTCCAGATTTAGATACTGTAGTTGATGCAGGTCCTATTGGTGTAAATTTGTTTGTCTTGATTGCTGCAGAGCAGTTTACATGGGGATGCATTTGAAGACTGTTTGAAAATATCATCTGGTTCAAAATGATGCAGCCAAACTGCTGACTGGCGCTGGTTACAGGGAGCACAAAACTCCCTTATAACAAAATATTCCCGGGCCTGCAATCTGTTTCCAGGCTCAAATCAAAGAGTTGGGTATTATCTATAAAGTTCTATACAGCTTGAGACCAGGTTATCTGAAGGAGTGTATCGCCCCATTTGAGACTTCACATTTTTAAAGATCTTCTGGGGAGGCCCTTCTCTCAGTTTCAGGACCTCCCCAAGCGAATCTGATGAGAACACAAGAGAAGGCCATCTCGGAGCTGTCCTGAAGCACTTGCCAGGTTCACCCTCTTCCACTTGTCTAGTATCATGGACATATTTTCCTTTCCAGGCAGGCTTTTAAACATTAAATGTCTCAGGAATGCCTTATTTCCTTACAGAGTTTTAAATGTTTTTAATGTTTCAAAACTATAGATAGATAGATAGATAGATAGATAGATAGATAGATAGATAGATAGATAGATAGATAGATAGATAGATAGATAGATAGATAGATAGATAGATAGATATTCTACTAGGGAAGCTCCAAACACAAGCATTTGGCCTGTCCTCAGAAGAGTCTGCTCTTAAACTTCCAGCCATTGTAGAAGCACAAAGTCTGGTCAGTCTTGGCAGTCAGAAGTGAAATATTTCATTTTATGACACAAACTAACACTAACGTGTGTCGCATTTAGGGTGGATTAGTCATTTCCGCTGAGCAAAAATTAATTTTCTTGGTGAGACTCATATTTCAAGTAACTTTTAATGGAATTTTGAATCAAATGCACTGCAGTATTTGTTTTTATTTTATCCATTATTTTCAATAGATAAATGAGATTGATACTGATTGCCATTTCAGTGCTGTCTTCTTTGATGGTAACAAAAATTGCTTAAACAAATCAAATGCATTTTCCCACTGTGATTTATCAGATACATCTGAAAAAAGGCCCCCCTCTGCCCATGGCCCCTGTAGTTTGTGCACACCAGACTTTCAATAATTGTTATTTACTAGGATTTTTGTTATGCTTCATTAGAACTATTCATGCAGGCACAATTTACTTGAAGAAGTTTATAATTGAATAAAACATACATAAAACTATAACTCATTTTGACACAAGTTAAACTTATACTAAATTTCCATGGCAAGTACTTAAAAATGGTTTAGAAAAAAATGTGAATTACATATTTCGTAAGCCTTAAATTTGAAGTCACCACAAAGAATTGCCATTCAAGAAGTTTAAGGTAAACAGAGACATTTCCTCAGCATTTACTCTCATTAATGTGCCCATAGTATGATAAAGTTGTTGGCAAATGGTTGAAAACATTGTCAGTGACTATCCCATTATGTTGACCTGTTCAAAGTATTTTGTAGTATGTGGTGACAGATGCACATTTACAATTTCGCAAATGCATTCTACACACTTACAAACAAGCTCCAGTAATCTTTGAAATGTTGATCCAGGTACTCTTAAAACAATATTTTTATTACATTCTTAGAAGCTATTTTATTCATCTTTTTCTGGTCAGTTTACAAGGCTGCATGGATTATTACTCATTGCTTATGAGTTAAAATTCATTATGCTACTTGTTGCTGATTGGTTGGGTGGGTGGTGACTGACTGATTGAATGAGTGAGTGTGCATGCGTATGAAAGCTTGGCTGTGTTTATAAATTTAACTCAGTTGGACATGTTGCACTTTCGTTTTCTGTCTTGCTGATCGCAGCTGTTGAAGTTGTGCTGTTTGGTTTGAACAGGTCATTTGGCCATGGTATGTTTTACTGACAGACTGGTTGGCAAGTAGGATGACTCAGAAGAAATGTAGGTGTTCCCAGGTACAATACAATAGGGCTGCTTATCCATGGGGAACCAGTTCAAAGCCTGCCCCTTAAGACAGTCTGTTAGACCTAGGGCTCTTCTGCACCTGCATTTTTTTTATCTCGATGGGAGCTCTATGAGTATGAGCCATGTTGAAATTTTCTCTCATTCCTCAACATGCTGAAGCCTGAAGACAATAAGGAACACATTTACTTGTTTGCCTGGGGATATTGAAAAAGGGGCTGGCTGGAAGGGAGAATGGGTGGAAAATGGGGAACCTCCCCCAGTAGGCAGGTTAGCTTATGATAGTGTCCCTCAATCTGCCTCACATCCCAACCCATTTCTGCGTTTTACAGAAAGGCTGCTCTGAACGGACGCTGCCTCAAGTTGTCAGAACGAAGTGAAATGGTGGTGGCTTACCTAACAGTGATGGCAAACATTTGGCATTCCAGATGTTTTTGGACTGCAATTACCAGAATTCCAAGCCTGTATTGCCAGTGACAAAGGACTGCTGTGGGAGTTGCAGTCCAAAACATCTGGAGTGCCAAAGGTTCACCACCACATGTTTTGGTTGCCTCTAGTGGCCAGTCTTGTAATTACAACTTGAAAAATCCATATTTGCAGGTATTGTACTGTACAGAAATGTACAGAGGTTATGAGATCCAAAGAAGTACATAAAGGAGGAGATGACACTGGACATCAGAAAACAGGACAGTGTACTTGTATTTGACATTTAATAAAGTGTTAAAAGAGGTGCTGTGGCAGAATTCTCTAGAAGTCAAGGGTGTTGCCCTGAGAGGGTATATAGAGAGCCTTCATGCTCTATTTGATGTCCGAAAACGTGGTATCAACTCTGCTACTATCTTGAATTCAGATCCTGAATGCATTCAGTTCTCGTGTGTCCTTTGTCAATGTAATAACCTTGTGTTTTACTAGTTAAGTACAGTATGAGTTGACATCTCAACCATAACAGCATCATTTTTATAGCATCACCCAATTTTATTGTAGTCTTGAGGGGGTTATATGTAGCTTCTGGTACCAGCCATTCTGATATTTAGATAGCAATCAGCATGCCAGCATGGAATTTTCCATATGATCAGAGAGTGTACCTTCTTCCAGATACCACTGGACCAATGTCTCAGTTGAGAGTGAAAGTATATTTTATGGAAAAATAAACATGGCATGCAGCTATCTCATTTGTCCATGATGAAATTTTCTTAAGGAAATGTCTCAACAATTACAGTTGCAAATCAAAACCATTTGGTGAGGCCACTGTGAGATACAGGGAACTGGACTAGATGGGCCCTTGGCCTGACCCAGAATGGCTCTCCTTATGTTCTTATCTGCATACATTCCAATGATAAAACACAACACAATGGTAAATGCCAGGGACATTGGGGACAGAAATTACAATGGTAAATGCCAGGGACAGAGGGGACAGAAATTACAATCTTTATTTAAAAAAACAAACAGTTTAGGGATGACTAGTGCAAAAAGTTATAAACCTACAAGCCATGTTGGCCATGAGTTGGTGGAGCTTTTCCAGAGAAGGCAAAAGTTGACTTTTCACTTAAATAAGGAATATTATCCTTAAAAAAAGAAAGTAGAGATCTTGCTATTTTAATGCTTTTAAAACAGAATAAAAACTGACGTTAATACAATTACCTAGTTGGTATCACCTGCAGGTAGTTGACTTGAAAGTACTATGTAGCTTAACAGCCTCATTAGAAACCTGAACGAAGAAGGGAAAGGATGATGCTTGCTGGATACATGAATGGGAAAAGAAAGCCTATGGGACATTATCTAATGGCAGCAATTATACAACATGCAACAGGATGAAAGTTCAACAGCATAAATATTGATGGCAATTAGTGAAGAATTAAATGCACAGTTTAAAAGGTAAGTGCCATATTAGAATTAAATACTTCAGTGGAAATATTGTTTGGAAGAACAAATGGAAAATTATCCCTCAAAGTGGTGCAGAATCGTAAATGCACCATTACTAAAAGGATTTGATGAGGAGTAAGATAACATGTTCGCATTATCCCCTCTTCAGCTACGAACATGTAACTAGGAATATAAATATTGCAACTAATGGCAGTGATATGAGCAAAAATAAGATAGGAGAAAGGCCACGGAGAATTAAAAGATAAGGAAATCCTGGTGTGGAAGACATAATCTTTCAATAAATGCATGAGCTAAACTCGGAACACCAACATCTTCTTGAAGAAACTCATGGAAATGTAGAATGTGTCAAGGTCAGACATTCATGATCAGCTTTTCACGTTCGGATATATTTATTTAATGCCTGGCTGAATGGGTGAACAGTGAGCTGGAGCACCTGGTTGTGGTGCTAAAGGTCAAGAATTAACCCCCCACTTCGCCTTGTAGAAGAGCCAGCCTGAGTGGACTTGGATAAGCAAGAGTAGCACTTGAAGCAAATGCCTTCTGAGTCCTCTGTCCATAAAACTCTGGAAGGGGTCATCATATTGTTATTTATATATCTAATTATAAAAACACCATGCTCACCACTGTATATGTGTTGGAAAAAGTGCATTTCTCTGTAATGTTATCTGCAGTAGGCAATCCTGCAAAGAATGATGTTCATTTAAATATGTGTATTCACTAATGATGTAGTATATGGTCATGACTATATAAAATGACTGCAATTGCACTGTTTTGCACAAAATTGCTGTACTCGGAAGATGCAGAATAATGGCAGGAACCCTGCAAAATGTCAGCTAAGATGATTTTGTCCTTCTTGCAAGTGGAAAGGTGTAAACAAGTGTGATTCCAAGCCAAATTGCAAAGTTCCACCTAGTGCCTCAACCAAAACTCTGCCGATGTCAAGATGAAAAGTCATCCAGCCTCCAGAATCTCATTTTCACTGCAGGTGGAAAAATGCTTCTCTTTCTGCATAAATAATAAATTGACCTAAATACTTTTGCTTAGTGTAGTAAGTTTCACTAGAGTAGGCCCATCAAATCAATGGGGATTTGGTGAGTCAACTCTTTTCTAATTTCCATTGATTCAAATAGGCTTACTGTAAATGCAACCTTACTTTAGCATACTAAGTCGCTGTTAGGGTAGGCGCTTTTGAATCAATGGTCACAGAGCTGAGTTATGAAGCTCCAAAGGCGGTGCACCTAGGAAAAAATCTACCTTGCCAACTGTCCATCTTCAAGGAAGCTTAGTCCAAGGTGCCAAAAATCATATCTCTCATATTGACACCATCTTCATAGTCAGTCATTCACCCAACGTATTTCCCTCTCCCTTTCTATTCGCTTTCCAAGGAGTAGTAGTAGGATGGATGAGGAAAATATCTATTAAAGAAAAAAAAAAGAAAGGGGGGGGGTCCTGTGGCCATCACAAAACACAATTGCGAAAATAGGTTACAGGCGATACCTTTATAGGCCCTTGTATCAACCCTTTTCTCCCCCACCTCCACGCCAAAAGGGGTTTGTATATCTTGTAGTGCCAAATAGAGCTGGGTAAGGGTGTAGGGGTGGTATATGACCCATGTTCCTTTGTTTGAAGAATGGGGGTGTGACTTAAGAAGCAACTTTTTACAACTGCCCTTCTTGCCTCTAACATGACTCCTGCCCTGGCTACAACATCATGTAGCCATGGACTTTTAAGAACATCATCTAAACAAGGACTTTAAAAGTAACCTCCTGGTAAAGCACATCTTACCATGTCTGAACTTCTGGGACGTGCTTTGAAGAACAGTTTTTAAAACTTGAAAGGTTGCAATGTTGCTTTTTTATTTTTAATAGTGGCCTATAAAGGTATCACCTGTAACCTATTTTTACAATTGCGGAAAATATCTAGGTTCCAGAGTCCTTAAGTTTCCTTTCCAGAGCATTGAAGTCTGATGTGATCTCTTGAAAAATGTATTGTTTGTTCCCACATGGGTGGGAACAAAGAGATATGCATCTATGGGTTTTATGAGCAATGGCAACCCTTCAGTCACATCCCTAAGCATGAGAAATAAACTTTTGGCAGGGAGATTTTTTTGTTCTCTTTCTTTCAAGGAAAGGTGGGTTTAATTGTGACCTGGTGTTACCAAAGAGGGAACTCTTTTGGTAACCCATGTAAATTACACATCCCACATGCTAAGAGAGGAAATTGTAGGGATATTTAAACAACATTTCTATGGAGGTTAGATACCTTTGTAACCTGTGTGTGTCTGAATAAATATTGTCAATGTCACACACATTTTAGTTTCAGAAAAAAATGATAATTTTATTGTGCATAATTTGCAACTGTATAATGTTCCTTTCTATACAGAGGGAAGACGAGTGAATTCATTCAAAGACACACAGTACTTTATAACAACAGAATTTTGCCATAATATGTTTTAGCCTTGAAGTGTTGAGATGCTGAATAGTCTGAAGCCTTATTTTCTCTCTTGAAACCTTGATATTATCTCTGATAAAAATCCATACCATACTACCACCCACCTTCTAATTTATCTCCTTTTGTGTTTCTGCCATCATCCATTGAACACAGAAGAAACGAAGAAAAGCATTTATCGTGTTTTGGAAATTTCTCCAGTGTTGGTTGATTGTTCGTGGGTGTGATGGTGGCCTCAGTGCTGGAGGGTAACTATGCACACAACTTATTTTGGTATAAAATTTTACCACAGCTATATTGGTTAGAAATGACAACAGGTCTCTGCTGCCCAGGGCTTGCAACTCTACCTGCCAATCACTCCTTTTCAATCTTTTCATCTACCACCCAAGGCATTACTTTGACTGATTTTAAGTTACTCAGATCCTTTGGTTGTGGGAATTACCCTGCCAGAATTCTAAACCAAATTCAAATCTTTCCCAGATTTAACACACAGCTATCTTGTTGTGATACCTGGCTAAGAAGGGAGTCTCTCTGTGTGAAAGAAACAGAACTGCATCAGCACTGCCTGGGCCCATAATGCTTCTGGCCCAACCACTGCCTATTTGCCCTGCTGTCTCCTGTGCAGTGCCCAGTCAGGGAAACCTGAAGCAAGGGCTTCTGCCTGGCAATAATCCTTCTCTCCGACATTGTCTGAGGAGGACTCACCTGATATTCCCCATGTCGTCTGAGTCCTCATGTCTTCTGCTGCATCTACTTTCTTTTCTCTCCTTCTCTTCTTGATCATACCCCCTCCCTTCAAGGGCACACTCACCACTGGAGGAATACTCAGTGGATCACGGTGCCTGGTGTCCTCCTTTTGCACAACTACATCTGGCATGGCTTTTGCTTTGCCACAAAGCTCCTTCATCTGAGTTGTGCTGGCCTCTGACTACTGCTTGGCCAGCTTTTCAAACATCTGAGACAGACTGGGCAGCACTGTGATCCTTCGCCAAATCTCAACACCCTTGCCAGGCCTTCAGACTGGGAGGTCCGTGTTGTTGCTTGTGGCTCACACTTGCAAATTGCCAAATGCCACTGGTGGCATGCATTTGACTTTGCAGCCTTTTTCTGCCTAAGCCTTTGGGCAGGCTCCCCAGTGCTCATGTCATTACCCATATTCTTCATCCTTATCTAAAATCCTTTTTAAAAAACAAATCTATATATCTCTGTCAAAGCTAAAACATGTAGGAGCTGGACCACCCTGCTCCTTAAACCATTTATTTTATTGATAGTAATTATGAGTTTTTGGGCTGTTTGGCCGTGTTCTGGAAGTTTTTCTTCCTGACGTTTTGCCTGACTCTGTGGCTGGCATCTTCAGAGGGCAAGGAGCTCACAGAACTAGGAGTTCTCTCTGTGCTCTGCAGGTCACATTTGCACAGATCACAGAGAGAACTCCTGGTTCCCTGAGCTCCTTGCCCTCTGAAGTTGCCAGCCACAGAGACTGGTGAAACATCAGGAAGAAAAACTTCCAGAGCAGCTCGAAAAGCTCACGACTGCTATCAGATACCAGCCATGAAAGCTTTCAAGAATACATTTATTTTTATCCTATTATTTTCATTATACATCTTCATATGCTCCTCTGCATGCTTGCTTTCCAGCACCCCTCTCTCCTCTTCTTTTTTAAACATGCGGCTCCTCTCTCTCTCTCTCTCTCTCTCTCTCTCTCTCTCTCTCTCTCTCTCTCTCTCTCTCTCTCTCTCTCTCTCTCTCTCTCTCTCTCTCTCTCTCTGGTGCTCTCTACAGCCTTCTCTGTTGCCTCCCCACTTGCACAATGTGGAACGTCCCACATTATAGCTGTGTGCTGTTCCCACTGCTTGTTCAACTGCCCTCACCTCTGCCTCTCTGTTTTGCCCCTTGTGTACTCTCCCCCTTTTGTAGATCCTCTCTATGAAGCTCAGGAACAAAAAAGAGCTCTCAGGAGGCTGGTAAACTGCCTCAAATCACCCAGCAGACCCGCTGTGACAACCCAGCACCTTGGGTCTACCTGGAAAATTGGTCCCACTGTCAGTTCAAGGATTAGAGCTTGAATTGTTCCTGCAATCCTTAAAGTCTCCAGAAAGCAGAGTGTGGCACTCCTATAGTTCTGGATAAATTCCAACATGTATTACATTGTGTCAGCTCTGAAAATATAGCCAAATAAGAAAGAAAGGAGACAAAACACAGCACTATAAACCAGTTCAAAGTAGGAATGTAGAAGGGATGGCAGAAAATAAAATTCTTACTCTCTGTGATTTTCTGAATCCTGTTATGATGAGACTATTTGCTGGGACTTTGCCCTATAGCTGCAATTTCAGGCTTCCCATGAAATTGAGACTATTTTGGTTTCATTCTTTATCTGCTCTTTCATACCATGTTCTGGACAGCCTAATGTCTTTCCAGGGAATCTTGGGGAGGAAACACACCATGATGTGGCAGGATTATGTGGAACGTTTATAATTCTGCCCAGACTGGTATTTCTTCCAGGGGGGAAAATGGCCACACACCATCCAATAAATCCTGTAGTACTTCCCCAGGGTAAGAACCGTTCACTGAAAACTTTGACTATGATAAAAGCGAGAGTTTCCCCCTCAGATTCTTACTGGGAGTGAGAAGCTGCAAGACTCCAATCCCTAATTCAAAGACACTAGAAAGCTTGCAGATGAGGAATTGGCTACTTAATTAAATTACATAAAACTGTCGCAGATCTATGCAATCAAATTACATGAAATTGCTCCTTTCTAGAGCTTCTTTCACTTAGATTCACTCAAACCACTGTGCTCAGCACCCTTCCTTCGGCTGCCTTTTCATCTCCTTTCCATGCAGAAGGTCTCCTGTTGAGTTCTTAGCATTATCTGTCAAGAAGAAGGCTGCAGAAAGCTGGAAAAAGTTTTGCCTGAGATGACGATCAGCAGCAGCTACCTCAGACAATAACACAGACCAGTATCCAACTGAGTTTCTTTTTTCTTCTTCAGTGGAAAGTTCCAATAGGTTAGTAACTCACAATCACATTATGGATACGAACACGGCCATTTTGCAAGCTGTAAAGGAAACCCATCCTCTTCTTGGATGACAGCAGTGCTTGGACCAGTGGAACGATCCAACATGACTGTATTAGAAGAACTTTCTACTCAGCAGAACTCTATAGGGAATTGGCCCATCTATTTACTGAGGCTATGCCTCAGTGACACTTGTTGCTTCTCTGTTACTGGATCCTAATCATTCCCTATCAATCCAGTAAGGTTTAGACAAAAAGAAATGCACTGCAATATGAGCATTTGCAAACTTCTACATAAATGATTGGATATTGTGAACTTGAAATTGAGAGAAACTAAACCTGCCGGGCAGAATTCAGCATACTGTATGACACTATTTAGTGCTTGGCTGTTAAACAAATATATTCATTTATTTTCATAAACAAATGAAAAATTATATATAAAATAATTCAAATAATTTGCCAAGCTCTCTTGATCAAAGCAGCCCAAAAGAATAAGATGACATTCTTGACAGTGGTAGCAATAATACTAAGACACAAAGGAATGTCTGATTATTACTAAGGACAAATATTGAAAAATGTCCAGAAATTAAATTAAATAGTAACAAAGATTACCAGTAAAGACAATATAATCACTGAATAACTCCCCAAATGTTCTGATTCACTTATTATTATATACTTTTATACTTAATATAGCATAAATTAATATAACATAAACAACATAATTAGCATAAATTACCTATGCTTTATGCATGTGGTTCAAAATAAAGCTGTTTAGTTAAAAGTGGGTAGGAAAGTGACATACCAGCAGTGAGTGTATAAAGAAAGAACATTTTAGAAATGCCAGCTGGGTGCTCTTGCTTACCTATTCAAAAATTCAAGAACAAAGGCAAATCAATTGTTAAGTTAAGAGAGAGTGGGCCTTTGAAGGTCCCAGAAAGACAATTGCACCACTACTTTCACTGTCTATTATACAACTGGTTTCTTTAGAATATATTTGAGACAAAGATAGTTTTTTTCAAAAAAATTAAAAATTAAAAGAATAATATACACTTATATTATTGTTGGCAGTAATTCATGTTAATATGATGCCACACATCCTTGATTGAGAATAAATTCTGAGAACACCCTTGAATTAAGTATTGTTGCTAGTAGTATTGTCTGCCACTTCTGAATAAACTTGCTTCAAAATTGGGTGAGAGTAGCCAGTGGACAAAACAGAGTACATTCACCTTATGGACATAATAATCTTAGAACTGCAGAGCTGGAAGGCTCATCAAGTCCAGCTCCTGTCAAGAAAGCTCAGTGGGGAATTGAATTCACAACCTCTGGTCCCACAGCCGTTGCCTCTGAGCAGGTCAGATTTAGAACAACACATTCAAAGAGAGATTAGCTTGTTGATGCTACCCAATGTGTGTGTGTGTTGTGTCGTTACAGTTGTGACCGACTCTTCGTGACTCCATGTCCATGGAGTTTTCTTGGCAGGAGTACTGGAGGGGTTTGCCAGCTCCTACTCCAGGCACCTACAGCACCTGGTATTCCCTGGTGGTCTCCCATCCAAGTACTAACCAGAGCCGACCCTGCTTAGCTTCCGAAATCAGGCAAGATCAGATGTGCTTAGGGCATCTAGGCAAAGCTGCTACCCAATGTAAACTAAGACAAAGATAAGGAGGCGATTGTTGTAGATAATAGTACCGAGCATAGTGTAAAACATTTGGTCAAATAAAAAAAAGCCATGCACAGATGAAAACTAGCAGTAATTCAGATTAATAATGCATACTATTCTTTTGGAAGTCTTAACACAGAGGATTTGGCAAGTGAAAAGTCTTGGTATGACAGCATATTTGAAATGAATGATGAGAAAGCTTTACTGAATTTTATTTGGAACCTCCAGTAAAAGAGTGAATTGGTCCAGATTAATCCCTGGCCCATTTTAAGCTCTTCATGCTCCCAATAAAGCCTTAGAAAAGCTCTTTGTTTTGACTTCAGTGTCCAGAATCTGACAGCTTTGCAAGGTCACTGACCATGTTATATAAATCAGTAATACTCCTAAACTTTGCTGCATGATCTCATGAATAGACATGGGCATGACTTGGCGAAAATTCTCGTTTCTGTTACGTAATGGAAACAGTAACGACAATTACTCCGCCAGAACTCGAACTCAAACCGACTAAAGAAAAATTGGGTCTGATTTGTCGTTGTCATTCCTGGCATCGCAGCGATCGCGCGATGCCAAGCGGCACAGGAAAAAAGTTTTAAAAATTTAAAAAAAAACCCGATTCCCGGCCAAAAATGAGGCAAAAATATGTCTGCCTGAGGGCATCTACCAGAGGGGTGGTTTCTGGGGGGGGGGGTCCCTGGCCTCCCCCCCTCTCCTCTCCTGGGCTGCGCAAAGTGCGCATCCTCGTTGAGTCGCAACTCGCCAAGCGGCGCGGCAGAGAAAAAAAGTTTTAAAAATAAAAAAAACCGATTCCCGGCCAAAAAGCAGGCGAAAATATGCCTGCCTCAGTGAGGGCACCTACCAGAGGGGTGGTTTCTGGGGGGGGGGTCCCCGGCCTCCCCCCTCCTCTCCTGGGCTGCGCAAAGTGCGCATCCTCATCGAGTTGCCAACTCGCCAAGCGGCACGGCAGAGAAAAAAAAGTTTTAAAAAAAAAAAAAAGCCCCGATTCCCGGCCAAAAAAGCAGGCGAAAATATGCCTGCCTCAGTGAGGGCACCTACCAGAGGGGTGGTTTCTGGGGGGGGGTCCCCGGCCTCCCCCCTCCTCTCCTGGGCTGCACAAAGTGCGCATCCTCATCGAGTCGCCAACTCACCAAGCGGCGCGGCAGAGAAAAAAGTTTTAAAAATTAAAAAAACCCGATTCCTGGCCAAAAAAGCAGGCGAAAATATGCCTGCCTCAGTGAGGGCACCTACCAGAAGGGTGGTTTCTGGGGGGGTCCCTGGCCTCCCCCCCCTCCTCTCCTGGGCTGCACATCCTCGTCGTCTCGCCAACTCGCCATGCCATGCGGTGCGGGCGGGGGATCCAAAATGGGGTGACCACAATATTTATTTTGAAATCGCGTGGTCCAAAAACACACCAAAGCACCACAGAAACATGCAAAAATAGCTATTTTAAAACTGCCTGAATTTTTTCAGTAGCAGCAGTGGGTTTTTCTTGCAACAAAACGTCTCCATTGATTTTATTTTATTTTATTTTTATTTTTATTTTTATTTTTTTACACCTGCGCAATGGGCTGTCCATGGGAGTGGACCATGCAAACTTTTGGAGCCATTCCACCAATTGCATGGCCACTTGGCCAGGTTTTGACCGAGACTTCTGGGATGTGCCAGTCGGGCATAAAAAGCCACTAACCCTAGCCCGAACCCAAACCCTAACCCTAACCCTAACCCATACGCCAGTACACTGTCCTTCTTAGTGGGTCAGAGAGGCACCAAGAGGTGCACCCCAGTAACTCATCCTAACCTTACCAGTAACCCTAATCCTAGCCCTTGCACTAACCCCTAACCCCAAGCCAGATCTGTGTACTCACATTGCACTACAGCAAGTACACTTCCCTTCTCAGTGAGTCACAGCGGGCGCCCGTAGGGGTCCTCTCTCACTTCGTTCCCCAGCCCAAGTGCACTGCAGGCAGTGAGTCACAGAGGCACCCGAAAGAGAGGTGCCTCTGCCTGCTGCAACTGCAACTTAATGGTATGCATATCCAATTGGCTATGCATGCCATTTTGTAGCAGACCAGAGGAGGCACCCACCCAAGAGAGGTGCCTCCAGGAGCCCGCTTTCCCTTCATGGCGGGCCAGAGGAGGCACCCACCCCAGAGACATGTCTCCAGGAGCCCCCCCCCAAAACCAGTACTAATGACTAGAGATGGGCACGACTTGAAAAAAAATTTTTTCGAGTTGTCGTTAGTCGGGCCGGTTCCGTTTTGGCTCGTTTCCGTTTTTTGCGAAAATTTGCAAAAATTAGTCGGTTCGTTTTTTCGTTTTTTTGTTGTCGTTAGTACTGGTTTGGGGTGGGGGTAGCGGGCTCCTGGAGGGAGCTGCAGGAGTCAGCCAGAGCCACAAGTGACGGACTGGCAGACTCTTTGCACCCGCTGTGTCTCACGTACTTGCATGTAGTGCAATGCAAGTAGATCTGGCTTAGGGTTAAGACGGCTTAGCGCAACGGCTAGGGTTAGGCTAGTTACGGGTGAGGTTACGGTGAGTATTGGGGTGCATCTGGGTGCCTCTCTGACCCACTTAGAAGGACAGTGTACTGGCGTATGGGTTAGGCTTAGGGTTTGGGTTTGGGCTACGATTAATGCCCGATTGGCACATCCCAGAAGTCTCTGTGGTCAACCTGGCCAAGTGGCCATGCGATTGGTGGAAAATTTGCATGGTCTACTCCCATGGGAGAGCCCATCATTGCGAATGCGCATGTGTAAAAATATAAAATAAAATAAAATAAAATAAAATCAACGGAGACTTTTTTTGCAAGAAAAACGCACTTCTGCTACTGTAAAAATTCAAGCATTTAAAATAGCTAATTTCCGCATGTTTCTGTGGTGCTTTGGTGGGGTTTTGGGCAACAATTTCAAAAAAAATATTGCGGTCGCCATTTTGGATCCCCCCCCACCGCATGGCAAATGGATGCGCCCTCCCAGCCTGGTACAGTCAGCAAAACCTGGCCATGCGATTGGTGGAATGGCTCCAAAACTTTGCATGGTCCACTCCCATGGGCGAGCCCATCATTGCAAATGTGCAGGTGTAAAAAAATAAAATAAAATAAAATAAAATAAAATAAAATCAACGGAGACTTTTTTTTTGCAAGAAAAACCCACTGCTGCTCCTTAAAAATTCAAGCATTTAAAATAGCTAATTTTCGCATGTTTCTGTGGTGCTTTGGTGGGGTTTTGGGCAACGATTTCAAAAAAAATATTGCGGTCGCCATTTTGGATCCCCCGCACTGCATGGCAAATGGATGCGCCCTCCCAGCCTGGTACCAGCAGTAGCAATAGCCAAGGAGAGGGGGGCGGGGAACCCCCCCCCCAAATAAAGACCCTTCTGGCCTGGTAGGTGCCCTCAGACAGTTTTCGCCTACTTTTAGGGCCGGGAATCGGGTTTTTTTTAACTTTTAAAAACTTTTTTTCTGTGCCGCTTGGCATTGCGCGATGCAAGTAACGAGCACGACAAATCAGACCAAATTGTTCGTTCGTCGGTTCGCGCTCGAAGTCTGGGGCAGTGATTCCCGTTACCGTTTCCGTAGAGTAACGGAAACGAGTAACGGAAACGGAAACGGGAATACCGCTAAGTCGTGCCCATCTCTACTAATGACAGACGAAAACCCGACAAACGAAATGACAAATTTTTGGAAAATTTCACGAAAAACGGAAACGAGCCGAAACGGGCCGGCTCCGACACACGACAACTCGAAACGTAATTTTTCCTGGTCATGCCCATCTCTACTCATGAAGAATATCTTAAGGCTGGAATCTTCTCTCATTGCTACATTCTACATATGAACCTATCAGCAACCTTTCCCTTTCCAGCTAGGTTTATCCCATAGCTGAAACAAGAGAGCTACTTCAGCCTCCATTAGGTGGTACATAGCTGAATTGCCTGTTTGGAGACATAAAATTAAATTTTTCAGAGTTTAGGGAAGGGGGTGGCTACCACCAAGTTTCTTTAAAAAAACATTTTTATTTATTTTCTACACTAAACCAAATAAAACAAATATGTTGCTTGTCTCCTGTCATATTACCAATTAAATCACATTTTCCCCAACAAATCATATATCCTTTCCCAACTTAAAGGAATGTACTTTCTTACTTAGTTTCCTTTCTATCTCATCCATATTCTATATATCTTTACTTACATCTATTTTCTAATGCGAAAAATAGAACCTGTCTAATCTCAAGACTATATTCAATCTTGATGTTTAAGTGTTTAATACTAAACAATTTAGGATACATTTTAGCTAACTATATATATATTCTAGATGTCATCCAGAATATTTACCTATTCTTCCAAAGAGTACCTAATTTCAAAAGTAATCTCTAATTCAAGTTAGTTCTTTATGGGTTATTATAAAAGAGCTTCCTCCTGGTCTACAGGTTTCACTTTATGCATAGAAGTTCTTATCTCTACCTAACTACCATTATTCTTTTAAGCATCTAACAAATTAACATTTATTTATATTTCAGGTTGGTCTTCACATTTCCATTTTCCATTACCCATATCATGCCAATCAACTAGTAGCTTTAGACAATCAAAATACAGAAAACAAAATTTAAAATGCAAAAGTGGAACTGGTGATGCCTTCAGGCTACTATAAAAATAACATTTTTAAATGTAATCAATTCACTAAGCCAGAAATTTCTTTTCTGAATTTTCTCTTTCCCTGCCATATGTTGTTCTTTTATCTTGATAGCGATCTTTATAGTTGCTCTGCTGCTGAAAGAGTCCCAAACCCTGCTCTTTCTTTGTATCCATATTAAGTAAAGCAGATATATCTTGCTTTCTGAATTTGGCATAGCCAAAGATTTATCCTACACCAATCTTGTATTTGTCTTCAGATTAAAATTAGCTCTCTGTTCTGGCTCTATCTCCTGATCAAGACTAATTTCAGGTTTTGTCACAAGTTCATCCTGCACAATTCTTGTTGTAGTTATCTATAGACTAAAATCAGCTCTCTGTTCTGCCTCTGTGTCCTTATCAGGGTTAAAAATATCTGTATCTTCAGAGGATGGGTCCATCTGTGATGTATAAATGTCTATTATTTTTTGTAATCTGCATAGGATTATATTGGCAAACTCTTCTGATAAATTTTCCCAATTCATTGTGTTCTTGTAGCCCATGACAAAGAGTTAATATTGCTTCTAATTGCAGTTTCTGCCACTCAGTTTCCAAAGGGGAGGGGTATAGAGGGAAGTGACTGGATTGAAAAAAAGAGGTGGAAGAACAGAGATTCTTCAGCAGATATTTTCAAAATATGGAGTGAATCCAAGATCAAATAAACATTCCTCTGAAAAACAGATTTCCCAACACTGCCCTTAAATCCACCACATACAGAAAGAACAAAACAAAAAGCAGTTTCTTCAAGAGTTTTTTTCCTCTACCAGCCCACAAAAAAGTAGTAAGTAGAAGGGCAAATTCATAAAATAAATGTGAGAAAGATCACTTCTTCAGATATGTGCTTGTCTTTCAGAACATTCACACCTCTTTGCCAGAAGCCTCTTCCACAAAAGGGGTGGTGGTGGTGCTTGTTTGAAGAAAAGATTCCAAATCACCAAGAAGTTTTGCATAGAGAGACTGAGGGATAAAAGTTTATTTGTCACTTCATTACATAATGAAACAAAACAAAATGAAACAAAACAAACCGGGGAAGCAGCATTTCGTTAGTAATGAAACAAACCAGCATTGTTTGTTTGTTTGTTTGTTTAAAATGAACCTATTTGTTTCTCTGTAAAATGGCTCCCCTGGATCATAGAGGCACCCAATTTTGTGTGAACCTTCCTTGGACTCTCCCCTTTAAGCCCACCAAAACTTTCCAGATTTCAAGGGGTTACAGGGGAGAACTTGAGGAAGCCCCCCTACCATTTCCAGGCTGCTAGATGCCTGGGATCAGTATTTTCAAATACTTTTAAATTACAAATGTTTTTTTCCTGGGGACACTCCTTTGGAGTTGAATAACATGGCCCCCTGTACCCCAACCCTCTCCAGATTGGGGGTATTTAAAGAGGAGATCTTGAGAAAGTTCTACTATAATTTCTATGCTGCTAGCTGCCTGGGTTCACTATTTTCAAGCACATGACATTGAACATAGAAATGTTTTTCCCAGGGGTGCCCTCTTTGAAGTTGAATAACTCGGCTGCTTGAACCCCAAATCTCTCCAAATTTGGAGGGCTTAAAGGGAAGAGTCCAAGGATGTTTCACACCAAATATGATGCCTCCCGGACCCGGGGGTGTTTTAAACAACTCAGTTCATTACTCGTTCATCTCATACAATTTCATGCTCATCCCTATTCTACAGGTCTCCAATACTGACAGCTTCTGCCCTTGTCAAATAGTGTTGTTTTTTCTCCAGTGGGAAATAAGGCATTTTCCTGCTTCCACATATGTTCACTGCAGTTCCCTTTGTGGTCTGCAGGCACTGCCTTTTCTTTGTTTCCTCTACAAGGAAACTTACCCTTTGAGGGTCCCTTTTATCTGAAGGAATTCAACTTGATAAGCTGCAGCACTTATCAAGTTGTCTCGCCCCGGTGTAACCTGAACCAGAACTCCTCTCACCACCATTTTTCATGTGATGACGCATTTGTTCTGATTAAAAGCCACCGGTGGCCTCTGGATTGTTATCTAGTGCCCACAATTATGAAGATCAAAAAAATTGTTTTATAGTACCATGTGGCATTCCATTACTATACCATCAATATACTGTATATACTCAAATATAAGCCTAGTTTTTCAGCCCTAATTTTGGGCGGTAAAAGGGGCCCTCGGCTTATATTCAGGTCAATAATTTTAGCCACTGAGGCAAGTCATCTGTGGCTAAAAGTCATTTTAAACATTGCGTGCCACTTTTCATGACTCCCTCTGCATCACAGGGGAGTGGCACACAAAGTTTAAAATTACTTTTAGCCACTTACCCAAGCACTTACATCAGTGGCTAAAAGTTGTTTTAAACATCACACACCACTCCCCCAGCTCACAAAGGAAGAGCTGCCTGCTGCATGTCCCACCCTAGACTTATACTCGAGCCAATACGTTTCCCCAGTTTTTGGGGGGTTAAATTAGGGGCCTCGACTTATACTTAGGTCGACATACTCGAGTATATATGGTATGTGCTTTTACGGACAATGGAAGGGAACAGTCAGAACAATAGTGAACCCTAAAGCTTATGCATCAGCAGAAACTCTTTATGACTCTGTCTGGGTGCTAAGATGATCAGGAGAAGCCTTTCTCTTAGTACTACCCACCTTCGCAAGTGCATTTGTTGGGGTCATGGGAAAGGGCCTTCTCTATCACTCCTCCAAGACTTTGGAACTCCCTCCCAAAGACCAGGCTGGTCCCAAATTTGCTGTCATTCTGGAAACAGATGAAAACCGTTCTTTCCAACCAAGCTTTCCTTTAGTGACTGGTGCCTCTATAGTTTTTTTTTTTAATGAATTGTGTTGCCTTACTGTTTTGAGTGCAGTTTTGGTGTTGCTTTTGTTTACAATTTTTAGTATAGTATTTCTTTTATACTTTTAAATGTTTTTATGTTTACTGTTTTTAGCTTTAAATAATGTATTTTAATGATATACGGTGCTTTGGGACTGCTTTATGGAGAAAGGCAAAGCATTTTTAAAGGAATGAACAAATAAACTCACAAGTCTGAAAGTTCAGGAAGTTGATATTACATTCTATGCAGTCCAGAAGCTTGAAATTGCAAAGGTAAGTTCCCCAATGTTGAACTTAGAGCTGTGTCTTTAATATATTAAAAGCACATATTTTTATCTGCTATAGATGGCATGCAGGAAATTAATACATGAATATTAATTCCAAACCATGTGAAAAAGGAAATGTGAA
This sequence comes from Phrynocephalus guinanensis, assembly GCA_037367245.1. Classification (NCBI taxonomy): domain Eukaryota; kingdom Metazoa; phylum Chordata; class Lepidosauria; order Squamata; family Agamidae; genus Phrynocephalus; species Phrynocephalus guinanensis. The sequence continues at coordinate 61,947,082 of CM074741.1, read as the reverse complement.
TACTGATTCACCCTTGCATTCAGTAAAAGTAAGACAATGGAACTAAGCTTTTCAAATCAATTGTATACAAGAAATCAATAAATATTTTACTAGTGTCAGCTTCAAGAGAAGGGGTGAGATCATTTATCATAAAAATCCAATGCTCTGAATAAAAATAGTTCTGAAAGATTTTTTTACTCTGCAATGTTCAGGATATATGAATTAATATTTTATAATTTTATCGTAATTCAGACAGAATGAAGATATCAGTTTTGTCTGAAGATATCAGATTTTTAAGGGGAGTATTCAGTTGAGTTTTAAAGAGAGTATTCAACTCTGAAGATATCAGAGTTTTGTCAAGATATCATAGTTTTAATTTGATTCACATGCTTCTTTTATCAAGAACCAAAATAGCCCCAAATAATGCTTTTCTCTTATCTTAAAAAGATATTTTAAAGCCATTGTTGTTCCAATGGTTTAGTAAAACTATGATAATTTCAAGAACTTCATTAATACATGTGTAGAATATTTTACTCAGAGGAAACTCTCAGTGAAATCAATGTGGTAGACCTCTAAGTAAATATCTATAAATATGAAGCTTCATTTCCTCTCGCCTCAAACTACAGTTGCCTGTGCATCTATTTATTTTCTATGCGGCAATCACAGCAATCACTTTGAACTTTACTAATCCAAGTGAAATTAAACAGCTATCAGAACTGAGCAATAGCTTTAGGAACAACGAATGGTTCAGAAATTTGTATCCATTTGGTTTACCAAAATTTGTAAAAATATGTAAACAGGCATAAACCACAAATCATGTACGCAATCATGCACACAAATCACATGTAGAGAGTTCTAGCTGATCAAGTTAAAAAGGCCCTAGAGTAGAATCATAGCTGTGGGACCAAGTAAGATTCAAATGACAAATCAGAAGGCAAAATTTAAAATTGACAGAAAACCAAAGAAGAACTGGGACAAAAGATCACAGAACAATGAGAAGATACATGGGAATTAGAGATGGGATATTTGTATTTGCACCCCTGAGGATACAAATATTGGCACCACAGCTGTTGAGGAGATCCAGCCCTTCCCACCTGAACCAGCCACTTATTGGTCACCAAGAAGTATGCACAACCACCATCCATGTTGTTGCATCAATCACAGCAGCAGCCTGGCCGGCACTTCCCCACAACCCTGCACAACTGATGCCTCAACAGCTGAGAGGGGAGACTTTTCATCTCACTTTCTTGCCAGAGTGATCAGCTGCATGGGGAGACAGGGGATCCCTGGCTGTACCTGCTGCTGAGATCAACACAGTGATGCAGATGATGACTGCACCCCAGTGTGGTAACCAATAATTGGATTGGCTATTTGTTTTTGTATCCTCAGGGATAATAAATACAAATAGCCTATCTCTAATGGGGATATACCAGAGCTCAGGAACAACGTCTACTACAGTTAAGGTTCAAGTAAATGTGGAAAGCCTTTTATAAAAATCTTTTCAGGACCAGAAAAATCCAACACCACATTTGGGGGTCCTGCCCGCCTATGGACCAAGGGTGCTGATTTCCTAGACAAATAATGCAACCTGCAGTTATATAGTTTATTACTTGGGAATTTCCATACCTGAAGATCACCATCCTGTTCAATTTATCAATACTTAGTACTATTCATAGAGTATCCTATTCAGATAAAGCTGATAGAGATGGCAGGCACATTTTCCGATTCTCCTTTAACTTCAGAAAGTGTGAATAATTTTAAAGTCAAGGCTGCTGGAAGAGCAGATGTCTGACTGTTGTTAGTCCTGTGTGGAAGCATATCAAATGTTATGTTCAAAGATATGAACAACTTCCACAGAGGCAATGCATGTTAAAACTTTAATGAACGTGTTGATTTGGAGATTCAAGATAGAATAAGTGCTGAGTAGATAACTGAAAATTCAGTATCAAATATCATTTTAATGTCTAGTGTTTTTTTCAATTGGAACTCCTGACTACACTACTACTATTTGTACTTCCATTTTCTTGTCTCTTGCCCAAGGCCAAATGTATCCTCTCCAGATTACATTGATACAATATTTATGTTTACAAGAAAAATAGTTCAAAAAATTAATGACCAAAACACACACACAAAACAACGAGCAATTCATTGCCTGAAATCTTGTTCATTTAGTTAGTTGCATAAGAGTAAGTCCATTGAATTAAAGGGGACTTAGGTAGCCAACTCTTCTGTAGCTTGTTTTGATTATAGTTGAATGTAAGCAAGTAGCAACTAGTACAGGCCCGTCCGAATCAATTACACCAGGGGTGGCGAACACGAGGCTCTCAAGCCGCATGCGGCTCCCGGCCAAAATGAATGAGGCTCTTTGCCTCTTATCATTATTTTGTATACTGTGGCTCTTTGCGAAGTTTGGATTTTGTTATGCTGCTTCTGAGGAGGGACCTCTGAGGAGAGATCTCCAAGCGCGTAGTCCCGCCCCCAGGCTGCGTCATCACGTCTCCCATCCCCCGGAAACAACTGCAAGGGCCAGAGAGCGGGGGGACCCTTGTGTCACATGTTGTGTCACATCTTGCCGTTAGTTCTTAGTGTAGAGGACGCAGCACACCCTCACCATCACTGCAGGATTTTTACCCTCACTCAAAATGGCAAAATGCAAAGCTAAATGAAAATATGAAGATGAACACAGGACATTTTTGGAAGAATGGGAAGATGCTTTCTTCTTTATTGAACGGAATGGGAAAGCGCTGTGTTTAATATGCAATACTATGATATCACATTTCAAGGCTTCAAATCTTCAGCGTCATTTTAGAACTCTCCATGCTAATATTGACAAGGAATTACCCAAAGGTACTGAACTACGCAAGCAAAAATTGAGCACCTTGAAAAGCCAGGTAAAAAGACAGTCTCAAATGTTTCAGCAATTAACCAAGCATGGAGAAACTGTGACCCTTGCATCCTATAAAGTGGCGTGGAACATTGCCCATGCTAAAAAACCATACAATGAGGGGGAGTTTCTAAAACAGTGTTTTGTGTATGTAATTGAAACCTTGGCTCCAGACAATAAAAAACTCAAAGATTCCATCAATGATCTCCAGCTGTCACAGCACACAGTTGAAACCAGAATAGCAGACATAAATAATGTGATTGAGTCAGATCTACATGCAGATTTGAACGCATGTGCTTATTTTAGTGTTGCATTAGACGAGTCATGCTACATACAAGACAAGCCACAGTTGGCAATATTTGCGCGAATGGTTTCTGAGGACTGCGTGATTAAAGAAGAGCTTCTCGACATTGTCACATTAAAAGACAGAACTCGCGGTACTGACATAAAAGAGGCAATGACTGCCGTTTTTAAAAAAGCGAATATGTCTTTTGAAACACTCACCGCAATAGTCACGGATGGAGCACCATCGATGATTGGCTCAGTAAATGGACTTATGGGTCTTTGTAAAGGTGGTGACGCCTTTCCTGAATTTTGGAACTTCCACTGCATCATCCATCGTGAGCAACTTGTGTCCAAAACACTGAATTTAGACCACGTTATGAAGCCTGTGATGGAGATTGTGAACTACATCCGTACGCATGCCCTTAATCACCGGCAATTCAAGAACCTCATTGCAGAACTTGACGCAGACTTGCCCGGTGACCTGCCACTGCACAGCGCAGTGAGATGGCTCTCAAGAGGCAAAGTAGTTTCGTGCTTTTTTGAGCTTTTGGAAACAGTAAAATTGTTTATGGCAGAGAAGAACAAAACGTATCCTCTGCTTTCAGACCCCGAGTGGCTTATGGATTTGGCATTTTTAGTGGACATGCTTTCACACTTGGATAAACTAAACGTGGACCTGCAGGGGAAATTAAAAACTCTTCCTGAGCTGACACAAAGTGTATTCTC